>JASGCC010000040.1:0-1200000 GCA_030067915.1 Hydractinia echinata | reverse complement strand
CTGGCTAATCTGATAAACAATGCCGCTTTTTTTTCGATCTTGATTTCATGTGTTTTTATTTTATAGCTGCAATGACAAAACTAGAGTACAGTGGGGGGCTGAAAACGCCTTCCAAAGCACAAAAGTTGTTTTTGGTCGCCTGTCAAGCGATTAGGCCTCAGTCAATAAAAATCCTAAATCCGCCCTGATTACCAAGCCCTTTTTCTACATTTATATAGTGTTAGGTATGGATTCATTATGATCAACCTAAGTTTGTCACATCATAATTTTTCTTCCTGTCTGTTATATTTGATACTCTGGGTCCTGTAACCGTGACCTGTTATATACATTAGTGTACAGCAACTTCAACATGTCTAAACATCTTAGATATCTCTCACACTGCCCCAAAGACATTTTTGGAATGACAAGTTTGTGAACTGTGATATTCTAAACTTCTATTAATCAAAATCAGTCATAATAGATGAGTTACAAAGTTCCATATATATGTGCACATCCTAGCAGGCAAGAAAAGAAGGACCACTCAGGTCAAATTGGCTATTTATATGCTGATTTCACAAGATTGAAAATCACTGGAAGTGTTTTTTCTCTATTATTTTCTTTTATTTAAGAGCAGTCTTTTTTCTACTTACATATAATACAGTACTGGAATCAGGACAACTAACATTGTGGTATCGATAGTAAAATTTTTTAGCATCGTGAAAGTCGTGATACATCATTAAACATTATAATAATCACTTAATTAATGTCATGAGAGAATAACGTAATTAAATATGAATAATTGTTTTTTTTTGTTTCTTAAATCAAAAATATTTTCGTCATTGTAAGCTTTTTTCTTGTTTAGACGACTCCAACTTATTTAGTTGTTCTACGGGCCCGCCCGACCCTAACTTTCACGATAAAAAATAAAATAAAAATATCAAGCAAAATGAAAACAAACAAACATTTTCTTATCCCATCTCGTGAAAGAAAGATTATGAATGTCGTAACACCCTCCTTCGTTATGATTAATATATATGTCACCGACGTATCCAGAGAGGTTTTGCTACCGGTTTACCGGTATGGGATCCCAAATTCTTATCCCAAAAAAATATAAATGCAAAGAAAAAAAGACTAGTAAATTAAGTAAATATAAGCTCTAAGTAGTATGTTTTTCTTCAGCAAATTTGCGATCCTTCAAAACGATTAAACTGCTTGGGTTTGACGTACATGCGATCACATTCGTAACATTTGAATGTTTTGAATTCACGAGCCTACCACCATCTTTACTCACTCGGCCATTTCAAAATAAATCGAGTGAACGATAGCTTCAGCCTATGTTATACAGTACTGAAAAAAGGTTGTTTAACATCGCACTTTGCGTATCGCGATGGTATTCTCGATCCGCGATAGACGTTTTTTTTACTTTCAAATTGTATCGAGAGGGCTTCGCGATGCATCCGTCTCGATATCATTCTCGAAGCTATCGAGGCCATTAACACTTTTTCATAATAGAACTATTTTAAAAATAAGAGTAACAATGATCGCGGATGTTTAAATATAATTATACTTCCTCTGTGTTATATTTTTTTAACTTATGCATAACAATCTAGGGTATACAACTAGCGTTAATCTTTCTTTTTTAGATCACATTTTAAAAATTTAAGAACGAAGAACGGCGATAGAAAAGCTTCGTTAGATCGCGTTTTAAAAGTTTAAGAACGAAGAACGGCGATAGAAAAGCTTCGTTAGATCGCATTTTAAAAATTTAAGAACGAAGAACGGCAATAGAAAAGTTTTTTTAGATCGCATTTTAAAGTTTAAGAACGGAAAGCGGCGACAAAAAAAGCTTCGTTAGAGATCGCATTTTCAAAGTTTAAGAACGAAAAGCAGCGTTAGAAAAAAAAATATGTTGAAAAAGTAATGCGCTAGAATTACTTTAATAAATACGAAAGTTAAAAATTTTCTTATAATATACACCTATTTAAAATTAAAAAAAAGATAAAGCAGAGTTGTTTCTTATTATTATAAATGCGGTACATCGCGTATCGAGGGAGTCCGCGCACGTGATATGTTAAACAACCTTTTTCCAGTACTGTAGACCCAACTCTACGTCTGTGAACGTAGGCTAGTGAACGGTTTCCCGTCGAAATCAATACAGCGCCGACGCAGCTCTCCCGCCGACGTAATTTTGTTGTGAAATTTAAATGAATGGTGTTATTATGAAGAACGTAAGGTATAGAGAACATTAAAGTCGGCCCCTTTCCTTCATGCTGACACTCTTATGCTCGGCTGGTGCATTACACTGAGACTCGAACGAAAGACGGAAGACCATTTGGAACCGTGCCACAAGTCAGTCCGACCTTCATCGTCACAGAGAATACTGCGAGAAGAGTGCGCACCCATGCAAGTTAAATATAACCAGAACATGGGAGAGGTTAGGTGTCCTGTACCTTAATACAGCTTTCGGACGAATGTTCTCGTGATGTAATACCAAAGAAAAAACATGTTCAATAAAGTTTAAAAAATCTTTTTAAAAGGGGAAAGAGAAATCAAATATGTTTAGTAATAATAATTGAAAAAATTGTATATCGTATTAAAAAGAAGTCCAGAAGTTCTGTCTCCCACACGACACAGCAGGCAATAAGTCAGCCCTGCCCTCGGTTTTGTGAGAAGAGATGTTCTGCGAAGACTCTAACAATTGAGTCTCCTGTACAGTTTTGCTTTGCATTGAACTGTGACTGTGACAAGCATTTTCGAAGCATGTCACCGGCGACTTCTGCGATATTCAACTTAATGATGCCCTGACCTTCAGTTCGTAAATAGCGCGTGTACAACTTACTTCCTAATCAGTTTATCTTAAAACATAGAGAGCTAGTTGGGACAGAACTATTAACTTAAGAAGTACACCATCGGGAAGGTAGGTCAATAGGACTTGTACTTCATTTCCATTTGTGTATAACATAACATTTGTTTCGCGATTGATAAAAACGTTTTCAATGAACATCTGTTTTTAAAAAACAATGTGAATTACAACATTCCCGCTGGAATACATTTCAAACGATAATTGTTCTATGATTGTTCTATTATGAAATTGACAACTTTTAAATTCGTACGCAGTCTTAATTCTTTTCCCAATTTAACGAATATCAAGATACGCTTGGTCGCGGGGTCAGGTCGGACTTTAAAAGTCGTGACGTTATGGCAATCGGTTAAAAAATTGGTCGAAGAAGAAGGAGGAGAAGAAAAAGGCCGTCCGTTTTAATAAGATCTCGGATGTAATCCGAAATCTTAATTATGTAATAAAATGCAAGTAATAATTGTACAAAATTTTGCTGTTTTGAGTGCCGCAAAGCCATTTTCCAGCGATCTAGGGACCTCAAAACCCAAAATTCCCTCTTCGGCCCCAACCAAGGTGGGCCCTCACGGAGACACTAACCTAAGCAAAAGTTAGATATATAAAAAAACGGTAGTCCCAAAAAAACTCTGGATACGTCACTGTATGTTTAAAATTACACTGCTTGCTAAAATCTTAATTTTTTTAGTCGATACCATTTAGGAAAAATAATTAATATCATTAAATCTTTTTCAATGATATTAGAAAAATAATTAAAACAACGTAAAACACGCTTGTCGAACACCCTCCTCCGTTATGAATTTAAATAAATAATTTTAATGCCGCGAAAGACTTTAAATATTGTCAACTAAACTATAGTCCGTAAAAAATTCTTATAAGACTGCGCAAAAAACATTAAAAGAACACTTAACTTTTTTATTAAAATAACTTTTGTTTTTTATTATTTTAAGTGGGAGAATAATAACTTGCTGTATAAATTTCGAAACAGCCTAAGTATAACCTGCTGTATATCTTTCAAAACAACGCAGGTATATTCTGTATAACTTTCCAAACAGCACAAGAATAATTCTTGCTGTACAGCTTTCAAAACAACACAAAAAAACTTGCTGCATAACTTTAACATGCAAGTACTTTTATCTTTTCACCTTGAGTACTAGTTACTTTTTTTAGCGAGAGAAATCATTACTATTTTTTCTTTGCAACTAAAAAATATAAACTGCATACGTTGTGCGAAAATACATAGAAAAATATGCTTGTCGGAACACCCTCCTCTGTTGTTATTCATTTATTATTTTTTGTTGTTGTTGTTCCGACCATACATTCTTATTTTTCCATGAACTTTCATTAAATCGGACATTCCCTAATTCAACATTCGCTAATACAAGGAAAAATTACATATAAATATATGCTTGTCGGAACACCCTCCTCTGTTGTTATTTTTTTATTTTTCTTGTTGTTCCTACCATTTATACATTCTCGATAAAATTATTTTTATTTTGTCGAGCGATCGATCGTAAACTACTATCTACTTCACCTATAAAACAACTAATTAAGTTGGAGTCACTTATTTCTAAAATCCAATTTCTAATAAAAACACAAGATGCAAAAGAATTTTAAATGTAAAAAAAACAAAAATAAAGACACAAGATTATACACATCTATTGTTTAATATTTTTAATGTTACTCTTGATCCATCGCGACAATCACGATTAATGGTGACGATCGCGATAACATCGTTATTTTTTTACACATCGCGACTATCACAAAGTTTTTCGTTAACATTTTTTCTATCACGATGGTTACAATTGGATCGCGGATCGTTCGTGTCGCGCAAGATACGTGCTCACGATGTTAGGTGTCCTGATTCCAGTACTGTATCTTCAATCGTTGTGTTTATATTTTGCCTGTGTATATGTGTGTACATGTCCATTGTTCTCGATGAAACTCAAAACATTATGTCATGCTGCAACTTATCTAAGACATACCTCAATGCCATTTCAAGGAGAACTGAAGGTGCAAAAAAGCTTTTGAGGGTCAAAATAAACATTTCAAATTCAACCTATTTTCCTCCAAGAGGTGACACATAGTTTTTCCAAAACCAGTGTCAAAAATAGCATCACTATCAAATTTGAGTAAAATTGATAAAAAACCCAAAACTTCAAAAGTCACTAACTATAAGACACATATTACTATTATCTGCAAAATGTTTAGACTTTAGTGTGTTTCTGAGTCTCATGCCCCGGAGCCTTAAACACAGCCTAAAAAGTTAAGTTATGGTCAGGGTCAGTCATAGGATACAAATTTCAGAACCGTTAGCGCAATTGGGTGTTCCCATTTTGGGAGTGTTGTTGGTGCAAGGTTTGCACTGCATTTCTTCTATTTCCTCCTTGCCGCATAAGGTCAGTTTGAAAACAAATTAATAGAAAAAGGTAGTGCCACACAAAATTACCTACCTAACCAATAGCGTCATTTTGACGCTTACTTTAGAGAATGAGCAATTGCTTTGATGACAAATATTTGGGCTCTCTTAGAAAGTTTAGTTCCCAGGGCTTTATGTTAAACTATTGTTAACAATACAGTAGAGTAGGTATACAGGCTAATGCAGCATTGATGTGAGATGATTCAGATAACTGGAATATGGCCTGTTGTTATATTTCCTCTACATGTGTAGATATAGATAGATGTGCATATTTTACATGGCTAGCCTCACAAATATCGAGGGATATACCCTGTCTATTATTTCCAGGAGGGGACATGGCTTAGATGGAGAGTCCTAGAGTATTTAATGCTCATTTTGAGCTCTGCAGACCCAATTAGGGCCTGCATTCCACTAGACAACTCCCGACAACATCCAACGGCCCACACAGTGTGTCATCTCCCCAATTTCCCTCACATGTTTTTGGGTTAACTCTGGGCTATGGTAACATTCACTCGCCCATGTTGAATCGCCGTCAAGAGGAATCGAATCCCGGTCTCCCGCACAGAGTTAGCCAGGAGACCCAGCGTAATTTTTGGGAAAAATGAGTTTAGTTTTAGTTTGAGAGAAACTCATTTTATCAACTCGAAGAAGAAAGCTTAGTTAACTAGGCTAGCACAGAGTACGAGGCTATAACCACTAATCTACGGCGCCACACATTGTTATTGAAACAAAGTCAACATTGCATTGCACAAAGTTCTATTTACGACAAAGTAACAGCATAAATCAAAAGATTTACTTTGCTTTTCCAGCAAACCCTTATTTATACAGAACATGTGGTATAGCTATATTTAGGGCAAAAGGACTGACCACACAACAGATAAAACGCATGGGGTGTTGCCCTGGGACAGTGTGTACAGACCAGCTCTAATTTATTATACATTTAAATGTATAATAATTAGAGCTATCTAAGGAAATAATATGTTGAATATCACTTTACAGTAAAAAATGACTATTTTCCTTGGGGCAAAAAAAAGTGAAAACATTTACCGTCCAAAACAAACAAATGCAGAATGCATGCCGACAAAATAAAATCAAAACAACAGAGCAACTCCCAAGTGTAATGCTAAACCTCGGGATCACAAGATTAATGCAGGCTTTACCCGAAAGACTAGAACATAAAACGGACAAAAACGCGGTTATTCGAAATATCGTATACTCACCCCAGGCCTTTTTTAGCCTGCTGCGCGGGATGAAAGAAAATAGAAAATTGAAAACATTGCTAAATATCAGAGAAAGAAAACGAAAACTATGTGATTTGTTTTGTTTTTGTTTCCGAAAGACTATACGTTTTGTTAACATCACGTTATTCCTGACAGGTACTAAATATACTGAATATAACCTATATTTTAGATGCGATTAACAAATTACTATACCTAAATTGACAAAAATGTAACGTACACGACAATATTCATTGATATTGGTCTGTTTTGTGATCTACGGGATTTGTTTTATTCTATCGATTCGCAAAATGGTCATTAAAGTTTCATCGTGAAGTATAGAATAGAAGCAGAGCAGTGGTATCAGCCATGGCTGACCCCAGTGAGTGTAATATTAAAGTTGTGTGTCGTTACAGACCTCAGTCAGAGGCAGAAGTAAAAGCTGGAGGGGCTTTGGTTGTAAAGTTTCCATCAAATGAAACTGTTATCCATTGTGTAAGTTTTTAGTTTGATCAAACCTGTTTTTAGTTAATTAAGTTTATGTGTAAAGTAACAGCACGTTTATGGAAGTAAAAAAGCTGTAGCTATGTTACCTTAATAAAGGAGGGCTATACAATGGATAAATTTCTGTTTACAATGTTCATTATAGTGTGAATTTTTCAAAATTGTGAGCTTCGGTTCTCGAGAAATTTAAGGTCAAAGTACTACGATGAGGACTTTCTATTTGGTAAATTACTAACTTGTCTGACGTAAGTCAGCAGTGGTGTAAACAAACCCTTTCTTAATGAACAAAGCGAGGGAATACTAATAAATTGTGTCTCCTGTGATTGTCAGAGAGTAATCTTATGTATCATGTTTTGAAATAAATATCTTTCACAGAAAAAAAAATGTTTCACTGTTTTAGGCATGTGGATTCAAATGTATGTATTCAATTTTATTAGGAAATTTTTCTTGTGTTATTTTTGTATTAAAACATCTTGAAAGACAACAGGTGCTTCATTTAATTTGCTAGTCTTGAAAATAAAAGTTTAAGTGACCTTGTGAAAGCAAAACAAAACTAAAACACTCTCAATTTTATTTTATTTACCTACATTCACATGTTAAATTTGTAGAAATAATTTTTTCTACGAGGATGTTGTTTTACCGAAATTTAGCTTGTCTTCTTCTTTGCTCAAACCTCTGATAAATTTAAAGCACTCTGAGAAAACAAAGAAGTGGGTAAATCTTCATTCATTGTCTTACCAATCCTGTTGAGCTATGTACGCCATGTGATGTCACAAATCAACAAAATATGTACGAACCAAGTTGGCTTTTGTTGGCGACTGTTATGTAATTATAATTTCTTGGGGACAAAATTTATAACATAAAAAAATTTATGCCATGTTGTTTGTGTGATATTTTTACAAACGTATATATATATGGTATATATGTAAGTTTTTTTCACTAATTCTCATTTAAACATAACAGAATTTCACATTTCATCTAACTTATACATATATAGCTATATTTTATATCAGAACAAAGATGGAGAGACTTTGTGTGTCTCTGGGTTCAAAGCTCATTTGACCACACTTGCATAAAAATTTATAATTATTTGCAAAAAACCTTTTGCTACAATTAACCTGAGTTTAATTAGGCATCCCAGTGATTTGTAAATCACTAGCTTAGTCTATAGAGTGCTTGATTTATGACTATAGGTTTGACCCAACCTAAGGCAGTTTTCTAGTTGTTCTTTTCTGGAAACAATAGACAGGGTATATCTCTCATACTTAGGCTACTAAATTTGTTCCCGTGTGGATATTCATCAGGTATATTATATACTGTATAAACTTATTTTCATCGGATGAATTTGACCTCTTTTAAAAGGTATGGTAAAAACCACGCCATGGTAAGAGGCAAAGTTTACTAAATAATTTAAAACTGGGAAGCTGCTTTTAAAAACAAATAAATTGCCTAAAAAGAAAGGATAAATTTTCTTTGTCATTGATTATTAACATATTTTTTGCAAAATAAAATTGTAAGTTAGAACAATAACATATGAACCCATAGGAACCAAGCATAACGTAAAGATGTTAAAAATAATGAGCATTTATTGTTAACTTTAACCACATAGAAACATGTTTAACTAAATATAAATCCTGTTTATAATTTTTTTGTATTATATATAATATATAGATGATTTTATTAAACTATGTCAAATCACTTCATGTTAAAATCTAAATGATGTTGGTATTTGTTTATTTCTTAGGGAAGAGCATACACTTTTGACAGAGTTTTCAAGCCTACTGCTAATCAAGAACTTGTGTATACTGAATCTGCCAAGCCAATCGTCTCCGGTAAGTTTTTTTACACATTGATTTTATTGTGTGTGTTTTTTTCTTGACAAAAATTATTTTACAAATTAAGTTTGTTATGACTTTTTTTTTCCTTTTACAGCACATTTCGAGGTTTTAAAAGATTTCCTTAATGACCTTACAAATTAAAATGACTGTCCTTTCATTCTCAAATGCATATGTGATGTAGAATATAATTGTTTCAATTAAAAATAAAATGTTTTGATTGATTGTTTACCATCTGCTTGTATGCATGTGTATATTTGGGTTGTGTATACATAATTAATATATTGAAGGCCTATTGAGACAAATATACATCAGGTAATTAATTGCTTATCTATCGGATTGTGTTTAAGTCCATTGCCCCAAGGTCTTTTTTCTAATTTTATATTTCAGGTATGGTGTATGTCTTTATTTAATATATGCCAGCCCAAAAGTTTTTTTTCTACTGTTCTCGTTGTTATAAAAGTTCTTAAAAAGAAAATTTTAAAATAACATAGAAATCTACTCAAATATTAAAGTACAAATAATTTTTTTGTCTAAATTTACATAAATTTTATTAAAAAGAACTTTATGTGCATATTTATTTTTTCTCGCCTCGTTGAAGCTAGCGCTGCCCATATCAACGGACTAGGTACTGATATCAGGGCTTGAAATAGGAAAACATTTATTTGTTGATCATAAATATTTGCGAGCAAGAATAGCAAGTGAGCCGTTGTTAGCCCTAACAAAGGTTGAGGAAAATGTTTGCTATTATATGATCTGAGATATCTTGAAATGCATCTGTTAAAATGACTTGTGTGTTCTTATTAATTTCGGTAATGGAAAGATTTTAAAAATGAAGACTGTCTAAAGCACAGCGGGCAAAGTCATACACTGAAACTAACAATCCATGGCAGTTTACAACACGTATTTTCTAAAACAAAATGGCAGCCATGTGAAGTGTGATCGATCGTTGAGTTCTTCGTTCTTTAAATTTTTGATCCAATGCAGCTTTGATGATATGTCATTAAATTAAAACTCAAGTATAGCTAACATCTTTACAGTACAAATGAAATTATTATCACTAATAAAGATGACCCAGCACAAGAGTAAATTGACAAAAAAAATGTATCAAAACCTGATTAAAAGCTATGTAAAAAAACTTATAGGGTTAACCATTTGGTTCCTTCAGTTTGAATAAGGTTAAGGTTAATTTTTGTAAACCTATTGTTTGTTTGTTTGTTTTATTAATTTCTGAAATAGAATTTCCATGTCTTTTGGAATTCTTGTTAAACACCTTAATGTTTGCATTCTTTAAACTTCTGTGAAAAACTTTTCGTGCCTTTAGTTGAAATGTTAAACAAATATATGTACATATATGTTGTGTTTACTTAATAAATACAAATGCAAATTCAAACATTAACTTTTTTTGTCAACAAACAGTAATACTTTGTATTTATCACAATGCATTAAACCACCTAATTCTTTACCTTCCATCACGTAGTCGTTATTCTAGCCTGTAACGTGCAGTCAAAACTTCCCTGGTGAATTGGTTTCAGCTAAGAATTGGGGTAGATATTGTACCTACAAATGTGTTGTAAGGCTCAGTTTTTAAATATAACCACTTTTCTGAAAAAAAATTAACTTCTTATTTTTGTGATTATATCGACATGACAATGTACTTTGTTTCATATTCACTCCAGATAAATTTTATTATCCTGTCTTTTAGCATTCATTTCATGATCTCTGTAACAATATGTACCTGTGAATTTAGCTATAACAACAAAAACAAGAAATACAACTAACAACTTGTAACAAATGATAAAACTTCCTTCTCTATCAAAATATCAAAAAATGTCTCTTTGACACTCGTGACATTAGTATGTTTGGAGAACCCTTAATAATTCCTCTATTTGTATTTTAAATTCAATTTTTTTCCAAAAAATTTACGTTTAGAAATGTGAACAATGTAGGTCTTTCAAAAAATCAAGAACAAAATATGCAATACTACTATAAAAAAGCGCATCCAACACTGTGTGTACTGGCTATAAAACAAAACAAGATTAAAACAAACAAAGACTTTGATAAAAAGAAACTAGGCGAAGTCTTAAATTGTTATTCTTTCTTGGATAGTGAGAATCAACAGAATAAGAACAATTAAGCCTCAAAATACATTAAAAATAACGGCCAGTTCCTATAAAAAAGTGTATTTAAAAAAAAATTGTTTGTAAAAATATATGTGGTTAAAGATAATCTTTTTTAATCCATCAAGCGTGACTTTTTGTTACCGCATTGCAGATTTTCTAGGGCTTTTTTTACTGAATGCTTTCTTGCAATGTTCTGGAGGCTGAATCTTTGTTTACACCATACATAATACTGTTGCACATTTTTTCGCTTAAAAGGGAGATTGTGATAGAACAAGTTTACAACAGTAAAAAAAATTTAGCGTCATGTCTTAATGTTTGTGTTGGAAAAAATTCTAATCCATTAGTTTGGTAATATGACTTGGGAAAAACATATGAAAAAATATTTTAGGCTATATCAACTTTTTTTTACTTAAGCAGTTTTGTTGTTGTTACAAATGGGTTGTATAAAATATTCTGTAAGCTGCAACTCATCTGTTTATTAACTTGTTTTCTATGCATTATTATACCAAAAACATTGAAAAGGAACATTTAATGTTGTTGGTCTGTGTGATTCCTTCCTATAATTCCTATAGAAAAGTTTTAGGATTTATAAAATGTTGTCTTGAAGAATTTATTTTTATTGAAGAAGTACCTGAAAAGCAATAAATTGATACATTTTTATGTGCAACTTTTGGTATTTTCAATAATCGCCATATTCTGCATTTTTTCTATAAAAAACTTTGAATGCGAACTTAACACCATTGTAAAATCTCTTCTTATTTTTCAGTTGAATGATTGCATTGTACTTTATTATCCCTTTCTATAGATGAGTTGCAAATGTTTACAAAGTTACGTATATGCGCGCGCATCTTTACAGGCAATAAAAGTAGGACCACATTAAAGAAAATTGACTATTTCCTTAAGTTATTAGATTTCAGGAATAAACGATCTAAAAGGAGCTAAAATTGTTTTTTCTTAACTATCATTATTTTCTTTTTAAGATCAGGTTTTTGCTTTTTAACCTTGATTTCTTCGATCGTTGCGGTCTTTTTTTTATATTTCTTGCCTGTGTGCGCATCTCCATTGTTGTAGACGCAAAATCAAAACAACTACGTCACGCTGCAACTCATCTATTGAAAAATATATTTTGTTTTAGATGTCTTGGCTGGTTACAATGGCACGATATTTGCTTATGGACAGACAGCTAGTGGAAAGACGCATACTATGGAGGTAAAAACAAATCTGTTATTTTTTTTAAGGGGCATACAAGGTTATTGTTGAAGGACAAAAGTAGAGCCATATATTTTGTGGATATGAGAATAAGTAAAACAAAGAGAACATTCAAAACACGGAATTACACTTTTTCAAGATGATTGAATCTATTGAATTAATCAACCAAAAGTATGTGAACAATCCAACTTTTGCATAGATCCACAACAACTATTGATTGAACCAATTTTGTTTAAGTGGAAATTCTATCTGTTGTTTAATCATAATTAATTTGATGCAATTTAGGGGATAATTGGGGACCAAACATGGCAAGGAATAATACCGCGTATCATCCAGGATATTTTCAATTACATCTACACCATGGATGAGAATTTAGAATTTCATATAAAGGTTTGTTTAAATGTTACTAGTTGTTTCTTATCGACATTTAAGTCTCTGCAATACTATGAAAATTATTCTCTGGTGTAATTTGCGATTATGATGGTTTTTAATGCTCTAGTCATGGAGATAATGGTAATTAGTTATAATAAGTTCAGATTGTTTTTATTATAATTTATTTTAAGATTCCTCTTTTTAGAGATTAAGCTTTTAATATTGTGTGGCAAACATTGTCTATTCCAGGGTTGCCAGAACTTAAATATCCTTTGAAAGCATGTCTTTATTTTCAAACAGTATAGAAATGCTACAAAGACATAACAATAATTTGTTTTTCACTCATGGCATTAGATCTCTTCAATTTTTTCATAAAAATACTCTCATCTTCTCAAAAAGCTTAAAAATTCTCCTTAAATCTCCTTACATTTGACTATAAAAAGGAGTGCCAACCTTATTTCCAGGAACACTCCTGTTAATATTTGCCCCAAAAGTTGGCTCAACCAACTATATTTCTTATCTAAAAACAACGTTATGTGTAATTATTATTATGAGTGGTAAACAGTTTAACATTTATTTGCAATGCTTCTCTTTAAATCTTTTTCAATGTCTTAAATTGTGTTGTAATTATTTATTTTAGGTTTCTTACTTTGAAATATACTTAGATAAAATTAGAGATTTATTAGATGGTAAGTTTATGTTACTTGGTGCCTTTTGTGCTTCTTACTTTAATCCAGCCTTTTTCCAGGGAAGCATGCATTAGCTGGCATGCCCACTTGCACATGCTAAAATTATTTAGGTGCAGTCTTGTCATTCTAACGTGACAGATCACACTCACACATCTGCACACATGCCTAAACACAGTTCTTATCACACACGTAAAATCCAATATCACTCATGAAAAAGTATATTTTTTTGACTGAAATGTGACATGATCGAAACTCTACATGTTGACAGAGAAAGTAAAGAATTAAAAAACGCATGCCTGGATACCTAAGCAACAATACATGGCATTCAATGTACAGTGGGCCTAGCCATTTCTTTATTGAAAACACTGAAAATGCTAATCATTTTCTAACAAGTTAAGTAATTTAGCACACCAGAGACATACTTTTTTGTAGCAAACTTTTATGAAAATGCTTCAGAGAAAATTCTTAGTAATGGCAAAACATAATATGTCTCCCTTCATTTTGGAAATTTTAGTATACACTTGCGCCAAGACATATGTTTTCTGAATATGCTAAATTTACCAACGTGTTACTATTTCTCCCTAATTTTTTTAAATGTAGAAAAAATATAGTGTATTCAGTATATACATGATCAGTATATGATTCAATCCAAGCAGATTGACACAAAAGCGATGTAAAAGTTTAAAGCATTCATTAACTCCTTTTTTCTGATATTTTTCAGGATAGCAGTCCTGTCATGCTAAGTTTCAGAAGAAATCATAACTTTTTTATGCTTGCAAAGTTTGTGCTTTTGAAATGTACTCTAAAGTTTTTTTTGCTGAATTTGCTTCACTATTGATCAACATGGACACTATTGATTTATATTTTAGTATCAAAAACAAATCTTGTTGTTCATGAAGACAGAAATCGTGTCCCATATGTGAAGGTATGTTACTGATTAATTTTGTGCTAATAGTAAACAGAGAAAATATTTCTGCAGGGTAAAAGTTGAGTTTAAGGAGGTTGCTAAATTACTGATTTTCCTGATCAATCAGTAAAATCTAAGTTTTTATTGTTTAGACGGAATGTCCTTTTTCTATGATACTCTGCTGCTAAAAAAATATCTTGGTTATTTCTATGTAATCTTTGTTAAAAAAAAAAAAAAATGGAACAATTGTTAACTTTTTTTCTTGCACTGTGTTGCTCTGTGCCCATCTTTTTGATTCGCCTCACTCACCCCTCCTTTGAATAAAGCAAAACAGACCTGGTGTTTAAGATCTTTTATAGTTGTGTTTTAATGCATATTCTAGGGAGCAACAGAACGATTTGTGTCCAGTCCGGAAGAAGTCTTGGATGTAATTTCAGAAGGAAAAGCAAATCGACATGTATCTGTTACAAGTAAATTTGATTCAAATGCTTAAGTTAGATTAACTCAATGCTCAAACAGCTTATCTTGAATAAATTCCATGTACCAAAGATCTGAAACCACAATAACATGCGCAGAATATGCACACTTTTTTAAAGCAGCGACGTATCCAGGATTTTTTTGGGGGATACCGGACTGCTGAAACAAAGCAGCAGTCAGGGGCGGCTGTGACGGCCCCAGTGGGTCCAGGGGGCGATGCGCGATTTTAGCAATTCTCAGTGCCCTAAACAGCTAAAAATAGTGTGATATCTACCTTTAAAATGTTGCAAAAAACACTCATATATATATATATCTCCTTATCTCCTTTCTCTAGAGTCTCGCCTGCTTCAAGTTTCAATTTCGATTATCATGCTGCCATTATGCTCAAAGGAGAGCTAGGGTGTGAAGAGTATTTGTAAATAAAAAAAGATTCAATGTTTGTAATAATGATTTTCACTTGTTCCCATGCAATACGAAAAAAAATATGGCACTACATTATTGGTCTTGACTTTTGTACTGAATTCGGATACCCCCGTCTTGATGTTATTCCTATTTCCTAATGTGGTGCGTAACTCACACTTTATGCACATGAACAGGACTATGATGTTCTAGGAAAAGCACTAATGGCTCTGGGTTTTTTCTTCACGCACATGTCCAAGGCTAAACTCGATTTATCTAATGAAATAAACATGGCGGCAACACTGCGATCGTTTCTTTTATTGCTTTTAGGATTGAATTTAACGACAGCATTAAGTAGAAAATGAAGACTGGTATGCTAGTTACCTATAAAATAATACTATAGTTTCATAACAGGAGCAATAAAACATCATTTTGAGAGAAATTTCATCTTGAAAATTCAAGTGAAATTTATTTTTTGGGCGTCTGAGTTTGGCCGCCCATACCGGTCTACCGGTATAGAATTCTCACTGGATACGTCGCTGTAAAGATTGCTTTGTGTTAGGGCATAGTAGCATATTCTGTTTCAAGTTCTCAATTGTAATTTAAGTCCAATTCATGGGAGAGTAGACCATGGAAGTATTTAAATGTCAGTAGTCATCAATTTTTCTTAAATTATTTTTTGCCTTTTTTTTTTTAGATATGAATGAGCATAGTTCAAGGAGTCATAGTATTTTTTTAATTAACGTTAAACAAGAAAACACAGAAACTCAGAAAAAATTGAGTGGGAAATTATACCTTGTTGATCTGGCTGGTTCAGAGAAGGTAAGTCTCTCTAAAATAATAAGAACAACTGTTTTGCTTTATTAGTAACATGAAGAATTTTAGCAACGTCAACTAGCATTGGGCACCACCATTAGGGAATCCTTCTGGATTTTTAGGTTTCTGATAAAAATAAAATTGTGTCCAAAAAGTTGTGATGATGTTTTTCTTTTCAGCTTTATTCAAATACCTACCACATTTACATTCTTCTGTTAAAGGTCATGTTCTGCTGCATACTCAAAAAAGCTTTACAGCATCCTAGACCTTTCTACGACCTCTGCTTCTCAGAAAGCTTTTGTTTCTTTCAGGTAAGCAAGACAGGTGCAGAAGGTGATACATTAGAAGAAGCAAAAAATATTAACAAATCACTCTCAGCTCTTGGAAATGTTATCAGTTCCTTAGCAGAAGGAACTAGCTCCTATATACCTTACAGGGATAGTAAGATGACTCGAATTCTACAAGAGAGTTTGGGAGGAAACTCGCGGACCACTATTGTGATTTGTTGCTCTCCTTCGTCTTTTAATGATATGGAGTCTAAATCGACATTGCTTTTTGGGCAACGGTATGTGGTAACAGATTGCTATGTCTTAACTGATTGCAATGTAAAATGAATTTCTGAAATAAGCAGACAATTAGGGAAACCACTTAGAACATTTGAGTTTTGCCTACAAATTTAGCTGAATATCTTTCTGTAAAAATAAGCATCATCTTTTCCTAGAGTGTTGTTTCGATTATGTCCTATTATTTTATACTATGTTATTCTATACTATAATGATTTTAACTTATAGTGCAAAGACGATTAAAAACACCGTTGTTGTCAATGAAGAACTTACAGCAGGTAAATTTAAATATAATAATCATTACTATTAATCTCCTGATTTTAAATCACGAATCTGGAGCATGTTCTAGATGAGAAATTATAACATGCAAGTCTTCCTTAACAGCACTGGAAAACATGGCAAAAGCATTGATGAGAATAATTACACCTTACACACCTGTATAAAGCATTAATTTTAGTTTCAAAAAACTAGTCACCCAGTACTTTTGTGAGCAGTTTGATAGAGAAATTTATACTTGGGATAGTAATTCGTTTCTGCTGTTTAACAATCCGCCTGAGTTTAATGCAACACGAAACACAACTTAATATTTTTTTAATGTTATAATAAAAAGCCTAATGTTATTCAGGGTTACTTTCCCAGTCTTAAAACGTTAATTTTTTGTTTCAGACGAATGGAAGAAACGATATGAGAAAGAAAAAGAAAAGAATGGCAAATTAAGGGCCATGTTGCAACATATGGAAAAAGAACTGAATCGATGGAGAAAAGGTATCTATATAGAAATAACTTCTAAATGCTAAAAGTTTAATTTAACGTCAGTTTTTTTTTGCTTGAAAATGTTGAATAGATTATCGATTTTTTTAACTTTTATGACGGGTAAGATTTGGTTTTGAGGAACTTGTAGAAAATGTTAAAATAAAGGTGCTAATTTTTCCAAAAAGATTCTAACTGAAAATTCTTTATGAAGCATAAAATTTTAAAAAATATATATTTAGCAGCTCGATCTACTTCATATTCACTTTTAAACAGCATATGTCAGACAAAGAAAGAATTCTAATTTTGTGCAATCCGTAAATGTACGCACAATCGTCCATAAACTGGATGCCGTTTGATTACAGGGTACTTATTTAAATCTCTGTAGTGATCTATATAAAACTATATAACTTTTTGTAACTTGTAGAGTTTATGCTTTCCATGCAAACATTGGCTTATTTACTTCGTGGGGGGAAACACGTTTTTGCTTACTGAAACAAATTAAGAAAGTTTTTGATCAATCAATCAAAACAATCCATCAATTTGAAAATTTAGGTGAAGACGTACCTGTAAACGAGCAGATCAACACTGCAGATAAACGGAGGACGAATGAAGTATTAGAACTATTGGAGGCGCAGAAGTCACCAGAACCAGCACACACTGCTAAAGTATCTGACGTCGAAAAGAAAAGTTTTGATGAAGAAAGAACGAAATTATACAAGCAGATTGACGAAAGGGTAGGTTGTTTTAGTTAGATATTATAAAGTACATGTTAATGTTTTAAGCGTCGTAGAAGACTGCCAGAGCAACCGCAGTCAACTAAATTGTTAAACTATTATTGTCTTAAAGGATGATGAAATCCAAGCTCAATCAGCTAATGTTGAGAATCTTCTTAAGCAAGTTGCTGAACTGGAAGAAGTAAGATGCGTTGTTGTATTTTATTAAGTTTTGGTTCGGTTTATTATTTTATGCTTGTGCGTTAATTTTGACAAACCTTGAAACTAATTTAGTATTGAGTAAATTTGAAAAGTAGAGAAAGCAAACGAGAAGTGTAGTTAACTAGACACCAGAAGAAGATTATGTGCTTGAGACTTCTTGATGTGAAGTATCTCGGTAAAAAAAATCAATAAAAAGCCCAGTTTATTTAGAAAAAAAATAAAGGTAATTTTCTTTGTGTTTAGACTCTAGTTTTCACCAAAGCCAATGCCGAAAGTTTAGAGGGCCAGGTCGGTTCCATTGCGAAAGAGCATGACGCTTCAAAGAACGAAGTGAAAGAAGTCCTGCAAGCGTTGGAAGAACTTGCTGTGAATTATGATCAAAAGTTACAAGAAGTCGACCAGAAGAGTAAAGACAACGAGAGCCTGTTGGATGATTTGAATAAAGAACAATCTGGGAGACACGTCTTAAGTAAGGAGCTGGAACTACTGCAAGAAAAAATGAATCTGATGACACGAAAAGTGACGGAAATTACGAATATACTACTTGGTGAACTGGTGAGAAATTTATTCGTGAGCTGACATGCTCAGGTTTTTAATAAGATTTTTTATGTTATGAAGGTTTGAAGGTTTTCATTTATAATTTACTAGTCGTTACCCTGTGGGAAAATCTGCGGAAATTCGCCCTTCCCCGCATCGCTATTTCATGCGTTTTTGTTCGCTTGTTAACATGAAGTAATAAAAATACACTGCGGGGTTGTCCGAAATAAAGCTGCGGCGTAACCATTTTGAACACAGGTATATAAGAGATGGTTATATTAACACTTTTTAATGTCTTCAGTTTTCCAACGTAAGAGGTTAACACTGCGTTTAGGTAAAATTGTCAATTGCGTTAAAATTTGTGTCAAAACTTGTTTTAACACATTCCAATTCTTTGGTTGAATTTAGATACCTAAAATAAACGCTACCTTTGGTGACTAAAATCTTTCAATTATTTTGGCAAGTGTCACCAAATTGAATCCATTGCATTTGTGGTCTGTAAATTGCAGAACGTTTATTTTTATTTTGATATTTCTGATAACCTTTTAGAGTGAGATCGGAAATTTTCTTGGTGGTTCTGTTGGTGGGATGAAGGTAACATTATTTGCAATTTAGCCTCGGAGTTTTAGACTTCTTTGTGGTGTAGTTGTAGAGAACTCTGTTGTGTTTCTTTGGAAATAATAGTTCTGAATTTTAACAAGTTCTAGATAACTACCCACTTATATCCAGTTAGGAGTACTTGCAGTTTTAATACTGGCACTTTGTTTACTATAAGCTTGTAAAAATAATAAAATTTGTATAAAAAGACCTTCCTAGTTTTGTTACTGTGATCTGATGTGTCACTACAAAAACATTGCATTTTTTCGGCATTATTTTTTAAACATTGATTAATTTTAGCGACCTGAGATAGAAAATGCTTCTCAGTTCGATGAAGAATTTACAGTGGCTCGTTTGTACGTCAGCAAGTTAAAAACTGAAGTGAAAACCATGGTCCAGGTATGTCAGCTGATTATCACTCTGCTTTGAAAGTTGAACTATTTACGCATCGCGGGGAAAACTTTAGAAAATAAAATGTGATATTTAAACGTTTAAATATTTTCATTCTTCTATATTATAATTTCGAGTTCATTGCTTTATATATATTTATTTGTTGAGAAATATCGAATACTTAAAAAAGATTGGCAAAAGTTTAGGCCTGATATGAGTAAGTATTACCACCCCAATAATTGTTTTTTGTTTTATTCTTCTGTTACACTTATATTCTAAAGAAGATTACAATGCGTGCGCAGATTTGTATTGTTATTTCTCACCAGGTGTTTATCTCTTGGTCTACGAATGCATGAAAATTATTTATTTTTTGTTGTTATAGGTGAATCAACAACTTGGCAAAAATTGTGATGAGAACCAGGATAAATTGGATGCATTTGAGAAGGATCTACAAACGTACAAATTAACAGTCGCCCAGGTAGGAGAGTTCTGTTGGTTGAGCATTGCATTATACGGCGGGTCTCGCCCGTTGATGTTAAACTAGAGAGGGCAAATACTTAGTTACGACAAATTTTTGTTCAATTTATTGGCTTATTTCAAAAAAAAGTTGTAGAACATTAACCCTTGTAGTGCTAATTCGTATGTTTCTTACGAAGTACTTAAATTTTGTTGAGGTGTAAAGATTGTGTTTTTGGGAGGGTGGGTGGGTGGTGAGGGAGGAGTCCAAATACGTGTTACTGTAAGCATTGCCCAGATAACTTTTTACGCGGAAGATTGATGCTGTTTGAACGCTGGTGCGAACAACTGGGTTGTATCATTTTAAAGGTTGCAGTGTAAATTGTATTTTTTTCGTGGGTGGGAAGCGTATACATTTTAGAATGCGCCTGTAGGACGTAAAATCGAGCCTGTTTACCATCTGTGCGGTAAATGAAAAGATAAAATCGATTTGATTAAGCAAGTTGTTTAGTTTCTGTAAGAGGAAAACCGTGGAGCGAGAACAGATGTGATGCAACTTGATTATTTTCAAGTGGCTTTCCGACTCGTGCTTTTTTACTTACATTATTGTTTTTTAAGACGGAGAAAGGCGGTATACTCTGCTCATTTTTTTTCCCTTGGACGTGGTGAGAAAAAGGAAACAGATGTTTCAAGGTCTGGCCATTATCTTTGCTGCTCAATATTGTCTGTATTGTTCTCACTACATCATGCAGAAAACGTTGAAAGAATCCTTTATTTCAACATAATGCTTTATTCTTCGCAAAGAAACAAAGCTTTTATACTTTTCAGGTTAATTTGGTCTTCATCGCAGAGGCTGTTTGTTGCTTTTTAAACCTGTTTTTTTCCTTGTGCTTAATATTAATAAAGATTAAGACTTTCTTTTTCACTTTATTTTCTTTGGTGTTATTACTTTTTATTACTTTTTCTTTTCCTTGTATTTCTTTTTTTATTTTACACTATTTTTATCAGATAAGATTTTAACAGCGATAAAAAAATTAGTGCATATTAACCTTTGCGATGGAGTGCTCTTCTAATTATTAGCCAGACCATCTGTTTTGTATTGTGCTGAGCATATTTTTTGTTTTGTGTTGTCGAGTTTCAAAACAGAATGGAAAATCAAATATTTGTGAATCTTTTTTATTTCGGATCGTCAAAGAATGTGTTTCTCTAGTGTGTGTACATTTTACGACTACACAGAGATATCTTAGCAAGCTTTGCTTATTCCATGCGAAACATTGTTGCTGTTGAGAAACGAAGTTTTGTCATTTTAAATTTTATCTTGAAGTATTTTATTCAGGACGACGAAAAAAGAAAAATACCACCCAATTCAAATCGAGTTTATTTCTATGAATTGTTATTTATTAAAATTTACATGTATTATATCGGTGTGTGAATGGATGATTGAGGTGATGAAGAGAACCACGATATAAATATTAGTAGATTCGGTTAGAAGGGAAATATACTGAATAATAAAAAAAAACGAACAGCAAACTCATTGTGAAGGTTTCTTATTCTGCCGATCTTGCCACTGTATTGAGCGGTATACACTACTACCAATCGATAGAGAAAGACAAAGAAATTTGTGACGATTTTTTTTACATTCTTAATACCTGGACATTCATAAAAAGTAATAACTTTACCGATGACAACTCCGTTATACTCGTACGCACAGTAAACATGCTGCAAAAGTTGTTTCGACGAAGCTTTCGTCGCTCAACAAGCAAAGACGCTGATCGTTCTGTTAGCAAAGATTGTTTACCAGCCAGTCCACAGAAAACTCCATCAAGCGAACAAACAACTTCGAGTATTCAAGTTGTCGCCACGAACGACAAGAACACATCAAACGAAAAACCGCACGATGGCACTCACGAATCAGAAGACACTGTGAAAAAGTTAAACATTCATGAAGGTGTTACTCACACTGAGGAAGGTATAAATAAAGCTGCACCGCCTGTGGCTAAAGTTGAGCGTTCGCCTCCACCGAACTTGGAGAGTTGCGGTAAAAAAGTTACGTTCAAGGAGTCTGTAGAGAGCGCAGATGTTAACATGATAGAAGGCGAAACTTTGTTTGGCGATAGTGTTCTAGAAGCCTTTCAAGTAGGCCAACTTAGTATAGCTGATTTCTTAAAGTCGCCGCATTCTTCTCCAGATGTAGAAAGGCTACCTAAAAAAGTTAGGTCGATGTCGGAGAGTGATATGAACCCGCCGGTGGAGAAGAAAACGCCACCTCCAAATGCTTCGCCTGCCACGAAAAAGTTATCGCTGCTTGATCGTGCACACTCGATGGCGATGCGAAAAGATCGAAAAATATCTGCACCGGTTTTTCAGAAACGTGTAAAAGAAGAGCCGCCGAACAAAAATGGTGATACCGAAAATGAGAAAATAATTTTACCAGTAACAAATGGGAGCATACCAGCAAATGAGACAAACGAATGTAGCAAACAAAACAACGAAACGAACACTGCACGGTGTCAAAACAAAAACATGGAAAGCAACTCGACTGGCAAGCAAAACGAAAGTGTAGTTGGTGCGAATTCAACAGTTAAAGAAAGTCCTTCTGCTGACGAAGATGACAAACCACGATTTAGTAAATCCTTAGAAAATCTGGCTGAAGAGGTTTTCGGTGATGATTTTCAGTCGTATCTCGCGAATGCATCGAAATCGCCCGTTAAGTTCTCGTTAACTACAGTAAAAAATGAGGTTATTGCGCCCGAAGAGACTATTCATGATATTTCGAACACAAACCAACTTCGACCGAAATCACTGTCACCGCGTTACAACGAAGGTGTGAAAACCTTGGCCGAAGACAAGAAATGTCCTCAAACCGCGCCTGTAGGACGTAAAAACCTACTTCTACACTCAGAAAATACGAAATCTAATTTAGTTCGTGCTCACAGTACTCCAAGACAGTCGTCTCGCCTACCCAGACTTGTTAAAGATTCCGAAATAGTTCATTCTGTTGACTTGCCGAGGAAGTACTCTGAGAATGATAGTCTAGAGAAAAACCTGGAAAGTTGGAATAACAAACTAGATTTGCGATCGGCAACTTCACTCGCAAGTAGCGAAACCGAATCGTCTCAGCTGCGCATGATTGCCGAAGGGAAGGTGAGCAAGGCGCCCACCAAGATTCATGCTGATTTAAATACAGAACATCGAAGACGCACTCACTCCACAGGTTCGGCTGGCTCTCATTCAGCAGTCGTTTTCAGTTCGATACCTTGTCGACAAAGGGCGAAATTTTCGAAAACAGACTCTGAATACGTGAACGTTGGCAGTTTTAGTGAAAAAGATCTCAGTGCTAGCGAATCTTCAGTTATTGACATTTGTTTTCCGCCACCTCCGCCAGTTGAAGAGGGCGGCGTCCCTCGTTTTGAAAATGGGGAGTGGGAACTAATTTCTAATGCTTCTCCTTATTCATCAGAGGAAGCGCACTTGGATGTAAAGAGCAATTGTGATCCTTTAATAGAGTCTCTACTGTCCATTGTTCCGTTGCCTGAAAACCGTCAGGAGTTGCTTCCAGCGTTATCGAAAGCGTTAAGTGAAATTGTGAGCGAAATAATCGCATCGAGACGTAAATTGAATCGTATTTTGAAAGCAATCGAGATTCACCAGCAGATTTTGAAAGAACAGAGCAAAGAAATCCAACTACAAGCGAAACAAATCAGCGAGCTGCGAAAAACTGCTTACGTGTTGAACAATTATCAAAGTGTGACACACAGGAACACGGAAAATAAAATTCGTCGCCCACAAAGCGCGCGCACGCATCGCCAAAGCCGCGATATGATCGAACTGAATTACACGTTAGACAAATTGTTACACCAGTGTTCAACGCTGCAAAAAACTCCCAGTGGGGAGGTCGAACAGTTGTTAAAGATTCCCGTTCAAGCTGACGAAAGGCCTGAATTACGTCGGGCGAACACGTTTCCAACTAGAAAATTAAAATTAGAGGAAGGGACACAACAATAGAAAAATAAATCCTTCGGGAAAGATGTATATATTTTTAGTTTTGGTTAAAACAAATTTATTCCCTCTTTTTTATTGTTTGAAGAACTCAGTACGGAGTTAATGAAGAAGATAAAGTTATTGTCTTAATAATTTTGCTTGAAGGCTGCTACGCTATAAATTTGTTGTTTTTCCTGCAGAGGTAGGCTGGCTTTATTTTGCCAATGTTGTTCGTTAATTATTTTTTCAATGTTCGTTAGCTAATTATTTTGTTTCCACGCTCTATGATTCATAATTAACTAGTTTGTGTGGTTGCGCGAGAACTTCAGCTATAATAATTGTAACGTTTTCTCCGATGCGGTGAATGTCGAAGTAAAGTGTTTGTCAATAAAACGTTATGAATGAGATGATATGAATGATTAACCAATCTATGCTGTGTAAGTGGTTAATCATTAATGCGAGGCTATTTAAAAATGACGTCCAACCTAAATGAAAAGATATATCTGTGATGAACCATAAAGTTCACCTGGCTTTACCACTTGCACTCCTTCGTTAGAGATTATATAAATATAGAACCCCGGGTGGGTTTTTTTAAAACTTCCTCTCCAATAATCGCCGTGCAGAAAATGCATTACAACAGAGTCAAATGCCTCAAATAAAGTAAACACTGCATATACGAGTATTCCCTGTTCTTCATGTTGCTCTTAGAAAAATTATGTATCGCTATAAAGAGCTGATCACATGAAGCGAGTTTGCCGAGATCCCGCTTTGTTAAACAACATCTCGGTAAGGCGGGCTGGAAATTTTTCTTGTTTCTTATATTTGCATGATTTTATTTAATTTGCAACTACGATGGCCCCTATGGCCCACTTCAATTTAAAAACACTTCTTCGATGATTCAAACAATTCTCTTCTGTATTCTCACACTTCTCTTCAGTGTTTTGACACTTGTCTTCTGCACTTGACACTTCTCTGCATGTGGCCAGAAAGTAAATCGAAAAATCTGGTCCGCAGTTTTGCACTGGTGGTGTGTATATTTTTTTCACTTTTCGCGAGAAGTATACTTGGCTAACACGTGCTTAATATTTACCAACTGTTTCTATTGTAGCAGGTCATGGTACATATGCACGAATAAAATAATATCCAGGATTAATTCAGATCAGTAGCAGAGTGGTTAATCTTATTTATCAATAGACACAATAAATAGCAAAATGACTGCACGGAGTCCTCAAAATCTTGGTAGTGTCCATCAAGCAAACGTGTTTTTTCTTTTATAAAAATTTTTAGATTTTAGGTTAAAAACAATAGATCTTTTGTTTAGAACAATAGAAAAATGTTCTACATTTGATAAATACATAAACACTCTAGACAAATATGAAAATCTTATCAATACAACTTCCTGATCTTCTTTTAGCCCACCAAATCCAGGCCAGCTCGCCTGATGTGATCGTTAAAAACGTCAGCTCGCCTCATGTGATCAATCCCTAGGATAAAAGAAAAAAATTGGAGGGTACCTTGCAGATGACACAGGGCAGCCTCCCCTTTCTTTCCAGTTCCTGAGATTTAAGACGGGCTCTCCAACTATCTCCATCCGCTAAAGCAAATTTCTTGTATATCTGAAGCATTGCCATCATTGTTAATATTCTCTAAAAAATACTGATATGAAGACGAAATAACAGTTGTGGGTAATAAATAGTCATTGCTTTCGATTCTTTTTGATATTTTATACTAGATAACCACACCTAAATTGTCCTAGCCACCAAAGAATTAACTCCAGAAGTCTCCTAAATAATCGAATTCTACTAATATAGCTTCTCCGATAGTGGCACCATTATACATTCAATTCTTTTTGTAAGCACTCCAGGGTAAGACTCTGAAAAACTGAATATAACCTGTAACCAAGTAATCGCCTCAACAAGTGTTAATAGCTGTCAAGACAACTGAAAACAAAACTTGTCAAGGTGACGTTCTTTTGCCAAAAAACGTAGATAAACGTAAACAAACTACTTAAAAACAACTTAACCTCAAAACACTGATAAAACAGCATTTAAAAAAAAAAATTCTTTTTGCCTGATTAGCAATTATAATAGAGTCCATGTAAATCTGATCGCCATCTTGAATAAGAGCTCCAGCGTAAAGCGGCAAACTTCAAAGTAATTTTAACGTTGCTCGTCAGCAAAACGATCGAAATCTTAATAGGGAACTCGTAGGGAAATGTTGGTATAAATATCAACAAAGTCGGTCAAATTTTGAGTTTGGACGTTGGATTTGTCGCTTCATCCGAAATTAAGTTGCTGTTGTACCCATAGACGGGGCTATAGCGACTGTATAACCCCTATCGCTCGGCCCTATGTGTATAACTACCATATGCCCTGAGTAACGTAATGTAATGACGCCAAAATTGAATAAAATTCGAAATAAGTTTGAACGAAAAGCCAATTCAATATGGCGGAGAAGAAGTGACCGAAGTGGGGCAAAACACAATCTTTAAGGTTAAATTTCTGTACGTATTTTAAGATTACCTTATATGGGAGTGGGAAGTAAGCTTTAACTAGGTAAAAATCTTGGGCTATACCAAAATAGAGTCCTCTTTATATTTTTTAAACGTACATTGTGTTATTTTCCAGCATGAAGCTAAAACACAAACGCTACTTGAAAATGTTAAAGAAGTGGAAGCAAAGAAACGTATTTTGGAAGAAGCTGTCGACACGCTCAATGAATCACTGGCCAAGAAATCCGCGAATGGTATGCATATTTTCAAATTATTATTTAGACATATTTTTCATTTTTTGTAATGCTTATGGAAAACCTGATTAATAGCCGTTTTTTTGCTTGAAATGTTTCTGAAATTGCTACTTTATACTAAGGATACACGAAATGTGAACGACGACCGAAGTACCCGTGGTCTTTCCTGCTGGTTAACAACTACAAGCCTTTTCACAATTTTTTTGGGAAATGACAGTTTTTTCGCCATTTTTCGAAATGACAAAACAACATCGCCTAAGAGGTGCGAAAGCTCTGCTTTGACAGATGTTTAGGACGTGTAAGGAAGGTTAAAAACGCACTAGTTGCAGTTTCTGCGATGTCTACATTATGGAACAATTAAAGTGATCCAGGAAATCGAGAAAATAGGCCATGCTAACGTCAGCAAAAATTATGACAGTTTGAGCTATCGAATCTAACCAAATAACCTAAGATTGTAAGTCCGTTATGAACATGTGAACATTGACAAGTTTATATTGCGTGGTGTAATATGGAAACGCCGTAAATCATTGCTTGGGGGTATTATCTTCGAAATTAAGCATTTATTTCAATAATTTTTTGAACATGATTGTAGCTCTCTTTAAATATCTATCCACATTTTTTACCCTACATTGATGTGACTGGAATAGACGCAATGCTCTCACATTCAACGTCCTGTTATAAGAATGTTTTTCAACTTTCAGAACAAATGCAGTTGGAAACACTGAAGGATAAAGAAGAGAAACACATCAAGGGCATGATGGATGCACAAGCTGTCAAGGTGTGTTTGTAAATAAAGAAAGACTTTCTCCTTTAAAAAAATGTTTCACCATTCTTTTATCGTTTTTATGAATTTATTTTATGAAAGTCTTTGTTTCGTAATTAAGCTTGCCAATTTTTTTCGTTAATTGCTGATAGGAATGTCACGCTAAATTGACCATCCAAAAATAGTGTTTGTTTTGCTTTACTATCATTTCTGTGATTATATTATGAAGCTTTTTTTTTACACAAGTATAAAACTTCGCACACTTTAAACTACTTAAGATTTTTTTCTACTTTCGTTTCACCAGTTTCATCTAACTTGTGTGTCTGAAAACGCCAGTGTCCTCAGAGTTTATAATTCTGCAGATGACGGGTTGTATATATTTCTCTTCCTACAATTTAAGGAGGCGCTTGAGAAACAAATGGCGACGCATCATGATGCACATGCAAAACAAGTTGGTAGTCTTCGCGACGAGATTCAGGAACAGTCTAACATTATACAAGAAATTAAAGAGTATGTTTGTTGTCGTTGTTGTTGTTGTTGTTGTTGTTGTTTTAGAGGACACCATTTTTTTTATTTCACGTTTTCTAGCTAAAGATTTACTGTTTTTGCAGATAAAATTTTGAGATTGGTAATTTCGAGCGTTAATTTTGCAGCTCGAAAAATAGGGAATCCGCCTTTTTTACGCGAGTTTAAACGTGGACATTTAACGTCTTACGGCAATAGGGAGTGCTGTATTTTCCTATAAGGTGTGCAGAATTATGGAATACTATCAAAAATGGTGTCTGGGTAACCACGAATAGATTAGCCAGCAAGTATTCCGTTTTCAAGTTTCTGTATTCTGCAATTGTCTTTTTAGGGTCATTCAAAAGAAGGAGTTAGAGGAGATTCAAATTAAGGTAAGCTGAAATGAAAGATAACACTTTTTTGGTGTGAAATAATCTTCCTGCTGTTGTAGATATTGGTGTGCACGGCCGAAACGTCGTCAAATATAATTAATTGATTTCTCCCGCTAATCTTCCTAGTGTATCTACGGCCTTCTCATTTTGATCATGGCTATAGGCTCACAATCTTAAGAATTTTCGAAACGCCGTCAAATATAATTAATTGATTTCTCTCGCTAATCTTCCTAGTGTATATACGCCCTTCTCATTTTGATCATGGCTATTGGGTCACAATCTTAAGAATCTTTGAATTATTACCTAAAATTATATTTTTCCATTTTTTAGGGTGAAAATGAAAAACTCCACTTAGAGATTACCAGCCTGAAAGGAAAATATCAGGATTTACTGTAAGTCCTTTTGTGGTGTGTAGTGATCGATCTCTTCAAGTAGTGCTTCGTTATGTTTGAACTATAATGTGCTAGGTTGTAGAGTTTGTTATATTATTCATTAACTTTAAAGTTTTTTGCTTATACCAAGATATACTTTTTAACGTACATTGTTTCTTGCCTCTCCATAGAAATTTGAATACGAAGAAAGAACATGCACAAAAGGATCTTCAAGGTCTGGAAGAAACAGTAGCTAGGGAATTAGCGACATTAAATAAGCTTCGTCAGATGTTTGTGAAGGATCTGCAATCGCGAATGAAAGTTGTAAGTCACTTATCAGAACAACATCCACAACCAACATCCTCTAAGAACAATATATGTCATTATTCCTTGCCTTATAATGGGAGAAGGATCTCCCGAAACGTCGCCTACTAAACTTGTTTAAGAAATGATAAAGCTTCAACAATAATATGAAAACTGAACCGACAAACCAAAATATTATTTTCCAAATAAAAGATGTTTTGTTCTTGTATAAAAAATTGCTTTCTTATTTCTTTGGTAGATTTCTGAAGATAATGAAGTTGATGAAGCCAATAGCCAAGCACAGAAGCAGAAGATTTCTTTTTTAGAGAACAACTTAGAGCAGCTCACAAAAGTGCACAAACAGGTGGGCTTTACTTTTTTTCATTGTTTACAAATCATTCAGTGATTGTATCACTATTCTTTACAACATTCAAAGCAAATGAAACGGGGAGAAAAAGTAAGGGATTATAAATTGTTGCATTGAACTCCTTTCTGTTTCAGCTTGTGAGAGACAACGCAGACTTGCGTCTAGAATTGCCAAAACTCGAGAAGAGATTGAAAGCTACTCAAGAACGGGTCAAGGCATTGGAGGCTGCTCTAAAGGACGCTAAAGACGGTGCTATGAAGGATCGGTCTAGATATACTAAAGAGGTTAGGCACAAATTCCCACAATATTGGTACCGTCTCGAAAAGTTTTTGTTTGCGACTTTATTTACTGGTGTTAAAATTACACGAAACGCTATTTTGACTAAAAAAAATGTCTCTAATGTATGTTTTAACATGCTGCACATAAAGTTGTTTTTGCATCTTTGTGTCTTGCTTATTCATTCTAATTTTTACTTCATGGCTTGTTCTAGGTTGACAAATGGAAACAAGCCTATAACAAGAGCCAAGTAAATCGCCGTGTTCATCAACCTCAAATTGCAAAGCCAGTCATACGACCTGGTCAGCCAATCGGTGGCAGTTCATACATACGGACTAACAGCATAAGCAACAGCAATTCCCCCGAAAACAACTTTGAATCCTCGAGACAACAAGGAGCTGTTGTCGTTCGCGCTACTTCTCCTTCCAAAATACCTATCGTCCCACCCAATACTCAACCCATAATAAGGGGTGGTACTTATCGAGATGCAGATATGACGTTAGGAGGTAGCGGTGTCAGTCAGCGAGTAAAGACAGCTGTAGGAGCCGATATTTCATCTCGCTCAAGAATTAGAAGGCCTGGAAGGTAGGGTCTTAAAAGAGTTGCTTGATTAAAGTCGTACATAAGGGATATGCTATTAATAACGACCGCACATATGACTAATAGACATCAAGTCGCTTCGCTTGTCAATCGAAAGAAACACAAAATATCTGATATTCCCGAAAGAAACAGTTTGCGTCTCTTAAGGTCATTATCTTTTTTATTTCACCCTTATGTACTATTTAAATGTCCAATAATTTTTTAGTGAGGACCCACGACGCTCTTCCATGTACGCGGAGTCGACATCGTCATCGTCAAGTCTTCAGGTGAACGGAGGTTCGGGTATGAGAGGAAGTTCCAGTATGGACAGGCTAAATACTCTGGACAACAATGGATCACCAAAGGTAAGGCTTGGGAACTGTTTCCGTTGATCTTTTTCTTTTTAAGTCAGGCCCGATGTTCTAGTAAAGAAGATGCAAATAAACACTCTATTATATCAACTTTAACCGGTAGCATGAGTCATTTAAGTTGGAAATTTCATCTTCCCATAAACAATTTCTGATCAACTATATTAAGAACGTTAGAAATTAATTTTATTTCATATCCTTGGTTCAAATATATTGTGGAGTGTATGCTATGTGAAGATAGCTAACATTTCTGATTCTCATATTTTTAGAGTCCACGTAGGTTACCCGCCCCGTCCTCGCGATCACCTCTGGCGAATTTATCCGGGCGTGAAGCTGAGATACAAGCATTGCTCACCGGTGGTAAAATACCACGCTCGGGTTCTCAAACAGGAGATAGTAAGTCATGTTAATTGTAAATTTTCCCACTTTGCTGTAGGAACTAGTTGAATTTGTCTTCCATGGCCCTAAAACCAAACAGGAGTCAGTTAACCACATTGTGTCTTGTACATATTCTAACAAACAGCTATTGGCTTTAAAAGACAACATAGCAATTCTATCATAACCTTTTAGTGAATCTGTTGACCTACCTAATTCATTGTTTTAACTATTATTAGGCCCTTGGGAACGCAGAACAGGATCGCAAAGAGGACAAAGCCCGCGGTAGTCGAACTTAACGGAACCGATAATTTGCATCGTGGAGGAAATGTCACTCGGCTCTTCCATAAAACCTCGTTAAAACTTGGACGAGAAATTATTTCACACAAAATATAGGTGCTCTATTATTTTTATACGAACAGTAGTCTATAATAACGTTGGGCCATCAAGACCTACGGCCTATTGTCTCGTTTGTTTTAACATAATTGACAGATCAATTAGCAGTTCATTTCATCAATGTTTGTGTTCGGTTGTTTAACTATTTAAAATGTAGAATTTTACATATTTTTTATTTCATATGATAACATTAAAACAAATTTGACTGCTGGCTAATTGTTGATTATAAGAATATACCGGTCACCAGCTTTTTTTTTCGCTCATGTATAGTAAAGAGGTTAAAAAAGCTAGTGATCGGATGCAATGACTGAATAATTTTTTAAAAATATTTAAATGATAATTTATCAATGAGATGTAGTTTCTTAATTATATTTCAGCTTCTAGCTTTTTTTTTTAAAAAATGTGTTTGGCTTTTTGGGTAACTAGTCCGTTTCCATAGAGACAGGTCAACCTTTACTAAGCTTTTGTGTTTCAAACACAAGAAGCTTGTTAATATAAGATAGAAAAAAAATTATTTATTATCCAATTATTTTTTTTGTTTTTTGATTTTGTTTTGGTGAAAAAGAAATGGAGTAAATTACACAAAGTTTGTTTTTCCTGCCAACTCCAAGGTCCCCTTCAATCAGGTAGCCGGGTGGGATTAAAGGAATGAAGGTAGCTCGGCTCGGTTATTTCGCTAGCTCACTTGAAAGGCTGGTGTAGGTTTTCGCAATAATGAGAATATCTTTCGTTACCATTGCTGGTAAAATACTGGATCGCAGGTTGATTTTTAACGCCAACTTTGGTAGCCAATCAAAAAATTCTTTGCCCTAAAAAATCCTCAGAATTGTGCGGACATCGTTTATATATAACATAAAAACCCCTAATAGAAAGTTTACATTTTTACTGTTTCCGTCCTTGTTTGGTGTACGTAACCAGGAAGGAACATCACAAAACTATATCAGGATCCGAAATTTACTCCAAGGTATACAAACGAAGTTCGAAAATTTATAATATATTTCAAACAACACAAACGAACACGTAAATTTGTGTAAAAAAACGCTTGTTCATACTAGTGTCAGCATACGTGCAACTTGCAACTTAATATTGCAAGCAAAAAGAGACTGATGAAAAAGGGATCGGACAAAGCCTTGAAAAAGTGAACGGTTAGACGAGGTAAGGTTGTCGTCTTTATGTCTTTTATTGGAACATTTTACCCAAAGAATATAACTTTGACATAAAACTTATAAATTGAATTTTTATTAGATTCAGAATATTGATACAGGATAGCTACTGATATCAATGTGAGTTCTGAATGTGTACGTTAGGCATACACTGGTATTACCAACCACATTTCACTGCATGACAATGGATGATCTGTAGCTGTGGTAAAGGCACTTGCTAAACATACCTGCAATGTGGCCTGAACTACGGACCTCGTGATTGCGAAGCGAACTCCATAACCACTAGGCGAAGCGCCACAAACGAAACGCACGCACAAACATTTAAAATTCAAAGTTCACGTGCAACGAATATTTCCAAAATTTTGACGTCAATCACGTCCCAGTCCCAATATGACGTCAAATATCAATGTGGGTTTTATCAAAACGCCACTACTACATCAAGCGAACACCATCATAGCGGATGCATGCATGTAACATCAAATGCAATCCCCACTCTTGTAACTGAAGAAGGTAAAGTTAGAATTGTGATTCAAATTTCTAACAACTACTATTGACTTTTGATATCTTATATTCTTGTAGAGATTACTCGGTCAATATTGTTTTAACAACGGCACGTTTATATGAGCAACATCAGACTCAAGTCCTTCAAAAACGTATAGCAATTGGTGAGCAACAACCCTGCCTAAGTGAGAAAAAGATTGATTTTGGTATTTCTAAGTAGGGACTCAGCAAGAAACAGCTAAACAACAGTTGGGCTTGTGCAGTATAGAAATTTAAGCAACGTTGTGCCTCAACCAAATTTTTAGCTGCTTATAAAAAAGCTTTTACGTATTCATTATATCAAACGCCTTTCGCCCTTTCGGGAGCGGAATGATGTTATTTGAATACCGTTAACCTTTAAATACAACCCAACCGAGCTCCACTTGTATTACCCCATTGTTTATTTCACTGCTAACTTTTTCCATGTGTAAGCTCTCCCGTGTATATGCCCAAAGGAGAAAGAAATCGTCAGCTGACAATGTAACAACTGTACGTTGATTAAATCTTTCTTAGACTTTTTTAGCAAAAATATGATTTGCTTGCTAAGATTTCTTGCGTCTTTTTCTAAACATTCCTGTTTTATAATTCACTTATTGAATTGTGGCTCAACTTCTGCAGTTTTACTGTGTTGGAATTAAGAAAATGGTTTGGAAGCTACCTAAAAAAGGGAGGAGTAATTGACACGTGCAAAATGTTCAATATTTGATAAATTACTCTTGCGTCCTTAGTGCCTGGTCCAGAATCAAGAGGACTGTATTTTACAACTGAAATTTATTTACATGTTTTAAAATTTTATATGCCGAAGTTACGTGGTTAACTAAACTTCGTACCCAGTCCACTATCTTTCACACTTAGGGCACAACATAAGAAGATTTTTTATACTAAAATCATAAAACAGTTACTTTTTAATGGGTGGGGTGGGGTGGGGGCACATAAAAATTTATTGCTTTTAAATAGAAGGCTAAATAGATAATATATTTTAAACAAAATGCCTATTTCTTAAACCTTATCTAACAGAATAATTTTTACGCTTTTGCACCGCTCCTCTTCTGTAACGTCGAACGGATCCGCGCTAACATCTACATCATTAGAGGCACCCTGCAGCCGATTTAGTAAACCAGTGCAAGCATTATACTTGATTCCCATGAGTTTAATGTCATCCGGTCAGCCAGAATTAGTTAATAATTCGCAAAGAAGCTGTCCTTCACGATGATTATGTTGTTTAGAATATATCATGGAGGTATATCATGAATATATCATGAATATATCAACACGATCGAGATAATTCGTTGTTACTTGGGCATAAAGCAATTGAACTTTCTTAAGTTGGACGTTATTATCACAAGAAAAACGGACAACCATATTTTCTCCAAATCGTCACAGAAAATTGGAACAAAACGCTGACGTAGCACATTGTTGTATGTGACTTAAATCAACGAGTAATATCGAGCTTCTTAGACTGCTTTTATTTTTTTTATTTTTTTTTTATGGGGTGGAGGTGGAAGCTAAATAAGGAAAGGGAGTAAATAACATTTTAAGTCTTTGGAGGGAGGGGGAGGTATAATTAGCGGGGCTAAATACCACCTTACCACCCCTAAGCTACTGTAAACTCTTAACTTAGCTTTTCACAACGTGCATATATGCTAAGTATTAAAAATAATTATATTTCGTATAGATCAAGTTTGAACACTGAAATGACGAGTAAGGAAGGCGTCCGAGATACGAGAGATTCTGTTTTTCAAATTATTCCACCCTTCGCTACTCAAGGTTAGTTGTAGTACAGTGTTTTGTTATTTAAAGTATTATTGCACAGCAATGATAAATGGGAAGATCTTGCCGAAGGACAAAAAACGAATTGTGGCCAGAATTGAACCCCTTTTATATTAAAAATGTTAAACTGTAAATCGACCCTCCCAGACAGTTTTGAACTTTTTTTTTATCTTTTTTGCTGCGCTATATGACTATCATACTCACTGAGTTTTTTGAACTTGTATATTAGACACCTGCTTGTCAAATATTTAAGTCCTTAATATTTAAGGCTTAGGTATTGGCTATTACTCAAAACCTCCCTCAAATCTCTATAAAATTCTTATAATTCGTAAAATATAATAACTTCTGTTAGGATTATTCTTGGTTTGTTCATAGAGATGAACCATTCTGCAATGTTTTTACTTGTGCTCATTTTGAGATGCTGTTTTTACAAATTTTACGGATTTGTGGCTGGTTTTTGTCACTTTGTCATGCCAAATGTGTTTAACCAGATATATGTTAAATAGCTTTTTTATTTATATCTACCAGAAACTTCAAAAAGCAGAATATTAAAATACGTTCTAGAATTGTGGGAATGGCTATTTTTGAACAAAAGCCTCTAATGACGTCACAGTAAAACTGCTGAAATCGGCAAAAAATTATTGCTACCACTTTGTTCGTTTGATGTCATACTACATACTACGACTGTTTCAAGTGTGATTCCATTTGGGGGGGAAGCCTATCGGAGGTTAAAGAAAACTAGTTACTTTGAAATCTTTTAGCAAACCTACACATGAACACTGATGAATGCGTTCTGAGTAAACTTTACAAAAGAATATCTCGCCAGAAAAGAGGGAACTGTTTTTAGTTTTTGGCGAAGGGAATTTCGAAATAAAATCAAAAGAAACGAAACTGCGCATGCTCAGATACATTTCGCTGGCGAAATCGCCACTATCCAATTCTCCTCGTGAAAATATGCCTTTAATCTGCATGCCCAGATAATTCTCTGTGTAAAAAGGGATGCAATTTACGGGAACTTATGTTGTAAACAATAAAAATTTTCAGGCAGTTGCCCCTTCCTGCTCCCCAAAAATTCTGAAAAATAAATAGAAAACACATTGCTTCTTTTATAGTCACAACAACCAAAAATGAGACAAAATTGCATCGTTTTTGGATGATCTAAACAGTTCATTTCCCTCGGTAGGCACTACTCATCCCCCGACGCAAAAAGAAGCGAATTTTGATTCTTGGGCATGCATTTTAACCTGAAGGAATTTTTTCATTAATGATAAAATGACTGCTCCGTCACTCTCACTCCAAGGGATTTTCACCTTTGATGACTGAGAGAAATCGCCGCTGTAGCGGTCCCCAAGGAGAAAATAAATCCTGGGGACCGTTTTTTTGTTTTAAAAAGATTTCCGTAGATGATTCATACTTTCTAGTTTAATTTAGAATCATTATGGACAGAATTAGGTTATCTTTTGTAATTACAAAGACGGTAGTCATATCACATAGAAAAGGTCGCAACTGACAAAAGACAAAAAATTATTTTGGGGTCCAGGTTCAGCGAACAGATCAGGGCCGCGGAGAAATGATCGCCGTTATCCTTACCTCGATTTTGTATAAAATGTATAACACAAAACCTTATTCATTACTGGCATATCGAGAATAATGTAAACACGGCACAGATTGCTCACATGCTTTTTTATTCCCAGAAGCACTCAGCTTTTTCTACTGTGCTGTGCGTGTTTGTTGTTATCGTTCAGCTGTTGTTGTGGTAACCAGATATCAAATATTTTACCTTTTCACAATTTTAAATGTTCGAAATACCAACTAGTTAAACTGTACTTTTTGCATTCTAGCTATATATAGCTAGTTAGAGCTCAACTGATAGCTAGCTATTTCACTGAGGCATAGCTTCAGTTAGTATGATGTCCCCTATGACTTACTTCTCTTCCAATGTAAAAGTTAGCTAGGAGAGAGCCAGTAATTAGGCTGTAACAGGATGGTGACTTAAATTTCCACACTTTTTCAGTAAATACTGATCTTTCCATTGTAAAGGACTAAAACCAGCAGCGAAGGAGCAGTCTATATAGCTACAGAATGACGAGAGAACTGGCAGCGAATGAACTTGGAACTTTGTGCAGGAGAGCGCAAACACTAGCAGTTCAGGGACAACAGCAAATTAGGCTATGATAGTCTAATTAGTCTACGATAGGCTATTCACGTGATTTATCTCCCCTAATTGATTTAAGAATGCATGCATCGTATTACGCTCCTTTGTTTTAATAATAATAATATTAATAATAATAAATATTTAAAGTGGCTAGCCCAGAAAATCACAAAACCTATAGTTAGTGCATTGTTTTCACTGGGGGCTACTGGAACAAAAAAGAAACAAAAAATGACAAACCTTAGACTGCCTCAGCTCTTTATAATCTGTGAAAATTGAAAAGTAAAAGAATTGAAAACAAAAATTAAAAAGTTACCTCCATTAGAATTTGCCAAATACATTAGAGATGGAAGTCTTAAACGAAAGCAGACCTTGGACACACTTTAATCGTTTTTCTAGTTTTCCCAATCTATCTTGGGTGGCACAAGCTCATGCAGAGGAGGAGTAGTTGAAATATGGCATGACAAGTGCATTAATTAAAAGGGTTTTTTGTGTAAGGTGTTAAAGGGGAAGTTTGGTCAAAAATTATATTTTCATAATCAATAGTCATAAAAGAAAAAAAACGGATACCATAATTCTTTTCAAGTGAAACCCTCTTTTTTCTGAAATAATTTGTGTTAAACACACGTAAAAACACCTCCGTATATTGACCCCTTTACATTTTTACGAAGGCTGGGTCGAGTTTGAACTATGACGTTTTATAGTTCAAAAAGCGAAGTTCTGTGTTGGGGATTAGGTGTAATCACATGAAGAAGTATTTTGTCTATATATTTTTATTATTTTAATATGCCAAACTGTGCTGCCATCGACTGTACAAATTGAAGTAGCGATAATAAAAAGACAGAAAAAGATAAGGGGAGCAAGAAAAATAAGGAGGTAGAGAGCGAAAAGCTGACGACAAAAGACGAAGATAATAATGAAAGAAAAAATCGAGTAGTCTCTTATCAGATTTCCAGTGCAAAAAAAAATAAAGAGCTTCGAATGGCTATATAATTTAAAAAGAAGTGGTACCTTGCCGAAAGACTCTGAATTTTATATTTGTTCTCAACATTTTGAACCAGAATGCTTCGAAAGTTTTGTTAGCTATGTTTGTTAGTTATGTTTGTTAGCTATGTTTCACCAAACAGCGAAAAATTTGTCTTTCTCGTATTTAGAAAAATTCAACACAATTTCATTTATTATAGCCATTTCCAAAAAAACCATGTCAAAAAAATTATTATATTTCCTTCCCATGTTCGCATTTTCTTTCCCCAGCGCTGAATGTTTTTTTTCACATCTAAAATTCTTCAAGAACATGTGCTTTCGTAAGACGGGGGTAATAAAAATTTTGGTCTTGTTTTCTACCAAGGGCATTGTATCGCCCCTTAAATTATTGAGGGCAGACAGTGCAGTGGTTAGTACTGGTTTACGAAGACAAACCATCCCAAAAGTTTCGGCTCCAGTTATACATTGTTTTTCTAAAAAGAAAAAACTTTAAATTAACCACCGTCTCAAGTTTTGATTTTTGAGCACACATTTTTTCATTTGATTTGTAAAGCTGAATAGAATAAAACAACCACCGTTGTGTTTTTTTGTGATGTTGTTTTGGCAGTAGCAAATAATACCGAATAAAATATGTGCGAAGGAGAGTTGAATGATTTGGAGATAAAACTCATGTTAGGCAAAATATTTTGAGAGAAGTTTTGAGTCAGTTGTTGTGCTGGTTGTTGGCATATTTTTTTATCAACGCGAAGACTAATATTTAAAGGGAATATGTAGAGTTTTGTTATGGTTTTAAACACGAAAAAGAAAATTATGCTTGGCTAATTTTTTGTTTATTTTACCTTCGAAATGATTTGTCAGGAATTTCATTTGTATCCCTGAAACACAACACTTTCACCGTACGACTCCATCGCTCTACAGTACCAACGCATTGGCACCAGGTATTGTTGCCGATCCTACAAACTTCTTCTTCTTCCTCATTACTCTCGGAACTACACATTCGTAATTTATTCAGTTCTTCAAAAGAAAGTTCTGGTTCGAAATTTAAGGGACTAAGAGTAAATAAATCAGGTATGTCATCATTTTAGAGCTTGAATCGCTGCGAATTGAATCGATTGCTTACAAATTGACACTGTATTTTCAAAGAAGTAATTTGTTACAGATTTGAAAAGAAATATAGCTAGAAAAAGTAGATTCTTTTAGCAAACTGTGTAGCCTGTGTTGTGACTCTTTCACGCGATTCAATGTTTTGAACTATGAAACGTCATACTTGAGTTAGAACCCAGCTTTTTTTTTCTGACGCGCTTTTTCAAAAACGGAGCATTTTTAGAAGTTTGTGTCAACATTAGAGACATTTCCAAAACTCTGAGTTTAATGAAGTAAAGTTTTTCTGTTTTTATAAGTATAAATACGTGGAATTATAAAATAAAATAAATATTTTTTTTTAGACCGAACTTCCCCTTTAAACAAGATGCAATGGTTCTAATTTTAGAATATTTAATTAGTATTTTTCCATTTATGTCATAATGTGCTCTTCCCATTGCATTTTTTGATCAAATGTTACCTCGAAATACTTAACTTTATCGCTCCTCTTCAAGGGAATACCCATATAGTTGATAGTTTTGTTCTCAACTTTTTTTAACTCCAAGCGTTTTTAACAAGAAGGGAAGTGAGCCTTAGAGGCCATCGCATTAAAGTGTAAACACAAAACTCGTAAATAGTAGCAAGCTAGAGCTTGAATAAACTTCTTTGTTTTTTTACATTTTTTTTCTTAGTTGAAACAAGAACTATGTTTGAAAAGCCTCAGAATTTGCAAAAAAACTTTCGTCTTCCCAACCTTCATAACAAAGGGTATGAACCAGTATCTCAGTCAAGTTTATCCTTATATACATCAAAATCTAATGGCCATCATGAACGAAGACAGCACTTTCAATTTGGAAAGGTATGTAGCTAGTGTATGATGCCTGAAAAATGTGATTGTCTAAAGAAACAGATTTTATAAAATTACAGTAAACAAGGATGGTGTAAAATGTAGGGATAATGAAAAGTGAATTAGTTGAAATGTTCTGAAATTCAGTTTTTTACAAATTTAATTTAATGTGGGAGCATTGAAATTGCTCAAAGCCTATTTTATGATAAAAATTGCCTATTCTATAAGTTATTCTAGTTTTTGTACCAGTGAAGTAGGTATTACGATAAGTCCTAGACTTAAGGCTGGGAATATAATGTTACAACCATATAGTGTTAGGCAAAAATATAGAATCACAGAATTAGGACTTTACTGCAATATGGTCTAAGTTAGAATTTGCATAAGAATTATTGATTAACTAGGTGAGGAGTCAATGTAAATTTTAGCATGCATCAGGGTTCTGTTCATTGACAACAAAGTATCTTCAGCTGTGAAGTGTACAACCTTGGCTTGTTGGAGATATTGTTACTTAGATGATGTGTGATTAGTACGGGGGAGGGCTGTTGAAATTCTTGTTATTTGCAGAAAAGGTTCTGCTTGCAAAAATCCAGAGTTATTTTCTTTGTTGACTAACATGGTCTTATGAATTGAAGTAAAAAGGTACTTTATGAAACTTTTGTAACTTTTAAATTAAAGTGGAGGTACTTTGTGCCATGGTCGAACCCACCACATTACATAGCAATATGATAGTGCTGCACTCAGATATAACTCATCTGGATGGTGTGTATATGTAGACAAAGGTTTATTATGGCACGTCAGTGTGTCCATTCTCTTCTAAGAATTGATCACCCTGTTTGGACCTCAGATCTGGATAGATAAGTATAATTATTGATAAAATTGAAATAGAGCTATGCTTTACATGGTATGGAATGGACACATGAATGTGTTAAAATAAAACTTCATATGCAAGTGTTATGTTTGGTAGTAAGACACGGGCAGTGAAAATCTTAACCATTTAGAAAGGAATGATATGCCTGAGAGATAAAAAGAGTTTTGATGAGCTAAGAAGCAGAGTGTTCATAGCATTACGGATGTTATCCTGATAAGAAGATTGAGTTAATTGGGGAATTGGAGATAAGGAGGAGGGTAATTTAGCAAGAAATTAGGGCAAATTCCAGAGGTCAACCAAGAAAGACTTGGCAGGAGGTAATAAGGACAGAATTACTGTGGAAAAATTTGAGTTTAGAGCAAACACGGTCTAATCAGATTTGCAAAAGTATATTAATATACCCTGTCCAACTAATGCTAGCATGGAAAATAGACTTTAGCTTAGAATGATGAGGAGGAAGATGAGGATGACTATCGGTTTGTATGATTCGTGTCTTTTTTCTTTAACCAAGCACCAAACAGAAGAATAAGTGATTGTAGCACAGTATTTAGTGATGCTAGGTTTATTTATTAAGATTTCAAGAAATACACCACTTGTTAATGTCTCATAAAGTGTTTAGAAATGGTTTTAGAACGAACGTAGTATCAGACTATACCTTAAGTTTTAAATTTTATTTTACTATAAGAAACTCTATAGAATAGGAAAGAGAAGGTTTCATATTACAATATGAGGTCACACTACAATAGAAGGGCCACTACAAAAAGAGGGTGATAATTTTTTCCCTCGTTTTAATAATGTAGAATATCCCAAACCAGTCATCATTTTTACCTGAAGCATGGTCAAAACCATTATCAGGCGAATCCATTTGGAAGCAATTTTTCCAGGAGTTGTGGCTATTACAACTGCCATGAGCACAATGCTCTACCACTCCTGATCTTTAATTTCCTACAAAAAGACTTCATTTAAAAACAAACAGTTAATTTGACTTTATTTGACACAAATTTAGACAGACACCAAAAAAATAATTTTGTTGAAACACCCAAATTAAAATTGTGAATGATGAGAAAATTTGGACATTTAAAAATAAAATATGTGTCACTTTTGAACACAATCTGACTTCCCCGAGAAAACATAATTTTTTGAAATTATCACAACGTTAGGGAAATGAATTTAAAATTGGCTTTTAAGAAAATCCAGGAAAGTGATGCTGGTGTTCAAATTGCAATTGTAATATTTTTTTAACGTTTTGTTTCTAGAGTAGCTTTATATTTCCATTTCACAATTTATTTAATTGTATCCCATTGCGCTGCATCATCCTTTTTTCCAAATTTCATTTCTATTTTTATTTTTCTGTAGACTGCTTGTGGATCTGCAACTAATGCGTTGATATATGGTAGCGGACACCCATTGGGTCAGTTAGATGTCAGTGGTATCAAATCAAAAGTACAAGCCAACAAAAAACCTGAAAAAATTGAAAAGACAAATAAAAATACGTTTATATATGGAAAGAATGACCACACAAATGAACAACCAAGACAAAGGAACTCTAACATTTTTTCTCTTGGAGAAAAGACATCAGCAGAGTTGCGAAAAAAGATGAGAGAAGTTAAAGAAAGAGGTAAGCTATATGTTAACTTTTGATGTGTTATATTTTTTTGAATTCAGTGTAGCTAAATCAAGCATGTGTATAAATTTTTAAAGCAATTTCAGTATGGAAAGTCCAGTTTAGGTGCATTGTCATGGTTAAATACTTCTTAATTTTTTATTTCTCTTGAGTCTTGGTTTTAAACAAAGTTTAAACGTAACATCGTACAAGGACGCAGTTATTTTAAAAATTTCCACCTTAATGTTGGTGAGAATTTAAAATTTTCTATCCGTTTTTTGTCTTAATTGTTTTTTTAAAAACTTCAGCACATCATATTTATTAAAAATGTTTATTTATATACAATATAATATGCTTACAAATTTTCTATTTTTAATTTATTTCCCTTCTTGTGTGTGTATTCTGTGAATTAAAGATATTTAATACATACAGTACACTTGCGTTAAGTAGGACACCCAAGAGACCGTAAAAATTCTTCCCACGAGGCAAGGTCTCCTGTAGCTGAATCTCCCTCTTAGTAGAACTTATCCAAAAAAGGCTTAAAATGTCCCATTTATCAAGATTTTTTGAACTTCTTTCAATATCTTGTATCTTTCGTTAATTGACTTTGAAATTATTTTTCCTTTTTTTGCCAACTTCTGACATCCCTTCACATTTTATGACTTTAGACAGCAACAAAACTTTATTTTCAACTCGGTGTGCAGTGTGTTTTGTGGGAAGCTCATTGCATTGTTGTTGAACCAATGTTTTTTGCTCAAGGTACTGCAAAAAGGGTCCTCCTTTAACAAAAGTTCCACTTATCCAGGATCTCACTTATGCAAAATATTTTTGCTTGGATTTATTAACAAAGTTCAAGGGACTGATAAATTTGGTCCCAATTATTCCCACTTAGTCTCACTTAACGTGAGTGTACTGTAAATGTTTTTAAGTTTTACTGTAATTAAGCAACTATTTAAGACCAAAATTATGTAATGTTTCGCTATTTGTGTAATCATTTTGAAATAAAGATTCAGCGAACACTTAATGACTCATCAATAGGTACCAGTGCAACTGTTTCAGGTAGTTATAATATCTCTATACAGTTTTGCATAATTGCACTGTATGCCTAGCAAGGGTAGCTAATTCCCGGCATCACTTGTTGTTGATATGATTGTTGGCAATTGTGACAAGCCAAAGGAAGATAAGATGTTTTTACCATATAAGTTGAGTTTCAAAGACAAAAAGTGATTTGTAACATAAAAAATGTCCAGCATTGTGATTGATTTGGAAACTGAACTCCCATTCTTTCAGCTTGAGTTGATGCTTAATGAAAACTATAATTATAATAAACTTCTTTTGATTTATTGGCGCAGTTTACATATTGCTTGAAAAATTTATACAGTGAGTAGAATTAATATTGTGTTTCAAATAGATAGAATGCAGAAAAATAATTATAATTTCTTAATGTATTTGAACTTGATTGTTTTTTTTGTTTTAATACATAGTCTTCATCATTATAAAGAAGCTATTGGATATATAATTTACTTTTATTAGCATAATTCAAACATGAAACACCCAGATAACAAGTCGATTCAAGAGGAGTACAGCACCATATCTCATAGTTATTGTGAAGCTTTCCCATATATATAATTTTTTTTTCAAGAATTTATTAACATTTATTAAGCAATTATCAAAGCAGCTTCTTTCTTTGCTTCTCAGCCCCCACATATATATTATAGATAGAATGTTTATTTGCAAATATATATCCAATATATCTCCATAGAATTAGAAGAAGAATAAAACAATAATACTTTAAACATAATGTATCCTAAAAAAATTAACCAATGACAACAGTCTATGGAAATGACTCTTCCCCCTTTTGTATCATTATCAATGTAGGCTACTTTATCACACACATCACGAATCACAAAAGTTTTAAATTTTAAATATTAAGAATGTTTTTCTCGTGAAAATTTTTCAATTTGTGTAGATTTGCGAAAAAAATTTGAACCCAGTTTCTCTTGTGAAAGTTAATAGATAAATTATTAAATATAGTTAAACTTTAAATAAGATACCTTTAATCTCACTGCTACTGATCAGCACTCTATTTTTGGTGGCATTCTCTCGATGTTTGTTGATTTTGAATTTCTAGATTTTTTTGATTTTTATATGTTTTTTAGAAAATCAAATATTTTCTTTGCAACAAGTCTCAAGACGTGAGTAGACAGGTTTATTTTAGTTTAGACATTTCAGTTAGTTTGCAACTATAAACTTATTAGCAGCGTTAGTAGTTAAAGATGTTCACCATACTTGTCCCACTGCACTTATGACAGTACATTGTCGACAATACATTGTCGACAATAAGCTCTTGGGAAATACACTTTTATTAATGCCCTTTAGACTATGCCTTTTCAACATCAGGTTTTCGACATCACACATGACATACTTTTGACATAGTCACTATTAAGATTGATGCATATAAAAACAGTCAGGTTCAAGTAGTATTCGAAACTGAATGTTACAACAAGGTGATTAGATTTATGGCAATACCCTCACATATTTTGCTTAATATTAAACTGTTGTTGTTTGTAGAGAATGATTACAATGAATATTTACAACAAAAAGAATTACAAGCACAAATAAGAGATGAAGAAAAAAGAAAGGTATAGCAAAACGTGAAGTACACTATTAAAAAATGCATAGATTTGTTGCATTAAACACATTCTGGATTTTTACATTTTAAAATGAGCTCTTATTCAATTGAAGTGCAATATAACAAGTGAATATTTTTATATTCACAAATGAGTTATGGCCTGCTAAAGCACGTTTTTTAACCATTTGCTATCTTTTGAAAAGGGTCATAAGCATGGTTATAATTATATATATATAAGAATTGTAAGACACAAAGAATATAATTTACAGAAATATGTATTTTTGTGTAGGCCATCAAAAACGCACTTGTCGGAAGTAGTAATAAAGGTCTAACATGGAACATGTTAGTTTATTGAAAATGGCGTGTTTGGGCTTAATTAATACATTAATTAGGGCGTTTTTTTTAGATAAAACATTTACATATATTGTTTAGGATTTGGACATGTTGAAAATGTACAAGCAGCCATGGGGTAAACCAGGTGGTGGTGCACCAACAGTAAGAACAATTTTTCTATTCAAACTTTATCACCTGTTTACAATTCTTTCCGCCTTAAGACATTTGTGCATGTTTATGTTTATTAGAACCAACCTTCCATGTACGCTTAATTGCAGCAGGTTTATTATTACTCCTAAAGATTACGAAGTCAATTTCTAAGCCATTTCTTTATTTCTTTATGTTTTATTTTTATTTTAGTCTGATACTCACCGTTCAAAGGAAATTCATCATTTGATCGATCACAAAGAGGTATACTAGATTTGTTTAAGCACTGATATTATCTACTCGCTTAAGGCAATAGCTACGGTGAAAAAAAATTTGGCACAATTTTTAGACATTTTCCAAAGTTGGCAAAAACCATCAACTCAGGAGTCAGGAGTATGCCAAAATACAACTCCTGGTTATATGTATAGGTTTACTAAGCAGTGTTAAGAATGAGTTCTTTGCACTTTCTAATGTGCCCAAATTACGAAATAATCCACGTCAGGTCACACGAAGTCTTAAGTCTGCCGTAAACATTGATAAACAAGTTCAAATTGTGTAAAATTGATTTAGAAATAACCTAAATCAATGCGGGAATGGACTTCAAAATTTGCTGTCAGGTGCCATTATTTTTTGTCACTGGTTGTACTCACAAACGTGGAAATGTGTCTGTTTTTTTAACTAGCAGGTAAATTTCCACCAGCATTTCCACTAACATTAAACTTAAATTTTGATAAAGTTTATCAGGCTACATAACCGTAACTGCAACCCTACCAGTTACACACCAATCATTCAGGCTGATATTTACTACTGTTTTTTTTTTCGCTTGTGTCTGCTATACACGAATGAATAACTTGTGTATTCCTTATATTTTTCATGTGAATGGGTGATATACCTGTTTCACAGCCGAGAAAAGGAGAAAATCAGTGAACCGCAACATTTAGAACTATGCACTTGTCATTTATATCAGAAATGTGTGAGCCCGCAATAGGTTAAATTTTTTATTTTCAAAACAAGTTATACAGCTTCTGATGCTTTCTCTTCATGAGAATCTTCTTTGCACAATTTTTTTTTCATTTTAAAAGATGTATTGTTGCTTGACACCATTTCTATATTATTAATTTTCAAACACAGAATAATATCATTTCAATATTGTCAATGTTGTGTTACTTTTACAAAGCTTTATCCACATAGTTGTTTGTTTGCTTAAATACTTGTTTCGCCAATGACGTCATGACTCGATCATTAGTGTAGGTTTCCACATAGTCCGGAATTGGAAAAAACTTTTAGGCATTGTTTCTAAATATAGCAACACAAGCATAAAAATCTATTTTTTTAGACTTTTTAATACTGCATCGGATATAGAAGGGTTATAAAAAAACGATTTTTTATTTGACCACTCCTTCAAATGTTTTTGTGGTGCAATAAAAAGTTTCTAAACTGTTTTGACACTGTAATTTATATAATTCAAAATTGGATGTCACAAAAGATCAAATTGACATTGCAAAACGTTAACCATACAATGTTTCATTGTTTTTTAGCAAGTGCTTCCCCTGGGAAAGCCTGGAGGTGGAGCTCCATTAAGATCTGATTCAGGATCCTTAAAAGCTGCTATAGGCTTGGATCCTGAAATTCAATTTCAAAAACGACACAGGGAGCAAATTTATAACGTCATCATGCCTGTAAGTACCACCACTATGATTTTTATTTTTCTATACGTGTTATATAAGTTTCTGTTTTTGGCTATTTTTTTTTCTTGCGTAAAAGTGATCATAAGAAATACTGTTCATACACTGTACACTCCAGTGCTTATAGGTGTTCAGTGCTTATTCTGGATTTATCCAAACACCCTTACTCCTTTTTTTCAACGCTGTTCACAGTTTTTATAAAAAGCTCAATATTTTAAATATATATCCAAAAGTTTTACAAGGCGATGCTTGAACAAAAAGACAGCCAAATTATACCTTCATTATAAACTTATTTTATTGTTGTTAGGGCGGAGGGGATATTGATAAGCGGGTCAAAATTACATTAAACAACATAAGTTAGAGCCTTTAACCTATGTTGTATAATGTAATTTCGACCTCCTTATTAATATTCCCTCAACCTTTTTTAGCTTTAGAATTCTGCCTTTCCCCCTTTTATCAATAAGACCTCTATGTACTAAGTACCTGAAAGTACAGGTATGCATAGATATTATAGATCACACGAGGTTACCTTACTTCTAGTTCGAAATTCCCTTTTATGACAAGCCACCTTTATGTACAGCTTTTTAAAATGTTGTTATATTGTATTTTCCCATTCCCAATCTGAAACCTGTGTTTTCCTTGCAAGCGTTCCTTTATCAGCTAGAATATAACCTTTAACCTTTGCAGGATTGAAAATGGGATTTTTTTTTCTAACTTTTATTTTTTCATAGAGTAACAAGACTAAAAGAAACTATGAATATCTAACTGAGTTAGGTAAACAGTCTATATATACATTTATGCATACTCATATGAAAGCTGTGAATGCTGACCACTGATTAACAGCCCTATCAATAGTGCGTATCTCATTTTGTTGTGGATATTTTTCTTTAGATATATTGGCGCAAAAGACGAGGGAGCAACGAAATGTCATTGTGAGAGACAAGGATTTGTCATCGGTATGGCTTTGTAAAGAAATGTCTATACCATCAATTTTGTTAAATGCTACTTGTTGATTCATTTACAAATTTGTTCTAAATCATTGTGTTTAGTGTTGTTGCCTTAACTTTATTGCCCTTAAGAACCTGTACTTAAATAAAAAATCGAATTCACGTTGGCATTCAATCAGTATCTCTTTCACTAAGCACTGCACTGCACCTAGGAATGCCGTTGGATTTCAATCAAATCATGAAGCTGGTTTCCACAGCATAGAAACTTCATTGTAACAAAGATCTGTATTTAAAACACTGCTGCTAAAAATATTAATCTTCACCACTCATGCTTTTAAACGAAGAATGTCTGTTGCCCTGTTACGCCAGGTATATTTGTTGAAGCGAGAAACAAACTATATAGCTTTGATTTTAACTCTTTAGACAATATATGATCCATTTGGAAGACCAGGCGCTGGCGCCCCAATATACGATAACAACGGTGTGTATAGATTGGATGTTTTCACATTGACTTTTTTCTAGCAGATTTTCAAAAATAGTAAAAGTTAAAAGGGGAAGTTCTATTTAGGGAAAACAAAAGCAGCTCGCTCAAAGAAATTACTCCAAGACGTCCAGGGAGGTATGTAAAATATTCATTGTGACAAAAAAGGCTGATACAAAGGTGATATTATGTAGTGCTAAGATATGACTTAATTACCAGATTGACAGTAGAATGTCTGTTGCAGTGTTAAATTTTTAAATTAAACCAGCACTAAGACAAGTGACTAAAAATTATGCTGACAAAGATTGAAAATATGATTTTAAGCTTAGTAATGATGCTATAATATTTTCGTAATTTGAGTGATTTTGAGCCTGATTATTTTTATAAAGTTTATTCTTTTAAAAAAGTGTGTAGTATGAGATTTGACATCTACCAATATCAGTTAAAGTTGGTGACGGTGTGATGTACTAGATGTATGAAATCAACTTGTTCCGTATGTTACGCGATGCTTTCGTAATATTACAACTTGTTCCGTATGTTACGCGATGCTTTCGTAATATTACAACTTGTTCCGTATGTTACGCGATGCTTTCGTAATATTACAACTTGTTCCGTATGTTACGCGATGCTTTCGTAATATTCTGGATATGAAAACAACTTGTTCCGTATGTTACGCGATGCTTTCGTAATATTACAACTTGTTCCGTATGTTACGCGATGCTTTCGTAATATTCTGGCACAACTATGACAAAAGGTTGCACTAGACGTCTATAATTACTAAAGAGAGAGTACAAAAAATATTGAGATTGTCCATCTGAGGATTTGGTTGATGTGAGTCGGGCCTGCATAAAATGGTCCATTATTTGATTATGTGTAATGTTATTATTATTTACAACTTTTCAATTTCAGATACGTCGAAACATCAGCTAAAGGTGATTTTTACAGTTTTTATTTTTTTTTTTTATAAAAATATGAAGCTTTGAAGGACAGAAATATGACAGTTGATATTCTCATCGTAGAAGTGTTGTTAGCGGTGTATTGGGTGTAAAAATTCCCTTAAAAGTGTATTTCTACGAGACGGATAGTAAATAGCGAATTCGATGCCGAAAACACTGCGAGAAAGTTTCCTGAGAAACAAAAAATAGGTGCCGAATTTAAAATGCTGAACGTTTTTTTTTTAAATTACATAAAGAGGTTTCTAAAAGTTAAATACTAATGATTGCCATCTGATTGGTTAAAAGTTTTCAGCAAAATTTTTCACCGCTAAAAAATAGGAACTGTTTTTACCTACTTTTGTACGAAGCAAATTTTTCAAAGTAATTAAGGATACGGTAACCCCCTTTAGGGTCATTTTTTAAAAAAAAATTATTTTTTTTTAATTTTGATTCTTTGGCATATTTTCCTAATATTTTTAAAAAAAGAATCAAAAATATTTATTGTTAAGAAGGATAAAATGAGGAAAAATCTATTTTATCTTTTAGTGTTTGCAATAATGTGCTCAAAGTTTAAAATGCCTTAAATATATTTAATCTGTATGATAATTAAAGAGAGTTATGCAGAACGAATAAAAAATTGCATCTCTACATATAACATAGGAAACGTTCACACTTTAATAATCTATACAAATTTATTATTAGTTATTATCTATGCCTTTTTAATTTATTTACTTATTTTTTTTGTTTTTATCTTGGTATGTTATGTTATCCTGTTGACTGTTTAACAATAACAAGACCCAAAGTTCTGCGAAAATACTTTACCTTTAATATTAAATAAAATATTCATGAGTTATTAATTATTCATAACGTTTAGGTGGGTGTAACATTTCTTCCTCATGATTTTTGCAGGTAAAAGCAAAGATCTTTGATTTGCTTTTTCTCGAAATAAAATTTTCAGTCGTAACAGTAGATATTTTTGTCGAACACTCCCCTCCATCTTGTCGAAATTGTACGAAAACAAGTTTGTTGCGACAATTATATCTTTGGCTACAGAACTTTGCTTTTTCTAACGCAGAAAGTGAGGAAATATCGAGTTATCGATCTATCATGCTTAAAAATAGATAAATCAGTTATAAAACAGCTATTGTAACACAAAATATGCTATATTTTCGGAACCACGTGTTGTTTTGAGTAAAAAAAGCAAATTTTTTTAGAGCTGAATAAGAGCTTCGCAATCATATTTTTTTCAACGAACAAAAATTTTACTGAGGGGAGTGTTCGACAAAATGAACTGGAAGGGTGAATTTTTTAATATAATTTTTTTTCTCCTTTTTGGATTTTTTTTATGGAAATATTTTATCATCACTCTAGAGATAATTTATTTGGCTTTCAGAATATATATATTTGTTATTGAGATATTTTAAATATACTGAGTATGTGTCTCAGGGGGTTACCGTATCCTTAAAGCAAACGAAACTGAGCATTCTCTGATACATAAATTCGACATCTAATCGTCTCGTGGCTAACGAAAATTTCATATGTTTTTTGTGCAGCGAGTGTGACCATTCCTCTGCTGAATAAAACTTTTAACGGACTGGTAACATAAAAAAAACAATGCAGCAACAAAAACGTTTTGTAAAACTTTGTTTAGGATGCCTCCTTACCTTACGGAACACCTAGATTTAAAAGACGAGTTGAAGATACGAATGAATTTCAGGTATACTTTTCATTCTGTAACATCCTTCAACAGACACACAGTCCGGAATGGGAAAAAAATTTCAGGCATTATTTATAAATATAGTATATACATTGCTTATACCGATCTGTTCTCCTCTCATTGTTAGTCATTGTTAGTCAGTATTAGTCAGTGTTGGCTGACAAAAGCCAAAAAAAACTTTTCACATGAATACAGAAATGATAGATCTATAAAAAGTGTGTGTATGTAATTTTTTAATGTAATAAGTTACAACTGGAAGCAGGCGTTGATTTGATATATATGTTGTAAAAACGTTCTCACAACTGTATGATTCTATCTTGTAGGGTTTTGCAGCTGGTTTTGGAAAGGGTGGGGCAGGTGCACCTATTGTGGATAAAGATGGCAACGTCATTACTACGAAGAGACAAACCCTGGTGAAGTCGGATGATTCTGGTGAGCTGTTCCCTTTTTTATGTATATTTTTTATTTAATGTTTTTAGACTGCTTGATTCTTTCTTCATGTTAAAACACGGGTAGCACCACCATTACGTTTTTTCTTTTGCTAAAAAAGAAAAAGAGAATTAAAGCCATCTATTAATCGGTAAAAGTACATGATAAAAAAAGAACCCCTTTTTGAGACATTTTGTATGGTGTTATTTCAATGGTTAATTTCACGTGATACTATGTGGTTAACTTAAATTTTAATTAGATGCGCATGTCGGGTGAAGATCAACCATTTTGAAGAAGTAAAAAATGCTTTGTTATTCTTGAGTGGTTGCCTTAATATTTAGGTACAACTAAGTAAAACTTAGGTGGTTTACCTTTTTACTGGTTTGCCATACTATTTAGCTTTGAAAGGTCACAATTTCCATGTTATTTTGCACAGTCCTAAAATCTTGTCATATGTCACTTTTTGCAAAAACAAAATCCAAAAAATCGGGGGTTTAAAATATAACACTATTTTTGACCATTTTCAAAATTATTTTCAAAAAATACCAATCCTGTTAAAATTTGGGTTGGTTATAACTGTAATCGTTATTCCAGAATTGCAGTTATGTCTATTCTGATTTCAGCAATTATAAAATGTGATGAAGAGCCGATTGACAACGCCAGTTACAACCCGTGGGGGAGACACGGTGGTGGCGCACCTATACGCGATCAACAAGGAAATTTGGTGACACAGGTTGGTGGGAGGTGGAAAAGTGATCAAATAGTTAGTCACCTTTTTATTGTTCAGAATAAATATCCCGAGGTCGTGTTCATGCCTTTGAAAGCTACATATTGGCTCTTTTTACTGCAAGGGTATCAATATAACTAGATCACGTAATTCCACAAATCACAAGGCAAGGTCAATGCATACGTTTTTTTATGAATTATATGGTCAATCACAAAGCATTTTGTGTCTGCCACGTTTTCCGCTGTTCCACTGTCAGAAAGCAATCGTGTTCAGATTTTACCTTTTTTTTATGCCAGCCTCCTTAGAACATGCGGGTGTCTATATAAGTACTTGAGCCTTTTCTGAATAAGAAAATTATTTTTAAAAGTTCGTTTCGATTTTCCCTTTTCAGGCAGCCTCACCAAAACAAAGACAACAAGTAGAAGCAAAGAAGATGTATCTCGAGTCACTAAGTATGTTTTTTGTTTTTTAATTTGTAATGAAGTAGTCTTGTTGTAGACTGACGAAGTGTTTAGCGCTTTGATTCATAATTTGTGGTAACAGGTTTAAATCCCATTCGCCGGTTCTACTTACCATAAACTGGGTTGTGTGGGAAACAAGCAAGTTAGAGCAATGTTTTTTTGTTTTTTTTAAGTATATTTTTTTCTTTTTCTTTTTTTCTTTTTAAGTATATTTTAAATAGCTATATTATAGTTAGAGCAATGTTATGCGTATCTCTGACTGGTAATGTAAATAGACGAAATCAAAGGAGAAAGACGTTAATATTGGTCTTTGTTTTGTTATTAAGCTTTCAAAGTATTCCTTGGTGCATTTTCTTTCATCATCATTCTTCTACACCAAATTTAAGAGAAAGAAGAAAAAGCATGTAAGAAAAACACTGGAAGTTGCTCGCTGTTTAAAAACAGCTTCTTTTTTTTTTAAGGAAGTCAAGCAAGAGAACATGAAGAATGGAAACAAGTAGAAAGGGATTCGTTAAAACAGCCGGTTAGTTATATACACATTGTTATATTCACTGTTCACAAACATTTTCTGCCACCCGCGTGCTGGTGTACATAGCGTTATTTATTTATTTATTTTTCTTAGTCTAATGACACTACATCCTGGTTAAAACGGGGCGTTGTAGGCAAGCCGCCTTACGATGAAAACACCCGTGAAATTGTTGGAGCACACCGGGTAACCTCCGACATTGTCAAACAAGTAAGTTATACCGATATGTGTTTTACTTACGTCGTATATATACACCGCATATTCTCTTTAATTAGCACTAGGCCTATGGTATGTGAACATAAGCAAACATATACAGTCAACCCTCTCATTAATGGATAATCTAAGAAGAGAACACATCTAATTAACGGACAAAAAATGATTGCATCAACAAAACCACAGTCAAATCTTTGCAGAATCTAAGCTGACTTGATTATGGGTAACCTAGTTAGCGGGTTGAAGCTTCTAGAAACCTGTTTTTTTTTTGTGGAATCTAAACGGGAAAATGGGACTCTCCGAATAGCGGAGACCTCTAATTTGCAGAAAAAAGTGATTTCACCAAAGGTGTCCGCTAATTAGAGAGTCGACTGTAATTGATAACGATAAGTTATGATTATTGAATTTCTGAAACACTATTGCCATAATTTCACAAATCAGCTGTCCTGTTATTTGAAGGTTACTGAAAATGTGTTTATTTATTAGCAAAGTATGTACTCTATGATCATCCAATGTTGGATAAGTTTTTTTATACCAGTCGCTACTGCATTCATTTTGTTAGTTGATCGCTGTTCTATCTTTGTGTTTAGCGACTACAGAAACAAGTGCAACATAAGGAACGGGGCGGCGTTGGTGGAGGCGATTGGAGCGAAGAATTATCTGCGCAGGTAGGAAAGCTATTTTATAGTATTAAGGGGGGGTTTCACGGAGCGAATTTTGAATGGCGACTTTTTGATTTTCATGGGAAACAAGAAACATGCGGCGAATTTAAAAAACTTAATGTAAGTACTCTTGGGTATTAAAAACCAGACAGCTATTTTGAATTCTTTCCAGTAATGAGTTTTTCTAAGAATAAACACTGTTCTGATACAGCGAAATATTTCGCCGCTAAAAAGTAAGAATTGTTTCTACTACTACCAGAGAACTAGCTAGCTGTAAATTTCACTTTACCACAGACAGACACACACAACACAGCTTATTAGCTTGCCATCGTATCTTCAATATGGCGTGCCAAACCAAAGCCAGTTCGACAAAAGTCCGTCCCCGAGTTTTGAGACCTGGGAATGATCTAGAAATAATTCTGCGCCTTATTGGTTCACTTACTGGGATAATCCTGTCTTAATCCAAAATGCCTATAACTATTTCATGAAATATTAAACCTGTTATACGTGGGGTCAAAAAACACGTGCCTAGGTCCGGCTGATAAATTTGCGACGTTACCGCAATCGCCTTAAAAATTTGGTTGAAGAAGGAAAATGCAGGCCGTTTTAATAAGTTCTCGAATGTAATCCGAAATCTTAAAAAATGACTTACGTGTTTTAGCATGCACAAACTACGGACGGAATATGGGGAAATTTCGGCACTGATGCGCCAAAAGGAAATCCAAGACGCCAAAAAGGTATATGTACTTATTGTTGAAAACCATGTGATTGCAGAAGCAAATTTTTGGTGTAGCTCTTCATTTGTATATCTATGTCCACCAAAAATAAAGCTGCATTCTGTTGCGTAGAAAACCTGGAAAATTAATTATTTTTGACCGAAGTGACTGAAAATAAAAAAAGGACAGGTCATCGTCCGTTAAATGGTCAACAAGGATCGAGGATTTTCAGAGCTTTCAATAAAATAAGAAAATACAATACCAGTATTTTTTTTGATTGGCTATAAAATAGGTAAGGTGTTACTTCAATCAAATGTATATCTTAAAAATAATGAAAAAATCTATAAAAGTATATAAATTGAGCTATTTTTTCTCAAATTCTCCTTATTTTTCACTTCACTATCATTATTTAATTTTTCAAATAAGAGTTAACAGATTTACACATCGCTATGATCTCCCTTGTTGACTTTCTTTTCTTTCTTTCTTTCTTTCTTTCTTTCTTTCTTTTCTTTCTTTCTTTCTTTCTTTTCTTTCTTTCTTTCTTTCTTTCTTTTCTTTCTTTCTTTCTTTCTTTTCTTTCTTTCTTTCTTTCTTTCTTTCTTTCTTTCTTCTTTCTTTCTTCTTCTTTCTTTCTTTTCTTTCTTTCTTTTCTTTCTTTCTTTCTTTCTTTCTTTCTTTCTTTCTTTCTTTCTTTCTTTTTCTTCTTTCTTTCTTTTCTTCTTTCTTTCTTTCTCTTTCTTTCTTTTCTTTCTTTCTTTCTTTCTTTCTTTCTTTCTTTCTTTCTTTCTTTCTTTCTTTCTTTCTTCTTTCTTCTTCTTTCTTTCTTTTAGTCATAGATTGGGGAAAGTTTCCTCCAAGGTCATAGAGGTCTTCTGATGATTTGAATAGTTTATATAGCATCCTTTACAACAAACGATTCTGTTGTTATTTTCTCTTTAACTCTTGACTTCTGTCATAAATTTCTTCGATCACGTCAAGATCGAGATTACAAAATAGCGGGTATTTCACCTTAATTCTTCTTAAACCCTTACTAGTGCCCTTTATTTTGAAAAGTAGTCACCCAGATTTCGCTTGTAGAAAAGCAGGTTCGTAATTCACTAGTAATATTAGATTTGCTAGTATTAAGTTATTACAGTTTACATATTTTGCGTTATTAGCTGAGTTCATAAGTAGCGACGCGAAAGATGATATTATCAGCAAACAACATCACCCCACCGACTAAGTCAACGTTTAAAAGTGACCCTACAGTTGCACAAGCGAATAACCGAAATACAAACGAAAATTCGAACACGTTTGCTGAAAATGATGGGTTGGGCCACACAACACGACAACAGCCTCGTAAGGACTCGTTGTTTATAGATGATCCGACAGTAGGGCGAATGTTTAAACATAATCAAAGCGAAGGTCTAAACACGTTCGCTGAAAACGATGTTTTGGATCAGACAACACGAGGGCGCCATCGTATCGATTCGTTGTTAATGGATGGCCCGACAGCATTGCGAGCGATCAACCCAGATACAAGCAAAAATTTGAACACATTCGCTCGAAATGATGGTTTGGGTCAGACAACACAACAGCGACCTCGTATCGATTCGTTGTTAATGGACGGTCCGACAGTTGGGAAAATGATTGACCGAAATATAAACGAAACTTCAAACACGTTCGTTACAAATTATGGTTTTAGTCAGCCAACACGACAGCGACCTCGTATCAATTCATTGTTAATGGATGGCCTGACAGTTGAACGAATGATTGACAGAAATACAAACGAAAATTCAAACACGTTCACTGACAAAAATAAAGAGGAAACGACAACACGACAGGAACCTTACATGAATTCGATATCAACAAGTCATCAGGACCCCGTTGATATAATACCAACGTTATACGATGATGCGTATGTATTCCAAAGTAAGAAACCTCGTCTGGAAGCTCCTTTTGGAACTGATTACAATAGAACCGCTGGAAGAAGACATGCCATCGTACTTAGTGATTCTCTGAAGCGAAAGGTAAAATAGCGTAGTCGAATTCTGATGTTTAGAACAGAATAGCTTCAACTGTAAGAAAATCAATTTTTGTGAACCTTACAACTAACGAAACTAACAAAATTAAATTCCTCAAAATTGCGATTTTAAGAGAAAATCGCAAAAATAAGTACCACAAAATTGGACAAAATTGATCAATCACAAAATGAAGTTAAAAAGAACGATTGAATTGCAACAATATTTAACGATAATGTTTAAAGAATTAATATTTCATATATATGTAGTGATATATATACTTTCTTTTCCAAATGTAGACATTAATTTCACATTTTTCGCGTGCAAACTTCCAATCACAAAAATAAATTCAAAAAAACAAACTTAAAATAAATTCTTTCTTTGTGTGAATTATTTTCTTCGGATTAAAATCATAGACACTTTTTGTGAAAATTTTTTTGAAATATTAGGAATTTAAGGTATCAAATGTGGTGGCATACATGCGCTATGTTAACTAGAATGGAATGACTCGTTACTTGAGGAGTAAAAGACAAAACATGTACTACGGGGACTGGCTGTAATTGAGCATCACTTTTTGTATACCCTCATTTTGGCTTTTAAATTTAAGTTCACTGGAGAAGCTTTTGTTTCCAACAACAAAAATTTGAGTTTTGATTGTGTGTGCTGAAAGTTCAATAGACTTGACAGTGATATCAGTGGAAGTTCATATTTTGTAAGTTATAATTGTACTGATTTAAGGGAAGTAGGAAGTAGCTTTGTGCTAAAACCCAAATCCTGTGATGGCTTTAGAAGGGAGGAAATAACTGCAGTACTTCATTCTAGGGTGCCGGACCTAAAAGACCTCGAAATTTTTAAAATCAGACCAGTTGACCTTGAAAACCTTGAATATCCATCTGTAGAATAAATAAATATTTTCAAAAACATATTTGTCTTGTTCTTATAATTTATAACTTCTTGTGTGTCTAGAATCTTTTAAATGCTGTCCATCCCATTACTTTAAATGTTTATCAATGCCATTTTCGGGACTTTTTTTGCCTTCTCATTCATTGTTGCAATTTTTCTCGTGAACCTTACAATATGGCAAGGCTTGTAGCATGGAACCTTAAAACCAGCTAACCGGCATATTTTCTGTCATAATATTACGTGTTTACTATTTATTCTTCTTTAATGTTCATTTTTATTATTTTCTTTTTTAGTTGATGTCGCTGCAACACAATTTCTAACTCATAAATAACACGACGCAAAAAGATATTCCACAAAAGACAATTGTTTCTTTTCTCGAAATTTCAATATCTACCTAGATTGATTTGTGTTTGTGTTTGGCATTAGCAATCCTTTTTTTCATCTAATTCAATCCAAACTATACCTCATTGCCAAAAAAGTTGGTAAAAAGGGACCAAATTTTAGCCGCAGTGGCTAATATTTCGTACTAACAGAAGAAATTTTTACCGAATTTTTTATTTACCTCCAAACTGTTTTAACCGACCTAATTTTTTTCCGACCGATTTAGGCGATGCCCAATTTTTCTTTTCCCTTTTTACTACATTAAGGACCAAAATGCCTCAAAAATAAAAAGATACAACAGTGTTAAATATTTCAGTTTTATAAGTTAAAATTGATATAAAGGGAGGATTTGTTAAATTTCTTTACATATTTTTATATTTTCTAAACTCAACTTAATATTTCTAGCTAAATTTTGTCCGAGTGAGTAATATTCTCACCGACTAAAAATTTTTACCGACCGATGTTTTTGTTAAAGTATGGCTAAAAATGTGACACCCAGCGTGAATTGCTTAAAATGGTCATGTTATGCATGTTATGCAGTTTATTGACGGATAAGGAAAAAATCCATAAATTTTAAAATTTTATTTTGGCTGTCATTATTCAGAAGTACGAGGAGATCTAATTCGCAAATACTAATTAGAGGTTGAAAAAAATAAATTGCAGTCAAGTGGAATCAGTTGGCCCTTTTTCGTTAGAGGTTTTGGTTGTGGTGCTGGTGGATTTTTTCTTCTTTTTTCACTATATATGTTCTGATGAAAGTTTCCCAAATGCCTACAAGATCTTTCATATGCTTGCGGTAGGGAAAGGTACAAAGGTGTTAATCGAAGATTTTTTTTATTATATTTTGAAGTACAAAGCCATGTATAATGTCTATTTTTCTGTAAATTCCATTTGAAGTCTTATTCAGTAAAAACCTTTTTTGGGGGGCGTAAAAGTCTAGCAGGCAACATTTTTTTATTGACAGGATGTTACGGGTAATATGATAAATTGGGAATTATGCATATTCCTCCAGGTTTTATGTATAAGGGTAAGGGTTAGGGTTATTGTTATTTTGCATAATGACCGGTTAATATGCATAATACCTGGTAAATATGCATAATAACCGGTTAATATGCATAATACCTGGTAAATATGTATAATAACCGGTAATATGCATAATACCTGGTAAATATGCATAATAACCGGTTAATATGCATAATACCTGGTAAATATGCATAATAACCGGTTAATATGCATAATACCTGGTAAATATGTATAATAACCGGTTAATATGCATAATACCTGGTAAATATGCATAATAACCGGTTAATATGCATAATACCTGGTAAATATGCATAATAACCGGTTAATATGCATAATACCTGGTAAATATGCATAACAACCAGTTAATATGCATAATACCTGGTAAATATGCATAATAACCGGTTAATATGCAAAATACCCGGTGTTAATATGCATAATACCTGGTAAATATGCATAATAACCGGTTAATATGCATAATACCTGGTAAATATGCATAATAACTGGTTAATATGCATAATACCCGGTGTTAATATGCATAATAACCGGTTAATATGCATAATACCCGGTGTTAATATGCATAATAACTGGTTAATATGCATAATTCATGAATTTATCACAATTCCCGTGACATATATATTTAGTTTGCGATATGAGATATTTAGAATTCAGGCTTACAATTAGGCTTACAGTTTCAGGTCTCAGCAAAACCAACCTTGCGTAGATTGTGACTGTTTTTTGAGATTTTATGTAGATTGTATGTAGATTGTATTTTAAATTATGTATTTTTTAAATTATCAGCAAATATTTATTAATCCCAATAGTGGTGCTTTTTGAATTAAAGGCGATTTTTTTTGCTTTTGTAAGAAAATACAATACAAAAGAGTATTTTTCGTGGTGGATTAAAACCCCTTATTATTTATGGCTTTTTCTGCGACCGGCTGCGAAATTAAAAACCCCTTATTATTTATGGCTTTTTCTGCGACCGGCTGCGAAATTTAAAACCCCTTATTATTTATGGCTTTTTCTGCGACCGGCTGCGAAATTTAAAACCCCTTATTATTTATGGCTTTTTCTGCGACCGGCTGCGAAATATAAAACCCCTTATTATTTATGGCTTTTTCTGCGACCGGCTGCGAAATTTAAAACCCCTTATTATTTATGGCTTTTTCTGCGACCGGCTGCGAAATTTAAAACCCCTTATTATTTATGGCTTTTTCTGCGACCGGCTGCGAAATTTAAAACCCCTTATTATTTATGGCTTTTTCTGCGACCGGCTGCGAAATATAAAACCCCTTATTATTTATGGCTTTTTCTGCGACCGGCTGCGAAATTTAAAACCCCTTATTATTTATGGCTTTTTCTGCGACCGGCTGCGAAATTTAAAACCCCTTATTATTTATGGCTTTTTCTGCGACCGGCTGCGAAATTTAAAACCACTTATTATTTATGGCTTTTTCTGCGACCGGCTGCGAAATCTACTGGTGGATTAAAACCCCTTATTATTTATGGCTTTTTCTGCGACCGACTGCGAAATCTACTGGTGGATTAAAACTCCTTATTATTTATGTTCTGCGACCGGCTGCGAAATCTACTGGTGGATTAAAACCCCTTATTATTTATGTTCTGCGACCGGCTGCGAAATCTACTGGTGGATTAAAACTCCTTATTATTTATGGCTTTTTCTGCGACCGGCTGCGAAATCTACTGGTGGATTAAAACCCCTTATTATTTATGTTCTGCGACCGGCTGCAAAATCAACTGGTGGATTAAAACCCCTTATTATTTATGTTCTGCGACCGGCTGCGAAATCTACTGGTGGATTAAAACCCCTTATTATTTATGTTCTGCGACCGGCTGCGAAATCTACTGGTGGATTAAAACCCCTTATTATTTATGGCTTTTTCTGCGACCGGCTGCGAAATCTACTGGTGGATTAAAACTCCTTATTATTTATGGCTTTTTCTGCGACCGGCTGCGAAATCTACTGGTGGATTAAAACCCCTTATTATTTATGTTCTGCGACCGGCTGCGAAATCTACTGGTGGATTAAAACCCCTTATTATTTATGTTCTGCGACCGGCTGCGAAATCTACTGGTGGATTAAAACCCCTTATTATTTATGGTTTTTTCTGCGACCGGCTGCGAAATCTACTGGTGGATTAAAACCCCTTATTATTTATGGCTTTTTCTGCGACCGGCTGCGAAATCTACTGCATAGCAACGCTCATAGCAACCAATTTCAGTGTTTTTAGTTCTTCAACTGCTTAAACCTCTATTTAATACGTTTTAATCCATATATGGCTTTTCCGGGGGTCTTGTCACAGGAAAATAAAATTACATTGAGCCACAAGTAGATATAAAGCGGATTCTATGGTAGGCCCTGAAAAGTGAATTCGTCACCTTTGCAGACTTACGAACTTACATCCAGGGAAGCTAGGGAATTCAAATTGGCGACATCACATTGCCTAATAGAAAGCTTATGCGTTTTTCTCTGTTTACCATGTGTAATTGCACTGATAAAGATACCTCAACATTCAAATAGCCATGCTTTACATTTTTATGTGGGATTACCTTATTTTCGCGGAGATTAACTTCTCGACTTTCGCAAATTTTATCCATATTCGCAAAAATTTGACCGCGCCTGAGAGGTGAAATCCCGAAGATAAGTTACATTATTTGCTAAAATTAATATTCGCAAAAATTGTCTTTTTCCTTACTCTTTTCTTTTTTTATCGTAAATTTTCTTTAGGGACCATAAACATATGACGTCCAACTTTGAGGGGGGGGCGGGGGAGGGGGGCGGGGGGGTCACCGAAAATGATGATGTTCTTGGATGGGAGGGGGCGGGGGGTTGCTGCCTTCTTGGACGTCCATCGTATATTCTTTTTCTGAAAACAATTTAAAAAATAATTGGCAATCAGTGATAATAACTGTCAATAATTTCGGGGGTAGGGGGGTAGGTATGCTCAAAATTGAACGTCCAAAGAGGGGGGGGGGGTTACAGTTGATTTGGACGTTACTGGATTAGGGGGGGGGGGGGCAAAAATTGGCCAAAATCAATGGACGTCATATGTTTATGGTCCCTTATCAGGAAACTATGTAAACAAAACAAAAATTACCCTTAATTTTGCAGCACCGCTGTGTACTATCGTATAATAATTAAAAATGTTTGGAAGAAACACTCGTTCTTAATATAGCTTTAATGGGGGGAGGGGAAGGCGGGATTGGGGTGGGTTTACCCCGTTAAGGAAATATGTTGGATTGAGATAAATAAAATGTTAGGCGTTTTACATTTAGGACCGAAATAGCTCGACTCCGTATTAAAAATAAAATAATTAAATTTTCCCAAACTAGCCAGTTAATAAACGTCGATCCCAAGGCATGTAGCGTTTTTTGATATGAGGATGAAACGATGCCAGCTAATGTTATAAATTAAACGAATCGCAGTGGGGTAAATGTGAGCATTTCAGCAAAGACGGACGGATAGGTTTACTTAAGAGCGAGCATGCAATCAGGCAAAAAACGCTGGATATCTTGCGTATACACGAGTGGGATCATATTCAGAGATTTTATGTCCAACTGCTTTAAATTTCACATCGGCTGTCTTCGCCAATCAGCTGTATTTGTTGTAGGCTTTTTAATGCATAATAATCTAATACATATCACCATGCTTCTCTCATAAAGGTGTGGAAAAACAAAAACAAAAATATTTTAACAGTAATCAGTATCTATATAATCTAAAAAATCTGGTCTGTAAATTACACATATTCTGGTCTGCAAAATAGACTTATCAATAATGGTATTTATAGAGAAATCTCATTATCTTTTAGATAATACCCCTCTCACCGAAATAGCTACCCCCGAAAAACTATGAATTTAGAAAACGTCACAAAAAATCAGAATGTTATTTAAGGTATTTAAAAAAAAGTGGGGGAGGGGGCAAAATGCCAAAAATTGTCATATTTTCCTTACTACCTGTAGAGCAAATACCATTTTCAAACACTTTTATTTGAGAACGTATACTATTATTCGCTATTTTGGTTGTTTTGTGTTCTTCATGCGTTAGTCAACTCTTTGTTAAGAAGTCTAAACAATTTTTGATACGAGATTGTGGACTTTTTAACGTTTGTACTGCGCCTGTTTGAAACTTACTGATAAAAAAACCTGTTCAAAGACACAGTTCCTTTGAATTATTTTTGATGATGCCTTGAATGTCATCCAGATCAATCCTTTAAGTTTCAATCCGATCTTTAAATTTGCGCATGCGCAATCGTATATAATTGTTTTACTGTTCAATCTTTTTACCTTCTAACTTTATACAACAATAATCCTTTCAATTTAATATACTTTTTAAAAATATGGTTAGAAAAACTAGATCATATATCTGACAGGCGCCTACTCAACTGGTTGTCCAAGATTCCTCCCAACAAAAAAACATGGTACAGTTTAATCAGAATAAACAACATAAAAATACGTATGCAAGCGCTATGTGTAAGACACGAGCCGAGTTCGATGAAGAGAATGATTTGGAACCATGCCGTTTGTGGACAATTATTCCCTTGCACACATGAGCAGGCTTTTCTTTAACTACCTGTTTTAAATGTTGCTTATCAATCCCCACGTACAGATATCCGCTAGGTGCTTCTTCTAAGACATCCACAGTGCAATCTTGACCGGATTTGCTGTTACTTATACTGAGTCTTATCGAAAACGCATTGTATTTTATTCCGTTTAGGTCGAACTGTGTGGAGTTTGGAGGTACACGTAGGTTAAAATGTAAGCCGTCAGCTTTAGATCTTACACCAGCGTAACCATACACGAGAGACTGAAGAAATCCGCCGGCTGCCGTAATAAAATTTATAGCTCCACGTCCATGTCGAATTTCACTCCACATTTTAAACGGCCCTTGTATATTATCATAATTCCTTCCAAACGCTTCCACGGCTTGGTGTATATCTCCAATTTCTAGCCATCCTATTGTAAACATAGAGTGAGTCATGGCCGGTCCATTTAGCGTTGTGACATTTTTGTAAAATATAAGATCGTTCTTCTTCGTTGATGCACTCATTGGGAACATTAAGGGGAAATTGGCAAGAATAACATCGGCTTGCTTTACAACACTTCCTTTCTTCGTCACATCAAATCCTTCGAACTCTGGATGATAATCTAGTTTGCTATCATAAGGCAAATATAACTTCTGCTCAATATCTTTCCAAGCTGATGGTATTTTTTGCCCAACTAAGGGTCCAAACTTCAATGCTAGACCAATATTCAATTTAGCAATTACATTGGTGAAAAATGAATTATTAACTGGATATTGATATTCATCTGGAGGCATGACGTCATTAATAACATATACATCATCTGGTTCCCTATACACAACACGTGATGCCCAGAATTGTGCTGTTTTGAGTATAATTGGAAATCCGTATTGTTTCATCCACTCCAAATCACCGGTAGCAAGATAGTATTGGTTCGCAGCAAATGCAATATCTCCTGTTATATGGATTTCATTTCTTCCGTACTTTTCGAATGGACATACTTCGTACCCAGTCAGTGCACTCTCCCAAGGAAACATTGCTCCTAAACAGCAGAGCAAAATTGTATTAAGTTGAAACACGTAATTAAAAATATGAAATAAAAAGTTAAACATCTTTTTAGTTAGCAATTTATCATTGTTTTAACCGAGATAAATAACTAACCTATTTCACTGACAAAATTCATAAAAGCGGAGATTTTATTTCCCCAAAACTCAAATGTCGATGGTTTTGAAAGACTAGAATAAAAAAATAAAGAGAGCGATGACTAAGAAACATTAAGCGGGACATTTTCGCCTTATTAGAGCCTTTGTTTTTTTGCCAAAACGAAACATTAAGTAATATTTTAAAGAATTCATAAGACTAGTCGTTAGCATATGGAAAAATCCACGGAAATTTTTCCGTTGATATTTCGCGCACCATTGTTTGCCTAGTAGCATAAGTGATGCGGGAAGACACCGAATATGAGCATTATTACAGAGATTTGTTGTTAGCCCGTGAACAAATTCACAGACCGTCGTACATATTCCGGTTCTCAGATTTTCGCCCGTCGTACATATCACGAGCATCGCTATTTCGTGCATCTTTAACACCAAGTTGCGAATTGGCAGCCATTTTGAACAATATTGTTGTATGGGTATTATTATGGACTAGTCGGTGGCCCGTCCTTTATATACTGCATTTCGTGTGTCTCGCTACTTGCGGTACTATTTTGCAGGCAGACAGAATACGGCTATTATTACAGAAAAGCTAGAAGTGTTAAAACATTACTAAACACTCCACGCTAAATAACAAACAGTGACTAGAAGAAACCATGAATTTTTAAAACTACCTTTAAAACCATATTTCTTTGCAATATTTTCGGCTGCCGTTAGCCTATTAAATCGGTATTCGAGTAAAGTTTTTGCAAGATTTGGAAACAACATCAGCAATGGCGGATACATCCAAATATCTTGATCCCAAAATACATGTCCAAAGTATTCCTCCCCTCCTGCTAAACCTCCAGGACTTAAGCCATGCTTCCAATCCACTCGTAGCGATGATAAAATGTTATACAAACTGGAATATATCGTCTGTGATAAGTACAAATTTCCTGCCAATGATATATTCGCATTTTTCCATAAGTTCTTCCAAGCTTTTTTATGTTGTGTATAGAGATCTTCACTTTGAGAGACTTTTTGCCAAAGTTTCAACGCGGACTGGATTGGATTGTCTACTTCCAACGAAGTGTAGATAACTGTTGTAAATCTAAAAACTTGAAGTGATTTTGAATTATTGATGCGCACAACTCGTGGAATTTTCGTCCAAACAACGGCAACTTCCGTTTTAGAAATATTAGCAATCTCTGTTTGATTTATTTTACCGACTATTGCCTTATAAGGACAATTTGATTCATTGGAGAACGAACATCTATATGGTGCGAAGTTAATATCTACGGTTTTGTTGCCAAAATTATTTGACAGCTGCAAGTCAAATGATATGTTGGATACAACTGATATTTCATTAACAATAACGTTTTTCAAATCTCTGTGTGCATATACTCGCTGCTCGATGTTTACGTTGTGGTTATCGAACCATTGCTGAAACACGCCATGTTGCACATCAAGCGCAAAACTTCGAACACCGCTCTGATTAAGAGTAAAATTAATAGCCACTGTGCTGGGTATTCTTGCTCTGTGTGTATGGTTTAAATAGTAATTCCTCGGTAAGGCGTAGAAATTAGTAAACCTCTTACGTTTAGCGTGCCAGCTTGGTAATTTTTGATTTTTTGAGTACGTATTACTTGCTGAGTACCAACTCGGTCTAACATTAGCGTCACCGTTATAAACACCACCAACGTGAAGTTTATCGCTCATAATAAACGTTGCAATGTAACCATTCCCAATAGCAGGCATGCAACGAGTGCCTGAACAATGACTTTGAGTTTCGTTTATCGGCAAATTAGTAGTAAACATACAAGTCGGTGAATTTATTCTGCGTTCACATGCCGTCAAAATGAAGTTAACTTTTAAAAGTACGACACAAACATGGAAGAAAAACATGATTTGTTAAATTTCTGCGTGTTCGCCTCCTTCCTTCCTGATAAAAAAGTTCTTAAAATAAAACAAACTTTAGCCAAGTATGTTATTTTTCATAATATACCACTAAGCCTGGTTTCTACTTAACAAGAATAATCTACGGAGAAAAGCTTATTGATCGCGTGGAGGCATAAAAACACGGTACTAAAATCTCTATAATAATAGCCGTCGTCTGTCGGTCCTGCGTAAGATGGTACCACAGTAGCGAGACACAAAATGCGGTAAATAAAGGACGGTCGAACCCGTGGATTTAATTACGGGTCACCAAATAGTTCTATATTATAAAACCCAACTTTTCGTCTGTGAGCCAGAGATGGTACTGGTACAGTTACTTGTGGCTTAACCCAACGTTTCAACAGAGTGTATCCTCTGTTTTGTAAACCAAGGCTACAATACAGTTTTTTTGAAAAGGGTATTAAGCCTAAACGCATGTTTTGTTGCGGGAAAGTTATTTTTTGAAAAATATATTACAGTCGCAACACTACAATGGTGTATGCGCTTCACTTGATTTACGACACACTGCATACCTGTACTATAGTGCTCCACCTGACCGTGTCACACAATTTTCGGTTCTTATTAAGCGATCTTCAGGGCATTCAACAACAGTTACTTGTGGCTTAACCCGGGTCTCCGGCTATCCTTTTAATAATAGCCGTATTTTGTCTGTCTGTGGGCACAAAAAAGTCGTGTTACGGAAACACGAAATAGCGTGTAATTTAAAGACGGGCGGCCCCCTGGATTTTTCAACGGGTTGACCTGTGAGTATGTCGGGCGAATTCCCGTGGATTCTCCTGACATGCGAATTCCCATGGACTTTCCCGACGGGTGAATTGCCGTCAATTCCCGCGGGATTACGACTAGTATGTTTAAACTTGTCGTAAATGTCGTAAATGCTGTATTATTTGCACCTTAAAAAGCGCTTCTTAAATTAAGCGCCCTTTCTGACTGAGGCGTCCTAGGCATGTAAATAAATATTAGGTTTGTCCATGTTTTCTTGTAAAGACCCTGTTAATGTTGTTGTAAATTTCCCCTCGACCTTTGTGCCAATTTCATACTTACCTTTGATTTCTAGCTCTCTCCGTCGGTTCAGACAGCTCATATCTTCACTTAAACAGAAACCTGCGAAAATTATAATTGAGGGCGAGTTTACTCAGAAAATACGATACAAAATAGTAATCAATTTTTTTTCCTAATTAGACAGCTTTAAGACCGTATGGTGAAAGTTTTTAGTTTTTACAGATTTAAAAATACGAATTTGCGTGTAAGACATCCAGTCGCTAACGCAACATTTTTCTACTTTAGTTGTAGATTCCGTAAACTTTGTTTGTATTTTGATCACATTACTGACGTAATAATATCCAAAACGAACTGACGTCAAATATATTCAAACAACATAACATATATCGATACATTCTCGACGTTCTTTTTAACAAACAAACACATGCGATTTTAAAGGCAAACATGTTAGCTGAAGACGTTGATATCACCCTCGAGAACTTGCTTGAATTGGCTCTTGGTACCCCCGAGATTGGTGCCGTTAATTTTAACTTCCTTTATGAAGTGATAAGCGAGATAATTAAACATTTAGGTAGGTTCTTTAACAGATTTATTTTTGCTGTACCTTATGTTAAGAAGGATTACATTATAAATTTCGATCAAGAGTCTTTGGAACTGTGCATAATGGTGGAAGTAACGAAATAAATATAGGAAAAACGAATGTGGAATTATTTTAGCGGAAGCGAATTTGCCTCAAATTAGCAAACTTAGGTATTCTTTAATTCCGTGTTTTACACAAAATTTTGCAGGTTTGGATTTTTGGGCTGTCATAATCTAGTATTAAATGTTCTGTGGGTATTCTACTTTCAGTAACGGAATAATTAAAGGCGAGAACATATCGAATCGTTGTCAATAATTCTCGAGTGTTTCCTGTTTACAATCCGTAACTCGGTTATAATTTTTTTCAAAGACTCTTCACCTCAAACTCGCAAGATACTGGAACAACTGTTAGGGAAGAGGAAAAATTAGCTTCAGAGCGGGGTGCGATTTTTGAGAGAGGGAAAATCTTGACATTGTATTTAGTTAGTAGGCTGGTTGACTAATGCAGAAAATAGGTGATACATAAGACCAAATGGGGAAATAAGCCAAGAAACCCAGCGTTGATTCTTTTTACCATAAACATTGATAAAAAACGGTAAATTGAAAGAGAAAAAAAGTTGCGAACGAGTTTGCTGTGATCAAAATACTGGTCACGTGAGTTGATTGATTGCTACTTTCTGGGAAGAAAGTATTTGGGAAAGAAACCTTTGTGGTTCAGCTTTACCGCATTCTTGCATTTCGCATTGCGGTTCTTCAACATTTTCCCTTTGGTTCCGACCGTAAATTTTGCGCCATAGAAACATTTTAAGGTGGAAAATCTTCCGTTTTACTGCTGACCTTACCTTCAGAAATAAACAATAAATATTTTCCAAAAACCGAAAAAGTTTCTTCAGAAAACACTTTCTTCCCTTAAAGTATGTTGTTTGCTCACGTGAAAACACTTTTCTTTCTTAATGTTTCGAACGTACTTTACAAGGGTAAGTTTAGGCAACCTCGTCCCCAGGGCTCTTTTATGCATATGATATTCTGACAGGGCGGCCTGTAAATGTCTTTGTGCGCAATTCAGTACTAGAAAATATTAACAACTAACCAATGTTATTTAAAAACACTCGCTTAAAATTGGTATTTTTAAAAAAGTATTTTTAAAAAAGAGAAGTATATAATTAAAAATATAATTCCAGTTACTTTTGGATCTTGTATATCTGAAAAATCTATGAATTTTTATAATAGCTGTTTTTACCCCTATACGGTCTTGATTTTTTACCTGCCAGAATGTGCGCCCAAGTTCAAAAAATCCGCAAACTTTTGTAAACATTGACAAGTCATCTGTATGCAGTAGATAACTTTTTTCAAAGCTGTGCAAGAAGCGCTATTCTAGTGCTATTTTGAAATATCGCGTATTTTGTAAATGAAATCGATATGTTGACATATGTTCTTCTCTTGAAGGTATCTCTAAAAAGCATGCGAGAATAACTCAAGAGGTTGATTATCGCCTGCTTGACGCGTTACAACATCGAACTAGTGATCATCACCCAAGGAAAAATGTATCGATGGATTCAGTTGCGGAAGCTCCACAAACTACCAGTATAACTTCACCGGTAAATATAACCGATGCCGTAGCCGATAGTGATGGTGGGACAAAAGATGATGTACAAAGAAAAGATGTACCAAAGGAGGATGTTCCAAAAAAGGATCAATCAGACAGGGATGTACCAAAAATGAATGCAGATGATCCTGAAAAGAACATCAGCAAGGAAATGCCGGCTAAAAAATCATCATCGAGCAAGACGGTTGTAACAAAGCCAAGTAAAAGTGGGGAAGATATAAAGGACCGTCGTTTGTCCCAGGTAGCACCACTTCCCGTCCCCCCTACGCAGAGAAGAAGTTCAATCGTGCATCCACGGAGAAGTTCATACACTGGACAAAGATTGTCTCTTAAGCCAGGAGATTCAGTGAACCAAGACATAACCATTGTGAACAGGTATTTTTGTTGTGTATAAGACATCAAAATCAGGACTATTAGAAGCCAAAAGGGGATAAGTAGCAATGTCGCTGGCAAATAATGCCGTCATTTAAAACCTTCCTCCTCCCAATCAAGCAAAGAGTTCGTACAAATGTGTGAAAACAGTTGGGCATTCTGAAGACTTATTTTCGATGATTTGCAATCTTAAATAGACTAAAATTTTACTAAGTTACTTGAAAAAGCACTTATTCAGTAAGTTGCGGTACTGGTTGGTGATATTATTCTTACAGTCAATGATCAAAGTTATCAAAGACGAAAGACGAAATATAATAATGCATAGTTGTTAAAATGTGCAGTACAAATTATAATTATCTTCGAATTTTTAAGTTACAGTTGGGGTTCTGCTTACTTTTTGCTATTTTGTGAACTTTTAAAGGAAATGCAATTTAGGTCAATGGAACGTCGAGAAAGCAAAACACCAGCTGGAGATATGTGGCATGTCTTAAACATTAACCGACGTGTTGAAGCTGCAGAAGCGGCCATCCAAGGCATGACGAATTTGATTGATACAATAACATCCGAACTGGACGAGATGAAAAATGCTCAATTTACTTCCACATCAGCGTGTGATACGCCTGATATCCCTAAAGTGATTGCTGACCATCCCTCCTCCACTATAAAACAACAAGACCGTGACGCTGTTATGGAAATAACAACTAAGATTGAGAAATACGACAAAGAGTTGAGTGACTTGAAGGAAACGATAAAAGGATTGGTTGGCCAGGAACAACTTAAATCGTGTTGTACTGTAGAGCAGGTGAAAAAAATAATGCAAGAACAGTTGAATGGCTTTAAGTTAGACATTGCAATACCAGAACCTGTCGTACACAAGTCTTCTGAAGTTAACATAAAGAAAGGCTCGTCACAGATGTTGAAGAAGAAGGAATCCAAAGATTCACATGCACGGTTGTATTATCAGGATGTATCAAATAAGATGGTGTATTTGGAACAGGAAATCAACTTTGCGAAGGAGCGAATGAATCAGCTGGAGTTAGAATTGGCGAAGAAATTAGAGTTATCTTCGGTGGAAGGAAAGGCAGAGCAAAATGAGGTATCGCTTAATTATTAACTAATTATTTTTATTACCTGAGCTTTATGTTAAGGGTAAAAAAAATGTAACCAATGTTAACTCCTATCAAGGTCAACAAACACAACACAAATGTCACAACCAGCACAACGGCTTAATACCGCAAATAGTGAAAACAGCCAGCTTTTTCAGAGTCTTACTTCAACTAGATATGTATTCGCTGGGAAAGGCATAATTAAGCTCTAAAAATGCAGCAAAACATGATTAAAATTAGTTGTAATGGCGAGTATAAAAATACTCTAGAGCGACAGGTAATGGGATGTTTTTTTTTTAATTACACGCGATCTTAGAACACTTCCATAACACAGCTATTTACAACTGTCATCTACTTTATTTTTTCAGAGGTAGTAGCTACTAAATCATGCCAATTTCTCTTATTTCTAAGTTAAGGTTATGAAAACTTCAAATGCATGACGAAAGGTTTTAGGGTTAGGTTTTTCTTACTCGTGAAGAGTATATCTATTTCATCCCTTACGAAATTTAGTAGGAAGTTACTTTTGGCAACTTTTTTGTAGGGGGATGGGGGCAATTAAGGAGGGGGGGGAGTTATTTTTGGAATAAATAGTTCGGAAAGGTGTTTAATACACATTAAAGTGAATGGGTTTTTGTCCCAAGTCAAAAATAGAGGAGGGTGCCAGGAAAAGCTGGAAGATGGAAAAGGAAGCGGGCGGTAAAATTGTATTTAATTAATTTCGTATACTTCTTTTATGATGTTTTTAAAGACTTTCATTAAAAAATACATTAGCTAACCAAGAAAAATGCCAGCCAGTCTTTGTGTCAAATTTCTGACTAGTGAGATAGCTAAATTCTATGAAATAAAATATGTGTTGCTATAGGTGGAAGAGCGAATTGGTGGCATCAAAGCAGAAATAAAAATGCTGGCTGAGCTTGTGCAAAAACTTGAAGACAAACATACAGTAGTCAGCCTTGAGGTACAAGGTCTTCTCTCTCAGCAAGACGAATTCTCAACACAACAGAAAGATTTTGCAAATGCTATGCGTAAGCTGGAACGTAACTTAGAAGACATGAATGATAACTTCCATCGAAGACAGTCTGGCATGATTCAAAACACATCAGTACATAACATAATAGATGAGGCTACCATTACTAAAATTCGTGGTACCATTTTTGACCTGCAACAACAACATACTCGGTTTCAAAATGAAATTGACGGCCTGTTACAAGATGGTAAAAACAAAGATGTGAAGTTTATAAAAATGGCTGAAAACATCAAAAACCTTCAGGTAAGATGCGAATAGTGTTGAAACAATAATGTCAATAATCTTACATTGAACTTAAGACATAAATCTACTGTGAATCGTCAAATCCAACCCTTATTCCCCGGCTTTAAGAGTAAACAAATCTTATCGATTGAATTTGAATTGATTTTATATACTTTATAGAACCCGAAATTTCGCTTGCTTCAAAAAACTTAGGTAGCCTTTACATCGATTCGAAATGAATTTTCAAACAGCTATGAAATTTCGCTGTGTTTATATAGAGTTTTCCATATTGGAGTTGTACAAACTGCGGCAAATTGTGTTTACATGAACCATGGATGCATGAACATTGCGAGGGCAAAATGAAACTTAATCTAATCATTTTGACCGAAATGAAATGAACACCGCAATGCAAACAATTTTGAATTGTAAGAGACTAAAATGAAATTTCGCCACCAAAATGAAACTTCGTGCAAAAACTTTTTTAATCTGCATGTCAAAGTATGTATAAACAATAAATTATCTTTTTCAAGGAAACCAAAGTGGACAAAGAGTATGTGAAAAAGATGATGAACACGAAAGCGGATTTAGATCTGGTCGAAAACAAAGTAGACAGAGACCAATTCGATGCCTGTATTGGTGAAATCGATCGAAACATACAGAATGTGATGCAAAAGATGGAAACAACAGTATGTTTTCAATTACTTTTATTGTCAGAAATTTACGCAGTTGTTTTGGAAATTCGTAAAATTAAATTCCGCGAAATATTAAGTATTTTTTGCAAACCGCGAAAATAAAATCCGCGAAACTTTTGCAAATCTTGGATCGGTTAATTTTTATGCGGAAATAAATTTCGCGATATGCTTAAAGTATTAAACAGTACCAAAAGCTTTTAAATCGGTATTCAATGTTTAAAGTGAGAAATTCAAATCCTGAAATGCTACAGAATGTTACTTTGGTTACATTTTTAACGAAATTTAATTTTTTTAGCAACCGCGAAAATGAATTCCTGCGAAATCTACCGAACTTGGACAACCAGGGAAACGAATTCCGCGAAAATGCAAAAAACTTAGCGGATTTTTTGAATCGCGAAATTTTCAGCCCGCGAAAACTTCTGACAATTAAGTATGACAACACTGGAGTAAATATACAAAACACAAAATTTCCACTCGCGTAACAGTCAGCAGTCAGGAATAAAAAAAATCACAACTGGCAAATACCTTTCGAATTTCATACGGACTCACATTTCGGTTTCCGACATTTCTACCTAAACAAACTTGAGCTTAAACTTGCTCAAATGATTCATTTTTTAAATCGTTGTTATATCTGTACACGTTGTTTTTCTATATAAGAACAGGTAAACTCTAGCTGAGAGTGGATGTACTTATTTTTTAACGCTTTTTTCCGCATTTATTCCGTGTTCTTCAAAAACATAGAGAAATATATAGTTAAATTTACGGATGATGATGAATATTTTTTGGATCAAAAAATATATGACGTTGAATTTATCTTATTTACATATATGTGCACACGCAAGTAAAGAAAAAGAAAAAACTAATCATAAATAACCGTTTCTTAGTATTTCTACACAGACAATGTTTTGTTCTTATAATCTATGAGAAAGTTCAACCTGGGTACGTTCTTATGATGTTCTTAATTTTTCAAAATCTTACCTTTAACGTTCTTATAAACTGAGTTCTTATAAAAAACGTGTATACATGCACGCATATAACACTCTGCCTAAATAAAATCCCACCTCCACGCCAATCCTCCGTCGCATTAATGCTAACTCCTGCATTATAATATTCAGCTTAAATAAATACACACTTTTAAATGCCCACCTATCACAGTCAAACAAACGCCCAGGGCAAAATGTAAAATCTTGGTGGACCCTAATCATTAATTTTCCTCCTGCATTAACACCACAACCCGTAACAGGAGCCGCCCCTTTAGAATATCATAGACGTAAAAAAGAGGGGACAAATAGAATGCCCGGAGTAGGAAAACAATTTGCTTATGCTAAATAAACTTACACACGCACGCGTCTATAGTTTATCCCTAAGCATGCAGACTTTACTAAGATCTTCACCGTAGGAATCATCCACCAACAAAACTATCAGCTCGCTACAGCAATGCATCAATACAAAGATAGATCAAGAAGAGCTCAGTAAAATTCGTTCATATATCGACGGTCGCTTCATTTCGTTTAAACCAAAGGTTCCCATCATCCAGAAATCAGATGATGCTGCAGCAGGTAGCAGAAAGAAGTTGATACCTCACTGTAACTGTATTTCGTGTGATCGACCAGTGATTGTGCACACAGCCCAAACAGGTAACCTTGGTAACTCATACGTAATCTTGGTAAACATCAAACACCACCCTCGCCCCCAGGGTTTTTTGACTTCTTGATATGATATTTTTCGCCGTCTCCTCTCATATAAGAAAGGCAAAAAACCTTGGGGGCGAGGGTGCATCAAACACAAATTTTTAATCGAATAACATGTACTTGTTATTTAAGTTCGTTTTAAGTCTGTTCGATAGACAGCACAGTGGCAATATGTGACATTGTGCTGGCATTGGCTTTACCCGAATGTTGAAATAATTTTGACTATACTCTGATTGTAAAACAACTCTATACTCATATCCAAAATGCAACACCGTAATTACTTTAAACGAAAATGACAAGGGTCCCTCGATAACTATTGGTTGCCATGCCCTTTTTGCTACCTTGGGACTTTAACATTGAAGCTTCATAGTAATTTTCTTTTGAACTCTGTTTTCTTTCAATATAATAATGAAGTCAAACTTAAGCTGAGATAAATTGTGATGTTTTGATCACCAAATTATTTTATATTTACTCAAATCATAGAGGTATAAAAGACCAAGACGATAGAAGTGTGTTTCTATTCTCCTAGCTCAAACTCTGAGTATATTAGGTCCACAGTACAGTGGCCCACAACTGCAAACAAAACGAACAAGAAATACGGACACATTCAACAAAACTACTAATATTTGACAGAAAAACGAACATTTTCTATAAAAAAGCGAACATTTTAAAGGAAAATATATTATTATATATTATTTTCAACAATTTTTAAATGTTAAGAGCTATCGTGTTGGTACATTGTTTCAGGATTATTTGGGCGGATTTTTTCATAGGTTTGGCCATGCCTAATTTCCAAGCTCTTCCTGGTATGAAATCGTTACGACCGGTGACGACTTTTGATTTACAAACCATTCGGCAAAGTATGCAAAAATCGTTTTGTAATGGCAACAAACGAAGATTCGAAATGGCGGAAGAACGTTACAAACTGCAGAAGGAGCTCTTACAACTGTGGTATGTACCTCGCCTCAGTTATTTCATACTGGTTACTAACCTCGTCCCCAGTGTATTGTGGCCCCTAGGTTGTTATTACACCGTAGGAAATACATCATAAGGGCAAAATGTCCTCGCGGGGTTGACTGGTTACAATGGTAACTGGTTACACTGATCGCATTCTTGTGACTCGATTGCAGGATTACCTTTACTACTTTCCGCGCTTATTAATTTTTGCGCAGCGAGAAACTTAAGAAAACTAAGTAAAAAAAAAGCTTTAAGACTGATAAAATATCGCAACGTATCTTATAGTGGTGTACGCGATCTTGATGAGCTTGCCGCATTAACAAATCGTGCCTGTGGAGGAGTGCACACGTTGATTGAACAACATCGCCGCAACCCAGGAAAGCCCGCGATGTTCTATAGAGAAGATCATGTTCCATTTAACGCAGGAGAAAGACAGCTACTTGAAACTGATGTGCTAGGAAGAGACGGACACGTCTACAAAGGGAGAATACAATCACCAGTTCTACCTTTCATTGACACGTCAGTTTGTATATTTCTTTATTATTTGTGAAAGAGAACTTACAGCAAAAAGGATTGCCCGGGAACGGACAAGCAAAATGTTTTCACATATTACCGGGGTTTCTTGGTGTGTTTCGTGCGCACTCTGCATAAACTTAGGTTTTGTATTTCATACTTTTGTCTACACAAGTCGTACTGCTTACCTTAAGGATAAAAATGGTTGCGGACAAAAATTATTGCGACATAAATTATAACGATTCGAAAGTGAAAAAATATTTTGACATAAATTATTGCGTTTTGATAACAATTTGATGATTTTGCGACACAAATTATTGTGATTCACGAAGGTAGATTGCATTTTGCTTCATAAATTATTGCGATCTGGAGTAAAAACCGAAATAATTGATGTCCGCAACAATTTATGTCCTTAAGGTATAACATATCTGCGCAAAATTTAAAAAACGGGCCAAAACTAGTAAAAAGCTATCTACTACGCGTAAATAATAGTTGAAAATTCATATGATTAGGTAATGTTTTTTTACGAAGCTAACATTACCATTTTTTAATTAAAACATCTTATAGCAAGCCATTTTATGCAAATAATAAATACGCGAAAAATTATAATCAATTCTTGATACTTTTTAATTTCTAGACCCTAAAAAACTTTTTAAAGTTCATATTTCTTCCTTTTTTTACTCCATTTCTTCTTATTTTCTAGAAAAGAAGATGTAAGGGCAGCACCGGTGCGCCATATTGAAAGTCCGATTATACCCAGATCTTCTGTGCAGCAAAGCTGCAGTACAACAAGTGCTGGTGGTGGTGCAACCTCCGGTAAAATACAAACAGTGGAGTAAACATTTCTTTGTATCACTTCGTATTTATGAATATATCTTTATAAATGTCAATATATGAGTTGTTTGGGAACAACAAATTGAGGAGGGGGAGATTTCTATTCACCCAGCAAGAATCGTAAAGCCGACAAAAATGGCCGTAGAAAAGCTTGAACATTTTAGCTTTTTCGTTCCAAAATTTTTCTGTGCTGAATCCTGTGAAAAATGAAAGCTTTCATTTAAATAGGAAAGAAATCTGTTTTTTGAAGAGTAGTATGGTTTTCTATTCTGCAATTTGCTAAGGAGTTATGAAATGCTGAAATCAACATAAAATGTCAAATTTAGGCTGTTTTGAGCCTAAATAATAGATCATAACTCTCATTTCTATTCACCCAGCAAGAATCGTAAAGCCGGCAAAAATGGCCGTAGAAAATCTTAAACACTTTAGCTTCTTCGTTCCAAAATTACAAGTAAGTATGACAAATATTACCTGCTTGAGAAGAAATTATTGTGAACTTATTTTTGCGATTTTTGCCCCTACTACTTGCAAATCAAGTTCCCAAAATGACACTTTTTAATTACTGATTATGTGTGCACTAGGAGTAGAATCTTCCTAGTCAAATTTTTAAAAATGCAAAATAAAAATGCTTATCTAGTACAAAAAACAAAAAACGTTCCGATCGTTTTTTCAAAAGTAGTTTTATTTTAGGGAAAAATTAGAACAGACAAATTGACGAATTGGCAAGGGTTGAGTACTGGGCAGTTTATAAAAAAAAGAAGTTCTTTCATCGTCTTTGTTACACACTGCCCACATCCTCAGAACTGATGGCGATTACATTCATTGTTTACCACACCAATTTACTACAAATAACCACATTGTTAAATGAAAAACAAATCGTGGATAATTTGGGTTAAAGTTTAAACTTTCAAATAAACATTGTAATCCATCCGTCAAGTTTAAACACTCATTTTAGCGTAGCTTTTTATTTCACTGATTTCATTTCTTGACTCATTGTTTTTGTCAATATAAGCAGAAATTTTCTCGTAGCTAGTCCAATTACACCTTGGAGGTCAGAATAACAGTTTTTTCTTTCCTTCAAGATTATGCACTAAAGCTATTGAAATAAAAGTGGATTTTAGGGAAATGGAATCCATTTGCGAAATTGTAAAAGATTTAAAAGGAACAAAAAAAAACTATTTAAAATAAGTTTTTAATATTTGTTTGTCTGCAATTCGCCCGAAATAGTGCTGGGTAAATCACAATCGCATTGCAAACGTCCGAATTATGTGCATTATAACGTAATCACTTGGGATTTTTATAACCTTTTTATTTATGGAGTTGTTTTACAACAGGATTTTCTGGATTATGATCACCTACTAACAATTTCATTGAAAAATCAACTGTTTTATAACCTTGTGTAAGACAACTAGCAGATAACACATCTACATTTGGTGTCATGTAGTTTCCAATGTTTTCTTCGCACAACCCACCGCTAACTTCAATTGTTACATTTGGGTACTTCGATTTGATCTCCTTCGCAGCGTCTTCACTTACGCTCGAATCAAAGTTGTCTAACATAATTATATCCGCTCCGGCCGAGCATCCTTCTAAAGCCTCCGTAACACTCCTACATTCTACTTCAATTTTTGACGAAAAACCACATGCTTTTCTTGCTCTTTTCACCGTCTCTGCTATATTTCCCACGCTCCAGATATGATTGTCTTTAAGCATAACCATCGAAGATAAATTGTACCTGAACATCATGATGAGAAACGCTTTGATATACACGCTTATGACAACAAAAATACGTACATACGTATTAAAGTAAGCAAACCGCGCTGAATTAACAATAAGATAAGAAAAGGCCTCAAAAAATATTAATTCGGAATCAGATAACATGTTATTTAAAACAATTATTTTAATATCAATCTGAAAGACTTCGCCAGATTAACTTTTCGCATTATACTTTTTTTAAAAAAACAATTGATTTTTTGGACCCCAAACATTTTTTAGCTACTTAGGGAAAAACGTCCCCAAAATTGTTTATGTATATATTTACGTATATATCGTTTCATTTGAAGTTTAAAAAAGACATATTTTGCCTTTTTCTTCGATCCACTTTGTCTGTTTAATTACTGTTTAAGTCAAATTGACACTGTAAGTTAAAGTTGCAAGGGGCTTTATAGACAAACTATACTTAGGACTTAAATTCGCACCATGGAAATTTTTTGTTACTTGACCAACTATTTGCCAAGCAAATTGTTTAGCAATTGTTTAAAATTTTTAGAATTTACTGGGGTAATTGTGTAAATTTGGCACTGTTTTAAAAAAAATGGTGATGGAATTTTTTGTGCCACAGAACGTCTATGTGCAATCTATTAGTTTTTTAGATTTCGTCATGTTTTTTAATAAAGTTTCCTTCGTCATAAAAAAAACACAAAACATACCGATGGGTAGAACAACCTCCCACGAGCAGAGCATATTTCTCAACTTGTCTAAATCCAGGGGTAGTTTTTCGTGTCCCAGCAACTTCACCCATCCATTTACGATTTTCTTTTATGTGAACCAACCTTTTGCATGTCGTTGCGATTCCACTTGCTCGAGCTAAAACATTCAAAACGACTCTCTCCGCACGCAAGAGGTCTCTTACCTTTCCCTTAACGGTTGCAACTTGACATATAGGCACAAGTTCGACTCCTTCATCAAAGTTCCATACGATATTGCAATTTAACTTTGAAAAAATAGCATCGACAAATGGCTTTCCACATAAACAGCCATTTGATTTGCATAGCACAACGCTTGTCCCCGATACATCACCGACAACAAAACCTCCGTAATCAAAGCTAGGTGTGTCTTCAAGTAACCATTCGGAAGTCAAGACATCCAAATTTTCTTGGGTGATAAGGCCACTGTAACTGATACTCTATATCATATAGAAGAAAACTTTAGCCAGAGATGTTAAACACCAGAAAATAGCTAGTGGACAACATGTCGTAACCGATTCTACAAAAAGTGTTACTCTCTATGAAAAGACCGAACGCAACTGCATACTCAGCTGAACTTAAACATCAAATGAATAGAAATATATAGCTATGTATTTTATAGAAAATTTACCTAAACTTACACTGGTTTGCATTTCGTGGAGCGAAGCACGTTCCAACACTCGTGGTACATCAACCACAAATTTCCGCCATGTTTATGAAAACATAAACATTGACAAAGCAAAGTCGATATTTTCATTAGTTATTTGGCCTAATTAACTCAAGAGAAAAGGAAAATAAACCTGTAAAAGTAAAAATATTGCCTAAAAAACATTTTTTAAATTATCCTTGTTAAGCCATAGTTTTAAATATGCAATCCGCTTAATTGCTTTGGGACATAGTGCCATTTCTTGACCACTTTGGCCAGATATTCCAGCTGGAATATCAACAGAGGGGACAGAAAAGAAAGAGACCACGGAAAGGTGAACAAATAAATTCCACTAAAATTCATCTATATGCTATCAATATAATTGAGACTAGGTTTGAAATATGAAATAAAATAAGAGAGCAGAAAAGGAATTACATCGCTAATAAGTTATTAAGATTCATAGTAGTACTTTCCTATTGTAGATAACATTATTTTTTTTAACCGTAGCTAGCGCTAGCAATATATAGCTATAGCTAGCTATATATATCTCTAGCTAGCTAGCTAACTAGCTAACCAGCTAGCTAGCTAGCTATTTAGATATTATATTTTATATTTTGTTTTCCGTTGGAAATAAATTTTATTTCTTAGCTTATAGCCATTTTTTTTTTAAAAAAAGCATAAGGTTGACACAATTTAAACCTTTTGACTTGACTTGTCAATGTTCACTGCACAGCTTATTAAAGGACTTATGTTACACAAAATGATGGTAGGAAATTGCAAGTTGTGATTTTAAATGCTATTTACTAAACCTATGCAACTGCAGAAGTAGTAGTACTTTCACAGCTTGTGGTGTGGGAAACTTGTTGCTTTTTCCAACTGAGTAAAATAGCTAGAAAAGTGCCAGTCTCAATCCTTTTGTGTATGTGTGTAGAGGGAGGAGGGAGAAGCAACTATTTTTACAAGAATATTGCGTAATACACAGCAGTCACATAGGTTAAACCGTATCAGGACAATACTCAATTTTTTTGTATGTGCAATTATTAAACAGAAGAAGAACAAAATATGCATGAGAGCTTTGTTTTTCAATACACTCAATCATAGTGCCGTTTTTTTCCTGCGTACACAGAAATGGAGGTAACGTGTCCGCTTGGTTTGTTTACATTCTTACCTCCATTTCTGCGCTCGCATCGGGCATTACATAATCACTTAGATGCGTGCGCAAGTAAATATTGGGACTGTGATTCCATGTATTGTCAGAAAAATGTATTTTGAAACTTTAATTACAGGTTTCAAATTAACTTTTAATGTCCTGGATATTTACGTTACTTATTTAACACAAAATTTGTCAATTAATTGTTCACTTAGAGCTTTTAATGGTTAAATGCTTCATGTGTGGTAGAAGGCAACTTAACTATATATGCTCTAGAGGAAATTATATTTTTAGGTTCTTTTTTTTTGTGTGTGCAGTCTTCTGTCTTTTCTGTGGTGTGCGTTCTTATTGGCAAATAATTGCCATCACAAGCTTAAATTTTTAAAATATATACATTGGCAATTATATTGGCAAATGCAAAGTGCTAGCATGGATTACAAAGGTATAACAAACAGGGGTGTAACAGGTCTATTTATATTTAGCTATACAATTTTAAGAAATATATTTTTAGATGTCACAAGGAGATGTTGAATCAACTTTGTTTCACATATTTGTAATTGGTTTTCATCACCAAAAGGGAACTCAGGTACAGTGGAAGCAGTAGCAGGTTTAGCTAGCTTAACTAATTTTAAGGGTTGTAATCCTGTCAATTGCTTCCAGAAGGGCACACACAATTGGTTCTTGAATGTTTTAAGCTTGCTGGAACCCAAGGTATAAAATGATGTTAGACTTGTGTATTGTAGATCTTAAAAAATTGGTTAAGAAGTCTTTTTAAATTTTTTAAAAAGCTCTTTAGTTCGCAAAATATTCACATTTAAAAAATCTTAGATTTAATCATGCGGCATAAATTATGATGTCATATTTAAAGCTTACCTCCCACTTCAAAGAAAGTTCATCTTATTCTGTTTATACTATGTTGAGAATTTGTAATTTAACATTTATTAAGTAAAATTCGAAATAATAAAGCTAATATAAAGCCACATTTTCTTGTGTTTACAGCATGCTTCCTTCTTGAAAGCCACCATTTTGGGATAATTTTTTTCCGGATTAAACCCAGTTTGACGTCATCTCCCGGATGACAAAAAAAGGCCCCCTGAACTGTTGCCGTAAAACGATAACTCGGAGAAAAAGAAGAAGAGTAAATTATTGCAACTAAGATTAATTTTGTTAATAATTATAAAATGTGTTTTTGTTGTGCTATGCCTTTTTGCAATAAGAATAATAGAAGTAGCGCTGGAAAGCATTCCCTTGCCAATCTTCCAACAGGCAAGAAACAACCTGCTGCGTGTACTCATTAACAGAGTCGATACGCTTTCAAAGTCGAGTTTTAATCACTAGAATGTTTTGATCAATGCTGGCAAAAAAGGCTTTTTAAATCCACTTATCTTTGCATTAGGCCATGTGCAAATTCTGGTATAGGTACTCGCTCTTCTTCTACGTTGCGTCTAAGACTTTTCTATTATATTGTGGTACACTAGGCAGGGATTTACAGGGTTTCATTTTGTTCTGCGCGCGTTGCTGTTTCTTCTTTCTTTCTTTCTTTCTTTCTATCTTTCTTTCTTTCTCTCTTTCTTTCTTATAATAATATATTTTAATTTATTTTTCGTGTCGCGTTTCATTCTCATATCAAAGAACGCTATAGGCCCTGGGATCGAGGTTGCTTGAATTGTTATTATAATAAGCCCAGGGTTTTGTTTTAGCTTGCACCCGTCCTTTCTATGTTTACTTCTGCATAGTCGTGATTATAGATAGATGTGGATATTTTACATGGCTGGCCTCACAAATATCGAGGGATATACCCTGTCTATTATTTCCAGGAGGGGTCATGGCTTAGATGGAGAGTCCTAGAGTATTTAATGCTCATTTTGAGCTACGCAGACCCAATTAGTAGGGCCCACGCTCTACTAGACAACTCCCGGCAACATCCAACGGCCCACACAGTGTGCCATCTCCCCAATTTCCCTCACATGGCTTGGGTTAACCCGGGGCTATGGCAACATTCACTCGCCCATGTTGAATCGCCGTCAAGAGGAATCGAACCCCGGTCTCCCGCACAGAGTACGAAAGCTATAACCACTAATCTACGGCGCCACATTATTAACGCTGCCAATAGTCTAGCCATAGAATGAAGTTTTCTACTAATCTTCTAAATTAAAAACGCTTTCTAAGTCTAACTCTTCTAACCAACAAAAACTCTTAGGGATCGCGGCGCAGCATTTAATTTTTTTTGAGGGAGGGTGTAAGATAGGCTACAAAAGAGTAAAATAAAATGTCGCCTGCCATGGTTTGCTCTGATAACCCTAAATAGCTTCTTTTTTACTTTAGCATATACTTCCCGGCGCCGCGACCCGTCTCTGTGGGCATTTCTGTAAGTCTCTACACAAGTCGGAAAGAGCCAATCTCGTTCTCAGGGCATCGGAATAGTGAAAAAGGCCACGGTTCACTACTAAGCTATTGCTTCCACTTCCATTCTCATCCTCATAACAGCTTTCCCAGCTAGAATCTGATTCACTGCCAGGTGCTGTAGACTTTTTACTGGCCGAAACTTCAAAACTAAGAAAGCCCACAACTTTTACACGGGAACTCAGTTTTAAAAAGGGAAGTAAAAAACAGGTGTTTACTTATCTTCAGTATATACCTGTTCCAAACTCATCTTCAAAACAACAACCACTTTGTATATATAAAACCGCTTTGTATATATAAAAACCTGGGCCACGGCAGAGTCAGCGAAATTATCATCCGGGAGTTGACGTCACAAGCCCTCCCGCGAAGGCATTTATTTACAATCGGGACACAAGATGGCGACTGTCACGAAGCTTCTTCTCCAGCTAATATTTTACAACTTTAACGACGAATATCTTACGAACAAATCAAAATAAGTATAAAATAATTTTTTTTTCGTAATTAGTACAATATTTTGAGTTGATTTTCGATTACTTTTTTTAAAGTGGGAGGTAAGCTTTAAGTAATAGCAAATTTTGACATTTTCTGTCATCAGAAATTATAGACATGTTGAGGGATGTGCATTCAAACTTTATTAATGCATAGATATTATAAAGGTGAATTGATTAACATAAATTTTTTTGCCAAAATGACACTCGTTTGCTCTTAACAGGCCTCTTAATTTTTTGCTGACAACCTCATAACTTGGGATCTACACGTTGGTTTGGGATCAAATTTTATAGGTAAACGTATAGGACCTATACAATCATACCCAGAAAATTTTATTGCAAACCAAATTGCAGATCCTGAGTTATTAAGTCATTGGAAAAAAATTAAGAAGCCTGGGACGAGCAAACTTTTGCAAATTTGTGGATATTGGATTGTTTTAAATCCAACTAAAAAAGCTTTGTGAAAAACATGATTAAATATTGCTACGTGTTTGTATCAATGTATATATTTTTAATTCTCAGAAAATTTGGAACTTGTCATAAATATCTTTCTTTTCTATGTAGGTAGAATTTTGCTATCCAGACATAAATGATCCATTGCTTGAAAAAAAGAAAGGGGAAGACATAGCACTTCCAAAACAATGGCATGCTCTTCCTTACCTTGCAATGCCAGATGGTGCTCACAATTATGAAGAAGGTATGTGGATAAACCAAAGTTGTATTTTCAGGCCTGGAAATTTGTGGAGTCTAGGGAAACGACCCGTCGTTACCGTGATTTGAAGCTGACGGAGTAGACTTTGCGGTACGATACGATATGGTAACGACGGTAACATTGAGCATAGATCAATGGATAATGAGCCATGGTAGTTGTATTATCTAAAAACACTTGAAAGCAACAAAAGAGCTTCATAGTGAATGTTTGGAAATATACTTCGTGTTCAAAATATTCTGGCCTTTTCTGACACAACTACTCAGGGCATTTTTTTCATGCACCCACAGTGTTTTGTACCTCTGTCATATTCGTGTATACTAATTCATAATAGCAGACCCGTTAAATTCTTGCTCTTTAAGAAATAGGGCGAAAGTAGGAATAAGATTGTGAGTAAAATTATTATAATTTGAAATATTGTCCAAGGGAAACGATTTATCGTTACCGTCTTCATTGATTGGCGGAAACGTCGCGGAAACGAAACGATCGTTTCCGCCAAATTTCCAGGCCTGATTTTAAAACAACGCTTTATTTTTACAAACCAAAGTTGTATTTTAAAACAACGCTTTATTTTTATATATTTTTTAAAATATCTATACTTCTTTTAGATCACTCGTTCTTTCATTTGCCTGCGCTTACAAAAGGATCAAAGCTATCTACAGATACTATATATGCTGTGTCATGTTTCCGTCAGATCGATAGCAAGGTAATTTTAATCCAGTTTAAGTTGCTAAACTCATTTTAACTGCAATGCATAACTGTGTATAATTTATTTTTTAAACAGGTTTTTTACTTTCGAAGTAAACATAAAGGAACAAAAATAATTGTTTGTTTTACTTCTTTTGTTTTTATAATATTTTATGTCCCTGCTTGCAAAAGACTTGCTTGCGAAAAAAAGAGTATATAGTTTTCACTTTTATCAGAGAAAAAATTATAAGAGCATGTTAACCAACTATGTTACAGGAATTACAGTTTTATAGCATCAGCTTTATCTGTTTTAAAATCCATCTCTAACAGAAGTCTTACATTCTTTCAATAGCATTAGCTTTGTGGTATAATGTTTTGTTTTTTGTGTATAATATATAAGCTACACCGTGTTCAAAATCTTAACATCAATTTTAACAATATCAACCCTTTCAAATTATAGCATTGACACGAGAAGAGATTCTATAACAGGAGGTTGTCTTTTAGATCAATGTTGACAATTGCATGGTTTTTTTCTTGAATGCTCACATTTGAGCTTATGGATATTGATAAAACCTATGATATTGTATTTATCTCAACAATATTTTTGTTCTCATTTTCTTTTTAGAAATTGAAAAATAAAGATGAAAATGTAACAAGAACAACAGTTCAAAAAAGTGTTTGTGTTCTTATGAAAATGGTATGAATTAAGTTGCCTTACAGTTAGTCATAGTACAATGTTACCTTGCAAAAATTTGTTTTTAAACCGTCAAGTATATCTCAAAGCCTTTGTGTTGTTTCTAACCTATAGTGTTATTTCTAATATAATATTATGCAAACATAAAACCATACTTAATGACTATACCAGAGACATGTCAATGCATTGAAGTATTTCTCAGGTGCCATTCTAAAACAATTTCAATTGTACATTCACAAAAACATTGCGCTTGATGTAAGAAAAGTTGCCACTTCCGCAACATCACAAAATAAAATACAACCCTCAGAAAATCTGCTGCTTGTTAACAAACGAGGTAACACTGGAGAGGTTAATAACTATTTTTTTTTTTTTTTGAGGGCTATTTATCTTCTTTCTTCTTTCAGCCTTTATACAGTTTTGTGTTATCAAAGCTAGAACTTGTCACACATGCATATTTTAACGAATTAGATTTCACGAAAACAGATATATTAAAGGTTAGTTATTAAGGGTTTATTTTGATTTTAAATTTTGTTTTAACACCTAGTACACTCATTTTTAAAACTATTTTAGGAATGCTTTGACAATTTAAGTCAACAGTTGACAAGCATAAAACTAGATAATTCCATATTTCACTTAGGTATGATCTTTTTACTCTGTTTTGTTAAACATTGGTTACAGTCTTCTATAAGGATTGAGCAAATTATGTGGTGATACGCCTTACGGTACAAACCAGAGGTGTAAAAAGTGCGTTAGTGTTGCAAAAATTTTAATAGTATATTAACACTTTTACATCAATTGTATTCTCACTCTATTTCTGCTTACAAGAATAATAAACAGAACAAAAAGTGACAAACCAAACTGTATGAAATCGTGTTCTTATTGTTTCAGCATAATGAAGTCAGCCATTTTGTTGATTTGTTTTTAGGTTTGGAATTACGAGACATTGTCTTGAACTTCAAACAAAAGGTACTCTATCTGCCCCTTGCTGGGTTTTTATCATTTTCCTAGCAATGCTTAACTTATTTTTCACATTTTACAATAGTATTTTAAACTATATAAAAGATAAAGCATGAGTAAGTAACTGCTTAGAGAAAAATGTATTTAAAGATGTATGTGATTTCAGGTTTTGATGATTTTCAAGTTATTGCTGCTAGAGAAAAAGGTTTGTGCCACGAATCTTGAGAAAGCTATTACAGTTTTGGCATTTTATACTGTGTTTGTAATGTTGTTATCATTTTTTTATTCTCAGCCATTCATAAGTCTCACTTTTTCTTGCCATGGAATCTTAACACTTTTTTTGTAAATTTAGGTTGTGTTCTGGGGAAACCCTGTTAAAGATGTTTGTAAATTTGTGCTGTCAATTATTACGTTATTCCCAGGTATGATTTGAGAAATTAAATTTTAATTTACTAGCACAGGTACTTAATAAAGGGTGGCACTTAGCTCTATTAAGGTCAACTCTTTCAGGAGCTCCTCAATTGTGGGGTTGAGGGATTCAGATGGGCCAAGAGCCCCATATATATCTCCTAAATAGAGGACGAGTTATCAACATGTAATTTCGAATGAATGCGTCAATAAGATAATAAAATTTTACAAAAACAATTAATGACATCATTGTTTTTATGATGATATAATCATCTTTCAAAATTCTTAATTTTTGATCTAACATTTTCCTTGTCACTTTACAGGTAGTTTGAGGTGATTCAAAAAAATTAAATAATTGACATTGGAATCAATTTTTGGATTTTTTTTGAGGACGGTGGTGGGGGATGTTTTTAATAGGGATATTTAAAAAGTCACCAAATTTCAGTACTTTAGCTGGGCTAATTCAAAAGTGTATTCACAACCTGGAGGGGGTTTAAAGAGCCACCACAAACCCTCAACAACAGCGCACCCACCTGAATAGGTTTAATCAGGGGATCATTGATACTAAATTTCCATCTTTGTGCATTTACAGACTCAAATGATATTTTTTATTCTCTCATAAATATCAAACTAACTTTCAACCATAAAACCTTTAGAATATTATTTCCAATATTATAGTAATGCGTATATGCTCCTTCTGCTTAGATAAATTTTCTCGACTTAACCGTACTATGTTCAACTTTGGATTTATACACTGCCTGTTTCTGTCTTTCAGGCTTAATACACAAGGGTTTGCTTCACTCCAGTTGTATTGAGGGAGTTTATATAAAAAAGGTCTGTTCAAAATGTCATATTTTTTCTATTGTATAACATTTCATTATACTTTTTGTCTTACAAGTTAGAGCCAATTTATAACGAACTTGTCATGTTAAATTTTATCCTTTTTTTAGTTTTTCAAGATTTTTTTTGGTCAATAGAGTATACTAGCCAAACAGTTTTTCTGTCTGAAATATTCTGGTGTCTTGAGTCTTTCAGAAGAAGGTATCGTAAGCAAATTCTTAGATTTTTCTGCAATTATTTTTTTAGGGGACACAATCACCTCATGATATTTATGGCTTACCATTAGATATATTTGAAGAGGTAAGAGGGTTTAAACGTATATCGTATTTAATATGTTGATTTTTGAAATATTCATTTTTTATTTTTTTTGGCTATGAATCATTACCTTTCAGCACTTAGCTAGGCTGAATTTAATATTTCATGGAGGCAATGATTTCATTTAAAGAGACAACTTCTTCACTGTTTTTTTGTATAATTTATAAGAGAATGTGGTATTGTAGATTTTAATTTTCCTTCCGCCGTTAAAACCTAAGATCTATGCGTGGTATTTTTTTTTCATATTTATATCCCAGTCATGCATTGTATTTTTAGGGATGTTTATTTCAACCTTACATGTCTCTACATAACATGACGTTACTGAGAAAAGCAAAAGTCAGCAGTTTTGTTGTTGGTGGCAGCAATGTGTTATTTAAACAACAAATGCACTGCCCTTGGGATGTTCTTGTTGACGTAAGCAATTTATTGTGTTTATTATACACAACTGGGTTAACTCCATTTTTTTGAAAAATGACCAGTCCAGCAAGCTTACATATTGATTTCATATGAAAGAGCTTAAAAAGATTACTAGGATACAAAAATGCACCATGCAGATCTAAGTAGGGTAATGGTTGTAGCAAGGCATTCATTTGGATATTTTGGAGCATATTTAACTGTTTTTTTATATTAGGTTCTTATGATTATCTTTGATAACAGCAATTGTTTCTTAGTCCAGTGATAATATAGCTTAAATTCGCATAATTAGCGAAATTTAAAAGTCCTGAAAATCAATGAATTTGTCAACAACAAAAAAGATTCTTCAATATACTTTTCAAGTTCCTTCATATGAGATCAACTTGTTTTTAAGTTGGAGGTAAGACTTAAGATATAGCCACACTTCAAATGGTCACAACTTAATAAGCTCTATAATCTCTGATTGAGCACCTTTGATGCAGAATTAGGACAGTAAATGATGGACAAGTATAAATGCGTTTCTGATGGCGAAAGAGATAACTGGATTAATTTGTTGCGTCAGACATCCCTACCATGTTTTTTACTTCAAAACCACTCATTTTCTTGTCGCTTGGGTAGTTTCTGGTAGTGACCTAAATATTAGGGTTCGTTTTTGGATTTTTGAAAAAAAAATATAATAGCAAGTAAACTTGTTCTTGTTCGAGTTGAGGCAACCGACTCGTTTGGTCCTGCCTTAGTGGACAGTTTAAAAACAGTTGAAATTCAACCTTTAGCTCAGTGCCACAAGTTTCTGTTTCAAACTATGCACTACAGTGGATTTGATTTATTGGTCGCTTGTTTAGATGTTTCAGTGATGTTTTATCATAACATTTTTCACGTAAACTTTTCTGTTAGCAAATTTTGTAAAGCCAGATATGTTTTGGCTGTAATGAGAAAGATTTAATAGACCCTGGTTTGCTTTTTAGACAGATATTTCAGATCAGGTTCAACGTGTCTTATTCGTATTATTTTTTTACGCGCGTATAAATTTACGCGCAGCGAAAAAGACTCTATTTTGCGCGTATTAAATTTCGAAAAAGTTGAAATTCCTCCAAAAATAAAAAGAAAGAAATTCGCACTATAAGTGGGTTTAACTGCTGATAACATTAGTACATTTTGGCTCAATTTGTGTGATGGCCAAGGTATTTTGCCTCGTGACGTTGAAAAAGAGTCTATGGAGCTTTCTCGACCTCAATTCTAACTCCGCTTCAGGTCAAGTCGTTTTAATGGTCATTGATCTGCGGTTTTACTCAAAAGATTTTCTTGAAACGCGCCAAACGTTATTTCTCATCTTGATTGACACCAATGGTTTAAAACAAACCATTTGATTGGTGCTAAGAAAGTAATTTCTGATTGGCTGTATGCATGTTGCGCGAATTTATGTACTAAAGTCGTGCACTAATGAGCTTTGCGAATGCGCTAAAATCAGTACTAATTAGGTGATAACGCGACCGTGTCTAAAACTGAAAGTGTTAGACTAAGAATGATTTTGAGGGGTAATGTTTGCAATACAGCGTTTACTGCAGTGCTTTCTGTATAAAAAAGTCATGTTAATGATTTGTTTATTTCTAACGTGGAGAAGACTTTGTAGCGCATTTAAGTGTAACGAATAATTTCTCTTTTAGTTGGAAACATTTAACCTGACCATTCCCGACCCAGAACTTGAGAAACTTCTTGACTTGTCAACGGAAGACTTACGACTATGCGAATACGTTATCGCTGTTGTGGAGAATTCGTCCGAAACGCTTGGTAAGTTTGGCTCAACGAGCTTGTTGTAACAATCAGTCAAAAAGTGAAATTTTACTTGCGCAATTTTCTGGTTTAAAGAAAGTATTTCTGATTGAAATTTAATCGTGTTGCGGATTTTTGACTTCACTGATTTAAAAGCCTACAGTTTTGAAGAGCCTACACCATTTTTTTTATAGGAACACCAAAATTCTAACCAGGCTGGCCTTTATTCTTATTTCTCTATTCTTCTAATCTAAACAATAGACCTATTGTTTTTAACATGAAATCTCAGCCTGATATTCTTATAAAGCATGTTCTTATAAAAGAAAAACCGTGTAATAGCGCAGTTACATGAATTTTTTTTAAGCAACCACTTTTTAAGCAACCACTTTATAAGCAACCACTTTATAAGCAACCACTTTATAAGCAACTGTATAATTCGTAGAATTTCTGAGCAACGATATTGTACACACAACCAACAAACTCTTTGAAAAGTAGTTTTTAAAAAGTCATTATAGGTCTTACATTGATTTTGATATTGTGCAATTTCTTTTTATATTCCCAAATATACTTGTTCATATTAATTTATGAAACAAGCCTTTTTTCTAATTTTAAACCCATAACTTTTTTTTATCCGGGTACCTAAGATGTAACATTAAACCAAAAAATTGTGTTTTCACCGGTAATTTTTTATCGTTTTTGATAATCATGGTATTTTTTCATTTTCTGCTAAGCAACGTTCAAGTAACTCATCTTTCAAAGTTCGTTTAGCAACTTAAGTACCAAGTTAAAAGTTAAATTGCTAAATTGCCGCAATAAGAGAAACTGGGATCCAGGACTCTTTTCTTCTTTTTATATACACCTATGAGAAAGCCGTAGCTAAATTGACATTTTTTACTTTCATAGGTTGGGAAGGAAGTGACGACTGGTTAAGACTGCAGTTTAAAGCATACTTATTATGTCTTTTGTCAACGGTGGAGAGTTCGCCGCAGGAGGAGCGTATGTATTAGTTCATTACAAAATTTGAAAATTTGCATTTTTACTTAACTATAATTGACGTAGGGAAAATATCAAAAGTTGTATTGAGTTCAGTAGCGCTTGTGTTGAAGGTAAAACCTTCACGCGATGAATTTGAAAGCTTTGGTGAATTTTGAACTAGTATTAGCAAAATACCTCATCAAGCGTTACTTTACTGTCAAAGAGGGAATCGACTGAAACCTTGTATGGCGGTTTTCTATTTCAGCTTTTTGCTTCTTGATTTAGTGCACGAGCTGCATCCATTCAACGGGCCGTTTTGTGAAGCTTGGACAGCCACTAACAATTATAGAAGGTGGTCTCACACCGACCACCCTGGTATGGAGCATTTTCATAAAGGGTAAATGGATTTTTTGCTAACATTTTTTTTTGCTTCATTCTTTTTTTGCTTTTTTTAATTTTTTTTAATTTTTTAACTTTATATTATATAATTTGCGTTATTGAAATGTATAAGCATATTTGTTGTTGTATGAATCAATCGAATTGCTAAACGTAATTTCATAGAAGAAAAAAAATAAAAAAAATGGATTGAGGTGAAGTGACTTGCGAAAAAAGGGCAATTTCAACACGAAAATACAATTTATAACAATGTTTACGTTTTTTCTATAGACATCCGTTTCAAGGCGATATTACCATTTCAGATTTGCGTTTGAGAATCAACCAGTAAGTAGTATGATTTACCTTAAAAGGGAAGGAAATTCGGAGGAAAATAAATTTGGCGGTTTTGGCGGGATATCATTTGGCGGATAACAAAAAAATATTAAATTTGGTGGGCAGCAAAAATAATTATTTTTAGCGAGAATTTAAATTGGCGGATGACGAAAACGAAACAATTTTTTTTTTTCTTTTTGAAATCGGGAACAGCATTTTTTTTTTACAATAACAATACACTTTAGTAAAAAGAAAGTCACTCGTCGTCAAATAATAAAATTTAAACTGGCGAATGCAGAAAAGAAACAATTTTGGCGGAAATTTTAATTTGGCGCATTTGCAAAGAACTTGATTTTGGCGGGAATTTAATTTAGCAAATTTTTATCACAATCGTCAACTTTTCCTTTCGGCAAAATCTCTTCCCTTAGAAGGTAACCCACTTGCTTGTTTCTAGTAACATTCATAGCTGGGTTTTTTGGATCGCAAGAAACCAAGGAGCGATACATTTTATTTCTTCGTTTACCATCCCACAAGAATGCAAATGTTATTGACAGTCGCATGTAGATTTATTAAACGTAATAAAAAGCCAAAATTAAAGTTGGACACTTAATATATATTTCTTTACCATCAGTGAAAACCCTAGAGTTTAATCTATAATCCCTCGCAAAATATATTGAGACAAGGTGGAAAATTTCAAACTGCGTCCCCATGAAAAAGTTATATAGGCTATTTCTATATCAGGTTCACGCATTGGAACTTGTCAAAGTTTATTTCTCAATGTTTGCAGCGGACTTTGGACTTAAGTTATTTAGTTAGATCCAAACTCTCAAAATGTGCTATTGTTGCTGACGTCGGCATCTCCATTTTTCTTTAATAGGCCCAGACGTGGATTATTTCGTAGAGCAGTCGTGTTTGAAAGCACAATTTAAGCGCTGCTTTACTAAATTACGCATCTTAAAAGTAGTAGTTCCGCAGGCTAACAGAACCAACCTTGTACAATAGCCGAGAAAATGCCATTGTCTCAATAATTTGATGACAGATCGCAGGCTGCATTACCTTAATTCAATTATTCCAGTGCAAAGTTTTCTAAAAACCTATTACTTTATCTGTTAGGCGTCCGAGTGATTATACCTACCCCATGCTGTGTACCATGTGATGTTTTTTCTTCTTAAAACTTCATATTTTGTTAATCTTTTAGCATTGCAGAATCTTTTGCAAATGAAGAAACAAGAAAGAAATTAGCACAAGCCCTTTCTAAAACTCAAATAGCATTTGGTAAGTTGGTATTCAATTTATTTTTTTTATGATTTACTGCTTATTATATCTTGTTTTTAGCTACGTTGAATTTTACAGTCTGTTAATTATACTAGCATTTACCAAGAAATAGAGAACACCAAAAAGCCCATTCAACAAACTTAGATATGGTGTCGTAAACTAAGAGTGGAATATTATATGTCAAAAAAACATTTCAAGCAGATTTTTTCGTGGTACTTTTGTGGAATTAATCTTTTTGACTTAGCGTGCACGATCGAAGGTCAAAATCGCGAAATTAATTTTTGCAAAATGCGTTAAGTCTGGTTCAACTGCTGAAATGTGGTACAAGGAAATTAATTTTTTTCTTTTTTGAGATTGTTTGCTCTTATATTTTTGACGCGATAAATGATGACATCCAATGTAGCACGTGGCAGCTTGGCAGGCTGTAGGTGCAAATGTTAGTTCCTTATGTGATTATTCTAATTTTTCTTTTCGTTTTATTAAAGACATAATGTTCTCATTGTGGTAATTTATTCCGCGAATGACAATTTTTGTACCTACCTATCGCGAAAACACAATCTGCTTTGATATAAATATTCTACATATTTCACTACTTCCAAAAGCCACCTTTAAACTGAAAAGAGAGAATAATTTCAATGTGATGATACAGTTACCAGTTCTTGTGGACGAATGGATAAGTTAACATTTTTTACGCATTTAACGATGGCGAAGTATGATGTCACTGTACCTACTTTAACTTTTTCCCATTTAGGTGGAGCTTTGACGTCAGCCAAAACGACTCTGTCATCTATAAGAGCTTGGATCAGTGGTATGGTACAAGACATTGAAATAGAAATGAAAAAACACAGCGATAATAAAACACAGAACAGGAAAACAATAGACATTGCAAGCTCGAATATGGTAATAACAGATAAAGAACGGAAAGGAGAACAAGTAAAAACAATTGGTGATGTTATTGGTAAGGAAGAATCTCTAGATGATGGACAAGAAGTTACTGAAGATGATACTTAGATTTAACTGGTTCTAATTGCTTGATATGTGCTGCTTTCCAATTGGTGTATAATTGCTATAATCAACCACAAGAACAGCATTGTGGTATACAGTTTCACGAAGTTTGTTCCAATGAACTCGGGTAGAACAATTTTTATTGACAAAAGCGTACATTGCGATAAATGATTAGCAAAATTGCGTGATTTTCATAAACACATTATATATAGCTAGTTTAACCATATACACAGTTGAGCTGCCAGATATAGCGTCAAAAGGCGCAATATCTTAATTTTTATGTTCATATTCTTCATATAGAAGAATTTTTTCTGTCTGTCTCTGTCTGTTCTTTGTCTGTTATCTATTTTAGGGATAGTTTTTGTTAAAACTTAAAGCCGAGGAAATACGATTCAATTTCTGGTTTGTTCAAATCGTTCTTAGGATTTTACAAAACTTTGATTCTACTTGGTTTTAGTCTGAGCTAGATTCTATTGCTATCATCCAATCTGTCCTAGATCAAACATTAATACCGTGAATGACCCATTTAACAGCATGAACGTCCTTCAAATACGGCGTATTTATTGAGCAGATGCGATTCTTAAAAATTTTCTTGAGTTCACCCTGGGCGTTATTTGGGTGTGTGCGTTTATTTGGTCATTCATGGTAATCAGATTTAATATCTGCAGGGTGTGCCATTAAAACATAAAATAAGAGAACGCTTTATCTTTTGTATTTATTGTGCGTACTAATTTTTACGTATTGGGAAGTAGCATTTGGAGTCTAGGGTTGGTTTCTTTTTCTTTTTTTATTAATAATTTTGAGAAAACTTTACGGAAAGATCTGAACCCCAGGGAAAGTGCTGGTTTTCATACTGTTTTAAAGTTTCAGCTAGATTTTACTTTATCTCTGCAGAATTATTTCCATGTGGTTATTAAAAATCAGACAGCATTTTAAGTGAGAATTTTTGGAGACATTATTTGTATTTTTAAGAAGAATATCCCGGTATTTAAATTATTACACGAAACACATAAATGAAATATGTATTTGCACGTAAAAGAACGACACTCCTACGTCCTTGTTTGTACACATTGAAACTTTTTGTTTTATCCACAATTGTGACTTCCTTTTTGGGGGGATAATATTGTTTTGTCGGTACAATCATGTTTTCAAAATATCCGAACAAAGAAAAGTTATTTCAGTTTAAAATTCTGTACGATCTCGCGTCGTTTGCTAATTTACCATCCATGAATTACGCCCAAAAACATCAGCAAATGCCAAACGAAGCTACGCATGGAGGAAAAAAACAGTGCAATCCTGCACCTGTGTTGGAGTGGCACTTGCCACACCAGATAACCTACCTTATGACGTCATTTGTGATGGGAGTATATTCGATGGGAGTGATTTGCTGTATAATAATAATAATAATAATAATAATGGCTATATATTTCGACTCCAATCAAATAATACAATTTGGCTCTTCTTTCGAAATAACGTATAATATGTGTGTATGCTTAGTATGGTAAAAACATCAAGATTAAAATAAGATGTATGATAAATACATTAATACATTGCTGATGATTCAGACATTTTGTTAATAAAAAGGACACTAAATATCAAAACAATGTCTTGTCTCAAAAAACTATTGACAGCATGAACTGAACACAGATGTAAATTATTATTATTATTATTATTATTTACTCAAGAAAGCCTCTTCAGTTTCTATAGGAATTGTTATCAATGAGGGTCCTGCGAAGGGGTCCTAGTGCATTTAAAACTTCCATTTGAGCTTCCGAAGTCGTGCAAGCACAACAGCCGCTCAACTGGACAACCGCCTAAGATATCAATCCTATTCTCATGCTGAACGTTAAGCAGAAAGGATCGATTCACACTTTTTCAAATTCTCTGGCGTGACTCGGTCGGGGTTTGAACCCAAGACCTTCCGCACTGGAGGCGAACGCTCTACCACAAGGTCACCAGTCGGAAAAGAAAACCTAAATGGTGCAGATGATACAAAAAATCCAATTGCAATGTTTCACAGTGGAAAGCAAAAAATACAAATAAAAGAAACACAAATAAACAAAAAAACAGATTTAGTAAACCTCGTCCCCAGGGCATCTTGTATCTTTTCTGAGCACGGGACGGCGATGGTCGTATCGCCGTCCCGTTGAGATTTAGTAAATTTCTCATAGTCAAACTCTTTACTTGGGTTGATCATCAAATGAAGAATCATGGTGGTATAAAAGAACCTCCATGGAAGAATGTAACCTCGCGTCAGATTTCTAAAAGTTGAGGTTGAATGGTACCTAAAACTATCCAAGAGATCTAAAAAAGGTTGCCACCAATCCTTTGAAAGACACAGCATCTATAAATATCCAATTTCTGATCCTTGTATTGAAAATATGTTTCTATTAGACCATAGGCGTTGCTTTTTAAAATTGAAACAATTGGCCATATTAGAGTCCATATTTAGATCCTCTGTTGTTAATGCTAAATTTAATGACCTGATATCAAACATAGAATCATGTAAAAAGCTAAACGATGCTGGTGACACATCAATTACTTCAGCAGGAAAATACTTGAGAGTTTTTTTTCTTAGAATTTGCCGTACTTTACTTTTAAGATAATTCTAAAGAAGAAAAAAAGGAGCAAGTTAATGCCACATGGTCATACAATTAAGTACCAGGGATGCTTAAAATTGTTACTTACACGGCTAATCGAGCATGCAAGCCAATAATGTTTGGAGAATAGGAAAATTGTTCGTTAGTTATGCAATTTCTTAATTGGCCTCGTAGAGACGTAGGGACTGAGAAAAAGAGCTTAACAAATTTATACAATAAAAGTTTGAATTTATTGGGAGTCTTTTGAATAAAAGAACCATCATTATTTTTTGTGTTGATAATAATATATAGGATTGGTGTGAGCATTTTAGGAGTCAGAAACTCAATCGGGGGAGCTTATCTAACGTTTAAGAGTTTGTCTGGTTGGTTAGAAACTTCAGTTGTTGACAGTTGACCAATTTCTGGCTACATTTTTTTTTGCAACTTGAGTTGTTCTTTATAACAACAGCGGTACCTTGCCGGGGTAGCGAACGTATCGAGATTTTTACCGCTACATCGACAGATCACAAGGGACCTGTCTTGGAAATCGGATCCGAGCAACAAGCGGGCAAGTTCAATGCAACACAGTTGGAAAAACATGTTCCTTTACGCCTTTCCTCCATTTTCGACGACACGAACAGTTTTGGTAAAAATGCATAGTGATACCAGCATGGCAGAGCCAAACATGTTATCCGCGTCTGTTGAAGTTTTCAATATCAAACCCCTATGCTATCACAGACGCTTGATCTACTGAAAGGTTCGCACGGGATGATACATCCTTTAGTGCAAAACAACCAGTTAAGGTTAACGGTATGGCCGGTTATCGGAGGGAACCGGAAAAGAGTGACCTATCAAAGATAGCCTCGCAACTACTCACAAATAGCAGAAGAGGAAGTATGATTTTTTGTTATAAATCGCCCTGTGAAAAGTTAGTTAGCTGGTTTTGTCAGAAATAGCTTGTTTTAATGTGATATAGAGCACGTTAGGAGTTACCTAGCAATGCTTTTTCAAACAGATAGAGAATATTACACAATAAATGGCCACAGGTCTGTTATATCAGATTGCCATGCGCACATTAACGGGCAGCCTATAGGACAACATCCGACAGTTTGTTTTTTGATAACTTAAGAACGCTGCAACCGAAACATACATTTATATGGTATGTGCAGGCAGTTTTGAACTACATAAATAGTCTCACATCCAATGGTTTACTATCTGTTTACTAACTCTGATGTAAACTTGCAACTCTGATGGATCTGACTGTGTGGAGTTAATACACTGGATGCTTATTTAAAGATTACGTAAAAATGGTAACAACTATCAATTATAGCTACCATGGAACCTGTTCCCGTATTGAGCGCGAGTAGGCCTCAAACCCTACGTGGGAGCATCTGGTTTTCCTTCTTTGCGTTATTTGTGAATTATTTTATATGTTTAGATCGTCTTTGTTTATTGTGTGCTATGTTTTATTGTATTTTTCTCTTGGGTATAGAGTAGTTGTCGTGTTTCGCGTGCGTAAGTTTCTGTTTGTCAGTGTGTAAAATATCTGTGCCATGTGCGTACGTATAGGTGTATTTGGGGAATATCGTGTTTCAGTTAAAGTATATGTTTTTCTTGCGTTTGATATTTATGTAGAATGTGTTAGTCGTTCGGCTTTAGGCTTGCAGAATTAGTTTTGCTTTATGTCATTATATTTATTTATTATAGCGTCGCGAATTTTGACAGAAAAGTTAATGTCGCACTTCGTGTCAGTAAAACCGCCCACCCCGTAGTAGCTAGAGTAGAGATGGAATATACCCAGGATTTTCTAAAAACCACGGTCAAACTCTCATAAAAAAATCATACAAAATATTGCTTGTGACGTCACAACTTTTCATCACGCTCCATTACACAAAATACCGTTAATCATCAGCAAAAATCCACTGATCATTAACGCATGCGCAATATAAATGAAATCCTCTGATTTTGTTAAAATCTGTATATAAGAAAGGGATGAGTTGGTTTAAGAATGCCATCAGCAAACTATATAGCACCGTGTCGGCAGCAACCCGCGACGCTCTTGCCGATCGACTACAGGGTGTGCGGAATACCGTTGCATTCTATTACAACAAGGCAAAGGAACAAATTTCGGGAGGTACAACGCTTCACGACGAGGTTGAACAGGAGGCAAGGGAGGACTATGCGGGGGATATCCGGGGGGAAGATATCCAGATGCTGGAGAATGGAAATAAGATCAAGACATGGAGGTTCAACAAGCATCTAAACCAACCCCTAGTTGACGCGATCATGCGAAAAATTGAAACCCATATAGAAATGCGCGTTAAGGTTGTGTACAGCTTCAGTTGTAATATTTACAAGGGTGGGGGCGATGTGTCTGATTATCACAAAACTAAGAGCTCCGGGTCACTATCAAGCATCGCCGAAATCGAAGCGTTCGTAGAAGAATGCGAGATGAAGCGCCTCGATCTGGAGGATTACGAGTTCTGGACCAGGGCTTATTTACCACCTGTTAGAACCACCGAGACCCCTGGAGCATATGAGGGTAAAATTGTCTTCGATCACATACAGATCAAGGTGATAAGCACACGTGAGCCTCTTTTGGGATGCGGCCCTCTCCCAGATTGGCTGCGGGGCAAGAGGTGCATATACGCCGTGGATGGCGAAGATGCTAGAACGGACAACTTATGCTTTTGGAGATGCCTAGCTGTAAGGGAGAGGGTTAACGTAAAACGAGGAACAGAGTTTCTAACAAGGCCAGCCCTCACGTTAGCCCGAAAGTACTACGAGGACCCCAAGCTAAAGCGTAAAGATGTGCGCCCTACGAGGCTGGTGGATCTTGAAGGAGTTGCCAAGCAATTCAAGGTCAACATTAGGGTCTTTGAACCCAATACAAACTCCCGGAAGACACCATGGAGACTCGTCTATGGTCAAAAGCAGTACAAAAAGGGTTTAGATGGCATCAATCTTGGTATGCTGGGCGGGCACTGTTTTTACATCAAGGAATTAGATGTGCTGACCCAACACTGGGAATGCGAGGTATGTAAACAGAAGTTTAATTACGCCTTTTCACTCACACGGCATAAGGGGAACGAATGCGAGGGTGTCATGACGACGATTATCTGCAAAGGGGGGAAGGTTAAACGTATGCCGAGCATGTCGGAGAAGGTCTTTTGCGCTAAGGGGTTTTAGCTATGATGCTTCAAAATGGATTGAATACATGTCGCAGGAAACTGGGAGGCACATACATCACGCACTATGCGGTCATGGTGGTGAACGCGTTATCTGTGAGGGCAAAAAGGAGTGGAAAGTTGATGGCTATGAGCCCATCACAAAAACCGTTTATGAGTACCACGGCTGTAAGTGGCATGGATGTCCCTGTCGGCCTGCGAGAACCGACGCGGACAAGGCTCATTACAGTGCAACCCTGTCTAAGGAAAGGATGATACGGGAACAGGGCTACAACCTCGTCACAGCTTGGGAATGTGAAAAATCACCCAAAATCAAGAGGTATTTTAAGAAGGAGTTCAGGCCGTATCCCCACTATATCGTCTTCGACTTTGAAGCTCTCCTGCATCCTTTAAATTATCAACAAACCTCTGATTTAACATATATTTCTCGACACATTCCCGTAAGCGTGGCTATTGCTGATAGCCTGAAGAAACACCCGACATTTTGGGTTTTCGTTAAAAAGTTTATTGGGGAGCAATTAGAAAAATTTGGGGGATTTCTTGAATACCTAGCGTCGAAGGTAGATGGCGCGCTACCTGGTATCCCTGGTATGATAATTTCTTCATTTTTTTCAAAAACAACAAAGGTTGTAGAATATGCGGTCAAACACCTGTACATGGGTATTGCCGACAGCTTGAATGGGGACCCAACGTTCATCGAGCACGAAAATCCCAAGGTCTTGGTCAAACAGTTTGTGGGGGAGCTGGAAAAGAGGCATACCCTGATCGTGAAGGAGGTTGAGAGAATGTACCCGAAGCCTGACGACTTTGACATGCTCTCCAAAAAGAACCAGGAGCTGTGGAACGAGTGGGTAAACCAAGTATCTGTAATAGGGTTTAATTCTGGCAAGTACGACATCAACCTGATCAAGCGGTATTTTGTCGAAGAGATCGCGCAAAGCGATAAGATCAAGGTGGCGAAAAAAGATAACAACTACATGTTCCTCACCACCTCAAGATTTAAATTTCTCGACATCAAAAATTTCCTTGCTCCCGGACTGAGCTATGCCGGTTGGTGTAAATCGTTGGAATGTAAGCTGCAAAAGCTCGTGTTTCCTTATGAATGGTTGACTTACCACGGCAAGTTGGGCCATGTTGGACCCGTCGCGCACGAGGTTTTTTATAGCCGGCTAAGCGGGAAAAACACACTATCCCGCAAAGAGTATGAGGCATTCTGCGCTAAGTTTTACAGGCGAGGCTGCGTCACCATGATGGACTGGTTACGTGAGTACAACCTAGCCGATGTGGAACCGTTCATTGAAGCCGTGGACAAGACGAGGTTGCAGTATTACGATGACGGGATAGATATTTTGAAGGACGCGGTAAGTATTCCGGGCGTGTTGATGCGCTACGTATTGAACAAATCCCTACGGCTGAACCGAAAGTTAGAGCTATATGCTCCGGGAGACCCATGCAGGCATAGGTGTAAGGACTCTTGTTATAGCAAGACTTGTAAGGCCTGCAAGGAGGTACGGAAAGCATGTGAAAAATGTACGAGGAATGAGGCCTACGAGCTCTTACGGACGGGGATGGTTGGCGGTCCCGCGATCGTATTCTGTCGATACCACGAATGAGACGTGACGGGTATCAGATCTCACGTGTACGGCGAACCCCACAGGTGTAGGACCATTCTAGGGTACGACGTAAATATGCTCTACCCTAGTACCTTGATGCAAGACTTTCCTTGTGGGAAGGAACAGTTGATCAAGGTGGCTACACCGACATCAGCACATAACTTAGAGCTACTGGCGCGAGGTGTGGTGGATGGGTCGTTGTTTGGGTTTGCGCAGGTTGATATCGAGGTGCCTGAGTATCTGCGTGACAAATTCGGCGAAATGGCTCCCCTGTTTGTCGTCAAGGAGATACCCGATGATCAAATCCCCGAGCACATGCACGAATACTTGAAAACTACGGGTCGCAGGCGTGTACCTGGAACACGTAAGCTTCTAGGGTTGCTAAAGGCTGAAAAGATCTTACTGTATACCCCTGTGCTAAAATGGTACCTTGACCATGGGCTGAAAGCGACTGCCTTTTATCGGTTTTTCAAGTATGCTAGAGGTAGGCCCATTGAATGGTTTCCGAAAGAGATTGCTGATGCACGACGGGAGGCTGATAAGGACCCCGACAAGCGTATTGCGGGGGATAACGCAAAGTTGAAAAGCCAACTCATTCTACGACAAGATGATTGAAGATTTGGCGAGGCACGCAAATACCACGTTTACGAGGGATGAAAAGGAGGTTGATGCAGCCCTGCGAAGCCCGTACCTCGAGAACCTTGAAGAGATTGGGGATGCGTATGAGGTAAGAAGGGGCAAACACAAGTGTACTATCTATAGAGCCTACCAGTGTGGTATTGCAGTGTACCAACTAGCTAAGCTTCGCATGCTCGAATTTTACTACGATTTTCTGGACAAGTACGTGGATCGTCGAGACTTTGAGTACATTTACATGGACACTGACAGTGCCTATTTTGCCATCTCTGGGGAAGAGTTAAGAGATGTCGTTCGCCCCGAACTGCTTGACGAGTATGATGGGGATGTACAAAACTGGCTCGTCACCGATAAGTACTCGAGTCGAACAGGAGGGTTATTTAAAGCGGAATATATTGGGTTTCGGATGATTGCCCTGACAGCCAAGTGTTATTTTGTGGAGGGTAAAGAAGGTACTAAATTTTCGTGCAAAGGCATGTCAAAGAGACAAAATGCTTTGACCTGGGGTAGATACCTGAGTGCGCTAAAGGGTGGTTTAGACATGGCCAAAAACGTAGGTTTTCGGGTACATGAGCAGAGTATGATCACGTACGAACAGAACAAGCTCGGCCTCTCTGCGTTTTATGACAAAAGAGTTGTACATGCTGATGGGGTACATACCTCTCCGCTTGTGGTTTAAGGGAATAAAATGGAGGTGTGTTTACTAATCGCTATAATTCTACCCTATGCCATGATAGCTTACATACTTTTTCGATATCGACTACTAATAAAGAGGATGTCTGATATCGCACAAGTATTCGACACAGCCTCTACAGAATATGAACATGTAGAGAAACCCATCGATAAACGTCAGGCCCTGAAGGAGGCCCTACACAATGGCAAGGGGCATCTATTACCAAATAAATGTTGTACAGAGGACCTTGTCGATAAGGCCTCAAATGAGGCCATTGATAAAGTACATACTGAGTACCTTCAACGAGAACTCCACGAAAAGGGTGAGAGGACTGCAAGGGCACTGTCTACCCATGTTATAAACCTGTATGCAAATTTGATTGGGAACTTCGTGGACATCGACAATGTCGATGAATTGCGTCGAGATATCGAGGAGGATCCTATTATCAGGGATAGCATGACAGATCTCGGGATCCTTGTGTATTGTACCATTGGGAGGTGCTTAGCGCCAATTTTGGTAGCGGGACATACCGCGAGGCATATGGGTAAGAAAAAAAAGAAACAGGAGGAGGAGGAGGAGACCAAGGAAGAGCCCCGGGCGGTACTATAATAAAATGAGTGGAGAAGAACAAAAACAAGAAGAGAGGGTCATTACAAAACAAGTAAAGCATCCGGGACGTGTGGCCAAGGGTCACAAGTTGGCAGCACTGATGAAGAAAATAAAGGAAGAAATGAAACAACAAGAGGGCACAGTAGAGCCCGCAGTCAAAGCCTCTTCTGGAACCAGTTCCGTACAGTCGATGATCCCAATGCCGTACATGTATGGTGTAGGTACGCTTGTCGTGCTTGCGATAGGGGTTGGGGTTTGGTATAGATTTGGCAGGGGTGAAAATGAATCCCACAAGCCAGCGACCAATCCAGAGCCTCAGCAGGGGAAACAGGGCAAAGCCCAGCCTCATATCTCTATGTTCAAAATGTTATAATATAAATGAGTACAGCAACATCAAGCAACATTAGCCCAAAAGAAACCATGGTTATTGACTCCTTATGGGAATCGGTCAGACTAGTATCGTATACAATCTTAATAGCTATGGGTGCGAAAAAGGCCCTAGGGGTTTCTAGACCTGGGGCAAAGATGGACCTGGAGGACGGCCTGAAACTCGCCGGCTATATGACGGCAGCGATCCTATTCGACGAGTATGCAATAAAACAGGGCTGGTACAAGAAATCCTTGATACCTCCAAAATGAGCGCCTAGTAAAATTTCTGTTTGTCGTAGAGACAAATAAAAATCAACATGGGGGAGACCAGGAAATGCTCGAGATGTAAACAATATATTTCTCTGGACAACTTTAGGATCATGGGGAATGGTCAAACTACAAAGGCATGCATCAAATGCCTGGAATCAGCAAAGGGGTCACAAGGGCGTACAAGATGCCCCCATGAAAAACAGAGGGCCCAGTGCAAAGACTGCAAGGGAAGTCAGATTTGTCACCATGAAAAACAGAGGGCCTGCTGCAAAGAATGCAAGGGAAGTCAGATTTGTAAACATGAAAGGGTGAGGTCCACCTGTAAGGATTGTGGCGGGAGTCGGATCTGCCGTCATGAAAGGGAGAGATCTAGCTGCAAAGACTGCAGCCCCGATAGCCATCTCGCCCATAATGTACGCGGCCGGGTCCACAACGCCCTACGGAGAAACAAGGAGCTCATTTCTCAGGAGTACCTTAGGTGCAATGTCGCTACCCTGCGGGCCCATATCGAGGCCCAGTTTTCTGAGGGGATGACCTGGGACAACCATGGAGAGTGGCACATTGATCACAAGGTACCGATTAAATATCGAGAAAATGGTGATGCTCCGTCTCTTGCTGATGTTGCTAGTAGGCTACACTACACCAATGTCCAACCCATGTGGGCAAGCGAAAATATGTCAAAGGGCAACCGATATGTCTTGGAATAGGCGTGAGGCCTAATGGGCCCCGTGAAAATTTCTATTTGTCTAAGAGGCAAATAGAAATGGAGGAGGCGAGCCCCGGAATAGTAAATGGACTTAAAATTGTTTCCCCCTGAGATGTTCAAGATTAGGGGACATACTCGAAGTAAGAGTTGTATAGGTTGCCTGACTAAGGCGAGGGAGAGGCGGCGTACCAAATGCAAGGACCCTGTTATCGAACAAAAGGTAGACATTCTTGCCACTGATGTCGAAATTAGGGAAATTCAGCAGGATGAAAATTACCTACTTCTTTACACTCTGTTGACATACAACATCATACCACAGTACATCGAACTCGTTGAGGCACCACCCGAGAGTTATGAATAGGAACCACTCATTAAACAATATCGCAAGGTACTACGATGCCTACAGGGAAAATTAAGATATACTCCACTACCCATGGAATACCAGGCTCGAAATACCAAGCTATGCCCTGCCTGCCGGGGGTCTTTGGTGAACAATCACAGCGGTGTGTTGATATGTTTGGGCTGTGCCGGTGTATTTTCAAAAATCCATAATCAAAAGTGGTTATATTATTAGTAAATGGATGTCGTGAGAGATCCGCATACAACCATTTTTACAGGCCCGACAAGTTGCGGAAAAACGCAACGTGTTCTAGACCTACTTGAAAAATAATATAAAAAGCACTATCATAACATAGTCATACTTTATCCTACTATGCGATGGAATACCACCTACCTTGAGAGAGCCTCGCTCTGGAAGGATGATTACGTGTTCCTGATAGACCCCAAGGACCAACTGTTTGAATGGATAGCGAAATTTTCCTCATTGCTGGCGGGCGAACACAGCCTTTTCGTTGTGGACGACATGATATCTGACGAGAGTCTCGACAAGCGGCGACAACCCCTACTTGAATTGGCTATTTCGGGTAGGCACCGCAAGCATAGTCTTTGGCTATTGACGCAGAGCTACACTGCATTACCCAAAAATTTGAGGAGGCAAAAGAAAGCCTTTTTTTGTGGTACCCTAATAAACGCTCGAATATGAAAATGATAGATGAGGAGACGAATATGATTTCGGGTTGGGATGATATCAAGGCTGAATTGAAAAAATCCAAGCATGCATGCCTATACGTGAGGTTGGAACACCCTAGGGCCTGGAATATTTTGGAGTGAGCACGGTGAAAACCTCCGGGTAAGCATTAGTATATAGAAAGATGTCTCTTACGGTGGTTGATTATTTCCAAGGAAAACAAGTCCGATCATTTTATGCCCAGGATAAAGGTCAATATATTGTAGCCTCCGATGTGTGGAGAGCTGTAGGATATAAACAAAGGGCCGGGGTACAGGCCATTCAGCGATGTTCCTGGCAAGTATAAAATGCGACTAGGTGACGCTTTTGTAGACCTTCGGGAGGTACTCAGAGCTGAGTACCTACATCCGGACACGGTTTTACTGACTGAACCCGGCCTCTATTGTTTTCTGTTGAGATGTGGTCGGTCCGAAGCAGAATCATTTTTGGAGTGGGTTGTAGAGGAGGTGCTACCCAGAGAAATGCGAAGGCTTGCTGCAGCAATCGAGGAAAAGGACGCGGCCATCGCCATCCTGGAGGACGATCTTGATGCCAGGGATGAACAGCTCATGGTACAGGCCCGGGAAAATGCGAGGCTTAGGGAAAGACATGTCCCACACCGTCATCAATATGATACCGTGCTATGTGTGGTTGATAAAAATGATCCCCACGAGCATGGAAGATCTGGAAAGCACCCACACTATATGATCCGATGCCGAAGGAAGGAGCTCGGCACAAGGATAAACATATTAGGAGCAATGTACCCCGATATGGCTGTAAGGGAACCTGAATGTGACGATCCTAATGCCGTGCATACTTGGTGTAGGTTCAAAGATGATGTCCTTACCAAGGATAATTTCTACAAGAATCACTTCACCCTACCTGATGATGATACGCGGGAGCTATTCGAAGGCATGTTTGACATTGATATGTCGTAAGCGGGCACTAATTTTACTACTCTTGTGGGTAGTAAAATTCTCGAGCGAAAGCCTCCGCCGAACATTGTTATATTAGAAAGATGTCGTCGCAAGTTATGTTCAACACAGGAGCCATTGAGACCCTATGAAATAGCCAGGATCAGCCCATGTTCAAAAGGGTTGATCTGGGACGTTTTTTAGGTATTAAAAATGTTAGACAGTGTAGCCTCGATAATCAAATGATATCAACAAGAGAAAATATACAGGTAGGGGTTGGGGGTGCCACCCCCAACCCAAATGAAGGCAAAGATCCGCATGACGTCTTTGTCACGCTTGAGGGCGCCCTGGAGATCGTTCGCCGTTCCAAGAAACTAAAGGCCGTGGGGATCATCAAGTGGCTCGCCAGGGCAGGCGTCCGGGAACTACAAGATGTAATAAAAGAGCATCGCCAGGCCCCAGAGGATAGAGACGCGACCATGGCGGTGATGGCGGGTGATCTGGAGGATAGGGATGATGAAATTGTCTTTCTTGGGGATGAGCTAAAGGAGCTACAGCAACGGGCTGTGCCTTACCCAGAAGATCCTTTTGAGGATAACGGTATGGTTGTGATCCAGAAGAACAACAACGACCCCTTTCCATACCTCGCCATCTGTGGCCAGCAGGGGTATGTGGCGCAAAAGATTAGAAACAAACTTGTTGACCACCCCGATGGTGAGATTGTCGTACTGGCAGAGACACCAAATGCTATCGTCCACTACAATTGGCTCCGAGAACGTGGATGTATTAAAGTCAATCCGGAGCGTGTGAGGCATTTTAGGCTCGGCGAACACTATACACATGAACGTCTCCTGGAGCTCGCGGAATGATATGACTTAAACGGGCACTAATTTTAATACTCACAAGGGTATTAAAATTATCATTTTTTTTTACCCTTTTTGGTATATGTTAAAAGCCAGTGAAATATCAAAAGATGGAAGCATACATAAAACAAAATCAATTTACAATCAACTACGATATCCAGATACCTGTACTACATTGCTGTATCAAGGCAGGGTCGGTGACTGGATATTGCCCTACTTGCTTAGAAAATTTTGAATATCGAGATGGGGTATACTACGAGGGATTTGAATATAAAACCGACGAAGAGCTTTTAAACAGGGTAGCGTCAGGCGAAAAGGCATGGGGTACATTTGTAAGAAGCGAGATCGACGAGGATTTAGAGGATGATATTGAGCGCCTAGGGCTCAATATCGTTGCGGTTAAGGAAAACAACTATGGGGCACTCTGTTATCAGGTCATCAAGGATAGGGACTTGAAGCTATCAGATTTGGCTGATATATCAACAATAGGCAATATACTCAACTTTCCGATAACGGATAGACGTCTAGTCGATATTGATTTGGAAAATGAACCCAATGTCATCAAAGGTATCGTTTATGGATACCCGTTCTATACCCTACATCCTTTGGATTATCTGCGAGATCCGAATGATGATGATGATGACGAATGAAGAGCTTTCAAAAGGCAACCGATACATTACAGAATAGGAGTGTTTTTTATGGCCTTGATAAGCCATAAAAAATATTACCAAGCCTTAACCTCCTCGGAGGTAATAGAACATCTTCAGGAATAAGCATCAACTCCTCTGACACGAAGCTACAATCAGGGCCGTTCTTCAAATAGTATAAAATACGGCTGCCCGCTACGATACGATCCAGCCTATACCTTTTCCTACTCCAGAAAGCATCTGTTGCACGTCTTTTAGAGTCAGCATGCTCCTCTCCTGGTTGTAGTAGATACAAGTACAAACCATCCTCGGGTAGGGGTCTCTCCTCGGGATATTGCTGACCTTTTGCAAGTGGGACATCTTCGAGCTTAATCGCCCTCGAGGGCTTCGAGTTAATCATAGCAGTTTTGCTGTTGTTTAGACTTTTGACGATAGTGTACAGATGCTTGACCCAAATGGTACTAGGCTCGCCAGAGACCAGCTCTTGTGCATCCTGAGGTTTAAAGAGCCTTACCGCGAGTACCTTGTTGTAGGATTCGACAAAGGCCGTAAATGTATGGTGATATTTGGTAGTAGCCCGCTTAATTTCCACCCCCTTATCTTCCAGCAGCCTGGTTACATTTGACTTGAATTCAGAACCATTGTCACATTGAAAAGTTTTGGGGTATCGTAAAGGTCCTGCCCTGTAGATATCCTTGATCATATCAGAGACCTCGCTGGCTTTTTTGGTACGCAATGGCCTAGCTACCTTGTACCTTGAAGCAACGTCAATGCCTGTCAGGATGTACTTGTACGTATTGCCATACAACCGATCATGGGGCATATACAGTAAATCAAACTGATGCATCTCATTAGGTGTTGTAATGGTAAAATGGGGGTAGTCTATACGTTTTGGGCCCCGAATATGCCGGAGAAATAAGAGCTGCCTGGATAGCCAGTGGGTTATTAGCTTTTTGGATAGACCACTCTCCTTCGCGAGCAGTCTGATAGCTTTGCGTCCGATCCACAGATGTTTCGGGGTATAGTAAATTTGACTTAGTTTTTCCGCCTCTTCTTCGGTAAGAACGTGCGTTTTTGACATGTCTTTATTATATACATGTCAAAAAACGTTCCTACAAATACCTGTAAACCACGAAGCCTAGCAGAGATAGGGAGCCAAGGACGAATGTGAGCTCGCCGTCTTGTTGTTGTTTTGAAGGTGTATAGAAGTCTGATAACTGCGGGGCCTTCTTGCTTGATGCTATATAGTATTGATACAGGTCGTCGTCCAACTCTTTTAGGCTTTTACCTGCCTTTATCTGCAGTTGCCTTTGCTCATTAAACCAATCAAGCTTAGCCTGTCTATCCGGTACCAATTGAGCCTGGGCATCATTGAGCTTTTCCATGGCTTCGTCATGCCTTTTTCGTTCGGCCCCGTCATGCCCTGAAAGTTTGCTAAATAGATAGTTGGTCCCGCTGAATGCTAGGGCATTTATTGCAGCGCCTGCTATTATAACAGCAATCGTTGCCATACTTTATTCTGAGACGAAGCGATTGCCTTTTGACATGTTTTCACTCGCCCACATGGGTTGAGTGTTGGTGTAGTGCAATCTACTAGCAACCTCAGCAAGCGATGGGGCATCCCCATTTTCTCTATACCTGAGGGGGATTTTGTGATCTATATGCCACCCCTTGCCGTAATTGCCACAGCTCATGCCCTCGGAGAACTGGGGCTCGATATGGGCACGCAGTGTAGAGATATCGCATCCAAGGTAATCCCGAGAATTGAGCTCCTTGTTTCCCTTCAGGGCCTGGTAGGTTCGCCTGCGTACAACACCAGTTAGATATCCAAGATCATCGCAAATGGGGCAACACCGCCTCTGCTTTTTATGGTGGCAATACTGACTTCCCTTACAGTCCCTGCAGTAGGCCCTCTGTCTTTCATGTTCACAAATCTGACTCCCTTTGCAATCCTTACATTGAGACCTCACCCTTAGATGATGGCATACTTCACTTCCCCCACAGTCCTTACAACGAGACCTCTGCCTTTCATGCGGGCACTTCGTACGCCCCTTTGACGCCCTGCTAGCATCGAGACATTTGATGCATGTCTTTGTTGTTTGACCATTTCCTTTGATCCTAAAATTGTCCAAAGATAAAAAGTGTTTACATTTTGAGCATCTATTGGTTCCTTCCATATTGATTTGTATTTGCCCCAGGGGCAAATACAAATTGTGGTCTACTCCATGGAATGAAACCATATTTATACCGACTGCTTACTCTTCTTGCATTCATTGCAGCGAGCCTTCTGTTTTTTATGTTCGCAGATTTGACTGCCCTTGCACTCCTTGCATATTGATCTTATCTTTTTATGCTTGCAGATACCACCACCCCCGCAGTCTTTACACCGGGATCTTATCCTTTCATGTTCGCAAATCTGACTGCCCTTGCAGTCTTTGCATTTAGGCCTTTCCCTTTCATGGGGGCATCTGTTACGTTCAAAGCCTTCTTAATATCGAGGCATTTGATGCATGTCTTTGTTGTTTGACCATTTTTCACCACCTTAAATGCATCTAGCAAAAGACTCTTTTTACAATTTGGGCATCTCTTTTCTTCCAAATGTTTGCCCTTCTTGCATTCCTTGCAGCGATACCTCAATTTCTCATGAGGGCATATCTGACTGCCCTTTCATTCCTTGCAGCGATACCTCAATTTCTCATGAGGGCATATCTGACTGCCCTTGCACTCCTTGCATTGGGCTTTCCTTTTTTCATGCTGGCAGATTTGACTCCCCTTGCACTCCTTGCACTGGGATCTTCCCCTTTCATGTTTACAAAACTGACTGCCCTTGCATTCCTTGCAGAAAGCCCTCTGTCTCTCATGGGGACAAATCTGACTGCCCTTACATTCCTTACAATAGCCCCTCACCCTTTCATGGGGGCATATTTGATTCCCCCCACAGTCTTTACACTGCGCCATCCGCCTACCATGGGGGCATTTGTTTTTGGCACGCTGCTGTTTCTTTTTATCCAGGCAGCATATGCATGCCTTTGTAGCTTGGCCATTTTTCAACACCCTAAATGCATCCAACGCCAACACTTTTTTACAATTTGGACATCTCTTGTTTTCTTCCATATTGATTTGTATTTGCCCTATGAAGACAAATATAAATTATGGTCACTAATACACCAAAGAATGAAACCTACCACCCAGAATGTTTAACTGAGCATCTTGAAGCAAGTACACATAGCATCTGAAATCCCCGGTTCCGTCGGCTTTTTTGGTCATATGGAGAGTAATGCCGTCACTAAGCCTCTGTAGGGGTCTCCCGCTACCATGTAGGCTATGGTCGGGAGATGCTCTGAAATCGATAAACAACGCATACCGTTCATTGAAAAATTGGCCAATTGTCACATTCGAGTCGTGACTACCAAAGAGGTTGGCAATCTGCTCCAGGTGATCCTTTGGAAGCATGGCATGACTATAGAGTTCGTTAGGTTCACCCTCCACGGTGATCGAGATCTTCTCAATCTTGGGATTGTAAAAGACTTCATTTACACCGGAATAGGCCTTCACTTTCCCGGGGTCTATAAAGAGTAACAGGGCACCCTTGAGACTCTTGGCTGGAGTATCGATCTGGAGGTTATATGAGGTATCCGATTTTTTCATAGTTACCACCTTGCTTCTCAGTATTCTTTCGTAGGGTAACGCGATACTACTATACCGGGACATCATGGCACTCGCGAGACCCTCATGGGTGACTTTGTCAAACTCCAATGAAATATTGCTTATTTTATAGGCATCGTCGGCTGCCTTGGATGCCGTACTTCCCACGGCTGCCGTACCTGCATCTTTGATCACGTCGCTGTACGACGCGAAATGTAGGACAAACTGCAATCTGTCATGGAGCCCTGCCTAGTTAAAAGGGAGATCATTTGTAAGCTCAAACATCTTGCCCAACGGGATGAAAAAAGTGTTGCCATACGCCGCGGCGATGGCTTTTTCCTCATCAGTCCCGACGTACTCAGTAGCCTCGACCTGCAGGGCTCTGATGGTACCATCATTGGGGTTGATTCCCTCTAGGATGAGATTGTTCTCCCTATCAAACTTAGGGAGCCACAAGTCCCGGTACACTGCCAGGATATTGTAGTCGCTTATATTCTGTACCTCATTGCCATTCAAGGTAACTCGCAGATTTCGCACCAGGCTTTTGCCTATGATGCTCACTAGGGTACGCTTCGTGTTGGTCCCTGTAAGCACCAGGTCAAATAGTAGCCTGATGCTCCCCGGAAAAATGACATCATTCTGTCCTAGATTCGGGATGTCCACGTAAAGATCTTCATTCTGGTTGATTGTGGAAGGTATATGGCTTACCTTGACGCGCTGCCGTTTCCCTTTGATAGCAAGGAGCTGCTTCGTTTCTGCGTAGGGGTCTAGAATAGTTCCAAATCCACTCATGTTTTATTATAGGGAAATTTTAAATAAAAGATGCCAACTAATCCAGTATTTGTACCTGAGATTGATCTTCCGGATGATGAGGATGAGGGCCATCCAAATAAGCCCGATGATACTACGTCAAAACTCCCCGGAACGCCAAAACTCCCATCAACACCAGGGCCTTCAACAGAACAACAAGGTGCGCCAGGGGATCTCCTTTCGGATCAGATGAAAAAATTGATAGAGGATAGGGTCAACGACCTCTACGATCGCCTTACGGAGAAGTTGAGGTTACGGCCTGATGCGAGATATTACGATGCCTTAAGGGTGGATAAGGGGAATCAACTGATTGTTAAGGAGATAGTGAAAGGGAAAAAAACCTTCAAGGAAATAGTCATTACTAATCAAGATGGTAATTTAAAAACCGTTGGCCAGATACAAACGTTGCTAGGTAGTAATCGTCTGCAGGCCCTGGGTTTTGCCGACTATGTTACACCCAATAAGGGTGGTAAATTCAGGGCCCAGAACCTCTTGAAAAGGTATAGCAAAATAGAGAAGGAGGCTGAGAACGCTGAAAATATTGAGATGGAATCGTTGGAGGAGATCGATGAATTTGTAGATGCCACGGAGAGCCTTATACAAGACACTTCGTTTTCTGGGCCTGATGAAGGTGGCATCACCGAACGTGAAAGAAGGGGGCTTGACCTCGAACTTCAGACATTAAGAGGTAACTTGAAAAGCCTGACAAGCAAGATGATTTCGCTTGATAGCGAGATTATCAGGGCAGAGGGTAATTTGAAAGATCTTGAGGAGAAGAAGGCCGGGGCAGATGAAGGACAACAAGCTAACCTTGACAGGGATATAGAAAAGGTGAAGAAAGAGATTAGGGATCTGAATGATAAAAAAAAGGCCCTAAAGGAAGCACATGGCATGCTATCCACTGACATATACCCCCAGCTGAGACATATCAAGGAGACGTTATTGAAAATTGCCGGAGATGACACGTCTTTGCTAGAGAAGCTTAAAATCTTGTTCAAGGAACAGGGGATCACTATAGCCAGCATCGTCTCCGCTATTGGTCTGCTGATAAGCACCATTGTACTCTCCGTTATGGGAGGAAGTGCCGCGACAGGTGCTGCAGGGGGAAGTGCCGCAGCGGGTGCGGGAAAAGGCTTCGTAGAGAAGCAGCTTGAAAGGCTTGGAAAGTTCCTGAAATATTTGGCAGGTAAGGCAGCACCTGCCTAACCTAGTATTATGGGTACGGTTGGCTCCTTCCTTCTGAGGGTAGCGGCAACAGTCGTGGAATACGTGGCAAAACATCTGTACATGGCTATCGCGGCCGCTGCCGGGTTTGCTGTGTTCTATGTTAGGGGGGTCTAATATGAACTATTTTTTTAGCCATATGTAGGCAATGATGATTCCTACCCCTGTCGTGATCAACGCGACCTTCGTATCCTCGTGCTGGTTTTGTGTTGGATCCCTGTGCTCAGTAGGATGTATAGGAGTTGTAGCATGCCTGTGATGTAGTTTAATATCCGCCACATGTCTGATGGTATGTTCGGTATGTCTAAGGGGTGTGGTATGTATAGGTGTTTTGATAGTATGCCTAGGGGGTGTAGTATGCTTGCGGGGTGTGGTATGTATAGGGGGTATAGTATGCTTGAGGGGCGTAGTACTTAACAATAGGCTTGTTATTCACATCAACCTGTACCCCCACATTTACATTGGCAGGTGCTATGAGGATGTTGTTGTTATACCCCACAATTTTACCTATTCGCAAATTCATGTCGGAAGGCAGCATGTACACGCTGGGCATGACAGCAAAATTTACAGGAGTTCTGGCATATTGCAGCACCTTCTGAAACTCAGTGATATCATGTCCTACATTTTCCTGACGTTGTACCATGGCCTCAAATTTCTGCATTAAAATCTGCCTTGCTGTATAGTTGTCGGCACCTGAGCCGAATAAGGATGCCGTTGCCCCTGCTTGCGATCCAAGCAATAAGACCACGTAGACGCGAATACTCTCACTTAGCTTGGTCAGACCCTCCGATGTCAAGCCCTGACTTGTGGGTATGATGAATTTGGCCCAATCACCCTCAACTTGTGGCCACCATCTTCCGTTAGTCAATGATGCACTTACTGATTTGGTCTTGTACAGGCCATTAGGGTCGGCACCATATTCACGGCATATTTGTGCATACCCAGATGTGGAGTAGGGATTTTTGTACCGAGAAAAACCGTCATTAAAAGACATGGGTACTTTCATTCTTGCCAGAATACGACGCATGTGGTAATACACATGAAATTTAAATATGGAGTTGACAAGGGGTACGGAGCCCGTTAGATGTTTTGCCGATATGCCCAATGCAGTGCTCGCGCAATGAGTTGCAAAGTTCACCTGAATATTCCAGTAGTCCAAGGCTTGACCTCTTGTCCAGCCCTGAATGACAGGGTCGTTCAGGTAGGTTGTTGTACCTTTGATAGGATATTTTTTAAATTCGGGGAATGCCACAGAAATGTGTGAATCCTTCGATACATACAGGTCCTGATGCTCCAGGTTGATTACATCAAGTGGCCATTCTCCTCTGTTGGACTTGTACTTTACCTTGTGGTTGTATGAATATATGTTCATCCCTTTCTTGTAAGAAGAAAGGGATGAAGCAACTCTACATTACTGATATTGCGAAACCCACGATATTTGAAGACTACCTAGGGCAAGGTAGTAGGATTGCTTTAAAGTCCATCAGTATTCGACCCGTATGGTTGAACCTTTACAGTGATAATGAATTTGTCATGCGTAAGATGGGGCCTGATCAGAGAGAAATTAGGATTGAGATTATGAATGGCCTGTATAGGATCGAGGATCTGGCATCTATCGTGAACAGTCAGGCACAGGATAGGATCAAACTGTTTGTCTTGAAAAATGGACTCTGTAGGCTCCGTGTCAGTGACGGGTACACGGTGGTTATTCATCGACAGCTTCAAGAGCTCCTGGGTCTATCCTACGACCCCAGTAAAAAGTACTATCAGAAGGGAGACTATGATTTCTTCTACAAGACTGATATCTACCACAGATTGAGACTTGTTTGTCCCCAGTTGGACGAGGGCGACTGTCTGCTGGAGGGAAAAAAGTCGAAAATTCTGGCTTTACTCCCCACCAAGGAACTAAACGCTTGGGGTGACATGCTGAGTTGGACTTTTGATACCCCGGTTTATTTATCTCTGAAGGGGTCGACAGATCGCCTAGAATTCATGCTTATGGATGAATTCCATCATGACAAAAACGTTTCGTTCACCGGGATAACCATGCAGCTATTGATAGAATAAAGATGAGCGATATCAGCAAACTATACCCTAGTTTGCCGAGTGCACCTGCACATGCCGATATATCCGAGGAAAGCCAAAAGTATAGACTTGATGAGATTGGTGAAATTGAGAAGTATCTGTGAAATGAGATTAAGGAGCGGGACAAACTCGCAAAAAAGTTTAAGATGCATGGGACCTGGATTAGGTATTGCGATCATGGGCTACTTGGTATTAGTGTAATTACATCTGGTATAGGAATCGGAACCCTGCTCTCAGGAATGGGTGTACCACTAGCAGTGGCAATGGGAGGCCTGACCGTGGCTGTAGGGGTAGGACAGGCGGGTCTTAGGACAGCCGGGAAAAAAATGGGTATTAAGTCTAAGAAACATGAAAATATAAGGCTGATCGCCGAGGCTAAATTGAACTCTATAGTCGATCTTATTTCAAGGGCCGTCGAAAATGGGGAGATTGATAAGTACGAGTTTGGTTTGATTATGCAGGAGAAGCAAAAGTATATGATACTTAAGGAAGAAATGAGGCAACGTTTTAACCGTATTGTGAACGCCCTCAATGAACAGGAGCGGGCTCAGCTAGTTGCGAGGGGGAGACAAGAGGGTAGGGACGAATTTTTTAAAAAAGTTCAGTTTGTACAGTATGCAAGCGGTATTTAGATTCCCCACCGGAGTATAAGCCTTAGTTTTTATATATTTTATAGGCATCATATGGCCTATAAAATATAGAGTTTTTCAGCCCTCCCCTAGCAGCCATTTATTCAGTTTTGTATATTTACATTCAACAACATGGACCTGTGGGTAGTAGTTGCTACCTTAAGCGTATACGGATGATATCGCCAGCACACCATTAAGTTTGCAGGGCTCATTATGGGGTACTGATTGGCTATGGAAGTTTGTTTTGATTACATCCTTGTAGTATTTGAGCTTGGCATTCACGTAACGGTCCTTTTTGACCGGCTCCGTCGTCAATTTTTGAGATATTAGCTCCTCAATCTTGTTCCAAATTTGCCGATATTTTTCAATCCAATCGGGGTACTCCTCAAAATCAATACCCATCGCCGGCACGGCATTGGTATTGTATTGACTCACCCCATTGGACCAGACCCCAGGCGTCTTTACCCTAAGCGCTACCACGAGGTCTATTGTATGGTACCCTATAATGTACCGCTGATCCTTGCCCCCGTTGGCTGGTACTGGATCTGACACTGTCAGGCATTCCACGTTGATATCATTGATGTCCGGAAAAATGGCGGCAAATGAGTAGAATAGCTTGGGGTTTACAATTTCATTTTCAAATTTCAGCATCTTGTTTTATTGTAATTTAAACGATGTCAGAGAATTGCATGTCACCCCCATTGCATCCACCCCCAATATACGTGATGTATTCCTGGTAGCAGTACCAGCACAGCATTTTAGCTTTCAACACAAGCCTTCGTCCGCAGGTACACCTGTCATACTCATCCAGAATACGTTCACAGTCCTTACATTGTTCCTCCATTTATATTATCTAGGTCATTAAGGTGATCCCATAGATCCTGAATCCTCCGGCTATTATGCTTATCCTTCTCTGATTCTTGTACTAATGTTAGGACCATAAGTGGTAGGGAGATACCAATGCCAGCCATAAAAGTCATGAATACTGCACTTTCAAATATATTGAATTTTGATTGCCGAGCTAGAGTAGAGATGGAATATACCCAGTTATTTTCTGAATTCACGGTCAAACTCTCATAAAAAAAATCATACAAAATATTGCTTGTGACGTCACAACTTTTCATCACTCTCCATTACACAAAATACCGTTAATCATCAGCAAAAAATCCACTAATCATTAACGCATGCGCAATAAAAATGAAATCTTCGGACTTTGTTAAAATCTGTATATAAGAAAGGGATTAGTTGGTTTAAGAATGCCATCAGCAAACTATATAGCACCGTGTCGGCATCAGTGGCGGCAACTCGCGACGCTCTTGCCGATCGACTACAGAGTGTGCGGAATACCGTTGCATTCTATTACAACAAGGCAAAGGAACAAATTTCGGGAGGTACAACGCTTCACGACGAGGTTGAACAGGAGGCAAGGGAGGACTACGCGGGGGATGTTCAAGACCCTGAGGACGATATACAGATGCTGGAGGATAGAAATAGGATCAAGACATGGAAGTTCAACAAGCATCTAAACCAACCTCTAGGGGACGCGATCATGCGAAAAATTGAAACCCACATAGAAATGCGCGTTAAGGTTGTGTACAGCTTCAGTTGTAATATTTACAAGGGTGGGGGCGATGTGTCTGATTATCACAAAACTAAGAGCTCCGGGTCACTATCAAGCATCGCCGAAATCGAAGCGTTCGTAGCGGAATGCGATATGAAGGGCCTCGATCTGGAGGATCACGAGTTCTGGACCAGGGCCTATTTACCACCTGTTAGAACCACCGAGACCCCCGGAGCATATGAGGGTAAAATTGTCTTCGATCACGTACAGATCAAGGTGATAAGCACACGTGAGCCTCTTTTGGGATGCGGCCCTCTCCCAGATTGGCTGCGGGGCAAGAGGTGCATATACGCCATGGATGGCGAAGATCCTAGAACGGACAACTTATGCTTTTGGAGATGCCTAGCTGTAAGGGAGAGGGTTAACATAAAACAAGGAACAGAGTTTCTAACAAGGCCAGCCTCACGTTAGCCCGAAAGTACTACGAGGACCCCAAGCTAAAGCGTAAGGATGTGCGCCCTACGAGGCTGGTGGATCTTGAAGGAGTTGCCAAGCAATTCAAGGTCAACATTAGGGTCTTTGAACCCAAGAAAAACTCCCGGAAGGCACCATGGAGACTCGTCTATTGTCGAAAGCAGTACAAAAAGGGTTTAGATGGCATCAATCTTGGTATGCTGGACGGGCACTGTTTTTACATCAAGGAATTAGATGTGCTGACCCAGCACTGGGAATGCGAGGTATGTAAACAGAAGTTTAATTACGCCTTTTCCCTTACGCGGCATAAGAAGAACGAATGCGAGGGTGTCAAGACGACAATCATTTGCAAAGGGGGAAGGTCAAACGTATGCTGGGCAGGGCCGAGAAAGTCTTTTACGATGAGGGTTTTAGCTATGATGCTTCAAAATGGATTGAATACATGTCGCAGGAAACCGGGAGGCACATACATCACGCACTATGCGGTCATGGTGGTGAACGCGTTATCCGCGAGGATAAAAAGGAGTGGAAAGTTGATGGTTATGAGCCCATCACAAAGACCGTTTAGGAGTACCACGGCTGTAAGTGGCATGGATGTCCCTGTCGGCCTGCGGGAACCGACGCGGCCAAGGCTCATTACGGTGCAACCCTGTCTAAGGAAAGGATGATACGAGAACAGGGCTACAACCTCGTCACAGTTTGGGAATGTGAGAATCCACCCAAAATCAAGAGGTATTTTAAGAAGGAGTTCAGGCCGTATCCCCACTATATCGTCTTCGATTTTGAAGCTCTCCTGCATCCTTTAAATTATCAACAAACCTCTGATTTAACATATATTTCTCGACACATTCCCGTAAGCGTGGCTATTGCTGATAGCCTGAAAAAAACACCCGACATTTTGGGTTTTTCGTTAAAAAGTTTATTGGGGAGCAATTAGAAAAATTTGGGGGATTTTCTTGAATACCTAGCGTCGAAGGTAGATGGCGCGCTACCTGGTATCCCTGGTATGATAATTTCTTCATATTTTTCAAAAACAACAAAGGTTGTAGAATATGCGGTCAAACACCTGTACATGGGTATTGCCGACAGCTTGAATGGGGACCCGACGTTCACGAAAATCCCAAGGTCTTGGTCAAACAGTTTGTGGGGGAGCTGGAAAAGAGGCATACCCTGATCGTGAAGGAGGTCGAGAGAATGTACCCGAAGCCTGACGACTTTGACATGCTCTCCAAAAAGAACAAGGAGCTGTGGAACGAGTGGGTAAACCAAGTATCTGTAATAGGGTTTAATTCTGGCAAGTACGACATCAACCTGATCAAGCGGTATTTTGTCGAAGAGATCGCGCAAGGCGATAAGATCAAGGTGGCGAAAAAAGATAACAACTACATGTTCCTCACCACCTCAAGATTTAAATTTCTCGACATCAAAAATTTCCTTGCTCCTGGACTGAGCTATGCCGGTTGGTGTAAAATCGTTGGAAATGTAAGCTGCAAAAAGCTCGTGTTTCCTTATGAATGGTTGACTTACCACGGCAAGTTGAGCCATGTTGGACCCGTCGCGCACGAGGCTTTTTATAGCCGGCTAAGTGGGAAAAACACACTATCCCGCAAAGAGTATGAGACATTCTGCGCTGAGTTTTACAGGCGAGGCTGCGTCACCATGATGGACTGGTTACGTGAGTACAACCTAGCCGATGTGGAACCGTTCATTGAAGCCGTGGACAAGACGAGGTTGCAGTATTACGATGACGAGATAGATATTTGAAGGACGCGGTAAGTATTCCGGGCGTGTCGATGCGCTACGTATTGAAACAAATCCCTACGGCTGAACCGAAAGTTAGAGCTATATACTCCGGGAGACCCATGCAGGCATAGGTGTAAGGACTCTTGTTATAGGCAAGACCTGTAAGGCCTGCAAGGAGGTACGGAAAGCATGTGAAAAGTGTACGAGGAATGAGGCCTACGAGCTCTTACGGACGGGCATGGTAGGCGGTCCCGCGATCGTATTCTGTCGATACACGAACGAGACGTGACGGGTATCAGATCTCACGTGTACGGCGAACCCCACAGGTGTAGGACCATTCTAGGGTACGAAGCAAATATGCTCTACCCTAGTACCTTTATGCAGGACTTTCCTTGTGGGAAGGAACAGCTGATCAAGGTGGCTACACCGACATCAGCACATAACTTAGAGATACTGACGCGAGGTGTGGTGGATGGGTCGTTGTTTGGGTTTGCGCAGGTTGATATCGAGGTGCCTGAGTATCTGCGTGACAAATTCGGCGAAATGGCTCCCCTGTTTGTCGTCAAGGAGATACCCGACAATCAAATCCCCGAGCACATACATGAGTACTTGAAAACTACTGGTCGCAAGCGTGTACCTGGAACACGTAAGCTTCTAGGGTTGCTACAGGCTGAAAAGATCTTACTGTATTCCCCCGTGTTAAAATAGTACCTCGATCATGGTTTGAAGGTGACTGCCTTTTACCAATTTCTCAAGTATGCTAGAGGTAGGCCCTTTGAATTGTTGCCTGAAGAGATTGCCGATGCACGACGACAAGCCGATAAAGACCTCGACAAGCGTATTGCGGGGGATACGGCAAAATTGAAAGGCAACTCGATGATTGAAGATTTGGAGAGGCACGCAAATACTACGTTTACGAGGGATGAAAAGGAAGTTGATGCAGCCCTGCGAAGCCCGTACCTCGAGGACCTTGAAGAGATTGGGGATGCGTATGAGGTAAGAAGGGGCAAACACAAGTGTACTATCGATAGAGCCTACCAGTGTGGTATTGCAGTGTACCAACTAGCTAAGCTTCGCATGCTCGAATTTTAGTACGATTTTCTGGACAAGTACGTGGATCGTCGAGACTTTGAGTACAATTTACATGGACACTGACAGTGCCTATTTTGCCATCTCTGGGGAAGAGTTAAGAGATGTCGTTCGCTCCGAACTGCTTGACGAGTATGATGGGGATGTACAAAACTGGCTCGTCACCGATAAGTACTCGAGTCGAACAGGAGGGTTATTTTAAAGCGGAATTTATTGGGTTTCGGATGATTGCCCTGACAGCCAAGTGTTATTTTGTGGAGGGTAAAGCTGGTACTAAATTTTCGTGCAAGGGCATGTCAAAGAGACAAAATGCTTTGACCTGGGGTAGATACCTGAGTGCGCTAAAGGGTGGTCTGGACATGGCTAAAACGTAGGCTTTAGGGTGCACAACCAGGGTATGATCACGTACGAACAAAACAAACTGGGGCCCTCGGCGTTTTATGACAAAAGAGTTGTACATGATGACGGGGTACATACCTCCCCGCTTATGCTGTAAGCATATTTGAATAACGAGGCTTTCTAAAAGCTGTCCAAAGTTTTGTAAAGGTAGTACTTTACAAACAAGTACAATATGGAGGGGACCAGGAAATGCACGCAATGTAAGCACACCTTACCACTAGACAACTTCAGGGTGATTCAACATAATGGACAACGAACAAAGAAATGTGCCGAATGCCTCAATATTAACAAGACCTCAAGAGGGCGTACGAAGTGCCCCCATGAAAAACAAAGACACCACTGCCCAACATGCGATCGCCCTGGGTATCTCCATAGGATAATTCTAGCTAGGATTCATAACGCCCTTAGTTGGGATACAGAGATAGCTTCCCAGGAATATCTAGGATGTGATATTATAACATTCATGAAAACACATCCAAGCCCAATTTAAGGGCGGTATAAACTGGGGAAACGAAGGCAGTGGCAGTTCGATCACAAGGTGCCGCTAAAGTATGGGGAGAACGCGGTATACCCAGCGAAGAGGTGCAAATTGCAAGACTCCACTACACCAACATGCAGCCCATGTGGGTTGCAGATAATCAAAAGAAAGGTCATCGATATATCTCCGGGTAGAATGTGGTCTAGCGCGGTTGATCAAAACACACTTGCTATAAATGGAAGTGTGCTTGTATATTGCTGTAATTTTACCCTATACCCTGATTGCGTTTTGTTTTTTTCGATATCGACTACTAATAACAGGATGTCTGATATCGCACAAGTATTCGACACAGCCTCTACAGAATATGAACATGTAGAGAAACCCATCGATAAACGTCAGGCTTTGAAGGAGGCCCTACGTAAGGGCAAGGGGCATCTATTACCCAAAAAATGTACCGAGGGGTTTGTTGAAAAGGCCCCGGAAGAGGCTATAGATAAGGTACATACTGAGTACCTTCAGCGGGAACTCCACGAAAAGGGTGAAAGACTGCTAGGGCACTGTCTATCCATGTTATCAGCCTATATGCCAGCATGATTGGAATATTGTGAATATCGACAGTGTTGAGGAGCTCCAAAAAGATATCGAAGAGGATCCTATTATCCGAGACTCCATGACAGACTTGGGGATTCTTGTGTATTGTACCATTGGGAGGTATCTGGCACCATCTTGGTAGCGGGACATACTGCGAGGCATATGGGTAAGAAAGAAAAGAAACAGGAGGAGGTGCAGGAGGCGGCGGAGGATAAGGAAGACCTCGGACGGCGGTGCTATAAGATAAATGACTGAGGAAGAGAAACAAGAAAGCGAATAATTACAAAACCAGTAAAGCATCCGGGGCGTGTGGCCCAGGGTCACAAGTTGGCAGCACTGATGAAGAAAAAGAAAGGAGGAAATGAAAACAACAAGAGGGTACTGTAGAGCCTGCAGTCAAAGCCTCTTCTGTGACTAGTTCTGTACAGTCGACGATCCAATGCCGTACATTTATGGTGTAGGTACGCTTGCCGTGCTTGCGATAGGGGTTGGGCTTTTGGTATAGATTTGGCAGGGGTGAAAATGAATCCCACAAGCCGGCGACCAATCCAGGGCCTCAGGAGGGGAAACAGGGCAAAGCCCAGCCTCATATCTCTATGTTCAAAAATGTTATAGAAATTTTTCAAAAAAATACACTAAATAAATACAACAAGCAACGTATCACCCAAGGAAAAGGGAGATTTTGGATATGTTATACGAAACCGTCGTAGATCTATCTTTCACCTTGCCTATGCAATGGCCGGCAAAAAGTTCCCTTGGTATTAAAATTAGTATTAAAAAAGGGTGGCTACCTGCATCCATAGTTCCCAAAACCTAAATAGGACCACCTAGTAAATTTCTGTTTTTCGTAGAGACAAATAGAAATACCCTATAAGTATATAGAAACCGGTAAGTATCGACGCTTGCTGATGTTGTCAGGGTATTGCACAAGGCGAGCTCCGGAATAGTAAATGGATGTAAAATGTTGTTACAAAATGTAAAAAATTGTTTCCCCTGAGATGTTCAAGATTAGGGGACATACTCGAACTAAAGTTGTATAGGTTGCCTGGCTAAGGCGAGGGAGAGGCGTCGTACCAAATGCAAGGACCCTGTTATCGAACAAAGGTAGACATTCTTGCCACTGATGTCGAAATTAGGGAAATTCAGCAGGATGAAAATTACCTACTTCTTTACCACCTGTTGGCATACAACATCATACCACAGTACATCGAACTCGTTGAGGCACCACCAAGAGTTATGAAAGCACTGCTAATTGAGAGATATCGTAAGGTACTACGATGCCTACAGGGAAAATTAAGATATACTCCACTACCCATTGGAATACCAGGCTCGAATACCCTGCCTGCCGGGGGTCCTTGGTGAACAATCACAGCGGTGTGTTGATATGTTTGGGCTGTGCCGGTGTATTTCAAAATCCATAATCAAAAGTGGTTATATTATTAGTAAATGAACGTCGTAAGAGAACCCCACACGGCTATCTTTACAGCCCGACAAGTTGCGAAAAAATGCAACGTGTTCTTGATTTACTTGAAAACGAATATAGGACCATTTCTACAATATCGTGATACTTTGTCCTACTATACGATGGAATACCACCTACCTTGAGAGAGCCTCGCTCTGGAAGGATGATTACGTGTTCCTGATAGACCCCAAGGAACCAACTGTTTGAATGGATAGCGAAATTTTCCTCATTGCTGGCGGGCGAACACACCCTTTCGTTGTGGAACGACATTGATATCTGACGAGAGTCTCGACAAGCGGCGACAACCCTACTGAATGGCTATCAGTGGTAGACATCGCAAGCATAGTTTGTGGCTCTTAACACAGTCATATACTGCTTTGCCCAAGAATTTGAGGAGGCAGAAGAAGCAGTTGTTTGCCTGGGTATCCCCATGAGAAGAGTGATATGAAAATGATAGATGAGGAAACTAATATGATTACGGACTGGATCATATTAAGGCTGAATTGAAAAAATCCGACTATACATATCTATTGTAAGGCTTATGCACCCCAGGGCTTGATTATTTTGGAGTGAGCACAAACTCGTGCTTGTCCCTAAGGGCAAAACGAGTTAATATGGTAAGCAATAGATGTCAAAAAATGTAAACACTTTTTATCTTTGGACAAGTTTAGGGATCAGGGAAGCGGTCAACGAACCAAACAGTGCATATGCTGCCCTGGATAAAGCGAAGGCATATCAGAGGCGTACAAAGTGCCCCCCATCAGAGGCAGAGATCCAGTGTAAAGAGTGTGGAGGAAGTGAAATATGTCGCCATAAGAAGGGTGGGGATCCCAATGTAAAGAGTGTGGCGGTAGTCAAATATGCCCCATCAAAGGGAGAGATCCAGTGTTAAGGACGTGGGGGTGGATACATTGCAAGCATGGTAGGATAAGATCAATATGCAGGGACTGTGGAGGTGAAGCATTTGCAAGCATGGTAGATAAGATCAATATACAGGGACTGTGGGGGTGGAGGCATTTGCAGCATGGTAGGATAGAATCAATATGCAGGGACTGTGGAGTGGAAGCATCTGCCACATCAAAAACAAAGGTGCATTGCGTCATCTGCGACCTCTCCGGACATCTGGGGCCCATGTTGTAAGAAACCAAACCTGCCACGCCCTGAAAGGAAACAAGGAACTCGGCTCCCAGGAGTACCTAGGGTTGCAATATCGCTTGCTGCGGGCCATATAGAGCCCAGTTTTCCGATGGGGATGACATGGGACAACCATGGGGAGTGGCACATTGATCACAAGGTGCCAAATTAAATATAAGAAGAAGATGGGAGAGCCCCCACGTTTGATGTAGTTGTTAGTAGATTGCACTACACCAACACTCAACCCGTGTGGGCAGGCGAAAATATATCCAAGTGTAACCGATATGTCTCGGAATAGGAAGTGCACGCCAACTTATCGACGTTAATTTTTACTACCACCTCGGGGTATTAAAAATTATCATTTATGACCATTGTTAAAACCCACGGCCTGGCATTGTTATATAGAAAGATGTCTTTTACAGCAGTTGATTATTTCCAAGGAAAACAAGTCCGATCATTTATGTCGAGGATAAAGGTCAATGTATCGTGGCCTCCGATGTTTGGAGGGCCGCAAGATATAAACGAAGGGCCGGGGTACAGGCCATTCAGCGATATGTTCCTGGCAAGTATAAAATGCGATTAGGTGACGCTTTTGTAGACCTTCAGGAGGTACTCAGAGCTGAGTACCTACATCCGGACACGGTTTTAGTGACTGCCATCCTGGAGGACGATCTTGATGCCAGGGATGAACAGCTCATGGTACAGGCCCGGGAAAATGGGAGGCTTAGGGAAAGACATGTCCCACACCGTCATCAATATGATACCGTGCTATGCGTGGTTGATAAAAATGATCCCCACGAGCATGGAAAAAAAGGCGGGCATGATCACTACATGATCCGATGCCAAAAGAAGGAGCTCGGCACAAGAATAAACATATTAGGAGCAATGTACCCCGATATGGCCGTAAGGGAACCGGAATGTGACGATCCTAATGCCGTGCATACTTGGTGTAGGTTCAAGGATGATGTCCTTACGAAGGACAATTTTTACAAGAACCATTTCACCCTACCTGATGATGATACGCGAGAGCTCTTCGAAGGCATGTTTGACTTTGACATGTCGTAAGCGGGCACTAATTTTAATACTCACAAGGGTATTAAAATTATCATTTTTTTTTTACCCTTTTTGGTATATGTTAAAAGCCAGTGAAATATCAAAAGATGGAAGCCTATGTACAAAAAATGCAAAAGGATTATGATATCCGCGTACCTGTACTACGATGCTGCATAAAGGCAGGATCAGTGACTGGTTATTGCCCTACCTGCCTGGAAAATTTCAGGTATCGAAATGGGAAATACTATGAAGGATTTGAATACCCTACCGATGACGACCTTTTGCACAGGCTAGCGTCGGGCAGGAAAGCGCGGGATACATTTGCAAGAAGCGAGATCGATGAGGAACTCGAGGATGATATTCAAGCCCTGGCACTTTATATCGTTTCAGTTCAAGAGAACAAGTATGGGGCACTCTGTTACGAGGTTATCAAAGATAAGGCATTGAGGTTGTCGGATTTGGCCGACATAGAAACAATAGGTAATATACTCAATTTTCCTATACCAGATAGACGCTTGATTGATATTGATTTGGATATTGAGCCTGATGTCATTAAAGGTATAGTTTATGGGTACCCATTCTATACCCTGCTCCCCCTTATGTATATAAGGGATCCGAGTAAAGAGTTGGAGGATGAACCTTTGGAGGTACTCCTGAAATTACTCTTTACCAATACTTGATATGTTCCGGGGTACCTGAACATCCTCTGGAATAAGCATCAATTCCTCTGACACGAAGCTACGATCAGGGCCGTCCTTCAAATAGTACAAAAGGCGACTACCCGCTACAATACGATCCAACCTGTAAGTATGTTTGCTGTAAAAGGCGTCAGTGGCCCGTCTTTTTGAGTCATCATGCTCCTCCCCTGGCTGTAGCAGATACAAGTACAAACCATCCTCAGGTAAGGGCTTTTCCTCGGGATATTTCTGATCTTTTGCAAGTGGGACATCCTCGAGCTTAATCGCCTTGTTGGGCTTTAAGTCGATCATGAAAGTTTTGCTGCTGTTTAGACTTTTGACGATAGTGTACAGGTGCTTGACCCAAATGGTACTAGGCTCCCCAGAGGCCAACTCCTGTGCATCCTGAGGCTTAAAGAGCCTCTCGGCAAGTACCTTGTTGTACGACTCGACAAAGGCCGTAAATGTATGGTGGTATTTGGTGGTAGCTCTCTTGATTTCAACGCCTTTACTCCCCAGTAGCTTCGTTACATCTGATTTGAATTCGGAACCATTGTCACATTGAAAGGTTTTAGGCTAGTGTAAGGGCCCTGCTTTGTAAATATCTTTGATCATATCCGCGACCTCGCTGGCTTTTTTCGTTTTTAGGGGGCTGGCTACTTTGTACCTTGAGGCCACGTCAATGCTTGTCAGGATGTATTTGTAGGTGCTTCCATATAGCTTGTCATGTGGCATGTACAGTAGATCAAATTGGTGCATTTCGTTGGGTGTTGTAATGGTAAAATGGGGTAGTCTATACGTTTTGGACCCCGAATATGTCGGAGCCACAAGAGCTGCCTGGATAGCCAATGAGTTACTAGTTTTTTGGAGAGACCGCCGCTCTCCTTCGCGAGTAATTTAATAGCCTTGCGCCCGGTCCACAGGTGTTCCGGGGTATAGTAAATTTGACCTAATTTCTCCGCCTCCTCCTCAGTAACGATATGTAGTGATGCTTTTGACATGTTTATTATACATGTCAAAAACGTTCTTACAAATAGTTATATGCTATAAACCCTAGCAGAGATAGGGAGCCAAGGACGAACGTGAGCTCGCCATCCTGTTGCTCCTTTGAAGGCGTGTAAAAATCTTTCAATTGTGGGGCCTTCTTTTCTGAAGCAATGTAGTATAGGAGTTGCCAAGCAATTCAAGGTCAACATTAGGGTCTTTGAACCCAAGAAAAAACTCCCGGAAGGCACCATGGAGACTCGTCTATTTCGAAAGCAGTACAAAAAGGTTTTAGATGGCAATCAATCTTGGTATGCTGGACGGGCACTGTTTTTACATCAAGGAATTAGATGTGCTGACCCAGCACTGGAATGCGAGGTATGTAAACAGAAGTTTAATTACGCCTTTTCCCTTAGCGGCATAAGAAGAACGAATGCGAGGGTGTCAAGACGACAATCATTTGCAAAGGGGGAAGGTCAAACGTATGCTGGGCAGGCCGAGAAAGTCTTTTACGATGAGGGTTTTAGCTATGATGCTTCAAAAGTGGATTGAATACATGTCGCAGGAAACCGGGAGGCACATACATCACGCACTATGCGGTCATGGTGGTGAACGCGTTATCCGCGAGGATAAAAAAGGGAGTGAAAGTTGATGGTTATGAGCCCCATCACAAAGACCGTTTAGGAGTACCACGGCTGTAAGTGGCATGGATGTCCCTGTCGGCCTGCGGAACCGACGCGGCCAAGGCTCATTACGGTGCAACCCTGTCTAAGGAAAGGATGATACGAGAAACGGGCTACAACCTCGTCACAGTTTGGGAATGTGAGAATCCACCCAAAATCAAGAGGTATTTTTAAGAAGGAGTTCAGGCCGTTATCCCCCCTATATCGTCTTCGATTTTGAAGCTCTCCTGCATCCTTTAAATATTCAACAAACCTCTGATTTAACATATATTTCTCGACACTTTCCCCGTAAGCGTGGCTATTGCTGATAGCCTGAAAAAAAACACCCGACATTTTGGGTTTTCGTTAAAAAGTTTATTGGGGAGCAATTAGAAAAATTTGGGGATTTCTTGAATACCTAGGGTCGAAGGTAGATGGCGCGCTACCTGGTATCCCTGGTATGATAATTTCTTCATATTTTTCAAAAACAACAAAGGTTGTAGAATATGCGGTCAAACACCTGTACATGGGTATTGCCGACAGCTTTGAATGGGGACCCGACGTTCACGAAAATCCCAAGGTCTTGGTCAAACAGTTTGTGGGGAGCTGGGAAAAAGAGGCATACCCTGATCGTGAAGGAGGTCGAGAGAATGTACCCGAAGCCTGACGACTTTGACATGCTCTCCAAAAAGAACAAGGACTGTGGAACGAGTGGGTAAACCAAGTATCTGTAATAGGGTTTAATTCTGGCAAGTTACGACATCAACCTGATCAAGCGGTATTTTTGTCGAAGAGATCGCGCAAGGCGATAAGATCAAGGTGGCGAAAAAAGATAACAACTACATGTTCCTCACCACCTCAAGATTTAAATTTCTCGACATCAAAAATTTCCTTGCTCCTGGACTGAGCTATGCCGGTTGGTGTAAATCGTTGGAATGTAAGCTGCAAAAGCTCGTGTTTCCTTATGAATGGTTGACTTACCACGGCAAGTTTGAGCCATGTTGGACCCGTCGCGCACGAGGCTTTTTATAGCCGGCTAAGTGGGAAAAACACACTATCCGCAAAGAGTATGAGACATTCTGCGCTGAGTTTTACAGGCGAGGCTGCGTCACCATGATGGACTGGTTACGTGAGTAACACCTAGCCGATGTGGAACGTTCATTGAAGCCGTGGACAAGACGAGGTTGCAGTATTACGATGACGAGAATAGATATTTTGAAGGACGCGGTAAGTATTTCCGGGCGTGTCGATGCGCTACGTATTGAACAAATCCCTACGGCTGAACCGAAAGTTAGAGCTATATACTCCGGGAGACCCATGCAGGCATAGGTGTAGGACTCTGTTTTTATAGCAAGACCTGTAAGGCCTGCAAGGAGGTACGGGAAAGCATGTGAAAATGTACGAGGAATGAGGCCTACGAGCTCTTACGGACGGGCATGGTAGGCGGTCCCGCGATCGTATTCTGTCGATACCACGAACGAGACGTGACGGGTATCAGATCTCACGTGTACGGCGAACCCCACAGGTGTAGGACCATTCTAGGGTACGAAGCAAATATGCTCTACCCTAGTACCTTTATGCAGGACTTTCCTTGTGGGAAGGAACAGCTGATCAAAGGTGGCTACACCGACATCAGCACATAACTTAGAGATACTGACGCGAGGTGTGGTGGATGGGTCGTCGTGTTGGGTTGTTTGCGCGATGGTTGATATCGAGGTGCCTGAGTATCTGCGTGACAAATTCGGCGAAATCCCCTGTTTGTCGTCAAGGAGATACCCGACAATCAAATCCCGCAGACACATCATGAGTACTTGAAAACTACTGGTCGCAAGCGTGTACTGGAACACGTAAGCTTCTAGGGTTGTACAGTCTGAAAAGATCTTACTGTATCCTCCCCGTGTTAAAATAGTACCTCGATCATGGTTTGAAGGTGACTGCCTTTTACCAAATTCTCAAGTATGCTAGAGGTAGGCCCTTGAATTGTTGCCTGAAGAGATTGCGATGCACGACGACAAGCCGATAAAGACCTCGACAAGCGTATTGCGGGGGATACGGCAAAAATTGAAAGGCAACTCGATGATTGAAATTTGGAGAGGCACCAAATACTACGTTTAACGAGGGATGAAAAGGAAGTTGATGCAGCCCTGCGAAGCCCGTACCTCGAGGACCTTGAGAGATTGGGGATGCGTATGAGTTAAGAAGGGGCAAACACAAGTGTACTATCGATAGAGCCTACCAGTGGGTATTGCAGTGTACCAACTAGCTAAGCTTCGCATGCTCGATTTTAGTACGATTTTCTGGAAAGTACGTGGATCGTCGAGACTTTGAGTACATTTAACATGGACACTGACAGTGCCTATTTTGCCATCTCTGGGGAAGAGTTAAGAGATGTCGTTCGCTCCGAACTGACTTGACGAGTATGATGGGATGTACAAAACTGGCTCGTCACCGATAAGTACTCGAGTCGAACAGGAGGGGTTATTTAAGCGGAATTTATTGGGTTTCGGGATGATTGCCCTGACAGCCAAGTGTTATTTTGTGGAGGGTAAAGCTGGTACTAAATTTTCGTGCAAGGGCATGTCAAGAGACAAAATGCTTTGACCTGGGGTAGATAACCTGAGTGCGCTAAAGGGTGGTCTGGACATGGCTAAAAACGTAGGCTTTAGGGTGCACAACCAGGGTATGATCACGTACGAACAAAACAAACTGGGGCCCTTCGGCGTTTTATGACAAAAGAGTTGTACATGATGACGGGGTACATACCTCCCCGCTTTATGCTGTAAGCATATTTGAAATAACGAGGCTTTCTAAAAGCTGTCCAAAGTTTTGTAAAGGTAGTACTTTACAAAACAAGTACAATATGGAGGGGACCAGGAAATGCACCAATGTAAGCACACCTTACCACTAGACAACTTCAGGGTGATTCAACATAATGGACAACGAACAAAGAAATGTGCGAATGCCTCAATATTAACAAGACCTCAAGAGGGGCGACGTAAAGTGCCCCCATGAAAAACAAAGACACCACTGCCCAACATGCGATCGCCCTGGGTATCTCCATAGGGTAATTCTAGCTAGGATTCATAACGCCCTTAGTTGGGATACAGAGATAGCTTCCCAGGAATATCTAGGATGTGATATTATAACATTCATGAAACACATCCAAGCCCAATTTAAGGGCGGTATAAACTGGGGAAACGAAGGCAGTGGCAGTTCGATCACAAGGTGCCGCTAAAGTATGGGGAGAACGCGGTATACCCCAGCGAAGAGGTGCAAATTGCCAAGACTCCACTACACCAACATGCAGCCCATGTGGGTTGCAGATAATCAAAGAAAGGTCATCGATATATCTCCGGGTAGAATGTGGTCTAGCGCGGTTGATCAAACACACTTTGCTATAAATGGAAGTGTGCTTGTATATTGCTGTAATTTTACCTATACCCTGATTGCGTTTTTGTTTTTTTCGATATCGACTACTATAAACAGATGTTCTGATATCGCACAAGTATTCGACACAGCCTCTACAGAATATGAACATGTAGAGAAACCCATCGATAAACGTCAGGCTTTGAAGGAGGCCCTACGTAAGGGCAAGGGGCATCTATTACCCAAAAAATGTACCGAGGGGTTTGTTGAAAGGCCCCGGAAGAGGCTATAGATAAGGTACATACTGATTACCTTCAGCGGGAACTCCACGAAAAGGGTGAAAAGACTGCTAGGGCACTGTCTATCCATGTTATCAGCCTATATGCCAGCATGATTGGAAATATTGTGAATATCGACAGTGTTGAGGAGCTCCAAAAAGATTATCGAAGAGGATCCTATTATCCGAGACTCCATGAACAGACTTGGGGATTCTTGTGTATTGTACCATTGAGGTTATCTGGCACCCATCTTGGTAGCGGGACATACTGCGAGGCATATGGGTAAGAAAAGAAAGAAACAGGAGGAGGTGCAGGAGGCGGCGGAGGATAAGGAAGAACCTCGGACGGCGGTGCTATAAGATAAATGACTGAGGAAGAGAAACAAGAAAAGCGAATATTACAAAACCAGTAAAGCATCCGGGGCGTGTGGCCCAGGGTCACAAAGTTGGCAGCACTGATGAAGAAAAGAAAGAGGAAATGAAACAACAAGAGGGTACTGTAAGCCTGCAGTCAAAGCCTCTTCTGTGACTAGTTCTGTTACAGTCGACGATCCAATGCCGTACATTTATGGTGTAGGTACGCTTGCCGTGCTTGCGATAGGGGTTGGGCTTTGGTATAGATTTGGCAGGGGTGAAAATGAATCCCACAAGCGCGCGACCAATCCAGGGCCTCAGGAGGGGAAACAGGGCAAAGCCCAGCCTCATATCTCTATGTTCAAAATGTTATTAAATTTTTTCAAAAAAATGACACTAAATAAATGACAACAAGCAACGTATCACCCAAGGAAAAGGAGATTTTGGATTGTTATACGAAACCGTCGTAGATCTATCTTTCACCTTGCCTATGCAATGGCCGGCAAAAAGTTCCTTGGTATTAAAATTAGTATTAAAAAGGGTGGCTACCTGCATCCATAGTTCCCAAAACCTAAATAAGACCACCTAGTAAAAATTTCTGTTTTTCGTAGAGACAAATAGAAATACCCTATATTATATAGAACCGGTAAGTATCCGACGCTTGCTGATGTTGTCAGGGTATTGCACAAGGCGAGCTCGGAATAGTAAATGGATGTAAATGTTGTTACAAATGTAAAAAATTGTTTCCCCCTGAGATGTTCAAGATTAGGGGACATACTCGAACTAAGAGTTGTATAGGTTGCCTGGCTAAGGCGAGGGAGAGGCGTCGTACCAATGCAAGGACCCTGTTATCGAACAAAAGGTAGACATTCTTGCCACTGATGTCGAAATTAGGGAAATTCAGCAGGATGAAAATTACCTACTTCTTTACACCCTGTTGGCATACAACATCATACCACAGTACATCGAACTCGTTGAGGCACCACCAAGAGTTATGAAAAGGCACTGCTAATTGAGAGATATCGTAAGGTACTACGATGCCTACAGGGAAAATTAAGATATACTCCACTACCCATTGGAATACCAGGCTCGAAATACCCTGCCTGCCGGGGGTCCTTGTGAACAATCACAGCGGTGTGTTGATATGTTTGGCTGTGCGGTTTATTTTCAAAATCCATAATCAAAAGTGGTTATATTATTAGTAAATGAACGTCGTAAGAGAACCCCACCACGGCTATCTTTACAGGCCCGACAAGTTGCGAAAAAATGCAACGTGTTCTTGATTTACTTGAAAACGAATATAGGCACCATTTCTACAATATCGTGATACTTTGTCCTACTATACGATGGAATACCACCTACCTTGAGAAGCCTTGCTCTGGAAGGATGATTACGTGTTCCTGATAGACCCCAAGGACCAACTGTTTGAATGGATAGCGAAATTTTCCTCATTGCTGGCGGGCGGAACACACCTTTTCGTTGTGGACGACATGATATTCTGACGAGAGTCTCGACAAGCGGCGACAACCCCTACTTGAATGGCTATCAGTGGTAGACATCGCAAGCATAGTTTGTGCTCTAACACAGTCATATACTGCTTTGCCCAAGAATTTGAGGAGGCAGAAGAAGCAGTTTGTTTGCCTGGTTATCCCCATGAGAAGAGTGATTGAAAATGATAGATGAGGAAACTTAATATGATTACGGACTGGGATCATATTAAGGCTGAATTGAAAAAATCCGACTATACATATCTATTTGTAAGGCTTATGCACCCCAGGGCTTCGATTATTTTTGGAGTGAGCACAACTCGTGCTTGTCCCTAAGGCAAAAACGAGTTAATATGGTAAGCAATAGATGTCAAAAATGTAAACACTTTTTATCTTTGGACAAGTTTTTTAGGCATAGGGTAAGCGGTCAACGAACCAAACAGTGCATATGCTGCCTGGATAAGCGAAGGCATATCAGAGGCGTACAAAGTGCCCCCATCAAGGCAGAGAGTCCAGGTGTAAAGAGTGTGGAGAAGTGAAATTATGTCGCCATAAAAGGGTGGGATCCCAATGTAAAGAGTGTGGCGGTAGTCAAATATGCCACCATCAAAGGGAGAGATCCAGCAGTGTAAGGACTGTGGGGTGGATACATTTGCAAGCATGGTTAGGATAAGATCAATATGCAGGGACTGTGGAGGTGGCAAGCATTTTGCAAGCATGGTAGGATAAGATCAATATACAGGGACTGTGGGGGTGGAGGCATTTGCAAGCATGGTAGGATAAGATCAATATGCAGGGACTGTGGAGGTGGAAGCATCTGCCACCATCAAAAACAAAGGTGGCATTGCCGTCATCTGCGACCTCTCCGGACATCTGGCCCATGTTGTAAGAAACCAAACCTGCCACGCCCTGAAAGGAAACAAGGAACTCGGCTCCCAGGAGTACCTAGGTTGCAATATCGCTCGTGCGGGCCATATAGAGGCCCAGTTTTCCGATGGGATGACATGGGACAACCATGGGGAGTGGCACATTTGATCACAAGGTGCCAATTAAATATAAGAAAATGGGGATGCCCCCACGTTGATTGTAGTTGTTAGTAGATTGCACTACACCAAACACTCAACCCGTGTGGGCAGGCGAAAATATATCCAAGTGTAACCGATATGTCTCGGAATAGGAAGTGCACGCCAACTTATCGACGTTAATTTTTACTACCACCTCGGGGTATTAAAAATTATCATTTTGAACCATTGTTAAAACCCACGGCCTGGCATTTGTCTCTCAGGAATGGGTGTACCACTAGCAGTGGCAATGGGAGGCCTGACCGTGGCTGTAGGGGTAGGACAGGCGGGTCTTAGGACAGCCGGGAAAAAAATGGGTATTAAGTCTAAGAAACATGAAAATATAAGGCTGATCGCCGAGGCTAAATTGAACTCTATAGTCGATCTTATTTCAAGGGCCGTCGAAAATGGGGAGATTGATAAGTACGAGTTTGGTTTGATTATGCAGGAGAAGCAAAAGTATATGATACTTAAGGAAGAAATGAGGCAACGTTTTAACCGTATTGTGAACGCCCTCAATGAACAGGAGCGGGCTCAGCTAGTTGCGAGGGGGAGACAAGAGGGTAGGGACGAATTTTTTAAAAAAGTTCAGTTGTACAGTATGCAAGCGGTATTTAGATTCCCCACCGGAGTATAAGCCTTAGTTTTTATATATTTTATAGGCATCATATGGCCTATAAAATATAGAGTTTTTCAGCCCTCCCCTAGCAGCCATTTATTCAGTTTTGTATATTTACATTCAACAACATGGACCTGTGGGTAGTAGTTGCTACCTTAAGCGTATACGGATGATATCGCCAGCACACCATTAAGTTTGCAGGGCTCATTATGGGGTACTGATTGGCTATGGAAGTTTGTTTTGATTACATCCTTGTAGTATTTGAGCTTGGCATTCACGTAACGGTCCTTTTTGACCGGCTCCGTCGTCAATTTTTGAGATATTAGCTCCTCAATCTTGTTCCAAATTTGCCGATATTTTTCAATCCAATCGGGGTACTCCTCAAAATCAATACCCATCGCCGGCACGGCATTGGTATTGTATTGACTCACCCCATTGGACCAGACCCCAGGCGTCTTTACCCTAAGCGCTACCACGAGGTCTATTGTATGGTACCCTATAATGTACCGCTGATCCTTGCCCCCGTTGGCTGGTACTGGATCTGACACTGTCAGGCATTCCACGTTGATATCATTGATGTCCGGAAAAATGGCGGCAAATGAGTAGAATAGCTTGGGGTTTACAATTTCATTTTCAAATTTCAGCATCTTGTTTTATTGTAATTTAAACGATGTCAGAGAATTGCATGTCACCCCCATTGCATCCACCCCCAATATACGTGATGTATTCCTGGTAGCAGTACCAGCACAGCATTTTAGCTTTCAACACAAGCCTTCGTCCGCAGGTACACCTGTCATACTCATCCAGAATACGTTCACAGTCCTTACATTGTTCCTCCATTTATATTATCTAGGTCATTAAGGTGATCCCATAGATCCTGAATCCTCCGGCTATTATGCTTATCCTTCTCTGATTCTTGTACTAATGTTAGGACCATAAGTGGTAGGGAGATACCAATGCCAGCCATAAAAGTCATGAATACTGCACTTTCAAATATATTGAATTTTGATTGCCGAGCTAGAGTAGAGATGGAATATACCCAGTTATTTTCTGAATTCACGGTCAAACTCTCATAAAAAAAATCATACAAAATATTGCTTGTGACGTCACAACTTTTCATCACTCTCCATTACACAAAATACCGTTAATCATCAGCAAAAATCCACTAATCATTAACGCATGCGCAATAAAAATGAAATCTTCGGACTTTGTTAAAATCTGTATATAAGAAAGGGATTAGTTGGTTTAAGAATGCCATCAGCAAACTATATAGCACCGTGTCGGCACCAGTGGCGGCAACTCGCGACGCTCTTGCCGATCGACTACAGAGTGTGCGAAATACCGTTGCATTCTATTACAACAAGGCAAAGGAACAAATTTCGGGAGGTACAACGCTTCACGACGAGGTTGAACAGGAGGCAAGGGAGGACTACGCGGGGGATATTCAAGACCCTGAGGACGATATACAGATGCTGGAGGATAGAAATAGGATCAAGACATGGAAGTTCAACAAGCATCTAAACCAACCTCTAGGGGACGCGATCATGCGAAAAATTGAAACCCACATAGAAATGCGCGTTAAGGTTGTGTACAGCTTCAGTTGTAATATTTACAAGGGTGGGGGCGATGTGTCTGATTATCACAAAACTAAGAGCTCCGGGTCACTATCAAGCATCGCCGAAATCGAAGCGTTCGTAGCGGAATGCGATATGAAGGGCCTCGATCTGGAGGATCACGAGTTCTGGACCAGGGCCTATTTACCACCTGTTAGAACCACCGAGACCCCCGGAGCATATGAGGGTAAAATTGTCTTCGATCACGTACAGATCAAGGTGATAAGCACACGTGAGCCTCTTTTGGGATGCGGCCCTCTCCCAGATTGGCTGCGGGGCAAGAGGTGCATATACGCCATGGATGGCGAAGATGCTAGAACGGACAACTTATGCTTTTGGAGATGCCTAGCTGTAAGGGAGAGGGTTAACATAAAACAAGGAACAGAGTTTCTAACAAGGCCAGCCCTCACGTTAGCCCGAAAGTACTACGAGGACCCCAAGCTAAAGCGTAAGGATGTGCGCCCTACGAGGCTGGTGGATCTTGAAGGAGTTGCCAAGCAATTCAAGGTCAACATTAGGGTCTTTGAACCCAAGAAAAACTCCCGGAAGGCACCATGGAGACTCGTCTATTGTCGAAAGCAGTACAAAAAGGGTTTAGATGGCATCAATCTTGGTATGCTGGACGGGCACTGTTTTTACATCAAGGAATTAGATGTGCTGACCCAGCACTGGGAATGCGAGGTATGTAAACAGAAGTTTAATTACGCCTTTTCCCTTACGCGGCATAAGAAGAACGAATGCGAGGGTGTCAAGACGACAATCATTTGCAAAGGGGGAAGGTCAAACGTATGCTGGGCAGGGCCGAGAAAGTCTTTTACGATGAGGGTTTTAGCTATGATGCTTCAAAATGGATTGAATACATGTCGGCAGGAAACCGGGAGGCACATACATCACGCACTATGCGGTCATGGTGGTGAACGCGTTATCCGCGAGGATAAAAAGGAGTGGAAAGTTGATGGTTATGAGCCCATCACAAAGACCGTTTAGGAGTACCACGGCTGTAAGTGGCATGGATGTCCCTGTCGGCCTGCGGGAACCGACGCGGCCAAGGCTCATTACGGTGCAACCCTGTCTAAGGAAAGGATGATACGAGAAACAGGGCTACAACCTCGTCACAGTTTGGGAATGTGAGAATCCACCCAAAATCAAGAGGTATTTTAAGAAGGAGTTCAGGCCGTATCCCCACTATATCGTCTTCGATTTTGAAGCTCTCCTGCATCCTTTAAATTATCAACAAACCTCTGATTTAACATATATTTCTCGACACATTCCCGTAAGCGTGGCTATTGCTGATAGCCTGAAAAAACACCCGACATTTTGGGTTTTCGTTAAAAAGTTTATTGGGGAGCAATTAGAAAAATTTGGGGGATTTCTTGAATACCTAGCGTCGAAGGTAGATGGCGCGCTACCTGGTATCCCTGGTATGATAATTTCTTCATATTTTTCAAAAAACAACAAAGGTTGTAGAATATGCGGTCAAACACCTGTACATGGGTATTGCCGACAGCTTGAATGGGGACCCCGAACGTTTCACGAAAATCCCAAGGTCTTGGTCAAACAGTTTGTGGGGGAGCTGGAAAAGAGGCATACCCTGATCGTGAAGGAGGTCGAGAGAATGTACCCGAAGCCTGACGACTTTGACATGCTCTCCAAAAAGAACAAGGAGCTGTGGAACGAGTGGGTAAACCAAGTATCTGTAATAGGGTTTTAATTCTGGCAAGTACGACATCAACCTGATCAAGCGGTATTTTGTCGAAGAGATCGCGCAAGGCGATAAGATCAAGGTGGCGAAAAAAGATAACAACTACATGTTCCTCACCACCTCAAGATTTAAATTTCTCGACATCAAAAATTTCCTTGCTCCTGGACTGAGCTATGCGGTTGGTGTAAATCGTTGGAATGTAAGCTGCAAAAGCTCGTGTTTCCTTATGAATGGTTGACTTACCACGGCAAGTTGAGCCATGTTGGACCCGTCGCGCACGAGGCTTTTTATAGCCGGCTAAGTGGGAAAAACACACTATCCCGCAAAGAGTATGAGACATTCTGCGCTGAGTTTTACAGGCGAGGCTGCGTCACCATGAATGGACTGGGTACGTGAGTACAACCTAGCCGATGTGGAACCGTTCATTGAAGGCCGTGCGACAAGACGAGGTTTGCAGTATTACGAATGACGAGATAGATATTTTTGAAGGGACGCGGTAAGTATTCCGGGCGTGTCGATGCGCTACGTATTGAACAAATCCCTACGGCTGAACCGAAAGTTAGAGCTATATACTCCGGGAGACCCATGCAGGCATAGGTGTAAGGACTCTTGTTATAGCAAGACCTGTAAGGCCTGCAAGGAGGTACGGAAAGCATGTGAAAAGTGTACGAGGAATGAGGCCTACGAGCTCTTACGGACGGGCATGGTAGGCGGTCCCGCGATCGTATTCTGTCGATACCACGAACGAGACGTGACGGGTATCAGATCTCACGTGTACGGCGAACCCCACAGGTGTAGGACCATTCTAGGGTACGAAGCAAATATGCTCTACCCTAGTACCTTTATGCAGGACTTTCCTTGTGGGAAGGAACAGCTGATCAAGGTGGCTACACCGACATCAGCACATAACTTAGAGATACTGACGCGAGGTGTGGTGGATGGGTCGTTGTTTGGGTTTGCGCAGGTTGATATTCGAGGTGCCTGAGTATCTGCGTGACAAATTCGGCGAAATGGCTCCCCTGTTTGTCGTCAAGGAGATACCGACAATCAAATCCCCGAGCACATACATGAGTACTTGAAAACTACTGGTCGCAAGCGTGTACCTGGAACACGTAAGCTTCTAGGGTTGCTACAGGCTGAAAAGATCTTACTGTATTCCCCCGTGTTAAAATAGTACCTCGATCATGGTTTGAAGGTGACTGCCTTTACCAATTTCTCAAGTATGCTAGAGGTAGGCCCTTTGAATTGTTGCCTGAAGAGATTGCCGATGCACGACGACAAGCCGATAAAGACCTCGACAAGCGTATTGCGGGGGATACGGCAAAATTGAAAGGCAACTCGATGATTGAAGATTTGGAGAGGCACGCAAATACTACGTTTACGAGGGATGAAAAGGAAGTTGATGCAGCCCTGCGAAGCCCCGTACCTCGAGGACCTTGAAGAGATTGGGGATGCGTATGAAGGTAAGAAGGGGCAAACACAAGTGTACTATCGATAGAGCCTACCAGTGTGGTATTGCAGTGTACCAACTAGCTAAGCTTCGCATGCTCGAATTTTAGTACGATTTTTCTGGACAAGTACGTGGATCGTCGAGACTTTGAGTACATTTACATGGACACTGACAGTGCCTATTTTGCCATCTCTGGGGAAGAGTTAAGAGATGTCGTTCGCTCCGAACTGCTTGACGAGTATGATGGGGATGTACAAAACTGGCTCGTCACCGATAAGTACTCGAGTCGAACAGGAGGGTTATTTAAAGCGGAATTTATTGGGTTTCGGATGATTGCCCTGACAGCCAAGTGTTATTTTGTGGAGGGTAAAGCTGGTACTAAATTTTCGTGCAAGGGCATGTCAAAGAGACAAAATGCTTTGACCTGGGGTAGATACCTGAGTGCGCTAAAGGGTGGTCTGGACATGGCTAAAAACGTAGGCTTTAGGGTGCACAACCAGGGTATGATCACGTACGAACAAAACAAACTGGGGCCCTCGGCGTTTTATGACAAAAGAGTTGTACATGATGACGGGGTACATACCTCCCCGCTTATGCTGTAAGCATATTTGAATAACGAGGCTTTCTAAAAGCTGTCCAAAGTTTTGTAAAGGTAGTACTTTACAAAACAAGTACAATATGGAGGGGACCAGGAAATGCACGCAATGTAAGCACACCTTACCACTAGACAACTTCAGGGTGATTCAACATAATGGACAACGAACAAAGAAATGTGCCGAATGCCTCAATATTAACAAGACCTCAAGAGGGCGTACCAAGTGCCCCCATGAAAAACAAAAGACACCACTGCCCAACATGCGATCGCCCTGGGTATCTCCATAGGATAATTCTAGCTAGGATTCATAACGCCCTTAGTTGGGATACAGAGATAGCTTCCCAGGAATATCTAGGATGTGATATTATAACATTCATGAAACACATCCAAGCCCAATTTAAGGGCGGTATAAACTGGGGAAACCGAAGGCAGTGGCAGTTCGATCACAAGGTGCCGCTAAAGTATGGGGAGAACGCGGTATACCCCAGCGAAGAGGTGCAAATTGCAAGACTCCACTACACCAACATGCAGCCATGTGGGTTGCAGATAATCAAAAGAAAGGTCATCGATATATCTCCGGGTAGAATGTGGTCTAGCGCGGTTGATCAAACACACTTGCTATAAATGGAAGTGTGCTTGTATATTGCTGTAATTTTACCCTATACCCTGATTGCTTTTTGTTTTTTCGATATCGACTACTAATAAACAGGATGTCTGATATCGCACAAGTATTCGACACAGCCTCTACAGAATATGAACATGTAGAGAAACCCATCGATAAACGTCAGGCTTTGAAGGAGGCCCTACGTAAGGGCAAGGGGCATCTATTACCCAAAAAATGTACCGAGGGGTTTGTTGAAAAGGCCCCGGAAGAGGCTATAGATAAGGTACATACTGAGTACCTTCAGCGGGAACTCCACGAAAAGGGTGAAAAGACTGCTAGGGCACTGTCTATCCATGTTATCAGCCTATATGCCAGCATGATTGGAATATTGTGAATATCGACAGTGTTGAGGAGCTCCAAAAAGATATCGAAGAGGATCCTATTATCCGAGACTCCATGACAGACTTGGGGATTCTTGTGTATTGTACCATTGGGAGGTATCTGGCACCCATCTTGGTAGCGGGACATACTGCGAGGCATATGGGTAAGAAGAAAAGAAACAGGAGGAGGTGCAGGAGGCGGCGGAGGATAAGGAAGAACCTCGGACGGCGGTGCTATAAGATAAATGACTGAGGAAGAGAAACAAGAAAAGCGAATAATTACAAAACCAGTAAAGCATCCGGGGCGTGTGGCCCAGGGTCACAAGTTGGCAGCACTGATGAAGAAAAGAAAGGAGGAAATGAAACAACAAGAGGGTACTGTAGAGCCTGCAGTCAAAGCCTCTTCTGTGACTAGTTCTGTACAGTCGACGATCCCAATGCCGTACATTTATGGTGTAGGTACGCTTGCCGTGCTTGCGATAGGGGTTGGGCTTTGGTATAGATTTGGCAGGGGTGAAAATGAATCCCACAAGCCGGCGACCAATCCAGGGCCTCAGGAGGGGAAACAGGGCAAAGCCCAGCCTCATATCTCTATGTTCAAAATGTTATAGAATTTTTTCAAAAAAATGACACTAAATAAATGACAACAAGCAACGTATCACCCAAGGAAAAGGAGATTTTGGATATGTTATACGAAACCGTCGTAGATCTATCTTTCACCTTTGCCTATGCAATGGCCGGCAAAAAGTTCCTTGGTATTAAAATTAGTATTAAAAAAGGGTGGCTACCTGCATCCATAGTTCCCAAACCTAAATAGACCACCTAGTAAAAATTTCTGTTTTTCGTAGAGACAAATAGAAATACCCTATAAGTATATAGAAACCGGTAAGTATCCGACGCTTGCTGATGTTGTCAGGGTATTGCACAAGGCGAGCTCCGGAATAGTAAATGGATGTAAAATGTTGTTACAAATGTAAAAAATTGTTTCCCCCTGAGATGTTCAAGATTAGGGGACATACTCGAACTAAGAGTTGTATAGGTTGCCTGGCTAAGGCGAGGGAGAGGCGTCGTACCAAATGCAAGGACCCTGTTATCGAACAAAAGGTAGACATTCTTGCCACTGATGTCGAAATTAGGGAAATTCAGCAGGATGAAAATTACCTACTTCTTTACACCCTGTTGGCATACAACATCATACCACAGTACATCGAACTCGTTGAGGCACCACCCAAGAGTTATGAAAAGGCACTGCTAATTGAGAGATATCGTAAGGTACTACGATGCCTACAGGGAAAATTAAGATATACTCCACTACCCATGGAATACCAGGCTCGAAATACCCTGCCTGCCGGGGGTCCTTGGTGAACAATCACAGCGGTGTGTTGATATGTTTTGGGCTGTGCCGGTTTATTTTCAAAAATCCATAATCAAAAGTGGTTATATTATTAGTAAATGAACGTCGTAAGAGAACCCCACACGGCTATCTTTACAGGCCCGACAAGTTGCGAAAAAATGCAACGTGTTCTTGATTTACTTGAAAACGAATATAGGCACCATTTCTACAATATCGTGATACTTTGTCCTACTATACGATGGAATACCACCTACCTTGAGAGAGCCTCGCTCTGGAAGGATGATTACGTGTTCCTGATAGACCCCAAGGACCAACTGTTTGAATGGATAGCGAAATTTTCCTCATTGCTGGCGGGCGAACACACCCTTTTCGTTGTGGACGACATGATATCTGACGAGAGTCTCGACAAGCGGCGACAACCCCTACTTGAATTGGCTATCAGTGGTAGACATCGCAAGCATAGTTTGTGGCTCTTAACACAGTCATATACTGCTTTGCCCAAGAATTTGAGGAGGCAGAAGAAGCAGTTGTTTGCCTGGTATCCCCATGAGAAGAGTGATATGAAAATGATAGATGAGGAAACTAATATGATTACGGACTGGGATCATATTAAGGCTGAATTGAAAAAATCCGACTATACATATCTATTTGTAAGGCTTATGCACCCCAGGGCTTGGATTATTTTGGAGTGAGCACAACTCGTGCTTGTCCCTAAGGGCAAAAACGAGTTAATATGGTAAGCAATAGATGTCAAAAATGTAAACACTTTTTATCTTTGGACAAGTTTAGGATCAGGGTAAGCGGTCAACGAACCAAACAGTGCATATGCTGCCTGGATAAAGCGAAGGCATATCAGAGGCGTACAAAGTGCCCCCATCAGAGGCAGAGATCCAGGTGTAAAGAGTGTGGAGGAAGTGAAATATGTCGCCATAAAAGGGTGGGATCCCAATGTAAAGAGTGTGGCGGTAGTCAAATATGCCACCATCAAAGGGAGAGATCCAGGTGTAAGGACTGTGGGGGTGGATACATTTGCAAGCATGGTAGGATAAGATCAATATGCAGGGACTGTGGAGGTGGAAGCATTTGCAAGCATGGTAGGATAAGATCAATATACAGGGACTGTGGGGGTGGAGGCATTTGCAAGCATGGTAGGATAAGATCAATATGCAGGGACTGTGGAGGTGGAAGCATCTGCCACCATCAAAAACAAAGGTGGCATTGCGTCATCTGCGACCTCTCCGGACATCTGGCCCATGTTGTAAGAAACCAAACCTGCCACGCCCTGAAAGGAAACAAGGAACTCGGCTCCCAGGAGTACCTAGGTTGCAATATCGCTACGCTGCGGGGCCATATAGAGGCCCAGTTTTCCGATGGGATGACATGGGACAACCATGGGGAGTGGCACATTGATCACAAGGTGCCAATTAAATATAAGAAAAATGGGGATGCCCCCACGTTTGATGTAGTTGTTAGTAGATTGCACTACACCAACACTCAACCCGTGTGGGCAGGCGAAAATATATCCAAGTGTAACCGATATGTCTCGGAATAGGAAGTGCACGCCAACTTATCGACGTTAATTTTTACTACCACCTCGGGGGTATTAAAAATTATCATTTATGACCATTGTTAAAACCCACGGCCTGGCATTGTTATATAGAAAGATGTCTTTTACAGCAGTTGATTATTTCCAAGGAAAACAAGTCCGATCAATTTATGTCGAGGATAAAGGTCAATGTATCGTGGCCTCCGATGTTTGGAGGGCCGCAAGATATAAACGAAGGGCCGGGGTACAGGCCATTCAGCGATATGTTCCTGGCAAGTATAAAATGCGATTAGGTGACGCTTTTGTAGACCTTCAGGAGGTACTCAGAGCTGAGTACCTACATCCGGACACGGTTTTAGTGACTGCCATCCTGGAGGACGATCTTGATGCCAGGGATGAACAGCTCATGGTACAGGCCCGGGAAAATGGGAGGCTTAGGGAAAGACATGTCCCACACCGTCATCAATATGATACCGTGCTATGCGTGGTTGATAAAAATGATCCCCACGAGCATGGAAAAAAAGGCGGGCATGATCACTACATGATCCGATGCCAAAAGAAGGAGCTCGGCACAAGAATAAACATATTAGGAGCAATGTACCCCGATATGGCCGTAAGGGAACCGGAATGTGACGATCCTAATGCCGTGCATACTTGGTGTAGGTTCAAGGATGATGTCCTTACGAAGGACAATTTTTACAAGAACCATTTCACCCTACCTGATGATGATACGCGAGAGCTCTTCGAAGGCATGTTTGACTTTGACATGTCGTAAGCGGGCACTAATTTTAATACTCACAAGGGTATTAAAATTATCATTTTTTTTTTACCCTTTTTGGTATATGTTAAAAGCCAGTGAAATATCAAAAGATGGAAGCCTATGTACAAAAAATGCAAAAGGATTATGATATCCGCGTACCTGTACTACGATGCTGCATAAAGGCAGGATCAGTGACTGGTTATTGCCCTACCTGCCTGGAAAATTTCAGGTATCGAAATGGGAAATACTATGAAGGATTTGAATACCCTACCGATGACGACCTTTTGCACAGGCTAGCGTCGGGCAGGAAAGCGCGGGATACATTTGCAAGAAGCGAGATCGATGAGGAACTCGAGGATGATATTCAAGCCCTGGCACTTTATATCGTTTCAGTTCAAGAGAACAAGTATGGGGCACTCTGTTACGAGGTTATCAAAGATAAGGCATTGAGGTTGTCGGATTTGGCCGACATAGAAACAATAGGTAATATACTCAATTTTCCTATACCAGATAGACGCTTGATTGATATTGATTTGGATATTGAGCCTGATGTCATTAAAGGTATAGTTTATGGGTACCCATTCTATACCCTGCTCCCCCTTATGTATATAAGGGATCCGAGTAAAGAGTTGGAGGATGAACCTTTGGAGGTACTCCTGAAATTACTCTTTACCAATACTTGATATGTTCCGGGGGTACCTGAACATCCTCTGGAATAAGCATCAATTCCTCTGACACGAAGCTACGATCAGGGCCGTCCTTCAAATAGTACAAAAGGCGACTACCCGCTACAATACGATCCAACCTGTAAGTATGTTTGCTGTAAAAGGCGTCAGTGGCCCGTCTTTTTGAGTCATCATGCTCCTCCCCTGGCTGTAGCAGATACAAGTACAAACCATCCTCAGGTAAGGGCTTTTCCTCGGGATATTTCTGATCTTTTGCAAGTGGGACATCCTCGAGCTTAATCGCCTTGTTGGGCTTTAAGTCGATCATGAAAGTTTTGCTGCTGTTTAGACTTTTGACGATAGTGTACAGGTGCTTGACCCAAATGGTACTAGGCTCCCCAGAGGCCAACTCCTGTGCATCCTGAGGCTTAAAGAGCCTCTCGGCAAGTACCTTGTTGTACGACTCGACAAAGGCCGTAAATGTATGGTGGTATTTGGTGGTAGCTCTCTTGATTTCAACGCCTTTACTCCCCAGTAGCTTCGTTACATCTGATTTGAATTCGGAACCATTGTCACATTGAAAGGTTTTAGGCTAGTGTAAGGGCCCTGCTTTGTAAATATCTTTGATCATATCCGCGACCTCGCTGGCTTTTTTCGTTTTTAGGGGGCTGGCTACTTTGTACCTTGAGGCCACGTCAATGCTTGTCAGGATGTATTTGTAGGTGCTTCCATATAGCTTGTCATGTGGCATGTACAGTAGATCAAATTGGTGCATTTCGTTGGGTGTTGTAATGGTAAAATGGGGGTAGTCTATACGTTTTGGACCCCGAATATGTCGGAGCCACAAGAGCTGCCTGGATAGCCAATGAGTTACTAGTTTTTTGGAGAGACCGCCGCTCTCCTTCGCGAGTAATTTAATAGCCTTGCGCCCGGTCCACAGGTGTTCCGGGGTATAGTAAATTTGACCTAATTTCTCCGCCTCCTCCTCAGTAACGATATGTAGTGATGCTTTTGACATGTTTATTATACATGTCAAAAACATTCTTACAAATAGTTATATGCTATAAACCCTAGCAGAGATAGGGAGCCAAGGACGAACGTGAGCTCGCCATCCTGTTGCTCCTTTGAAGGCGTGTAAAAATCTTTCAATTGTGGGGCCTTCTTTTCTGAAGCAATGTAGTATTGGTACATATCATCGTCCAACTCTTTTAGGCTCCTACCAGCCTTTATTTGCATCTCCCTTTCCTTCGCAAACCAATCGAGCTTAGCTTGCCTATCCCGTATCCATTTCGCCTGGGCATCATTGAGCTTTTCCATAGCCTCGTCATGCCTCTTTCGCTCTGCCGCCCCATGCCCCGATAATTTGCTGAATAAATAATTTGTCCCGCTGAATGCCAGGGCGTTTATTGCCGCGCCTGCCATGATCACCGCAATTGTTGCCATTTATTTCAGTACATCAAAGAATGAAACCTACCACCCAGAATGTTTAACTGAGCATCTTGAAGCATCTGAACTGAGCATCTTGAAGCATCTGAAATCCCCGGTTCCGTCGGCTTTTTTGGTCATATGGAGAGTAATGCCGTCACTAAGCCTCTGTAGGGGCCTCCCGCTACCCTGTAGGGTATGGTCGGGAGATGCTCTGAAATCGATAAACAACGCATACCGCTCATTAAAGAATTGGCCAATCGTTACTTCCGAGTTGTGGCCCCCGAGGAGGTTCGCAACCCCCTCAAAATGATCCTTGCCGAGCATCGCATGCGAATACAGTTCGTTGGGCTCGCCCTCCACAGTGATGGATATCTTTTCAATTTTTGGATTATAAAATACCTCATTGACACCAGCGTAGGCCTTCACTTTCCCAGGGTCTATAAAGAGTAACAGGACACCCTTGAGACTCTTGGCAGGGGTATCGACTTGGAGGTTGTAGCTAGTATCCGATTTTTTCATGGTCACCACCTTACTTCGAAGTATCCGTTCATAGGGTAGCGCAAGGCTACTATACCTTGACATCATGGCACTTGCCAGGCCCTCGTGATTGACCTTGTCAAACTCCAATGAAATATTGCTTATTTTATAGGCAGCGTCGGCTGCCTTGGCTGCCGTACTTCCCACGGCCGCCGTGCCCGCATCTTTGATCACGTCACTGTACGATGCGAAATGTAGTACAAACTGTAATCTGTCATGGAGCCCTGCCTGGTAAAAAGGGAGATCATTTGTAAGCTCAAAAATCTTGTCCAATGGGATGCAAAAAGTGTTGCCATACGCCGCGGCGATGGCTTTTTCCTCATCAGTCCCGACGTACTCAGTAGCCTTGACCTGCAGAGCTCTGATGGTACCATTATTGGGGTTGATTCCCTCTAGGATGAGATTGTTCTCCCTATCAAACTTAGGGAGCCACAAGTCTCTGTAGGCCGCGAGCTTGTTGTAGTCGCTGATATTCTGCACCTCTTTGTCATTCAAGGTGATGCGTAGATTTCGCACCAGGCTTTTGCCGATATTCGAGACGATGGTACGCTTCGTGTTGGTCCCTGTCAGCACCAGGTCAAATAGTAGCTTGATGCTGCCCGGAAATATGACATCATTCTGTCCTAGGTTCGGAATATCCACGTACAGGTCTTCATTCTGGTTGATTGTGGAAGGTATATGGCTTACCTTGACGCGCTGCCGTTTCCCTTTGATAGCAAGGAGCTGCTTCGTTTCTGCGTAGGGGTCTAGGATACTTCCAAATCCACTCATGCTTTATTATAGAGAAATTTTAAATAAAAGATGCCAACTAATCCAGTATTTGTACCTGATATTGATCTTCCGGATGATGAGGATGAGGGCCATCCAAATAAGCCCAATGATACTACGTCAAAACTCCCCGGAACGCAAAGCTCCCATCAACACCAGGGCCTTCAACAGAACAACAAGGTGCTCCAGGGGATCTCCTTTCGGATCGGAGGAAAAAATTGAGGATAGGGTCAACGGCCTCTACGATCTTCTTACGGAGAAGTTGAGGTTACGGCCTGATGCGAGATATCACGATGCCTTCAGGGTGGATAAGGGGAATCAACTGATTGTTAAAGAGATAGTGAAAGGGAAAAAAAACCTTCAAGGAAATAGTGATTACAAATCAAGATGGTAATTTAAAAACCATTGGCCAGATACAAACGTTGCTAGGTAGTAATCGTCTGCAGGCCCTGGGTTTTGCCGACTATGTTACACCCAATAAAAGTGGTAAATTCAGGGCCCAGAACCTCTTGAAAAGGTATAGCAAAATAGAGAAGGAGGCTGAAAACGCTGAAAATATTGAGATGGAATCGTTGGAGGAGATCGATGAATTTGTAGATGCCACGGAGAGCCTTATACAAGACACTTCGTTTTCTGGGCCTGATGAAGGTGGCATCACCGAACGTGAAAGAAGGGGGCTTGACCTCGAACTTCAGACATTAAGAGGTAACTTGAAAAGCTTGACAAGCAAGATGATTTCGCTTGATAGCGAGATTATCAGGGCAGAGGGTAATTTGAAAGAACTTGAGGAGAAGAAGGCCGGGGCAGATGAAGGACAACAAGCTAACCTTGAGAGGGATATAGAAAAGGTGAAGAAAGAGATTAGGGATCTGAATGATAAAAGAAAGGCCCTAAGGGAAGCACATGGCATGCTATCCACTGACATATACCCCCAGCTGAGACATATCAAGGAGACCCTGATGAAAATTGCCGGGGATGACACTTTTTTGCTCGAGAAGCTTAAAATTTTGTTCAAGGAACAGGGGATCACTATAGCCAGCATCGTCTCCGCTATTGGCCTACTGATAAGCACCATTGTACTCTCATGTCGGATGGCAGCATGTATACGCTGGGCATGACAGCAAAATTCACCGGGGTCCTTGCATATTGCAAGACCTTCTGAAACTCTGTGATGTCATGTCCTACATTTTCCTGACGCTGTACCATAGCCTCAAACTTTTGCATCAATATTTGCCTTGCCGTGTAGTTATCTGCACCAGACCCGAGTAAGGAGGCTTTCGCACCCGCCTGCGATCCTAGTAACAAGACCACGTAGACGCGAATACTCTCACTTAGCTTGGTCAGACCTTCCCATGTCAAGCCTTGACTTGCTGGTATAATGAATTTGGCCCAGTCCCCATCAACTTGTGGCCACCATCTACCGTTGGTGAGTGATGCACTTACTGATTTGGTCTTGTACAGGCCATTAGGGTCGGCACCATATTCACAGCATATTTGTGCATACCCAGATGTGGAGTAGGGATTTTTGTACCGAGAAAAACAGTCATTAAAAGACATGGGTACTTTCATTCTTGCCAGAATACGACGCATGTGGTAATACACATGAAATTTAAATATGGAGTTTACAAGGGGTACAGAGCCCGTTAGATGTTTTGCTGATATGCCCAGGGCTGTGCTCGCGCAATGAGTTGCAAAGTTCACCTGAATATTCCAGTAGTCCAGGGCTTGTCCTCTTGTCCAACCCTGAATGACACGGTCGTTCAGGTAGGTTGTTGTATCCTGATTGGGTATTTGGTGAATTCAGGAAATACCACAGAAATATAAGACTCCGTCCCAACATACAGGTCCTGATGCTCCAGGTTGACGACACCAAGTGGCCACTCACCACTGTTGGAATCGTACTTTGCCTTGGGGTTGTATGAATACATGTTCATCTTTGTTTTAAAACAAAGATGAAACAGCTATATATTACTGATATCTAAAAACCTACGATATTTGAAGACTACCTGGGACAGGATAGTAGGATAGCCCTGAAATCGATAAGCATCAGGCCTGTATGGTTGAACCTTTACAGCGATAATGAATTTGTCATCCGTAAAATAGGGCCCGATCAGATGGAAATTAGAATTAAGATCATGAACGGTCTGTATAGGATCGAGGATTTAGCGGCTATCGTCAATAGTCAGGCACAGGACAGGATAAACCTTTTTGTCCTAAAAAATGGACTCTGTAGGCTCCGTGTCAGTGACGGGTACACGGTGGTTATTCATCGACAGTTGCAAGAGCTCCTGGGTCTATCCTACGACCCTAGTAAAAAGTACTATCAGAAGGGAGACTATGATTCCTTCTACAAGACTGACATCTATATTCGACTACGACTCGTTTGCCCTCAGTTGGATGAAGACGACTGCCTGCTAGATGGTAAAAAGTCTAAAATTCTGGCCCTGTTTCCCACTAAGGAATTAAACGCTTGGGGGGGGATATGCTAACCTGGAGTTTCGAGACCCCAATTTACATGCCCTTGAAGGGGTCCATGGATCGCCTCGAGTTCATGCTAACAGACGAATTCCACCACGACAAAAACGTTTCGTTCACTGGGATAACAATGTGCCTTCTCATAGAATAAATAAATGGCTGATATAACGAAGCTGTACCCAAACCTACCAAGTGCACCTGCAGAAGGTGCGGACATGCAGGAGGAAAGCCAAAATTATAGGCTTGATGAAATAAATGAAATCGAGAAGTATCTGCGATCTGAAATTAAGGAGAGGGATAAGCTTGCGAAGAAGTTCAAGATGCATGGAACCTGGGTACGCTACTGTGACCATGGATTATTAGGGGTTTCGGTTATCACCTCGGGGATCGGTATTGGTACCCTGTTATCCGGAATGGGTGTACCACTAGCAGTGGCAATGGGGGGTCTTTCATTAGCCGTGGGGATGGGGCAGGCAGGCCTTAAGACTGCCGGAAAAAGGTTGGGGGTAAAATCAAAAAAGCATGAGAACATAAGGCTGATCGCCGAAGCAAAGCTGAACTCGATCGTTGATCTAATATCAAAGGCTGTTGAAAATGGGGAACTTGATAAATACGAGTTTAGCCATATATTGCAAGAGAAACAGAAGTACATGGTCTTGAAAGAACAGATGAGGCAGAGGTTCAACCGCATTGTTGACTCCATCAATGAACAGGAGCGTGCCAAGCTAGTTGCCAGGGGGAGGCAAGAGGGTAGGGAAGAGTTTTTAAAAAACGTACAATCTGCGTAGTATGCAAGCGCTATGTAGACCCTCCACCTGAGTATAGGCCATAATTAATTTTATATATTTTATAACCTTATATGGGTCATAAAATATTTTAATCCTCACTCAGTAGTGATTCTTTTTTAAAGTCTTTATATCGACATTCCGTAATATGTACCTGGGGGTAGTAGTTTTTGCCTTGCACATATATTGATGATAGTGCCAGGATGGTACTGGCTTGGCAGGGCTCATCATAGGGTACTGGCATATCATGAAATTTAGTGCTGATCACGTCTTTGTAATATTTGAGTTTAGCGTTAACATAGCGGTCCTTTTTCACAGGCTCCGTCGTCAATTGCTCGGAGATAAGCTCCTCGATCCTGGACCAGATTTGACGATACTTGGCAACCCAATCTGGGTACTCTTCAAAATCAAGACTCATCGCTGGTACTGCATTGGCATTGTACCGGGTCACCCCATGCGCGGATCAGATTTTTGGTGTCTTTACTCTGAGAGCTACCACAGGGTCTTGTGTATGGTATCCTACTATATACCGTTGATCCTTACCTCCATTGGCAGGTATTGGATCTGACACTGTCAGGCAGTTCACATTGATATCGTTGATGTCTGCAAAGGTAGTCGCAAATGAGTAGAATAGCTTAGGGTTTACAATTTCATTTTCAAATTTCAGCATCTTGTTTTATTGTAATTTAAACGATGTCAGAGAATTGAATGTCATCGTACATACACAACCACCCCCGTTATAGGTAATGTGCTCTTTGTAGCAGTACCAACACAGCATTTTATCTTTTATCATAAGTCTCCGTTCACAGGTACATCTGTCATATTCATCAAGCATACGTTCACAGTCCCTACATTGTTCCTCCATTTTATTTATTTATGGCCCCACAATTTTGCAAGGTCTACCTTTTCATCCTCTGAAAAACACCAATCTATAACCCTATCAGGATGCCAGGCTAATGGAAGAAGATCCTCCTTAATCCTAGCCTTTTCAGATTTCCTCTGGTGATAGGCAGGGAGTAGCTCGGGCTCATCTTCATAAACCCTGAGGCACATGTCCTCCGTTTTGAACCAGTCGGGTATGGCCCTAAATAACCATGAGCTGAATATAAAGAAATCCTCTCCAACAGCCTTGTTGCACATGTCCTGTGTCTTGAATTGATCCGGCACATACCTTAGCATCCGGGGATACTTTTCAACAGCCTCATTACACATGTCCTGCGTTTTGAACCTATCCGGTACATATTTGAATAGATAGGGATATTTTTCAATGGCCTTACTGTACATGTCCTGCGTCTTGAACATATCCGGCACACATCCTAGCATATAGTACTCCCCTTCAAAAACCTTATTGTGTAGGGTATATTCGAGTATATAGTACTCCTTTTCAACGGCCCTATTACACATGCCTTGTGTCATGAACCTATCCGGCACATGTACGAACAAAAGAGGGTCTTTTTCAACAGCCTTGTTACACATACCCTGTGTTTTGAACCTGTAGGGGACATACCTTATCTCATCGGAATTTTTTTCAACAGCCTTGTTGAATAGGTCCTGCTTATACCCGGTCAACTTGGCAAGAGTGTTATATAGTGTACTGATGGCGTTCCTGAACCAACTCATTTTTTATTATTATTATATACAGATTTCAACAAAGTCAGAAGATTACAAGGCGCTCATTTTTTTTATTGCGCATGCGTTAATGATTAGTGGATTTTTGCTGATAATTAACGGTATTTTGTGTAATAGAGCGTGATGAAAAGTTGTGACGTCACAAGCAATATTTTGTATGATTTTTTTTATGAGAGTTTGACCGTGAATTCAGAAAATAACTGGGTATATTCCATATCTACTCTAGCTTGCCGGCAGTTAATGCACATTTATTAGTATTAGTATTTTTATAACACAGTTCACCTCTTTATTGCGCATGCGTTAATGATCAGTGGATTTTTGCTGATGATTAACGGTATTTTGTGTAATGGAGCGTGATGAAAAGTTGTGACGTCACAAGCAATATTTTGTATGATTTTTTTTATGAGAGTTTGACCGTGGTTTTTAGAAAATCCTGGGTATATTCCATCTCTGCTCTAGCTGTAGTCGCTACTGCTAAGTTGCTGTAACAGAACCTCAAGACGTACAAAAGTCCACTGTGGCCAATTGAGTTAAAACATTTCTTGGATTAGCAGGAATTGATACTAATGTCTTTCAGGCTCATTCAACCAGATCAACATATTCTTTGAAAGCTAAGGTCACTGGTTTATCTTTACAAGATGTTTTAAACAAGGGAATCTATAGGAAAGTTCTGTTTGGCAACAGCAGTACCATACCACCAAGAATGTAATAAATTATGCGCTTTAAGCAGAGGATAGACGGCCGGAAGGGCCGCTATTATAGAGCGCAGTTGGTTAGTAAACTCAGTAATAGATTGACGTATTTTTTTTAAATAAAATTATTTAATGTTGTAACGCCGCGAATTGAGATTTAATGAAAAAAATCGAAGTACGATGTTCTAATACGATCTCTGCCTAGCCACCCGCATAACCTGTTTACTTGTCTAAAAAGTTTTTATTTAATCTTTATATATTTTAGACCAGGGGTGTGGATCCTTTTGAGGTCGTGGTGGTAACTTGAGACGCAGTGACCATGGTTTTCCACAACGACAGTTTCGCGATGTTAGTGTGATTTGTGTACTCTATAACTTACATTTGTTATTTCACTTGTCACATTCCTAGTTTTTTGCAAACAAATTTCCAGGCTTTTGTCATTATTCCCAAGGACCTGTACTCACAGAGCGGAGAGGGTTTTCTTGCTGGTGCCTGCGCACTTTGAGACAAAATTAGAGATTTGCCGAAGCGCGCACATGCTAACAAAAAAACTTGTGAGTCTCGCGGCCTTACAAAATTAAGGAATTATCCAGTATCGAATTATTAGGATCCAAAATAGAAACATCATCCCGAGGGCATCTGGTACCTTATGACATAGGACGGGCCACATGATGATTACCAGTCCCCGCCGGTGTCGACAGATATAAGATGCCTTGGATACGAGGTAGCTCATATTTTGGCGGTCTGTTTATTCTATCAAGTTGAAATAATTCGCGCCAATCTAACACACATACGGAGTTTTTTTGTTAATTGAAATATATTTTTTTTGATTTAGTCAGTGTGAACATACTGATGTAAATAAACAGAATTTGATTTTTGAGTAAAGGATGAAATTACAGTTTTAGCAGCATCTTCATTTCATTGACAAAGAAGGTGCTTATTTTTTATATAAAGCCTTTCACTCTACAAACCAATTTATATCTAGCTAGCTACCTATTTGCAACAATGAGTTTAAATGTTGTAGCTAAACTATCTTTCTATAGCTATCACTCCTATTTTGTACTTTAAATCCTTCTTAGACTCAGGGGCAACGTCCATACTCACATTGCCACGCTTATCGGAAATAGGCTGATAAAACTTTTGACCTACCTACCTACCCTTTTAACGGCATGTTTTCTCCCCAAAAAAACCTTGAAGCTTGTGAATTTGTAGCAAATATGATTCATTGTCCCTTGTCTTAACGGAAACAAGTTGACCTACCTACCTACTTCCGGCCTATTTCCGATAAGCGTGGCAATGTGAGTATGGACGTCACCCCTATAGTTGTAAAATGTATAGCTAGCTCGCTGTACACGTTGTTTTTTTTATAAGAACAAAGTTTATAAGAACGGAAGGCTTCAAAACCCAAAAAATTAAGAACATGTTAAGAACATTATGAAGGCTTCAACGCGATTGGACAAAAAAATTAAGGTCAGAAAAAAAGAAGAATATTGAATCACAAATACATTCTTTTTCTTTAAATTAACAAAACACTTACAAATAATCCTATAATATATAAACATAACTTTTATATCACGTTTTAAACTTTACAATATTTTCAGATCAATGTCATTGAAATCATCTATTCTAACTAAATCTGTTGAACCATCCTCGTATTCGACAAGATATCGGACAAGGGAAGAGTTGAAGTACTTGATTTTCCCCTTAAACCATCCATTTTCATATAGACCCATGACATCACGGCCTACCATTTCGTCATCTATCGCTCGCTCGGTTAAGAACATTGTAAGAACAGTTTTAGGCTATGATATATAAAAATTAAGAACATTGGAAGGCTATCCCCGATTTTTGTGTTCTTATAAAAAAACAATGTGTATATATATTTATAAGACAGACGTCATTTACAGCAAAGGCAAGGGTTGATAAAACAAATGCCACACCATTCTCCCAATTAATAATGTGTCTGGTGATGCCCCACCTTTGAGAAAAAAGAACAGATTTTTCACGCAACTCTCATGCAAGAGGCCTTTATTAAACTAAAATTACAAATATCTGAAATGAAAACTAAAATTTGGCAAGGGCATGGTCAATATAAATCGTGGCTACAAGAAACATCAATTTGTCATTTGTGTTTAATTAAACACAATTTTTTTTTTATATATCATATTATATATAATTGGTTGTGTTATTGACCCATAATAAAATTGAAACTATATATCTGACCTGGAGTTGTAGGTCAGATAATTCACGGTGTTCCCTATCCAAAAAAAATCCCTCTTGTGCATTTTCTCTGCAAGGCTTTGTGTACCTCATTTGGTTGTATATAGCAAACATAATCCACCATTTCAAGAGCACTGTGCTGATTCATTCTACTCCAAATCATTGTAGAAGATTTGATTGATATCCATCAAAGAATTAGAGGCTGCAAGATACCAATGCTCCTGAGCTACAACATCTGCATGAGAAGCTGGACTTGGTTTTCAAGGAATCGAAACAGAATGGGGCTAGATTTCGAATGCAGGAGTGTTGTTAAATAACTGCTATAGATTAGATTAGAAGTTTATTCAATGTCATTATAAAACACGTTTTGTAACCGCTCATTGTTCCCGCAAAAGTCATGATTTGAAATGTATTGCTGCATGCTAAAATTGTTGTGGTGAGTGTGAAAATGTACTATCTTAAATCCATCATGATTCCCTAGATTTATTTAGGTTCTTTTTACAGTAGTACTAAATTATGATACATGGACATCAGTTATGTTTTTTATTTCAGTTCAACATCAACATTGCCGAGGACGATGACGGAGAAAATGAAGATCTAAATAACATTTTTAATTTGTTAGCAAATATATATCAACAGATTTCAAAATATTTAACTTGCTTGAAGTCAATATTTTTATTATCTGAGAGCCTTATTCGAAAATTAGAACATGTGTACTTTTTAAGACTGGATTGACAGCTAAACCCAAAATAGGGGTGATTCAGCCTCAAAAACTGCAGAAACAATAAAAATAAGCCAAAAATCCACCATTTTTATTTTTTTCAGCCATTTTGAGATTGAAACATGCTTGATGGCTAGTGTAAATATGAGTTTGAACTAAAATTATGGGTGACAAAAGGTCAATAACTGCAAAAAACTTTAGAAATAGGGTTTCGAAGCAAAAAATCCACTATTTTAATTTTTTTAAGCACCCTAGATATACTGTAAGGTCAAAACATGTAAACTTGGATGGCTAGCAGAGATAAGGCATTAAACCAAAAATAGTGTATAACAATCAAGAAGGGATTTTTAGCAAAAATTCTACCATTTTTAAAGCCCCTTGAAAAAAATATGTTTTCAAAAAACTAATTTTTTATTACTATTGTGTTGTGAAACAAAAGAGAGAAAAAAATAAATTCCTATAGGTATGATCAGGTAATTTATTGAGAATAATTAAGCATTTCATTTTTTCTGAAGAAACCCTTATATTTTACGAATTTTCTGAAAAATAGCCCCAGTTAGCCTTAAAAAATAGCAATGATCGTAAACTATTAAGGTATAGTGGGTTTTTTCCTGAATAGTTGAAGCATCAAGGTAACTTTTAAGCCTTATTGTATTAATTTGTTCCATTTACAACTGATTTTTTCACCCTAATCTGCCAGAGTAGGAAGGGGTTTTTTGGTTTTAAAATCATATACATTTTTCTGCGATATGGTAAAAGTTCCGTCTTTTGGGCTACTTCCCTAGAGCTTTGGCACTAATTACATTTACACCTGCTCCCACTGTTAATTAGGACATTGATAGTGGAACCATTGATTGTCACTGGGTAGGTCAGGCATGAGTCTGGTAAAATTTGTGATGATCCATTTAGAGTAAATACAAAATCATTACCTTTGGTGATTTCATTGTTCTCTGGTGATTGACATACATTGCTGAAATGTCTAACCTTGTGCAAGCATAACAAATTTTTCCTTTAGTGATGTCGCATTTATTTAGCATGATTAGTTTGCTACCGCACCAATAACATTGTTGACTGGGTGTAGTAGGTATAGGGTGGGTATTCTGCTTTTTGGGGGAAATCTAAAACTGGATTTTGTTGACTTCATTGCCATCAGAATCGTCACTACCTGGGCCAGTTTTAGAATGGACTTTGTACATACTACTTCACTTGACGGTCTGTATCTCCCATGATAGTAGAAATTTGTAAAAGTTCAAGTGTCAATTCGTGTTCCTTCAACACATGTTTTCTTAATTTTTTTAATCGTTTCATCAACAATTTTATCACTGAGATCCGCCGTTTAGTGACATTTTGGGAAATGGATTCAGTTTCATTCAGCAAACATGTGTGAAATATATGACGTTTGTTACACTTTGGTAAAACGTGTGCATCCAAAACTGTATAAGTTTTAACATAATAATCATCGGCATCAACAGAAATGTATTCAGGCAAGGTGTCGAAAATTTCTTGATGATCTTTACCACCATTATGTAAATGCAGAGCCTTTTTTGGGCAGAATCTGTAATGTCAGCTGCAACAAGGTATAAATCAAATCCTTGACACCATTTCTTCCATCGTGTACGAAGACTCGTGGTCTCGCCATGTGTGTCAAAAATAGGAGGGCAAGCAATATTAACTGCTCTAGCCATGAAAAAAATGTAGCTATGTAGCTATCAAAGATGCACATATAAATAATTAGTCATGGAAAATACAGCGTAATTAGTTTTTATACAAGGCTTAAAAAAGAGTTGATAATGATTTGCCAAAGTTTGCTACCGTTATTTATAGTTTATTTTAATATAGAATTAAAATATTTATTAAGTATCATACAATTATTTCAATGTCAATGGAAGTTTTTGCAGAATTAAAAGAAGATTTAAAAGCAATTGAAGGATCTCTCATTGACAATTGGTTTGAAGATGCCAAAGAAAAAATTGCAGAGAACCATCAAAATGAAAGTGAATATGTGAAAAATACCAGTGGTAATTTTTTTTTTTTTTGCAAGTTCTTAACCACTTAGTTTTTTTTAACATGACCAGCATTGTCAGGCAGTTATCTCATTGTTGTAAGAATGCTCGCCAAAATGTGAAATGCCTTTTGCATCTCAAATTTTTTGGTCACTGGAGCGCACGCACAGCATCTTCCTTTTGTTTGATGGCTATCCACAAACCCAATTGACCTTGACCAAAATAATTTGTACAGTGACATGCTTGAGGTTGCTGTTCTTGAAGTTTGGACACAACTCAATGATATACCAAATATTAATTTTAATATCTAGAACAAATTTCGAACCTTCGAAAAGAAATTCAGAAGTACACACGAAAAGACAAAGAGTTAGATTGTACGTATGCACTGTTAATATCATTTAATATCGTTTTCTGTTTTTTTTATGTGTAATTAAAATTGCTGCATTGTGCAGTATGGAGCCCTAAGTCAAACGAAACCTTAGTAGCTCTGTGTGAATTTTTTACCTTGGAATTTGTATTTCACAGTACAAACACAAAGTCATCAGTATCTGTTAAAGGAAGATAAAGGCAGTACCAAATTTTGCTTTTCTATTTCTTTTTATATATATTTAATGTATATATTCATATATATGTACGTGGTAACATCAGCTTTTTGATATTTAAGTGTCATCAGAACAAAAAACAGCTGTTGAAAATTTAACTAACGAATTGAACAGATTGTTGATTGCTAGTGAAGAACAAGTGTCGATAGCCAGCAAAGAACAAGAAAATGTAAAAAGCATGGAAGAGGGGAACGTAAAAATGGAACAGAGTATGTATGCATGTATTTTTAAATTTTCATGTCTTGAAAATTCCCGTGTGATTGACTCAGGTTAGTCCTTGTGATATTAAACAAAGAAATTTTCACTAAAAAGTAAGACGACATACCATACATACCATACAGGTGTTCTTTTTATAAGAAACCTATAGTAATGGGCTTAGTTTTAGAAGTTTCTTATTTTATTAATACACTTTAAAATAGTAATGTTTACCATGCTGTGACCAATTCCTTTGTTTTCTTTAAAGCATTCATTGGGAAAATTTTTGTCCTAATTTTGTTACCCAATTTATGATCTTGCTCTCTATGCTTTTTCCTATAATTTTCTGGTGCAACACGTTTTCGTTGAGGTTGACCAATTTGACAAAAACAACAACTCATGTTTAATTATTGGTTAATTTGTAGGTACTGCTTTCTTGGCCTATAATTGATGTTTTCAGTAGTTTATACCAGCTTGTTCATTTTTTCTTTGTATTTTTCAAAGCTTTTTTTGTAGTGGTATATAATTATTTTTTCTATAGGTCTTCAACAAAAAGAATCAAAAGTTGATATGAAGCTGGAAAAATTGGAAAAAGGGAAGCGCTTTTTCGAAGAAAATTTACAATTAAAATTAGAAATATTTCCAGGTATTTTTTTTTTGAAGGTTGTGTTTCTTAAACATTTTCTACCGGTAGCTGTTATATCTTATGTTGACACTTACCCAATCGAAGTGTTTCACATATTTTGGCTTGGTTTGCAATTTGAATTAGTCTAAGTAGTGTAAGTTATATGGCTCGTGTGCGTGTTTCCTCTCCCAGTGCTGAACATTAGTAAAAACGTTGAGCTAAAAAGTTGAACAGGTGACTTTTAAATGAGGCAAAAATAGAATAACCGTAAAACTGAGCGTCACCATATTGTGCTTGATCATGGTCATTTTATAGTAAACCTGAGGTTATTATACTTATATAAACGTTACATGCAGAAATACGCCACTTTTTCCAGCTCTAGAAAATTAGTGGTTCAAGTACTGTCTGTCATATAACTAAATGAAGATCGAGATGGTTCTTTTTGCAGGGATCGAAGGGAGTATACACGGTATTTTAATGAGATTAACTTCTTAAATTTATTTTTTATTTTAGATTCGCATTTGAAATTTAACTTCACCTGCATAGATAAAGCTGATGTAGATCGAATATTTTCATTTTCGTTAAAAGTTATTGGAACTCCAGGAATTTATAAAGGTAAGTTATTTTGTCAATTGCCAAATTAAATTCTCGTTCAAGTTATTTATTTTCATCCTCCGCCAAATTAAATTAAATTTTTTGTTATCCGCCAAATTAAATTACATGTTTTTTCATAAGCATAACGTTTATAAGCATATACAGTTTTTTCCTCAGTTGCACCGAAACGCTATTTCCCGCATTTCTTTCCTTACTACTTTCATAAACTTCAAAGTAGCTTAATCATTGTGCGCTTGAAGTTTTATTGAAAAAAGTCTTTATCATATTACTTTTGCTTACCTTTATAACCTAAAATAGCGTACCCTGTCTGGGAAAAAGAAGTGTGATGACCAAAATCTACCCGGTTAATTTTTTTACGTAACCATATCGCAAGCATAATCTGAGCCTTTTTACACATTAGGATTAAGTATACCCGCGCCTGATTTCGAAAATTATGTATGCTTATAAAAAGAAAACATGTACGCCTATTACGCCAAACTTTCTGACACGAAATTTTCTTTCCGTCAAAATTTTTAATGTAAGGTAAACAAGCTCATCACAGCTTCTCAAATCTCTTTTTTAAGCAATTCACGTTAAATATTTCTTAAAGACGTTTTACGTATCATTATACGCAATAATTTATGCAAGTTATAAGTTTAAACAGATTGAAATGGCCGGTATGTTAGTATACGTCGCAAAAACATTTGTCCGGTTTAGGTTTTATTATGTAATATAATTTTATAGAATGAATCTCAGACAATGATCTCCTTAAACCTCCAAACTCCCTATTTCCTCAATTTCCGAAATTTTAACTTGATCTAAAAATCTTTTCAATCTTTCCACATTCAATAGCAGATTTTTGTAGTTACCTTGTTGGATAATAGTCGTAGCACTTTTCTTAGATAATCTAACACTCCTGAAAATTCGTACGAATACGATATGTTAAATAACAACGAGCGAAATTACTTTGAAATTTATGATTTCAAAGGAACAGTCCTCAACTGTTACGTTATAAGTACATATTGTTGTTTCTTGTAGGTCTTGTTATAAACCTTTTGAACTGTGAAATACGCGATTTCCTTGAGTTGCTTCAAATTAAAAGTTTTTAATTACATTAGAAAAAATAAAAAGTAAATAGGAAAAAAAATAAAATAATAAAATAATAACGCAATTTTAAACAGCTTTTTCATGTGGCAATTTTAATCAGTTCTTGGCCACTATAAATAATCGTCTTATTTTTGAGGCATTTACTAGTTCACTAAAAAAACGGTAAAAATAATCGGTTGGAAAAAAATGATTGTTCGGTAATAAATAGTCACTGAGCCAAAAAATTGGATACCCGATTGATAGTCTAAAATCTTAGTGGTGACAACTTCCTAAAGTTATACTTACTTTATCAACAGTTGATTGTTTTGTTTTGTGAAAGCCTTGATAAAGTTTATAAAAGCCGATAAAAAGAACATCTCCAACATATTATCTATGTTTGTCTGTTTAGTAATTCAAATTATTGTTGGTTAAACTATTATGTTCAAGACCTTCAACAATAAAAGAATATCTTGCGGAGGAAAAGAAGCTTAAGTTTAGCTTAGTTGGTAAAAATTCAACTTAAAACAACAACAACAACAAAATTGGACCATTTTAATAAAAATCAGGCCGAAAAGGTTTATAGTCGGTTTTAGTACCTGGCAGTGTAATGTCTTCCTCATATCTGACGTTTTTATTGGCTTTTATCGATCACGTGTATTTTTCTGTAGCGACCGGCTTTTGTACACACAAAAAAGTAAACAAACTTTCGTGAAATTTGAACGCTGTCAAACGGCCATATAGATTTAAGTTTTGAACTAATTAATTCAAGCTTTTGGCAGTACGATGAAATAGATCAATTTATATTGGACCAACAGTCGATGAAATAGATCAATTTATATTGGACCAACAGTCGATGAAATAGATCAATTGATATTGGACCAACAGTCGATGAAATAGATCAATTGATATTGGACCAACAGTCGATGAAATAGATCAATTGATATTGGACCAACAGTCGATGAAATAGATCAATTGATATTGGACCAACAGTCGATGAAATAGATCAATTGATATTGGACCAACAGTCGATGAACTAGATCAATTTGTATTGGACCAACAGTCGATGAAATAGATCAATTTATATTGGACCAACAGTCGATGAAATAGATCAATTTATATTGGACCAACAGTCGATGAAATAGATCAATTTATGTTGGACCAACAGTCGATGAAATAGATCAATTTATATTGGACCAACAGCCTCGGTTGTTTGCATGGACCTCACTGCGTTCGGTCCATGACGTCACAACCTCGGTCGCCATTTTCCCGTTGCGCCCCGGCTAATCGGTTTATAAGAAACTTAGTTGACCCTCCAAATTAGTCACTTTTTCCCGATAACGTATTTAGTGTTCCTGTCAGTAAAAAACATACTAATTTTAGAGATATATTCAGAAAAACAAACAAAAAAACGGAGACTTTTTTTAAAGCAATATTTATTACTGTTGTGTGTATTTATAGTTTTAGACTGTTGTCCGCCAATCAAAGATGTCGACATATTGCTAGCAGAGTTGAACAAGAGCAATGACCTGAAAGGATTTTTATGCAAAATGAGAAAAGGCTTTAAAGGTAGTATTTGTAAATAATGTAAATAATATAATTGTAATTGTACCGAATTTTGTGTTTTATCTAATTCGATTCTTCTGTATAAATAAAATTCACACAGGATCTTATTAATCTGGTCCTGTTAGATACAAAAATGTGAAACTTCAGATCTTGGAAATTTTAGGGGCGTTCGGTTAAGCATGCTAAAGCTATTCACAAAAGTATGCAAGGTAGGGCATTTTGTAGCCCCCGTCCTCCGTTTTCAAAAAAAAATGTTAAATATAACTAGACAAAATTTGGGGCTAACTGAATTGTCCATGTCCAAATCAAAAAAGGAATAAAAAAGAATAAAATTAAGTGTTTTTTACGACGTCGAATTAGAAAATCCTTAATTTATTTTGACCGCGTCGATGCCATTCTGTTTTATTTACGACGTATTTTTTATACCGTTGTTTACTTCTATGTTAATACTCGTCCTCTGTATGTCTGTTTGTCGGCCAAAAGAGGGTCGGGCTAAGGATGCAGGAAATAGCAATCCACAAAAGGGGTCGTACGTTGGAAATTTTTGTTCAGTTTTTCGCGCTCTTTGTTGATTTCCGCCGTCGCCACGCGGGGCGGTATCTTTAAATCGCGTATTGATAGGTAGAGAGGGAGAGCCTAGAGCCTGGACGCGTAGGGTTGGTTGTCCATTCACCTGGGACCTTAAATATTGTGGAGTATTAAGGAACTAATAGGAATGCTATGTTTTTATTTTTAACTAATAGAAACATAGTATTAACATGATCTTTACACGGTCTGATACAAGCAAAGTATTCTTCAGGTAGCAAAAACGTCCGAGCTGGTCAGGCTGTATTTGGCCAAAACTCATTTCAAAGCACTCCACGGTCTAATGTAATAAAAGTCCAATCAACAAAACTTGAAGCTATGTGTTGGATACCGTGTGGTTAAATCCGAGACATAACTGGTAAGAATTGTTGTATTTTTGATAGCCAATTTAGTCAGATTAAACCTAAGGAAAGCAATGCTAGCTAATCTAGGCTACATTTTGATTCACCAGCTACAATATAAAATTACATATATTTTCTAGCTTATAGTTAGTAGAAAAAGCTAAGTATGATAATAGTCAGTAGTTATAGTAATAGCTTTATGGCGCCGTAGCTTAGTCGTTACAAAGTCGAAAGTCCACTTCGATCTTTTACCACGTCGGTTCAAGGCGCACGCATCAAAGGGCACAATATTGCGCAATATTTAGGAGCGCTTTTGCACGCGCTCATGTTTTGAAATTCAAAATCATTTTCTCTTTTTTCAGAGTGCTGTGAGCGTTGCAGTGTATATTTATGTAAGTTCATGATTTCGACCAATGGATATGCTTGAATCGCCGCCATTTTGAATTTGTGCGCGTATTTTTTGACATTGTATCGCTTGGACGCACGACAGCACAGCGCTAAGTACGTCGTGCTTTCCGACCGAAGTGGACTTCCGCCTTAACTCTCGCACTTTGTGCGGGAGAACGAGGTTCGATTCCCCCTTGCGGCGATTCAATATGGGCGAGTGAATGTTACCATAGTCCCGGGTTAACCCAAGCCATGTGAGGGAAATTGGGGAGAACCACACTGTGCGTGTAAAAGCAAGAAAGATATATCTCTATGATAATAGCCGTATTTTGTCTGTCTGTCCGCAAGAGACGCGTCGTGTCACGGCCGCACTAAATTTTTATATCTGCACGAAATACCAAACGTAATATATTATTACCGACTTTGTTTTGATCGCCCGCGTGTAGCAAACAATCACACACCGGATTTTTTTGAAAAACCAATCCGAGATTTTTGCGGCCTCGACATGCCCACCAAGGAACGTGAATCGTTGATGGTTGACTTTGCTTTTTACGACAAGCACTTCGATTAGTGCAAGGCTTTCCCACAACTTCCCAAAATTTTGACAATACGATTTTATTTAGGTGTATATGCACGTTACGACAATAACAGACAAAAGGAGCCAGTTATACCAAATGCTGGTAAAGTTGTTGTACAGGCTTCGAATTAAACATGAAATATTAAATAAAAAAAAGATTGTTATGTTTACGCAATGTATAATCAATCCTGCTTAATATCTTCTTACGTTACGTTACTTCCTCACAGTTTCTGCAACATATAATATTGCTTTCGAACTTTTGTTTCCGCTGAAATATTATAGACTAGTCGATAAAGCCCGTGGAGAAATCCACTTAGGCAAAAGGTCAATAAAAAGAAAGTTGTTTTAGATGTTTTAGTGCAGATAAAAAAATTCGCGAAATTTGTTTATTCTTTGTCTGTAATGTGTAGAGGTTGAAACGCTGGTCAAAATAATGTACAGGATCATATGTTCTCGACGAACGCCTAAGGAGATATCAGGGATTAAAAATTTTGCTGACGTCAGCAAAGACCTGTCGAAACCTTAAAAATATTTTTTAGAAATTTGTATACCTGTTGCCTTCATCGTATAGATCTTGAAACGCTGATCAAGAAAATGTATAGGATCATGTACTTTTGATAAACGGTTGCAGAGATATTAGGGTTTGAAGGTTTTTTGATGACGTCATCAACCCGTCCATTCCGAAACGGATTCGGGGACCCAGGTTCGGGAAAATTACCCAAATTGGTCCTAGGTGGTCCCTAGTTACCCATGCGGTAAAAAATCATTGACGTCACCACCTCGTTTCCAAGTTATTTGGCCTCAAAGTTTTAAGTGCGCTGTAATGGCTTCATTAATTTAATATAGGATATTGACGTTAAAGTAGTGTTATTGACGTCGCGCCGTAACGTCATAAAATTTAACATTTGAGACATACTTTTTTCGGCGACATCAAAGGAAAATGACGATATCCACTATGACCGTCACATACACTCCGTATTATTATAAGAGATTGCGCAAAACTTTGTCTACAATTATCTCAACTTTTTCGCAAAAAATAAATAAATAATTAAATAAATAAATAAATAAATAATAGAAAACGTCCTTAGTAAAACAGACTTTAAAAATATGCATGGCTGAGGAGTTGTGAACTCGTTTTGATTTTTATCTTGTTACTAGTAGCAAAAGTTGTAAATGGTAACGAAAATGTGTACTTTGTATAAACAACCTGTCTAATTGGCTAAATATTGTGCTTGTTATGATAAAAATGTTATAGAAATGTATGGTGTCGCAGTAATAAGTTGTTATGATAGAAGTGTTATAGAAATGTATGGTGTCGCGATAGGAAGTTTACGCAATTATAAAAACTTTAATTTTCCAGTTTTTTAACACGAGCCTCGGTTTTTGTCAAAAAATAACAACAAAGTAAGAATAGTTTCGGGGTCAAATCATAATTTGTCACAACATAAAAAGAATCCCAATAAAAATTCTTTGTTTTATTTTGTGGTGGCTTGTCTTCTCACTTGCAATAACTGGAAAGAATATTCATAATGGCTTGTTCTTGCTATTAAGAACAAAATAAGAACAAATCAGGTTGAAAAAGGCTCGAAAATTAGGAACAGGAAGTGTCTGGTCTGATTTTACTGTTTTAAAAATTTGACGCAATAAAAAGACCTTGTTGAAAAATAAAAAAAGCAGGTCAAAAAACAAAATTATTTGTTACTATAGTAAATAAAAATTAATCTGATTAAGATGACGGGTCTATGTTGTTCCCCTCGCAGAGCGCGCAAAATTTGATAGAGAATTTATTTAACGCGATTTAGCTCAACTGATTTACAAAAAGCATTAAAATAACGCAAAATAAGGGAATTAAGAAGACAAAATTTAATAGACATGTTTATCTTTAACTTGAAAATGGGTTTATTGACAACCAGTTCATCTTGTTTTCTTTAATACAGGTACCCTCCAGCCGGCCTAAACCACATTAGGTGAACCAAGAAAATACTGACATTTTTTGCGTTCAATTGAACATAAGGAGGACGAAGTATGTGTGTTGTGTGAGCTGTGTATTGCAATTGCTTGAAAAATATATTTTTAACATTAATTACAAGTGTTAAATCAAATAGTAACTTTTTTTAACGTCCTTCATATTTACGTTACACTTTAAAAAGGGACATTTAATTAACGCTAATTTTCAAAATTCGCGGCAATTTCCTGGAAAAACATAGTACACAACACTATAAAATGTCTATAAAAGTCCAAGTTTTATAATAGTTGATCAAAGGTTGTTTGAAAATGAGTTTCTAATTTAATTTCTGATGATAACTTCAGCAATTGCTCGTTAGATTTCATAACAAAAATACAACCATTTCCATGACAGAGATAACATCCACTTTGGTCAATCGACGTCTAGGAGACGAGGTTGGATGACGTTATAGCTAAAAAAACTTTGCCAAGTTCATAAAAAGATTTCAGTTTATGACGCATGTTTTGGTTTAATCTAATAAAAAGTTCTTTGAAATTTAATTGGTAGTTTTAATGTTTTAATCTAGTCTTTTTAAAAAAAAAAACCTTGATGATAAAACTTTAAAGTGATTAAAATTTGTCATGGAAAAGAATTTTTTGAAAACTTATAGACCTATTTTTAAATCTAAGCATTAAACTTGACTTTAAAATATACAAATATTGTACCACAAAAAACGCTTAATGTACTTCCGGTAAAACAAATTTAAAGCGGGAAACAGATTTCAAAAGTATGTTATTGCAGAAAGATACATGTATGTTATATGTAAGGAACTAAGTCTTTCAGGCGCATGTTATTTTTTCTTAATCTATGAAGAAATTCAGACTGAGAACGTTTTCTGAACCTTTGACAAAATCTCAGCCTGCACGTTCCCATAAACTAGGTTCTCATTAAAAAACGTGTAGTGGAAAATGTATGATATAAATATAATTTTTTCGCTGTAGGTACGTGCTTCAATTTCTTAAAAGTCGACTTTAATTTCCGTCTGACAACATTACTGAACTATATTCATTTGTTTCAAAATATTTTCTACTCTACAACGGTTTAATACAAATGTTCCTTATCTTCCTAAAATTACAGTAAACTAGTCTTTTAACGTCCTTCATATTTACGTTACACTTTAAAAAGGGACATTTAATTAACGCAAATTTACTAAAATTCTCTCATCGTTACTCGCAGGTACCATCTTCGGATTGAAAATTGACAACGAAAATTACAATATAGACTAGTCGTTAAGCCGTGAAAAAATCCATAGTTTGGCCCATAAACAAATTATTTATTTTGCGGGAGACCTGGAATAAAACTGCACGCAGTCGTTCCAAACAAATTACGGTTATTACTTTAAAGGAAGAAATTTTCGCGGAAGAAATTTTCGCGATTTCGCGAATTTTGGCCAAAATCGCGAAAATAAAGTCCCGCGAAAAAAATCAAAAGGGGTCGTTCGCGAAAATAAATTCCCGCGAAATTTTCAAGTATGCTTGATTCGCGAAAATAAATTCCCGCGAAAAAAATTTTTTTGCAACATAACAAATACCTATATTGGGGAAAAGTTTGAGAAAAATGTTACTCGTTAATACGAAAAGCTTTACCCTGTAAAACTTGTTTATATATAGTTTATTTTGTGTTTTGAAAAAGTGCAAACGAAAGAAAAACTTACATTCTCAAATCAGCTGTCATTTATATAACTGCTTTTTGTATAAAAAACACGTTTTTTATAAATTAGGTACGTATAAAAAAATCAAAAATGTCTTCGTTCGCGAAAGTTTATTCTCGCGAAATATTTTAAAAATAGGCCATTCGCGAAAATTTTTTCTCGCGAAAAATTTCGAAAGTGTTCATTCGCGAAAATATATTCCCGCGAAAAATCTTAGGAGAGGCTATTCGCGAAAATAAATTCCAAAAATTTCGCGATTTTTTGGCCTCGCGAAAATTTCTTCCCTTAAAGTAATCAAGAGACTAGTCGTTAATCTTTGAAAAAATCTTCCAAAAATTGCCCCCTGGATGTATTGTCAATGAAAATTTCATACTTTGGGATGATATGGCCAGATGAAGTACAAGTAACAATAACTAGTGTGTTTTGAACGTCAATATGCCATCAGCTACTCAATGACAGTTTTGAAATTCGTTGACTGAAGTCAAAGAAGTTTCTATATATAGTGGTTGGAGAAGGGGGCGGTGAAAGATCTTGGATAATATTGAAATCTTCCCGTTTTTGAATTGAAGTGCTGGATCGAGGAGCTTTTGAAGTGGTTTGACCAATACTTTTTTGTGGAAGATTGAGATGAGGTAGCTCTCCATCTTTCAAGCTTTTGCGAGTTGAATAAACCCAGATTTGTTCTGGAGAAAAATGACGTTCACATATATATAATTTAAATGTAGCGATGCGTTTTTTCAACTGATCATCAATGACCCTATCTTTAGTAATAATGCTAATAAGTTCCTTCCCCCATTTCTTGTTTACATCAGTATTGGGTAGTGGAACTTTAAAAATACTGAGCTCTTTGTTTCTCCGTGATGTAGGGCATCCAAATATAGCACAATTTTTGCCAGGCATAGTAAAAATTGCAACAAATAACCCAAATACCAAGCAAGAAGTCCAAACAACAGCACAAACAACAGTTAAAAATGCGCCATTTTGAACTTCTGTGCAGGATCGGAGGTTTGGGCGCCAGTATCTCCGCCCATAAAGACATTAGAACAATAGATCATTGTTTCTTACCAGACTATCTTTTTCCTTATGACTATGGTTATTGGAAACCAAGCTGAGGGAATAATCACTCACTCTACGTGCAATACGGTTCACTCTCCCTAATTGGAGTCTTCGTACTTCGAACAATGAAGCCTCCCCGGACAAAGTAAGAAACGCACAAGACAGAAATGTACTGTTAAATTTGGTTTTTGAATTTACTCAAAAAATGAAAAGTATTTGAATTGTTATTGTTGATTTTTGCAAATTGTTTTTTCTGAGATTTTTGGCGAAAATTAATCAACTTAAGTCAGTTCGACAAAAAGCAATTAACGCATAGACTGAAAACTAACAACAAAATGGTTCGTAAATCTAGTTGTCAGATACATCAAATATATCCTAGCATATCAAATTATCCTTATCAAATTAAAGCAGAAAACAACATTTTTTTTTGGTAAATTTACTCTTCTCCTACAACGTGTTTCATGACATAGTAAAAACTTAGTTACTTTGTTCTACAGTCTTAATAAAAACTTCTTTTTTTTCTAATCGACATGTATTTTAAGCATTCATGTGCAAACGTTAATAAAAATATTAAACATTGAAAAATAATATTATAAAACATAAGACTAACGTTGGAAGCAGTTAAATTAATCTTCAAAGTAAGTCTTGAGCTGTGAAAACGTAAGATATTCAGATAAATATACTAGCATAAACATTTAAAAAACAATTGCCGTATTTCCTCTAATAAGCGCTGGGGCGCTTATTAAAATTTTTCGAAATTAAGCAGGGGCGCTTATTAAAAGAAAAAAGGTTGAAAATTTTTAGTTTGGGAATATGAAACAGCGTAACAAACGTTGAATTTTCACATCTAGAGATCCTGGAGTCCATGATGTTAAAAGGGTCCATCTTTTCAAACCTGGGACAAGTATCTTGCCAGCTGTATAACAAGCAATTTCATTATAATCCTTATTTTCTATATAAAATCACAATATTTATGTCTTTATATGGCTTTTATGTCACCAGGGAGGGTGTTTAGTTCATGCGCATGCTCAGAGCGTTTTCTACTCGAAATCTTTCGCATGAAATCAGCCCTTAGAAATTTTTTTGTCTTTGTTGCCTTAAAACCTACTCAAAGATAAGTATTACTTTTGTTATTTTGGGATTATTTGAGATTCACTTCGGAAATTTTTAAACTAAAAATAACTTTTCAGTTCTCCCTTTCTTCGGATGTCACATGTCCAACAGTGAAAACCACCACCAATTGCATTTGCATTTTTGATGGACACTTTAATACATTTGATGCCGAGAGATTCAAATACCTGAAAAATATTATACAGACTAGTCAGTCACCCGTGGAAAACATTGGGGTTCGCCCATCCTTTATATATCGCATATTTCGTAATTCCGTAGCACAACGTTTTTCTCGCGCGCAAAGAGACAGACGAATACAGCTATTATTAAGGAGATTATTTTTAGATCATGTTAATAATACTAGGTGGGTGACTCTGCGTTGAGTCGCAGGTTGAGCGCTTTAGTGTGATAAGCCGTGCCATTTATTAGAGATTTTATCAAGAAAAACTCTTGAGCTTTTTGTGCTATAGCGGATAAGTTATGAGTCCTTTGTTTGCTTAGTATTTCGTACTTCCCTAAGTTGCGTCGAAACGATAAGGCAAACAACACTTTGTGAGTTGATTACCCCAAATGCAAACCCATAAAAAAACAAAGATTTTAGCAGTTGCAAGCACTCCATTGCAGGAAATGGTTAGGTTTCCTCTACCAAAACATTTCACAATTTTCGTGGAACTTTGTCATTTCAATTCTTAAAACTCTGTACTGAAAGCGGGATCCGGCTATCGTCCTAACTTGGCAACCTTTTTATCCCAATTCTTATGAAAACAGTATCTGAATCTGGGAACATTAGTTCTTTCGGTACCCTACATAGCTCATGTGATCCACAATAATAATTTCCAGAAAATTTAGGGAAAAGAATCTTTAATCAAAAGAACTGCACGTGGTTGTTATTTACTTGCTTTTATGAAAACTTTGATACTGTCACGTTTTGCTTATAAGACATCGACTTACAAAGGCAATAAGACCTCATTGAATAGAATCTCAATTAGCAACATATGTAAGAAAAATCTAATCCATCGTTGCCTATCAAACAAGAAGCATTAAAAACGAAGAATTACCTTTTGGGTGGGAACTTCATCAGTATCAATAACAACTCTTTTTTCATCGAGCATCAGGACATTCATATTCAGCAACCACTTTGACGAATACCATAACGGATATGAATCCGAGATTACAGGGTTTGGTGCATCAAGGATTTTCCATCCAGCTTTCTCAAACATCTCTTGCTGATAAAATTTGTAATTAGGGTTTTTCAACGCCAAACCTTCACCAACAAAATTTAATGTTGCATCCATGTGCATAGGGAATGGTTCAGAGAAAGATAAAACATGGACATTGTACCTGCCATCCAAATGACGTTTGAGCCACTCGATACCCATGTAATTAGTGACCTAAATTCAAACGGTTCAAAATTTTATTTAACAAGAAAAGTGCGCACAAAAACACACAACCATTGCAAATTTATATTTGAAAAAAGTTCAACCACTTTGATATTCTTTTTTTCCAATATTCAAAACGAAACATGTTTCTTTTTACTTTGATCACAGTTAGATATATAATATTGACTCTCTCCAACAATACTTCTTTTCTAACGACGCCATGTTATAGTAGTGGCTCGTACGACTCGCTTCTATACTATACTACAATCGTATGCACAATACATTGGCACATAGGTGTCTTAAAATTGTGTAAAAAACCCTCCCTCCATTTCTTAATGTGAAAGACCCAGGGGACACCATAACGTTATTTCAACATTGAGATAGGTAGTGGATAAAATGTTAACAGGAAGTTTTGGTAAAAACAATCCATCCAGCGCGTTTTTGAAAAGACTTACTTTTTACCCCCCAAAAAAATTTGCTCTACAAAATTCAAGTGGCTATTTGTAGCTGAGGAAAAGACCTAAATGGTTCTTGTTTTGTAGTACCATTGGGTACTTCAGTTCATCCTCTTGCTAAGATATGCGGAGCATCTTTCATCGCAACCTACTAATGAAGAGTTACATGGCTCCAACTGTGGGGCTTTTATGGCCCGGTTTTTAACTGTGTATCTACATGTTTCGCGTTAATAAGGGTTAATAAATTGTCATATTTTTTCAATAACAAGAATTTAACACTTTCTTATGACTCCAATAATTTATAACACAAGAGGGATTGTTACGAATACAGAAGTGACCAATAACCAATAAAGAATGCTCATTCACAATGCAAGAGTGCTTGTTACCAATGAAGAAGTGGTCATACCAATGAGCGAGAGATCAGTACCAACGCAACAGTGATCACTACCAATGAGAGAGAGTATCATTGCCAACGCAACAGTGATCACTACCAATGAGAGAGAGTATCATTGCCAATAAAAGGTTTAAGTTGTTTACATTTTTTACAACTAATTGAACAAGAAACAATATAATTACCTCACTTCTTCGGATAAATAAATCTTTTCCTGCTCGCATCACCTCTGCAGCATCGAAGCAAGGCTCGAATTCAGTGGTCCCAAACCGTCCTTCCGCGTCCAATTTCTTTCTTTTCTCAACATCGTCAGTAAGAAATTCCTAAAATTAACATTTGATAAAAGATATTTAAAGCTTAGATGTTAAAGAATATCTGACTTACTTTTTCTGCGTAATGTTTAAACCAAATTTGTCAATCCAGCTACTCGTTTAACTTTTATTTTGCGCAAGGTTTAAAATATTGATTTATTTAATTGAATTAAAACTACTTTGGTCATCTCATTCATCTAACAATTTATCTATTCGCTAGAATAGTAATATTTCAACGGAGGCGACTTTTGATTGGTAAACAAACAATAGTACTCATTAGCCGTTATTTTGTAATGGATTACTGCGAAAGTGTGAGAAAGTGAACTTTTCGTTAAAGATACTTTTAGCTCCAACTTTATTGCGTGAAAAATATGATCGTTTATAGCATGGAAGCTACGTGCAAGATTTTATTCTTATACAGACTCATCAACTATTAATTTTTACTTTAAATTTGTGTACCAACGACTCGAAGGGGTAATACCTTCTTTACACTTTTGCCTCATAAATATTGGGTTGGTGCGTAATAAATTGACATTAATAAGCAAAATTAACCAAAAAAAATTCTCCTTACCATATCATACAGTTCATCTGACATCAGTGGTTTTGGCGCTGTTGTCCATTTAGCACCTTTTCTAAAATATTCTTTGATCAATGTCCTGTAAGGTTGATATTCAAAAAATCGATTTCTCCAAGCCATTGGAGCTTCGATTATTTCATCTCCAAGAACTAATAAGATGTCACGTGGCATGGCGGCATACATACCACGTGATGTAAAATCAGGTGTAGTGTACTCCTGAAAAAACAAAAAGTGTTTTCCTGTTTTGCCCGGCATTTTACTTAAGAATTTAAAAGTGAAACCACATAGGAGAAGATTGGCACGAAAATCAAAAATTAAATTGATCGGAATCAATAAGTGCTTTACCGGTTTAAAACAGCATCAAATTCAGAAAGTGTGCATATTACAATTTATTTACCCAGGAAAGCCACTACCCACATCAGGCCCGTAGCAACGACCCCCAATAATTTTGAGAAAACATTTGCATCGTTTTTAAAAATCTAACGATCGGTCCATGTAGCCTTCAAGTAGGCACTGCATTACCGCACACCGAAACGATTTTTCCTTCAGTGGGCTTAAGGGTACTGCAAATAAGGTCCCAATAAATTTAAATGTACTATTGGAGGTACGGAGGTCGAGCAACCACAAACATGTCTTAAGTAGACAACCGTCTATGACAGGCCACATCAAAAGTCAACCTTCTACCGCAAGGTCACACGTGGATTGTGTAACACAATATCCCACGTTTCACATGTCGTTGGTGGTATTTAGAAAATTTATTGCATTGGAAATATATTAACTGAACAAACGGTACGCATCGACCAGAGTACCTACCGTTTTGTGGTCCACTATGTCAGGTCGTTTAACTACCACCCCTTCTTGTTGCAATACATCGCAAAATGTTTCAATCTCAGCGGATGCTGCTTTTAAAAAATCAGTCGGAAAATAATTCCCCGCTTGTTTCTTGAAAAAAGGCCATTCTTCCGGATGAATAACTGCTTTTACTTCAGCGGTTAGTGACGGTACGCAAGCGTTCTCCACTCTTCCAACTATGATCTCCTCTAAAGGGTCCCACTCGTTGTGGCTGTTCACAGGTGCGGCCTCGTTTTTGATGTTTGCAATCGAGATATGTGAGAATCTCACTGCTAAAACCTGTATAAAAAACAGATGAAGTCTTTCAAATGACTTTGAATATTATATTTTACAGAACTGCACTGTGGCAATACGTTACCATTATTAAACATTCACATCCGGAATGATATTTCAGATCCGGAAAGATATTTCGACGGATTAGACGAAATTTGCGAATTTGACTAAAATCCGCCAAACTTAATTCCCGTCAAAATCTTGTGTTCTTCGCCGTATTAATATTTTTAAAAAACAATGAACTTTTAAGGTATTTCTGCATGCAGATTTTAATTAGCGTGCTTTTGTTTTTAGTATTACATGACATACATATATCGTTATAATTTCATTAAATTTCATATAATCGTTGCCACAACACGATAATAGACCTATTGCCACACAAACAAAAGGCATTCTAAAGCAGATCACCAACATTATTATTAAAACTAGTTATTTAAACCCGTGGAATAATCCACTTAAATTTATTGTGCTTCTTATCACAAAGGTTTGTTGATAATTTTATTAAGAAGGCTGAAAAAGAAACGTTTTAAACGAAATCCCGTGGAGATAACCACTCAAAAACATTTAAAATTTATTCTATGTTTCTTATCACAAAATCATTTGTTGTCAGTTTCATTTTAAAGACGCAAACAATTACAACGTTTGAACGAAATTGACAACTATAATAACAACGTTAATTGCCTGTGACTTTACACGTATAACAATTTATAACAAAGCTCCCGTCAAGGTAAATTTAAATTCGCATGCAATAAAATTCCTAACTAATGAAATCACTTTATTTTATCACATGATTTGTTTTAGCCAAACAGCGAAATTCATAGTTCTTTTCGTCAAAACGTTTTGTTGTTAACTCCATTCAAAAGCGGGAATAAATAAAACCAATATGTTTTTCATATAACAGTAGACAATAGACACGTGCTTAAGGGAATAATAAAAATTAATTACCCGTGACTTTTGTGTAATAAAGTTTACATCATTACACAAAGGTTTTTATGAGAACAATAAAATAAATTAACCGTGACTTTTTTAAAACAAAAATTTTAAATCAATTTGAAAAAGCACACAAAAGACAGAATAAAAATAAAAGTTTAGCAAAAGTGACATGTTACCGCGGCTGTTTCTTTAGAAAAAACAACACATCCACTTTGCCTGTTACAGACACACGGAACTGGCGTATTATTATATAGACTAGTATTTAGTCCCGTGGAAAATTCAACTATAGATACCGAATAAAGAAACAGCGAAATAGTGAGCGAAATTAACCATAAAATTCATCGTTCTTTCCGTCAAAACGTTTTGTTATTAATTCATATTATTATTATTATTATTATTATTATTATTATTATTATTATTATTATTATTATTATTATTATTATTAACAATTTGTTTTACATTGACGTGTAAAAAATATTCTAGCTTCTTGGGAAAAGTCGCTAATTAAAGTCAATGAAGAAGGCAATTAATTTAGTTAATTTGACTTCTTTGCTTCGCATACCATCATCCTGAAATAAAGGATGGTTAGACTATAGCTTGTATTTTTGAGATCGTATATATTGCAAGGAAGTGATATGCCAGAAAATTCGGGAAAAAAACAACAAAAACAAACAGCAAAATGCTATTAAATACTAAATAAATAAATAAATTAAATTTTTTAGAGATTTTAATTGCAAAAATCACGAATTTTTAAACATGTAATAATTTCGAAAAGTAGGAATAAGACTATTCCAAGACATGGTATTCGAGATTTCCACAATTTTTTGAATAGTTCCTATTTATAAGAACACACACACACACCATAAAAGAAGAGAAAAGAAGAAGAAGAAAAAAACAAGCCTAATCCACTAATATACGGTTTGCACAACCTACAAGGGCAACTTTCTGGATTCCATTTCTCAATTTTTGACTTAAACTCTTGTAATGTTTCAGATGTTTTTATATTTGATGGTATCATCTGCCACAATTTTGGCGCGAAATTTGAGATAGTTTCAGTGCCATAAGTAGACGTTTTTACTGTGCGATAGCAAAGTTCTCTTTCATTTCTCAAATTGTAAGTGCTACTACGGAACAGAAAAATATCACTTATTATATCAGGTGAGAGTTTGTTTTTAGCTTTATATATTTCTATAGCTAGTGTTTCAAGATTTTTTTCGTGTATTGTTTTTGATTTATCTCTATGTAACAGTTCCTTAACCCTATTCGGTCCGGGGGGCGGGCGGATTCCGCCCCCCTTGACGGTTTTTTTTAATAACTCCTTATTGCTTTGTTATATGTCTATGATACTTACTGAGTTTCAATATTTATCTATTAGACACCTGCATGCTAAATTTTTAGGTCCAATGCCTTTCAGAGGCTTTGATATTGGCCATTACTCGAAACTACCCCTAAAAATCTCTATGAAATCCTTATAATGGGGAAAATATAATAACTCCTGTTAGGATTGTCCTTAGAACTTGAAACTTTCAACACAAGTTTGTTTCATCAAGAAGAATCATTTTGCATAATTTGGACACGTGACTATTCCGATTTCCCGATTTTGTTAGCTTTTACCCGAAAATCGGGAAAAAACGGATTTCCGGACAATTTTTGCAAATTTCTTATGCGATCCATGTAAAAACCGGAAGATATGTTAAATAACTTTTATTTAGCTTTCAGAAACTTCAAACAGAATGTAAAAATTCGCTTTAGAACAAAAGTAATTAAATTTTAAGCAGATAGTGGAATTTTTAACAAATTTCAAGCTTCTGATGACGTCACAGAAAATGTGATGACGCAAGCAAAAATTTATTGCCGCCATTTTGTTCCTTTTATGACGTACTATAAGTGTGCCAAGTTTGATTCAATTTGAACAAACCTATGAAAAGTTATTGAGGGGGGGGGGGGGGGCGGAATACGCCCCCCCCCCCCGGTCATAGTATGTTCGAAAAACCCCGGACCGAATAGGGTTAAATGTTGATGCATGGTCACAATAGGTTATTCGAAGTGCTCTTACATGCAGATTATTAATTCTGTTATTCAGTGTTCTATTGTGGAACATCCATATCAAAGGACAGATAGGTAACAAAAGCCTTCATAATAACTCTTCTTTTTTGAGTATCCATGTAAGGTGCAACACGCGCTAACGCATGTAGTTTTTGGCTGGTTTTTTGACATAAGTCCGTTACATGCAAATCAAATTTTAATTTCCGATCAATTTTTATCCCTAACAGTTTCTGTTGGTCACTGTTTTCAATGTACGTGTCTCCAATGACAGCTTTTGTATCAAGTGGTAAGCTAGAAAGAAGATGGCTCTTTGCTTCATTGGCTTTCATACCGTTTTCAGCAAACCATATAAACATTCTTCCTGCTGTTTTTTCAAAATCTTCTACCACTTGATTTTTATCAGACCCATACGTATATGGGGTGTTGTCATCTGCGTAGCTAGCTATATCAGTTTCAATCGTTATCAGAAATAAATCTATCAGGGAAACGTTGAAGAGTAGCGGGAATAAATAAAACCAATATGTTTTTCATATAACAGTAGACAATAGACACGTGCTTAAGGGAATAATAAAAATTAATTACCCGTGACTTTTGTCTAATAAAGTTTACATCATTACATAAAGTTTTTTCCTGAGAACAATAAAATAAATTAACCGTGACTTTTTTAAACAAAATTTTTAAATCAATTTGAAAAAACACAAAAGACAGAATAAAAATAAAAGTTTAGCAAAAGTGACATGTTACCGCGGCTGTTTCTTTAGAAAAAACAACACATCCACTTCGCCTGGTACAGACACACGGAACTGGCGTATTATTATATAGACTAGTTATTTAAACCCGTGGAATAATCCACTTAAATTTATTGTGCTTCTTATCACAAAAAGGTTTGTTGATAATTTTATTGAGAAGGCTGAAAAAAAAAACGTTTTAAACGAAATCCCGTGGGGATATCCACTCAAAAACATTTAAAATTTATTCTATGTTTCTTATCACAAAATCATTTGTTGTCAGTTTCATTTTAAAGACGCAAACAATTAAAACTTTTGAACGAAATTGACAACACTATAATAACAACGTTAATCGCCTGTGACTTTACTCGTATAACAATTTATAACAAAGGTCCCGTCACGGTAAATTTAAATTCGCATGCAATAAAATTCCTAACTAATGAAATCACTTTATATTATCACATGATTTGTTTTGGCCAAACAGCGAAATTCATTGTTCTTTTCGTCAAAACGTTTGTTGTTAATTCCATTCAAGCGGGAATAAATAAAACCAATATGTTTTTCATATAACAGTAGACAATAGACACGTGCTTAAGGGAATAATAAAAATTAATTACCCGTGACTTTTGTGTAATAAAGTTTACATAATTACACAAAGGGAACAATAAAATAAATTAACCGTGTCTTTTTAAAAAACAAAATTTTTAAATCAATTTCAAAAAGCACACAAAAGACAGAATAAAAACGAACGTTTAGCAAAAGTGACATGTTACCGCGGTTGTTTCTTTAGAAAAAACAACACATCCACTTTGCCTGTTACAGACACACGGAACTGGCGTATTATTATATAGACTAGTTATTTAAACCCGTGGAATAATCCACTTTAATTTATTGTGCTTCTTATCACAAAAAGGTTTGTTGATAATTTTATTAAGAAGGCTGAAAAAAAACGTTTTAAACGAAATCCCATGGAGATATCCACTCAAAAACATTTAAAATTTATTCTATGTTTCTTATTACAAAATCATTTGTTGTCAATTTCATTTTAAAGACGCTAACAATTAAAACTTTTGAACGAAATTGACAACTATAATAACAACGTTAATTGCCTGTGACTTTACTCGTATAACAATTTATAACAAAGCTCCCGTCACGGTAAATTTAAATTCGCATGCAATAAAATTCCTAACTAATGAAATCACTTTATTTTATCACATGATTTGTTTTGGCCAAACAGCGAAATTCATTGTTCTTTTCGTCAAAACGTTTTATTGTTAATTCCATTCAAGCGGGAATAAATAAAACCAATATGTTTTTCATATAACAGTAGACACGTGCTTAAGGCAATAATAAAAATTAATTACCTGTGACTTTTGTGTAATAAAGTTTACATCCTTACACAAAGTTCTTTTATGATAACAATAAAATAAATTAACCGTGATCTTTTTAAATCAAAAATTTTAAATCAATTTGAAAAAGCACACAAAAGACATAATAAAAATAAACGTTTAGCAAAAGTGACATGTTACCGCGGCTGTTTCTTTAGAAAAAAACAACACATCCACTTTGCCTGTCACAGAGACACGGAACTGGCGTATTATTATATAGATTAAACTCTTTGATTTTATTGAAATATTATAGCCATGCAGCAAATTATGAGGTTATGACGCACATGCCAGATGTTGAAATTAGTATATGTAATCGCACGTTTACGAGTGCAATTAGGAAATAATCGAACGACTATTTTTTTCTACTTTTAATTTTCCGAGTCCGTTAGGACGAGGATAAATTTAAAAAGCAAAAAAATTACGAGTTCGATTATTTCCAATTGCACGAGTAGAGTAGCAGAGGATGTCAATTTCAATGTTTTGATTTTTCTATTACCCGATTTATAATTAGTTCGATTCATTGTAAAGATATTTTTTTTTGACTTATCATAAAACGCGAGAAAATAAATATTTAAATTATCGGCGCTCCTTAAAGAGTGCAATTAAGAAATAATTGCACTCCGCACAGTGCAATTACGATATAATTTGCACTGTAGAAGAAGCGCCAAACAAGAAAAAATAGGTCATCGTGTGATTATACATATTATAGCCATATTATAAGAAATTATAACCATATTTTAAACATATTTTAAGAAATTATATTGATGAAGGTATATTTCAGTGATATTATACAAGTGTATCCGGTCCTTTAGAAGATTTTTTTTTTTTTTTTTTTTTTATTTTATTTTTTTTAAACATATATTTCGGCTTCCATATTACATACATGGTTCTTCAGCCTAAAAACAATTTTAAAAGTAATTATATATTAAAAGCATACTAACAATAAAAAAATTCTAGTTAAAATTTAAGTAGATAAAATATATATATATATATATATATATATATATATATATATATATATATATATATATATATATATATATAGTAAAGATAAGTTATTATCTGTCATTTTAGAAAATGAAGATGAAAAAGAGAGGATTTTTATTTAAATTTTATAGTTTTTACTTTTTTTTTGTATTTTTTATATTTGAATAACCATTTCCGAACGAAAGTTTTGCCATGTGTACCTTTATGCAACCTGTTTTGTGAAAAAAGGAAAAGAAGAACATAATGAATAAGAAAACACCTGATGACTCATCAGTAGATACCAGTGCAACTGTTTCGGGCAATTATTTCTAAACAGTAGAGTAAAATCTATACAACATTTTTTAATTACTTTAACGATCGAAACGTGAATTAGTTTCTGTGGTGACACTTGGTGATTTACTCTATTCTTTTATTGAGTAGACCTCTAGGTTCTGCACGGAGGATACACACTTTTTCCGCCAGGCTCCTGGTTTGTACGGAGGAGCACGCGACGCAATACTCCACGAAATGTTAAAGTCATCTCCTTCTGTCATCCCTTCGTCTTTTAATTTCCAAACAAGTTCAGAAAGTGTGGTTTCCTTTTGATGTTTTTTATGTCGGAACGATTTTGTGTGGTTGTTGTATCGTGTTTTGAATTCTCCCTCGCACAAACCGTAGTATATCGCCGTCTTGTCACCATACGTTACGCTAGCTTTATAAACGATACTTGTTGCTAAGCAGTCGCCACTTAATGGGCAATTGCTTTTGTTTCGACAATTACAAGGTCGCTGTGTAGGAGTTTCTTTGTTTTGCAAACTCTTAAACAGTTAAACAAATTTTGGAGTTGGTGCACTTCTGAAAGACCAGAATATTTCTTCAGTACTTATCCAGCTCAAATATTTTGCAAGCGCTGTAACCTTATTATTGCGAAATAAAAATGCTGTCGCTTGGATTGCAAAAAACAAAACAAAAAGCTTTGTTTGATAACATTATTTGTCAACAGATCAGGAATAACTTACTTTACCACGAACATTAGCTTTGTTGATAATCTTTCTTACACACGAATTCATTCTTTTTTACATGGAAGAATCCACTGTATTTCTTATTAAATCCTTGTAAAAAAAATATCAAAATTATGTACCAAAAAACAACAACAAAGCAGTGGGAATTTTGCACGCTCACAATCTGCGTTATTCCATATTTACAACCTGTGAAACAAAATGACTAAAAATATAAGTAGGCGTATCGAAAAGATAAAAACTCGAAAGTGTTCAACATTGGGATGTCCAACAACTGAAGTATAGATGTCTGACATGTAAAAGCTAAGTCTAGCTACTAATTGCTTTGGTAATGGTAAATCAAGAAAAAGAAGTTCACTCAAAATTTATTAGGTCGAATCCCAAAAAAAACCATATCTAGTCTATTGCGTACTCTATTGGAAATAAAAAGTTAAAAAATAATAAAAAATGCAAAAAAGGGGAATTAGGTCCTAATTTAAGTTCTTTCGGCATATTGCACATTGTCTTTATATACCCATAAAATCTTACACAAAATTTCAAAATCACATCCCCTACAAAACTTTACACAAAATAATATAAAAAAAACAGCTTCCAATGTGTAAAATCTAACTTTAAAAATATTACCACTTATCTGCTCAGTCATTATCATTAAATAATATAGATATTATCATGTCATGATTGTAATGTTCTTTTGGCTATTTATTAGTTGAGGAGATAATAAGAGGATCGAAATCAACCAATCAGATCACAGTAATTACTCATAGTTAGTTACTTTAATTTGATGTTGAAAAACAATATTCGTTGGCATATAACAAACTTTCTCATAGTAAAGCGCAACAGAAATAATGCTAACAAGTTGTGAAATACTATAATTTAAAAAAGTAATTAATAAAATATACTTAAAGCATAGATGCGTAATAGGTATAAAACCAAGGGAATAGTGTGGAAGCGGTAACCAAGACAACAAAAGAAATGTAAGAAATAGAGTGGCAAAAGTTCTTTATGTACAATTAAAATTATGAATAATAAGAGTTGTTGCCAATCGCCAAATTTAGTTTTTCGTGTTCTACTATTACGTCGCCAATCATGATAACTATTCAGTGCTCTGTGTATGGCACATGCCGATCCAAAACATATCTATATAATAATACGCCAGTTCTGTGTGTCTGTAACAGGCAAAGTTGATACGCTTATTTTTCTTTGATGTCGCCGAAAAAATCTTTGATGTTGCCGAAAAAAGTATGTCCATTTTGCTAGCGAGTTTACTTTGTTTACATCACGTGATGAAAACGATTTAATTTGATTTGCTGAAATAAATTTAACGGCTAACTTTCCAAAAATGGTGTCCTCTTGCCACCAAAAAAAACAAACAAAAGAATGATCCCTTTATCTTGAAAAAAAGTAAAAAGAGTGTTTTAAAAAGCATATTTAAAAAGAAAAAAGTCCAAGTGAAGAAGTAGAAAAGTTAAGTTGGAAGTGAGAAGTGGAGCTAGAAGTAAAGTAAAGTTAGAAGTAGAAAATAAAGGCTAGAGTTTGTAGTCCATTTGAAATCACAAATAGTAAGAACTTTGATATTTTTAGACGTTTAGTTTTTATGTCGCTGGAGCAAGCAGGCTCCCCTTTTTCAGCAAAAGCCACCTAAAAGCCTCAAATTCTTAAAGTAGCCATATTTGTTTTTGTTGCATAATTAATGTATGCCCTGGCGCGTAACTAATGTATTTGTCCTAAAATTCAAAATGCTACATAAAGCTGTTAGCTGGACTAACAATCGGAAAACTCTGGTTTGTTGAACTCACTGTAATGTTATTATTTTTACATTACTATTGTTTCTCTTTATATGTGTTTTACTGAGCATAAATATCTAGCTTTAGTTTTTGCTAAGTGTTCCCAGTTTAAGTATATTTAACTGGGTGTACAGTAGCTCTGTTAGCTAGCTAATTTAGCCTCTCCAAGTCCTGCTCCCATCTCATGGCTAGCTCTAACCTATGAATTATGTTGTTATTCCTCTTTTTTAATAATCTATAGCTAGCTAGCTACCTTAGTTTACAAACTTCTCTTCTTTTATAAGCACGAATTATGATGTAACAAGCTAGCTAGCTACCTACAAAATCTTTCAAAGACTTGAACTTTTGCAGGATATAGGATGTATTTTTTCAAGTGTATACTATTTTCACATTTCCTGTAAACTTTACAGGTGGACCCAAGCAATATGACAAGTGCAATAATTTTTTTCAGAATTTAAAGCGTGTGTGTTAAGTTATTTTTTATTGTTTTGTTTCTGACATCCTGTTAAACTTTTGTCAGCCTACATGTAAAATGCCAGGTTATTTTTACAGGGGGTTGTAGATTTTTGATTGGCACTTTACGTGGGTTTATGACTTTATTTTAATTTATGAGAGGATGGTATGGTTGTTCGTGTTTTTGTTTATGTTGCAAACGACTGTTTTTTAATATTTTGTGTGAACTTGCAATATACTGAGAGAACAAATTCACGTTTTTGTTAAGAATTTTAAAATTGTAGTAATAACTGTGTTTGGTGATAATGAAAAAATTACTAATTGTTCTGACTAAAACTTTTTTGTTTTTTGATTTTTCTATAATTTGATGTGTTTCATAACCTTTTTGTGGAAGATTTATGAGCAATGGCAATATAGGACATGTTAAAAATGAACTGATTTTTGTTGATTTGGATGTGCTCCTCAAAAACCAATCTGTTTTACATTTTGTGTAAACTTTTGTGAGGACGGACCGTATATATTCCAAAAATAATTTACTCCTTATTCTTTTTTGACATTTACGTTTAAAATGGTTGTAAAGGTCACTACAGATTTCTGACTTTATTATTATTGTTGGTGTTGTATATACATGATTCAAATTCTACACATTGGAAGCAACGTGTAAACAAATTTGAGGAAAATAATATTGTGTATTGACGGGTCCTGGCAGACGTCATCAAAATACAAGTTACGATTCTCTATAATGTACTCCTGCCTAAGTGGATTTTACAGTGCAAATTTCTAAAGAAATTTTTTTAGTACTTTAGAGGACTTTATTGACGTCAGCAAAATTTTAAAATTTTAAAACACATTTCTCCTTATGCGTTTGCGAACACTTTTATCAGCGTTTCAATCTGTACGCATTACAGGCAACAGATAAACTACATTTCGCCAATTTTTTTTGTATATGCACTGTCGACGTTAGCAAAATCTGCAAAACAACCTAATCTTCTGCCTGAGTGGATTCTTCCACGGGCCTTATCGACTGGTCTATATAATATATAGAGAAAAAGCTTCATATAAAACTACGTTTTGACAAGCTTTAAGGTGGATTTCCATAGAGCAGCTTTTTATGCGTTAGCGCAAAATGTGACGGAGATTTTTGGACGGCGATTTTATCGTTTGTGTGATTTTCATTAAAGCCATATGTCATTTTGTTTTTAAATGCCGCAAACTATGTAAAGTGTAATGCAATTATTTTATTTTCAAGTGATCTGATTGGCTATCACTCAAAAGGTCCCTCATAAAGTTGAATTCACTCAACTCTGCGAGGGAGCTTTATTCTATCGCTGGATCACAAAGTCTCTGAACGAGCGGCATTTTTTGTCTATTGCGCATGCACAAGCAAACCGTCCGGGCGATTTAATCGCTGCGGCGCATAATGCTGCTCTGTGGAAATTAAAACATACAGTTGGGCGTATAAATAATTATTGTTACTCTTGAGTAAATACATAAATTATAAAATTACAATGCATAAAAACATAATGCGTATAAAATATACCTTACGTTATTTACAATAAAAATATAATAATTACCTTAAAATGCCAGGTTTATTTAAAAAAGGCAATTAAAGTTTATAAAGTAAATAGACCTATTTCCATATCAATTTTGTTTCACGAAATATGCATGCGAAAAAATCAGAATAACATGGAAACCAACCACATTTTCAAAATGATGTGAATACATTTTTTTACTGTTTTCTAGTAAATTTAGAACTAATAACATTAGATGTGTGATATGACCGTAAAGTCGTTTGTAATAACGAAGTATCGTATTTTTGTCGTTAGTGAAGTTTAGCAGTGTTATTCGTAAAGGTTTAATTTAAAAATTTAGCCAATATTTTAAAGCATGGAGGTAGAATGTTTAAAGTAAATCACGCATTTGCAGTTAATGAGTTATTTATTTGCGATTGTGTCACTTGCCAATATTTGTTTGTATATTCATTTAACCGCAACATGTATTGTGTGAGTATCTCTAGTGTTTATGATGTCAGTTACGCTTCCTTTGCATACTAACATCCTTCAAGTTAACACGTAGATTTAAAACCCTATTTTAATTCATCATAATTTCATGACAAAAGTCGGACTAACTTCTAAGAATTCCAGTATTGGTACTTGTCCGTGATCCCCTCGAAATATGGTTCTAACCCTGACCATATCTCCAACCTCTGACTCATCATCAGGGGCCGGGATATCCGGCAAGTACCCTGTGTGCGCTTTCCATGCACCGAAACATTTTCATTTCATTTTCAACCGACACTTCTATTCTTGTGCGAAACAAATACGCTATTTGTTCTGGTTAGTTTTGTTTATTAAATGTGCGGACTATGATCCAAAAAATACTAACACTGCACGAAATGCTCGATTTCGGACTTTTCTGTCAATGAAAATACCATGTTTTTTCGGCTAAATATTCCGAAAATATGGTATTTTAATATTTTCTGAAGTTTTCTATGTTTTCACACAGAAAATGTCAGAATATATGATATTTTCTGCCAAATTCTGGTCCCGAAAACATGAAAAGAATAATGTCTTAGCTGACAGCTATCAAACAATTGTTTTGGTCCTGTGAACGCTCGATTCAATATAAACGATAATGAGAAACACGATGCTGCAATTATAAAAAGTTTTTTAAAGAATTAGGTACATTAATAAATAACCAGGGTTCTTGCTGAAAAACATTTAAACTGTATAAAAGAGGGGTCGGGCTGTTAAACTTTTCTTTTTTAAAGTTAAGAAACATAAAGGCTGAACTAAAAAAAAACAGTTGCTTACTTTTTGTTTTGCGAGTAATCCTTTAATATAAACTTCCCGTTATCTAGCGTGGAACGATCTTACTTTAAATTTACCGCATAGTTAGTCAACCTGCAAAATTTGTAGCTTTTGTAGCTGTCAACAACAAAGATTTCGATTGCTTGGTGCGTCTATTTATTAAAAGGCGGGATTTAACTTGGTGGGTGACGAAAAGCTTTATTAAACTTAGATAAAATAAACAGTCACTCGCATTTTCATTGATATCCTTTTGTAGAAACACGAAAAAATTTAATTTTGGCGGGAATTTTATTTGGCGGGCCGACAAAATAAAAAAAATTGACCGACGGTATAGTGAATTGCGACAAACTTCAACATGCAGTTTAGGACAAATAATCACGACGAGGCCATTGCTTTATAAGATAGGCAGAACATATTATCGCACGAAATTACTACTATGTGAATTTTCCAGGAGTAACGACTAGTGTATATGTATATATTACTTATAAATTTTTACAAAAAAGCTATTTACATGTTGCTCAGTTAAGTTATTTTTTATTGTTTTGTTTCTGACATCCTGTTAAACTTTTGTCAGCCTACATGTAAAATGCCAGGTTATTTTTACAGGGGGTTGTAGATTTTTGATTGGCACTTTACGTGGGTTTATGACTTTATTTTAATTTATGAGAGGATGGTATGGTTGTTCGTGTTTTTGTTTATGTTGCAAACGACTGTTTTTTAATATTTTGTGTGAACTTGCAATATACTGAGAGAACAAATTCACGTTTTTGTTAAGAATTTTAAAATTGTAGTAATAACTGTGTTTGGTGATAATGAAAAAATTACTAATTGTTCTGACTAAAACTTTTTTGTTTTTTGATTTTTCTATAATTTGATGTGTTTCATAACCTTTTTGTGGAAGATTTATGAGCAATGGCAATATAGGACATGTTAAAAATGAACTGATTTTTGTTGATTTGGATGTGCTCCTCAAAAACCAATCTGTTTTACATTTTGTGTAAACTTTTGTGAGGACGGACCGTATATATTCCAAAAATAATTTACTCCTTATTCTTTTTTGACATTTACGTTTAAAATGGTTGTAAAGGTCACTACAGATTTCTGACTTTATTATTATTGTTGGTGTTGTATATACATGATTCAAATTCTACACATTGGAAGCAACGTGTAAACAAATTTGAGGAAAATAATATTGTGTATTGACGGGTCCTGGCAGACGTCATCAAAATACAAGTTACGATTCTCTATAATGTACTCCTGCCTAAGTGGATTTTACAGTGCAAATTTCTAAAGAAATTTTTTTAGTACTTTAGAGGACTTTATTGACGTCAGCAAAATTTTAAAATTTTAAAACACATTTCTCCTTATGCGTTTGCGAACACTTTTATCAGCGTTTCAATCTGTACGCATTACAGGCAACAGATAAACTACATTTCGCCAATTTTTTTTGTATATGCACTGTCGACGTTAGCAAAATCTGCAAAACAACCTAATCTTCTGCCTGAGTGGATTCTTCCACGGGCCTTATCGACTGGTCTATATAATATATAGAGAAAAAGCTTCATATAAAACTACGTTTTGACAAGCTTTAAGGTGGATTTCCATAGAGCAGCTTTTTATGCGTTAGCGCAAAATGTGACGGAGATTTTTGGACGGCGATTTTATCGTTTGTGTGATTTTCATTAAAGCCATATGTCATTTTGTTTTTAAATGCCGCAAACTATGTAAAGTGTAATGCAATTATTTTATTTTCAAGTGATCTGATTGGCTATCACTCAAAAGGTCCCTCATAAAGTTGAATTCACTCAACTCTGCGAGGGAGCTTTATTCTATCGCTGGATCACAAAGTCTCTGAACGAGCGGCATTTTTTGTCTATTGCGCATGCACAAGCAAACCGTCCGGGCGATTTAATCGCTGCGGCGCATAATGCTGCTCTGTGGAAATTAAAACATACAGTTGGGCGTATAAATAATTATTGTTACTCTTGAGTAAATACATAAATTATAAAATTACAATGCATAAAAACATAATGCGTATAAAATATACCTTACGTTATTTACAATAAAAATATAATAATTACCTTAAAATGCCAGGTTTATTTAAAAAAGGCAATTAAAGTTTATAAAGTAAATAGACCTATTTCCATATCAATTTTGTTTCACGAAATATGCATGCGAAAAAATCAGAATAACATGGAAACCAACCACATTTTCAAAATGATGTGAATACATTTTTTTACTGTTTTCTAGTAAATTTAGAACTAATAACATTAGATGTGTGATATGACCGTAAAGTCGTTTGTAATAACGAAGTATCGTATTTTTGTCGTTAGTGAAGTTTAGCAGTGTTATTCGTAAAGGTTTAATTTAAAAATTTAGCCAATATTTTAAAGCATGGAGGTAGAATGTTTAAAGTAAATCACGCATTTGCAGTTAATGAGTTATTTATTTGCGATTGTGTCACTTGCCAATATTTGTTTGTATATTCATTTAACCGCAACATGTATTGTGTGAGTATCTCTAGTGTTTATGATGTCAGTTACGCTTCCTTTGCATACTAACATCCTTCAAGTTAACACGTAGATTTAAAACCCTATTTTAATTCATCATAATTTCATGACAAAAGTCGGACTAACTTCTAAGAATTCCAGTATTGGTACTTGTCCGTGATCCCCTCGAAATATGGTTCTAACCCTGACCATATCTCCAACCTCTGACTCATCATCAGGGGCCGGGATATCCGGCAAGTACCCTGTGTGCGCTTTCCATGCACCGAAACATTTTCATTTCATTTTCAACCGACACTTCTATTCTTGTGCGAAACAAATACGCTATTTGTTCTGGTTAGTTTTGTTTATTAAATGTGCGGACTATGATCCAAAAAATACTAACACTGCACGAAATGCTCGATTTTCGGACTTTTTTGTCAATGAAAATACCATGTTTTTTCGGCTAAATATTCCGAAAATATGGTATTTTAATATTTTCTGAAGTTTTCTATGTTTTCACACAGAAAATGTCAGAATATATGATATTTTCTGCCAAATTCTGGTCCCGAAAACATGAAAAGAATAATGTCTTAGCTGACAGCTATCAAACAATTGTTTTGGTCCTGTGAACGCTCGATTCAATATAAACGATAATGAGAAACACGATGCTGCAATTATAAAAAGTTTTTTAAAGAATTAGGTACATTAATAAATAACCAGGGTTCTTGCTGAAAAACATTTAAACTGTATAAAAGAGGGGTCGGGCTGTTAAACTTTTCTTTTTTAAAGTTAAGAAACATAAAGGCTGAACTAAAAAAAACAGTTGCTTACTTTTTGTTTTGCGAGTAATCCTTTAATATAAACTTCCCGTTATCTAGCGTGGAACGATCTTACTTTAAATTTACCGCATAGTTAGTCAACCTGCAAAATTTGTAGCTTTTGTAGCTGTCAACAACAAAGATTTCGATTGCTTGGTGCGTCTATTTATTAAAAGGCGGGATTTAACTTGGTGGGTGACGAAAAGCTTTATTAAACTTAGATAAAATAAACAGTCACTCGCATTTTCATTGATATCCTTTTGTAGAAACACGAAAAAATTTAATTTTGGCGGGAATTTTATTTGGCGGGCCGACAAAATAAAAAAAATTGACCGACGGTATAGTGAATTGCGACAAACTTCAACATGCAGTTTAGGACAAATAATCACGACGAGGCCATTGCTTTATAAGATAGGCAGAACATATTATCGCACGAAATTACTACTATGTGAATTTTCCAGGAGTAACGACTAGTGTATATGTATATATTACTTATAAATTTTTACAAAAAAGCTATTTACATGTTGCTCAGTTAAGTTATTTTTTATTGTTTTGTTTCTGACATCCTGTTAAACTTTTGTCAGCCTACATGTAAAATGCCAGGTTATTTTTACAGGGGGTTGTAGATTTTTGATTGGCACTTTACGTGGGTTTATGACTTTATTTTAATTTATGAGAGGATGGTATGGTTGTTCGTGTTTTTGTTTATGTTGCAAACGACTGTTTTTTAATATTTTGTGTGAACTTGCAATATACTGAGAGAACAAATTCACGTTTTTGTTAAGAATTTTAAAATTGTAGTAATAACTGTGTTTGGTGATAATGAAAAAATTACTAATTGTTCTGACTAAAACTTTTTTGTTTTTTGATTTTTCTATAATTTGATGTGTTTCATAACCTTTTTGTGGAAGATTTATGAGCAATGGCAATATAGGACATGTTAAAAATGAACTGATTTTTGTTGATTTGGATGTGCTCCTCAAAAACCAATCTGTTTTACATTTTGTGTAAACTTTTGTGAGGACGGACCGTATATATTCCAAAAATAATTTACTCCTTATTCTTTTTTGACATTTACGTTTAAAATGGTTGTAAAGGTCACTACAGATTTCTGACTTTATTATTATTGTTGGTGTTGTATATACATGATTCAAATTCTACACATTGGAAGCAACGTGTAAACAAATTTGAGGAAAATAATATTGTGTATTGACGGGTCCTGGCAGACGTCATCAAAATACAAGTTACGATTCTCTATAATGTACTCCTGCCTAAGTGGATTTTACAGTGCAAATTTCTAAAGAAATTTTTTTAGTACTTTAGAGGACTTTATTGACGTCAGCAAAATTTTAAAATTTTAAAACACATTTCTCCTTATGCGTTTGCGAACACTTTTATCAGCGTTTCAATCTGTACGCATTACAGGCAACAGATAAACTACATTTCGCCAATTTTTTTTGTATATGCACTGTCGACGTTAGCAAAATCTGCAAAACAACCTAATCTTCTGCCTGAGTGGATTCTTCCACGGGCCTTATCGACTGGTCTATATAATATATAGAGAAAAAGCTTCATATAAAACTACGTTTTGACAAGCTTTAAGGTGGATTTCCATAGAGCAGCTTTTTATGCGTTAGCGCAAAATGTGACGGAGATTTTTGGACGGCGATTTTATCGTTTGTGTGATTTTCATTAAAGCCATATGTCATTTTGTTTTTAAATGCCGCAAACTATGTAAAGTGTAATGCAATTATTTTATTTTCAAGTGATCTGATTGGCTATCACTCAAAAGGTCCCTCATAAAGTTGAATTCACTCAACTCTGCGAGGGAGCTTTATTCTATCGCTGGATCACAAAGTCTCTGAACGAGCGGCATTTTTTGTCTATTGCGCATGCACAAGCAAACCGTCCGGGCGATTTAATCGCTGCGGCGCATAATGCTGCTCTGTGGAAATTAAAACATACAGTTGGGCGTATAAATAATTATTGTTACTCTTGAGTAAATACATAAATTATAAAATTACAATGCATAAAAACATAATGCGTATAAAATATACCTTACGTTATTTACAATAAAAATATAATAATTACCTTAAAATGCCAGGTTTATTTAAAAAAGGCAATTAAAGTTTATAAAGTAAATAGACCTATTTCCATATCAATTTTGTTTCACGAAATATGCATGCGAAAAAATCAGAATAACATGGAAACCAACCACATTTTCAAAATGATGTGAATACATTTTTTACTGTTTTCTAGTAAATTTAGAACTAATAACATTAGATGTGTGATATGACCGTAAAGTCGTTTGTAATAACGAAGTATCGTATTTTTGTCGTTAGTGAAGTTTAGCAGTGTTATTCGTAAAGGTTTAATTTAAAAATTTAGCCAATATTTTAAAGCATGGAGGTAGAATGTTTAAAGTAAATCACGCATTTGCAGTTAATGAGTTATTTATTTGCGATTGTGTCACTTGCCAATATTTGTTTGTATATTCATTTAACCGCAACATGTATTGTGTGAGTATCTCTAGTGTTTATGATGTCAGTTACGCTTCCTTTGCATACTAACATCCTTCAAGTTAACACGTAGATTTAAAACCCTATTTTAATTCATCATAATTTCATGACAAAAGTCGGACTAACTTCTAAGAATTCCAGTATTGGTACTTGTCCGTGATCCCCTCGAAATATGGTTCTAACCCTGACCATATCTCCAACCTCTGACTCATCATCAGGGGCCGGGATATCCGGCAAGTACCCTGTGTGCGCTTTCCATGCACCGAAACATTTTCATTTCATTTTCAACCGACACTTCTATTCTTGTGCGAAACAAATACGCTATTTGTTCTGGTTAGTTTTGTTTATTAAATGTGCGGACTATGATCCAAAAAATACTAAATTAATGTAACTATCCAGTTATTAAAACCTTGCCCAGTCTTATCATTTATGACTCTTGCACATTTAATATAACATTTGCGGCTCAGAAGGTATTTTTTAAAACGTAGCTTATAATAAACTCGCTTGTTCATGACATGATAATGTCTATATTATTTAAAGCCACGCCTACTTTGTATCTGTAACAACAACTTAATTCTGGCAGATTAAACACGTTAAATTGGACGACCTCTAGTTATTCGAAATATTTACCTACTAATTTTATTGATGTTTTTAATAACATTGCAAGTAGAGATTATCATGATGGGGAATTTTGACAATAACAAGAAGCCCTGCGGCTTAAAGATTTCCGTCATTATCATTAATCTGAGAAATAATCTGGGTGCAACAAAATCATTGAAAATTTAAAAATTCAATTCTCGATTATTATTGTAACTTTAAATCATAGCTAACTTAAATTACATACACATATTTTCTCTATAAAAACAATTTTATAAGAGCAACATAACGCTAAAAATTGTTAAACAATAAAAGCGAAATGAGAACAATGGCAAGGCTGAAAATTTATCGATTTTCTCTTTTTCTCTAAAAAACAACATGGGAAATATTTTTGAACGCAGAATTTTTTACAGAATCAATTAATAGAATTCAGGTCTCAAAAATATACTGTAAAATTCCAGGCTCAACAAGTAAAAAACTAAGAACACTTAGCCAAATTTTCTGATTCTTAGAAAAAAGTGTATACACAAATACAACTGAATAAATAAAACATTAAAATTACAGATTTTACAGATAGTAATACTTTTAAAAAAAAAAATCCTTAACTCAATACCTTCAAAATTCTGGAAATTCCATGATAAATAACTAGTTATATAAAATTGATGATTTGAATATAATAACTTCTGAAATCACTAAGTATATAGTTCAATATTTCCAACCTCGTCCCCAGGCCCATTTTTCTCTTTCTGACAATCTCGGACGGCGAGAAGAAATGACCCTGGGCCACACTGGTCAGTTCTGCTATCTGATTGGTATCTCAAGTTTCCCTTAATTATGAAGATAAATTAATTTATGCGTAAAAAATTGAATAATAACAGAAAAACAATAATGGCGTCTAAGTTTATGTGCGAAATAGATGCTTGAATGTTTATGTTCTGCTGGACTGAATTTATTTTTGTGAAAAATAAAATATTTGGCATTGTTAGTATAGCTTAACGTTAAAAAACTGGATTAAGAAGTTCATACCATTTAATTAACAAAATAGTTATAGGCTTAATTATTCGGTACCTATTTTCTAATTAGTCTGTATTGTTTTAATTAATTGGTTACAGATTAAATAACAATTTTCTCTGACTGCATGAAATGTAACATCCTATGTTTTATGACTTTTAATCTCTTAGTAAAGCAACAAACATAAAATTATTGAAAAAAGTCAATTGGTTTGACCGTAGTGGCCATTTAATTGTAAATGAGTTTCCAGGGACCCGTTTCGTGAAAAACCAAAAGTGCAATATGATGAAAAAGAAAGATGAAAAAGAAAGATATTGTGTTAAAACTTGTTAGGAGATGCTTTTAGGCTGGTCTGATGGGATTAGCATAAAAAACGATTCTGTAATAGCTATACTTTCCGAATTTCAGAATTTAGGCATTTAAAGCAGGGCGATAAGATTTTTTTTAAAGACAATTATAAATTTTAAACCTAACAATAACAAGTTAGCTAAAAAATTTTTGACAATACGATTTTATTTAGGTGTATATGCACGTTACAACAATAACAGACAAAAGGAGCCAGTTATACACCAATTAGACATACCATTCTGCCATTATGAATCTTAACGCGGTTTGGGGCATGGTCTCTAATTAGTTTGGTCAGAAAAGTAAACACTACCGCCGGTGAAGTTGTGCAGTTGATTCTTCTTCTTTGCAGAAATATATTTGTGACTTTTAAATATGGGAGGTTCAAACTGTGCAGTTAATGGATGTTGTAACAGCAATGCCAGGATTTATAAGTGGAGAGCTGAATCATGTTCTGTTCACGAGGGAAAAACTAGAAAGGAGTGTGGATGTTGGTTAAATCCTCCCTATAGGTTATACTGTTTCCCTAGTGTGTTAAGAAATTATGAAAAACGAAAGAAGTGGATCATTGCTTTACGAAGGGTAAATAGAGATGAATCAGAATGGAAACCTTGTGCCAGTGACCGAGTATGTTCTGAACATTTTGTTGATGGAGAACCAACTGTTACTCATCCAAACCCATCACTTAAAATGGGCTATGAACTTCCACCAAAAAAGTCATGAAGGATGATTTTTCGCCATCCACCTCCACCACCTAAGTTAAAAGAAAAGGAAGTTGAGAACTTATCTGATGATCCCCAACCAGATCCACCTATGGATGTTGACTGTGATACACTTATGTCCCCGCTGTCATTTGATCATTCTTATGCTTCAACGCCACATGCCTCCAAGTGTGAAGGATGTACTAATAAAAGCTCTTTGATTACTTCATTAATTAGCAAGGTCAATAAACTGTCCTTCCAAGTTAAAAGAGCCCCAAAAGACACAAGTGCATTCACTTGGAGAAAAATAAAAACAGATGCAAAGATGAATTTTTACACTGGAATATCCTCTGTAGCTTTGTTTAATCTTGTGTTTTCTTTCCTGTCACCTTTCTTGCCAAAATTAAAATACTGGAGAGGTTCAAAGAGAATGAAAAGATGCACCAAAATAGTTAAACGTACAACCACACTGGTAGCAAAGACAAAAAAATTATCTAATCGTGATGAAATGCTTCTGACATTGATGCGGTTACGTCTTGGTCTTTTAAATGAGCATCTTGCAGATATGTTTGGGATTTCAACTGCAATTTGCTCTAACACATTTACAACATGGATCAAACTTATGAGTAAAATTCTAGGAAACGCCCTTGTTGTATGGTTACCGAGGGAAGCAATTAGAGATCATCTTCCAGAAATTTTTATCAAGGCTGGTCATCGCAGATGTCGTCTAATCATTGATTGTGCGGAAGTATTCATAGAGCGGCCAAAGTCTTTAATTAATCAGGCATCCACCTGGTCAGATTATAAACACCACAACACAATCAAATTTCTGATTGGAATAACACCCATTGGGTTTATATCTTTCTTATCAGATTGTTATGGTGGCAGATCATCAGATAAATTTATAACAACTGACAGTGAATTCTATGATCTGTTGGAACGTGATGATGAAGTCATGGCAGATCGTGGGTTTCAAATTAGAGAAGAGCTTATGTTACGGTTTTGCAGCCTGAGTGTCCCCCCTGGTGCTAGAGTCAAAAGTCAAATGACCATGTCTGAATGCTCAAAGACTAAAGAAATCGCCAACTTAAGAATACATGTTGAACCTGCAATAAATCGTATAAAATTTTATCGTATTTTAAAGAATGTTTTACCTATTACCATGCTACACCATGTGGATGATATTGTGAAAACCTGTGCTGCTCTCTGTAATTTGAAGCCTCTGTTGATCAAACCGAAATCAAAGAAGAAGAAAACAACATAACCAACTGGTTCAAATTTTTTGAAAAAAAACAGTTATTTTTATAGCTCTACAAATATAATAAAATACATTATTTTGGCATAAAACATGCATAAAGCATGTATTTCATTTCTTTGTTTTAGATACTTTGTTTTATATTAAGCCTATACATAATATAGCAAACAATTCCTGCCAGGATTTGAACCTGGGATCCTTAGGAAAATTTCAAAAGGATCATACCAACTACAAGAGTGTAAAAAAGTAAAAGGTGACGTATATTACTTACAGAAAATTTTGTTGATAGTGCTACCTATTTTTTGCAAAAAATAATGAATCTTAAATTTGTAGCTATAAAAATAGCTGTTTTTGTATGTGCTTTCATGTTTCCCCTCTTTCCTGCAATCAACCACTTTAACTGTTGTAAATTGTCCTCAAGTAATGCACCTGATAGTATTCCACCAGTTCAAGTTTGGTCAAAACCCACTTTTGACTGTCAAAATTAATATGTTCAATAATATGACCATGGGGCGTCCAAACCATAAAATAACAATGGTTTGACTTTGTAACAGCCATCTGAGCAAGGCACTGCAAAAAATATCTATGGTTTCTGTTTAACATTAATGAGCCATTATTGTTTTTTAAGTAAACCAATTTGACATTGACATAATTGGGAGATAAGTGATTAATAGAATATGGGCATTTAATTTCCAAACAGGCAGGTTTACAACAGGAACAGGTTACAATTCGATCAGGACTACTACCAATGTAAGGAGCACCTTCATCTAAATATAACCCACATTCACGCATTTGTAAATTTGTATGCTTCTTTTTCATTGTTTCAAAAAAACTATTTGCAGCATTCTCCTCCATAATGCGTCCATATTTCAATGCTGGTATGTCTGGGTTTGCAAATACCATACCAGATATTTTCTGATGTAACTGCCACATATCAACATAATTGCCTTTTTTAAATTTAAACATTTTTGTATGTACATCATGGCATTTCGAGGCAGATACAACTCCTTTTCGAAAGTCAAACCAAGCTTTATTTGAACTTTGCCCATGAGTTAAAAATTCAATTTTATTTATATTTTCTGGTGTCATATTGGAGAGGTTTTTGTTGAATTCTGCAATACTACCTGACATTAATATGATATCATCAATACTCATTAGGTCATGTGGTTTGGGAATATTTGCTGTTATCACCTCTCTCATAAAGTCGACTTTTGGCTTTGGAACTGCTGTTTGGATAGTCTTCTCTGGGTCTATCTTTTTAACAGCCTCCGCAATGTCAGACAGTGTTGGTAACTTTAACTCTGTGTCTTGAACAGGGTTAAACATTTTTTTAGGTGTGGAAACCAAAGATCTTTTCTTTTTTCCTCTTTGGCCAAAATCCTCTCTATTGAAATTTAAATTCTTGATTTTAGTAGGAACAACTTCATGACAGGGAAGCCATCCATTAGATGTGCTGGTGCAAGCTGGATTGGTTAGCCCCAATCTCACTGCAGCTTCAACACGGAACATCATTGCTGCAACATGATTACAAGTTTCGCTCATTCCAGCCATACAAGTACAATGGCACGACCGTATCTTACCATCTTTTTTCTCTAAAACTAGCCATAACTTGTGATAAGTGTCCCGGATACTTTGAGATTTCCTACACTCTGTTTTCAACACACAAAACTTGCTGTTTACATCTATTGGATGGTAAAGTAAAGGCTTAAGCCACCTTGAGTTGTAGTAAATATAGGCCTTTGAGTTTTTATAGTCGTTTAAATCTTTACTTCCCAGCTCTGACGGAAAAAACATCAAATAATTAAATATGTCGGGATATAAAACCATTGGTCACAACTTAACACCATCTTGCTCATTTATCCAACCATCAGTGATGAGATAAGGATCAGGAATTTCAATTTGATCCAATCTTAATTTGCGCTTATATTCTTCCTGCAAATTTTGTTCAACTTCAGCAGCACACAACACTGGTTGCACGTTGTTTTCAACAGCAGAAAATACACGAGCAACAAGCTCTTCTTTCCTTCCAGTAACTTTTAATGCTCGCAGTCTTAAATACTTTTTAAGCTCTTCCACATTCATACGAGATATCATATCATAATTCATTTTGCAGCAATTAAGTAAGATAATAAAAACAATGAAGGCGATTAGCTAGTAATGTGATGTTTATACTTCGTTTTCTCAAGTTAAAATGACCCGCGCTAATTTTTCTAACCAAGGTAGTTAGAGTCCAAACTTCCAATTCCAAGCGCGGTCCAGTCGTGTCGAATTGGTGTATTATATACGTCTAAACGTATATATCTGATCTGTATCTGACACATGGTTACGTTGATGACGTTCGATGACTCAATACTAGTATCTCTATAATAATACGCCAGTTCCGTCTGTCTGTCTGTGACTGTTACAAAGATGATATTTTTTATCACCCGAATGCGCGAGTTTTTCGAGTTGTTTTGTTTTGTTTACATTTGTCTCGCAACCGTTAGAAACCACGTGATACAAAATAAACAACCTGATTCGCTCAAATTCGTACTTTCGAACGGGACGGCATTCGAATAGAAAGTTCCCTTGGCGTAAAAACAAACAAACATAAAAACACGGGTTTTTTATTTTGGATTTTTTTTGCATCGTAGCAATCGTATCATTATTTATATGGTTGGTATATTTCTATAGGTGGTATTGTAAAACCTAGCCTTTGGTTGTGAAAGTGAAAGTAGCCAAATGTGCAGTTTTTTGCTAGCTACAACAAAATTATTATGCTAAATGCAGTTAGGTAGCTATACCTTTTATTACTGTCATGAAAACTTATTCTGCAAAATTAAATGGCTGAGTGATATTTTTAACTGGACGGGGTAACGACAAGCTCTTTCCTGTGTTTTATTTAAACCGAAGTTGCGATAAAATTTTTTGGGAAAAGGGTATTATGCCTATATGCCCGTTCAACTCTGTTTAACTGTACTAACCGCTCAGCCATGTGTTAACAATGGACTGTTTCTTGTGTTTTTATTTAAACAGAGGCTGCAATGAAGTGTTTTTCAAAAGGGTATTATCCCTATGCGCCTGTGCGACACCATTTAACTGTAGTAAGCGCTAAGCCTGGTGTCACGATTAATTTTTTAACTTTCACAAAATCTTATTCCGCAAAATAAAATAATATTGACCGATTGTTTTTGCTATGACGGTAACAACAGTTTGTAAACTCTATTTTTATTTCAGCTATCGTTGCGGGAAATTTATTTTTTGAAAAATATGTTACAGTCGCAACACTATAATGGTGTATGCGCTTCACTTGATTTACGACATACTGTATACCTGTACTAAAACGCTCCATCTGACCGTGTGGCACAGTTTGCGGTTCTTATTAATTGCTCCTCAGGGCTTTCAACAACAGTTACTTGTGGCTTACCCCGCCTTTTCGACGCCGGGTCTCCCGGCTAGTCTATATAATAATACGCCAGTTCCACTTTGCCTGTCACAGGACAGGCAAAGTGGAATTTATTTTGTCTTTTGTGTGCTTTTTCAAATTGATTTAAAATTTTTGTTTTAAAAAAGTCACGGTTAATTTATTTTATTGTTCTCATAAAAACCTTTGTGTAATGATGTAAACTTTATTACACAAAAGTCACGGGTAATTAATTTTTATTATTCCCTTTAAGCACGTGTCTATTGTTTACTGTTATATGAAAAACATATTGGTTTTATTTATTCCCGCTTGAATGGAATTAACAACAAAACGTTTTGACGAAAAGAACAATGAATTTCGCTGTTTTTTTATTCGGTATCTATAGTGGATTCTTCCACGGGATTAAATACTAGTAATATATATAGCTACACGCCACCATAATGCCGGCGTGATAAAGCCTCAACTTAGGTTTATAGAGGTTTACGTCAGCAATAAGTCGATCGCAAGACAAAAATGGAATTAGAAAGACTGCATGTTCCTAAAAAAATACTAAAAATCTAACTAGCTATAGCTAGGCATCTTCAGTAATTCTAATCACAAAACCCTCTGATAATTCTGTGGCTTGGTAGCTATAGCTAGCTAAAAGTACTTTCACTTTTAACTATAATATAAAATAAAGATAGCTAAAAATCATAACTACTTTGGTTTGCACAACCTTTGTAGCTACAAAAGTACGTCTTGGGCCTTTGCTAGCTATCTAGCTATAGATGGCTGAAAACTTTAAAATAAATAAATATTTAAAATTTGTATGTAGCCAAAAAAAAGCGAAGGCAACACTGCAATCATATTTTCTCGAAGCAAAAACTCAAAACACTTTAGCTAACTTGTTTCTGATTAAAAATAAAACTCTATCCATGATTTCGATCCAAGATTGTTTTGCATAAATTATAGCAATATGGTGTTCTCGGCGGTCCGCATGCAATTCTTAACAAAATGACCAAATTTTGAATAAATTAAAAATCAGCACGAATCGTGCTGATTTTAACCAGCCTGGCCCAGGGTCATTTCTTCGCGCCGTCTCTCGGATATCAAAAAAGCGAAAAATTACCCTGGGAAAGAGGTTGCAATATTTCATAAGATCAGCGATTAGCATTTGAATGTCTCAGTATTTAGGCGTTCAAAACTTTACTCTATCGCTTAACATTTTTTAAGAATGTTGATGGTTGTTAACGGCTGTTCTGAAAAAGAGAATATTTGGATAATGAGAAGCAAAAATACTATTTCATTACAAACTGAATTAATGACAGGTTGTTATTCAATTCTCGTCTCTCTATAAGGCTTTAATTATTGGAAAAGGGCATTTATCAACAAGAGACAACCTGATGCAAAATTTTGATGAAACTGTATTTTTTCACTTTCAGCAAAAAAGGAAACAATGTTTAGTGATAAAACAGAAAATATAGGGGAGACATCCTTATGGAACTTGCCACACTTATCGCCTTATACGCCTTTAGTCGTGACACAAAAATAAGTCTGGTTAGTGTCCTCCAACCGAACGTGCATTGAAAAAAGAATCCTTTTTTTTATTCGAGTGTCAGAATTTCTAGGAAATGATAAGAAAAGCGTAAAGTTCAATTAATTTTAGCATTTCAAAAGAAAGTTAAAAATATCAGCGATGGCGCTGATGTTGCAGATGATATTGCACCTACTCATGACAGTGAAAAGTGTGGAATATGTAAGGATGATGGTGACCCAAGTAGAAGTCACATGATCAACTGTCTTGATTTCGACACATGCATAATGTGTGCCCACTTGACGTGCACCTTTGAAGAAAGAATTGGTTGTGTTTGCAACACAAAGGTGCTAGTGCAGTATAAAAACATGTAGAGAAAGAGAGTTCAAGGAGGCTACTTGTATTTTTTTATAAGAAACTCATTTCTAAGGTTCTAAAGCTTAAATATATTAATGCGCACGCGCAATTTCTTTTTAGTTTCAATGGCCAAGTAATAAGAAAGTGAAAATCGTTTCTACTTATTTTTACGTCTGACCTCTCTCACATAAAACAGGGGTGAGCATTTTGAAGGTTATGCACATGCACTGTACGAACAAGAAATCAATACGAAAGACCTTCAATACCGCCGCGATAAAAAAGCCGGTTTGCAGCCTAAACACAACAACCGATGCCGACTCTGCAAAGTGCACGTCGAAGACATCACACACATCGTCTCGTCATGTCCGAATATGTCAGCTAGATATTATCTCCCATTGCGACATGACCCGATTGCAGCAACGGTCTATACGGCATTACGGAAGAAGGAAGACCCTCATGCGAACGTCAAATGCAGCGAAAACGAGTTTGTGTACAAGGAAGGGTGTAAGGAGTATTGGTGGAACGTACCGGTGAAGACAGCGACAAAGGTTAAACACAACAAACCCGATATCATCCAGTGGGATTTACAAAGTAAAACATGCAAGATTATCGAAATTAGCTGCCCTGCTGATGTAAACGTTACATCGAAGATATGCGAAAAAGAGAACATTTACGGACCTTTAATACGCAATATGCAGTTAATGTACAAAGACTATACCTTCTCGTTTGTGCCTGTTATTGTCGGTGCACTTGGAACTGTTCCTAAACGCTTGGAAAGCAGTTTGAACGATCTCGGTTTCACGCAAAAGGAAAACTCTAGCTTAATACGAACAATACAGATGCGCGCAATTAGCGGCACAATAAAAGTTTGCAAAACGTTTTTGAGATTCTCTGTGTAATTGTTCTTAGTCTCGACTGTCTTGATCCCACATTAAACTGAATATGTCACATCTATTGCGCATACCGCATATGCTTTTCCGTAGGCCGGACGAATGTGTCTGCAGTGTGCACAATAGGCAACTACTAAGTTTTAATTAGGAAGTTTTTTAAAAAAAAAAAATTTTTATTGTTAATATTTTCTGCTTTTACTGGTATTTACTGTATATACATGTATTTTTAGCGAACGCCTTGTTACTTTGTTAGTGACCGGCTAATTGTAAATTATGTCATTATTGGCACACAAAGAGAAAGCTGTTAGCGAAAGCTTGTTAGATGAGGACTTGATAAAAATTGGTAATTACTTTTATGATAACGAGTTTATCATCAACTTGAAAAAAGGGAAAACAGAGTCGATGCTCTTCGCAACACTACAACGATTGAGAAAAACTGGTAAAGCGTTTAAAGCATCTTACCATCAAAAGTTAATTAACTTTGTGGAAGAGCATAAATATCTTTGAAACATTGTCGATAACAACTTAACCTTCAGCAGCAGTTTCAGCAGAAGTTACAAGAAAGCCATCAGCCTTATCAAATTTATTGCGAATACTCGAAAGAGTGCCTGACAACTTCAGCATCGTACATCAATACGTCAATGATTGTGCCGGTATTGATGTATAGAAACATCATGAAACTCCACATGAGCAATACGCAGTCGAATCAAATATCATCGATAGAAAATTGTGCGAAGCGTGTTATTGGAACTGAAAACCCCCAAAGATTGTAAGTACGATTAAACGAAAACCATGTGCGATTGTTAGAAGGTGTTTGGATAATAACACATGTAAAAAAGTCAACAGTTATTTCGAACTTAATAACCACACCATGAACACTAGGAACAGTGGCTACAATGTAAAATTGCCACGAAAAAACTATCTGTGACGAAGCAATCGTTTTATTATGATGGTGGAAAATTATACAACGACCTTCCTTATTTGAGAAAAGAAGAAGATTTCAAAAAATTAAGGCTTTGTCTGAAAGGAAATTTTTTGTTGAGAATTTTCTTTTCACTAACTTTCTCTTTCACAGCTCAAGCTGATGCCATTCCTTTCTATTTTTAATCTCTGTGTTTAGTCTATATAGTTGATCTATGTGCTTAGTCACGACGTCTATCATATCTTTGTGCTCAGCTTGTGTTACTACTGACCTGCTTCAAGGTCTAGGGTGAGCAAATTTCTAAATGTTATTTTGTTTGTTGACGTGTCATTCATATGTGTATTTCAAAACTTTTATTACTGCGTTTAACTAGATAATTTTCTCGGTCGTTTCTACAGACAACATTTCACTTTAAATAATTTGTTAAATACTTGTGAAGATATTTTGAACTTTCCGGGGGTTGATACATGACTGAAACCAGAAGAATTTCCCTTTTTTAGGAATTTTTTTGATACACATCACTTCTTTATTATCATTTTCTAAACCATGTGACGCATCCAATTTATTTTGTTCGGGAGCATCCCGAACAAAATAAATTGGATTCTCCTCCTGTACTTTTCATTCTTTTTCTGTTTACAAATGTAAAACCCGATATTTTGTATAAGTCAGAAATGTATTTCGATGAGAGAAAAGATGTCAATGTTTGAAAATTAATAAAAAAATTCCTCTATCAAATTTTGATTTCTGAGCAGACTTCTGAAATGTTGGTGTATTAATTTCATACCTTTCGAATATAACATTGATGATAACTCCGGTGAGTTACGGATATACAGAACTCGACACGCTTCAATATCGCCACATAAGAGGATTTAGTAAACACGCAAAAGTAGAGTTTTACATTGCACTGCACTGGTATGTCTCACTCGCTAAAAATCAATCTATTTTACGCGTCACAGACACACACACCAACTTGGTTAGGGAGAAAACATTTAAAGAAAAAATGTTTGATGACGTCAGAAAGAGACGCGCATTTGGAAAACTTTGTTCGGAAATTTACACAATCGTTCCAACTGTTGTTTTCAGCTTGAAACGTTCATTTTCTTCATTTGTACAGTATCATATCAGAGTTTAAAGTGATTTTTTATGATATGTTTAGTTTCATATGTTAAACGGCAAATGGTGACACTCACACGTTTACGGAGGAACAAAATATGCGATTTTCCGTCCACAAAAAATCCAAAATGGTGATTTTAAAGGAGAGGCGAACAAAAAACTTTTTTGTGGCAGCCACAAAATAAATTTTAGGCGAGGTAGCAAAAATTAAGGAACGTCTAAAGCCCCAAATCTAATAAAATAACTACTATAACGACACACAAATAACTACCTTATAGTCAGAAATTTTCGCGACATTTTAATTTCGCGATAAAAATTTTGGGACAATTTCGCGATTTTTATTTTCGCGATTCGTTGCCTTGAATTTTTTTCGCGACATTTAATTTTCGCGAATTTCATAGAGTTACGGAGTGGAGGAAAAACAAAATATGATTTTTAAGTGCGTTTTTCTACTCTAATAATGACATCTGTAAAAGGAAGCTTTTTTTCATAAAAGGTCAATGTTATAATCAATAAGGTAGCGGAAGAACCTTTATTTTTGATCAAGCGAGGATAGTACAACCTTTCAAACTCGCCTCGGCGTTTGCCTAAATAATGGTATTGACGTTAAGGAAAATGTCGAAACGAAATCCCATACTGTCTTTTAGACCCATGTCCTCCGACCTCTTCTGGCCTTTGGTATCTGGTTAGGAATGTCACTAGGGATAAAAGAATTAAAACTGAAGAGGTTTCATAGGTGTAAGAGTTAGACAGGAAAGTTTAAAAAAAGAGGAAATTTCATAAAAAAGATGATTTATAACACAAAATGCCATTTAGGTTAACAGGCAAACCGCCTTCTAAAATTGTGTTTAAAAGTGCATTTCTTCCTTAATTTTCCCGGGTTTTATCAAACTGGGTATCACCAGAATTATTTTGTTGCGAAAATTTTACGTCTGCTACCCTGTGGAGTCTAAAAAATGAAGAAAAAAAGAAATATTTCGCGGTTTTTATTTTCGCGATTTCGTCAATTAAATTTTTTTCGCGGCATTTTAATTTCGGGAAAATGCCCAAAAATCGCGAAATCGCGAAATTAGTTGTCGCGAAAGTTTCTGACTATAAGGTATGTTTCATAAATAAATATCCATATTCCTTCCTAGCAACATTTTTACAAAGTTTTTATGGCTGTGTGGGTAAAAAAGAAGCAAGTTTGAGATGTACTTACCAATAAACATTAAAAATAAGACCTTTAACTCAAGATAACCAAGAATATTTTACATACAATCGTAGTGCCAGGATTTTATAACCTTCGTTAATACTTCTTGGAACTTCATAAACATCTTTCACAACCAATAATAATATTCTTTTCGTAATTTGGTTCGCTCTTTCACAACATACATCCAACTTCGTGATCATCGAAGCGTGGCCATCACTGTAGCGAAAGATCTAATATTGTTTCTGAATAACCACCAGTTTGGCAAATGTGTAAAAATACTGAACCATAAAATGAATGATTCAGCATTCAAGGATAAAAGTAAAAACTGGTATTTTGTAATAAACTTCTAATGAAGAGATTTTCTGGGTATAATTGAGTACAATAACGTGTTGTTGTGCTGCAAAGTTTTAAGCCACAAATTTACCTTTTTTAAACAAGCAGCTTTAACTTATTACCCCCTTAATATAAAAACAGCAAATCTTTCAGCAAAACCATTTTTTACCTGATTTGATGCTAACTAAATATTACAAAAACTAAACAATTGTCAAGATTTTACGGGATTTTCCAGACCAGCGGATCTGGTCTTTGAAATTATCTCAGGCATCATGAATTTTCAATCAGCAGCCGTGCCACGGCTGTTCGCCTCTCCTTTAATCAATTTTTAGCTGTTTCTTTCTGATTGGTTTATATTTCTTCAGAATGACTACGTTTAAAGTATTATAGTAGCTGTTTCCTAAAAAAATATTAATACTACACACACATATTTTGTGGTGACACTAGATTTTTCAAGATAATGAACCAAGTTAAGAATGGGCTAGATAACAATTCTGCAGCGTCAGCATCATATATTGTGGAGCCGCCTGTTCAACCTTCCCTTATTAAATATCACGCTTATCTTTGATAAAAAAACGAAAAAGGATTTGACCAGGGCTGACTTCAGTTGTGAAGAGCATACTGAAGAGAATTAAAACATGGCGAGAGAAGCATATGAAATGGCTTTGAGTCGAAACTCGTGAAACAAAACCAAAAAAAGGACTAAAACGAGCAATACAGTTATATTTTTAGTGAAAAAGCTGCTATATTTTCTCAAGGATATTAAAAGCTGAAAGTTGCATTTGTTGGCGTTTGTCACAAAATGTTTGGAAGCTGCTCTTTAAGAAATAGAAGAAGATTTTTTTTTTTGCAAATTGAATTTTCTGAGATTTTGGCGAAAATAAATCAACTAAAAGCAATTAACGCGGAGACTTAGAACTAACAACACAATGGTTCGTAAATCTAATTGTCAGATGCATGAAAGATATCCTAGCATATCGAATTATCCTAATCAAATTAAAGCAGAAAACAACAATTTACAACGTGTTTGATGACAAAGTAACAACTTTGTTCTACAGCCTTAATAAAAACATTTTTTTTCTAATTGACATGTATTTTAAGCATCCATGTGCAAACGTTAATAAAAATATTATAAGAAATAAAAAAGTAAACATAGAAAAATAATATTATAAAACATAGACTAACGTTGGAAGCAGTTAAATTTCATACGAAGCTAAATCTTAAACTGTGAAAACGTGTAAGACATTTAGATAAATATCTAGTATATTAAATAAAAAAATTTAAATAAACATTAAAAAAAAGATTGCTGTATTTCCTCTAATATTTTTCCAAATTAAGCAGGGGCGCTTATCAGAAGGAAAAAAGTTGAAAATTTTTGGGTGGGGAATATAAAACAAACGTTAAACTTTCACATCTAAAAACTTCATCATCGTCGTTTTCGTCAATAATACTGGAAGAGTTGTCATGAATATTGGAGTCCGAAATGTCAAAAGGGTCCATTTTGGACTCCTTGCTAGACTTCAGTGCCTGTTTTACACGTTTCAAACCTGGGACTTCAAATCTTGCCAGCTGTATAGCAAGCAATTTCATTATAATCCTTTTTTATATACTATCACAATATTAATATCTCTTGGCTTTTATGTCACCAGGGAGGGTGTTTAGTTTATGCGCATGCTCAGAACGTTTTCTGCTTGACATCTTTCGCATGAAATCAGCTCGTAAAACCTACTCAAAGATAAGTATTACTTTTGATATTTTAGGATTATTTGAGAAAATTTCGCGGTTTCTTCAAAGGTGCATTTACAATGCAGACGTATTACAAAACACGCATGCAGTATTTTTTTTACTGCTGGCAATTTTCTCAACCTATATAACTTGATTCGTTATCCTTAACAACCCCGGAAAGATATTACTTTTATAAACACAGAAAAAATGTTTAGTAGAAATGTTAAGAGAAAGCGGGATCCGGCTATCGTCCTACCTTGGCAATCTTCCTATCCGGCTTCTTATGAAAACAGTATCTCAATCTGGGAACATTAGTTCTTTCGGTACCCTACATAGCTCATGTCATCCACAATAATAATTTCTAGGAAATGTAGGGAAAAGAATCTTTAATCAAAAGAACTGCACGTGGTTGCAATTTACTTGCTTTTTGAAAACTTTAATACTGTCACGTTTTGCTTATAAGAGGTCGACCTACAAAGGCAGCATAACACGTTTGAACAAGTTTAGTTCACTCTGTATAAGACCTTATTGAATAGAATCTCAATCAGCAACATGTAAGAATAATGTAACAATCAAATACATAGTTGCCTATGAACTAATAAGCATTAAAAACGATGAATTACCTTTTGGGTGGGAACTTCATCAGTATCAATAACAACTCTTTTTTCATCGAGCATCAGGACATTCATATTCACCAACGACTTTGACGAATACCGTAACGGATATGAATCCGAGATGACAGGGTCTGGTGCTTCGATGATTTTCCATCCAGCTTTCTCAAACATCTCCTACTGATAAAATTTGTAACTAGGGTTTTTCAACGCCAAACCATGACCAATAAAATTTAATGTTGCATCCATGTGCATAGGGAATGGTTCAGAGAAAGATAAAACATGGACATTGTACCTGCCATCCAAATGCCTTTTAAGCCACTCGATACCCATGTAATTAGTGACCTAAATTCAAACGGTTCAGAATCTTATTTAAAAAGAAAACTGCGCACAAAATTAGACAACCATTGCAAATTTATATTTGAAAAAAGTTCAACCACTCTGATATTCTTTTCCAATATTCAAAATGAAACATGTTTCTTTTTACTTTGATCACAATTAGATATATACTATTGACTCCCTCCAACAATACTTCTATTCTAACGACGCCATGTTATAGTAGTGGCTTGTACAACTCGCTTCTATACTACAATCGCATGAAGAATACATGGCACAATTGTGTCTTAAAGTTGAGTTAAAACACCCGTCCCTCCATTTCTTAATGTGGGAGACCCAGGGGACACCGTAACGTTATTTTAACATTAAGATAGGTAGTTGGTAAAATGTTAACAGTAAGTTTTAGGAAACTTCATCCAGCCCGTTTTTGAAAAGACTCTTATTTTATGACAAAAAAAATAATTTGCTCTGCAAAATTCAAGTGGCTATTCGTAGGTGAAGAAAAGACCTAAATGGTTCTTGTTTTGTATTTGTAGTACCATTGGGTACTCCAGTTCATCCCTTTCTAAGATATGCGGAGCATCTTTCATAACAACCTACACTGTAGGGCTGTTTTGGCCCGATTTTTAACCGTGTTTCGCGTTAATAAGGGTAATAATTTTTATATTTTTTCAATAACAACTTAATCTTTTCTGGCGACTCCAATAATTGATGAAAAGAGAGTGACCATTACCAACGAATTGGAGACAATAACCAATGACGAGTGCTCATTCACAATGCAATAATTCCTATTACACATAAAGAGGTGGTCATACCAATGAGCGAGTGATTAATACCAATACCAGTGATCATTACCATTAAGAGATAAGTATTATTGCCAATAAAAGATTGATGTTGTTAATATTTATTACAACTGATTAAACGAGAAACAATATGATTACCTCACTTCTTCGGATAAATAAATCCTTTCTTGCTCGCATCACGTCTGCAGCATCGAAGCAAGGCTCGAACTCAGTTGTCCCAAACCGTCCTTCCGCGTCTAATTTCCTTATTTTCTCAACATCGTCAGTAAGAAATTCCTAAATTAACATATGATAAGAATTTTTTAGTTAAAAGAATATTTTACTTACCTTTTTCTACGTAATGTTCAAACGAAATAGGTCTCGAAAGTTGTCATTCCAGCTACGTAGTTGAACCTCGTTTAACTTTTATTTTTCGCGAGGTTAAAAATATTGATTTATCTAATTGAATTCAAACTACTTTGGTCAACACTAACATACTGCTTGGGAGCCAGCGGGACAGACAAACCTACTACACTACGTGCGACAATATGTTAGTAATGCACGCAGATAATTGATCCGGATAGTTTATCCGTGTATTCTCTGACACATGATAAAGATTCATTTATCTATATATCTATTCGCTGCAAAAATAATATAGGGAGGGCTGCTATGTTGTAAGAGGAACGTTTCGTGTGCACACGTGTGTTAAAAGTTAAATTTTGATTCGAGGTGGTTCACGAGCAGCAAAAACATAGTTTCAGATTTATATGTCATATTATATATGGCTGGAAAGAGGAGGTCAAGGGGATCCATAAAAATGTAAAAACCATGTGCTGAAAATGTATCGTTCGTGAGGTATTGATATTTAAAGTTTGTATAAAATACAGATCGTGAATTTACTGACCCAGGATAAAAAGGACAATAACTTGGTCATTTGTGCTCTTTTTGTGCTGATTTTTGGCAAGGTGTTACGTAGACATTTTTTATGTACTAGTTTTTGGCACTCATTTTTTTTGCTTATTTCTGACGTAAAGAACGACTTCAGATCAAAAATCACTTTTAACACGCATGTGCACACGAGACAGGGCAGCCCTGATTGGTAAACAAGCACTAGTAGTCCTCATTCGCCGTTATTTCGAAATGGATTACTGCAACATCGTGTGAGAAAGTGAACTTTTCGTTAAAGATACTTTTTAGCTCCAACTTTATTGCATAAAAATATCATCGTTTAGAGCATGGAAGCTACGCACAAGATTCTTATACAGACTCGACTCATCAACCATTAATTTTTACTTTGAATATGTCTACCAACGACTCGAAAGGATAGTACATTGAGCGTGTTTTACACTTTTCTCTCGTGAATAATGTGTTGGTGCGCAATAAATTGACATTAATAAGCAAAATTAAACAAAAAAAATTCACCTTACCATTTGTCAGCTATGGTTACAAGGAGATGTTATTTTTCGTTTTTCACAGACGAAGGAGAGCAACGATAGGTGGTAAAGGTCAATAATAATAAAATGGATATGATCCGATACCTTTAGTGATACTCAAATATACCTTCCTTATGGCACTATAGACACAATATTTGAGACGTTAAACACTTTTTGTATCGTGCTATTTGTTGTTGGGGGCTCTCCATTCGCTCTCCCTCTTTGAATCACACAAACGGACACAAAGTGTGATATGCTGTCTTACGCTTTAGGCGGCGGCAGTCTTGGGACCATTTTATTTATTTAATTATGTATTTATATCAAATTTATTCGTGTTCCATAATAACAATTTTCTCTCTAAATGTAAAATATTAAAAGTATTAAAAGAGTACGTACATAAAAATGGATGAAAACACTGGATGCGAATCATGATAAATGTGCAATTCACTGGATCCGAAATTTATCGCAATTTTCTCGAAACACAGAAATCTGAAGTTGTCTTTTTCACTTTATCAAATAGGTAAATTAAAAAGGCAAAAGGCCTTGGAAACGCGGTTGCCTTTGATTTATGTCAAAGTTTGATTTTGTATCCCTGACTTGTTTGTTCATCCTCCTTTGCAACATTTAGTAAATTGCGCCCTTTGTAATTTTAACGCCCGTTCTAATTATTCTTATAAAAAGTTTGACCGACATTTGAATAAAGAAAAAGCATCTTCGGCAATATCTTACTTTGATCTTCCAGGTGCGATGAATACCCCACTTCCGGCGCATAATCAATAATCTTTGACAAGATTTCCTTATTATTTTCGTAATTTTTCTTTCTTCAATGATGAATGAAAATCGTACCACCGTAACGCCACACAATTTCTATTCCAGAATGCTTTACTTTGCTATGCCAGAAAACTTTATTTATAATACTGTAGGCTACCGAGGATTGCCTATTTACCACTGGAACGCAAAATGCCGTGGTTGAAAGAGCTAACATTGCATCCGTAAATATTCCAATTACAGTGATTTCATCAGAAGTTAGTCTTCGACCAGTGTAAAATATAATACCACTCGTACGTATACCTGTCGTAGCAGCTCTTTTCGTTAAATTCCTTAATTGCCAACGTTGTCTCTTTATAGAAATAGCCTTTACCAGTTCCTGTTTCTTCCTCGTTAAGGATGACGTTTTTGGTCTCTCTGCACGTTGATGTCCTAAAATACGTTTTTTTGTAGAATACAAATATAATAATGAACTTGTAGACAATAGCCATCATTACAACAACACTAAATCGATAATTTGAAAAATTCATTCCTTTTCCGGATATCTTTAGGTAATTTGAATAAACATGTAACATCATTGGTATGCAGTGATGTAATCAGCATTTCCCTTTGAGCGTCTGATCATTCGAATCGAGTTTTATATTGTTGATAGATTTCAACAGCATATCACTAATTTTATAGCCAATCAAACCCGTTAATCCATTTTGCAGATTGATCAATATCTTCGATCTGACAATCTTTTCTTGTTCCGACATCTGCAATCATATTTTTACTGTCAATATAATACCAATTGTCCACATTAGCGAATCGTTTGACTTCAATCACTCTGTTTCTCATTCATTGTTTCCTCAACCAGTATAAAATGATCTCACTATCTTATATTTTTAAATGAGGTGTTTATGGTAAGCCCCGATCGTCTCACAACTTTACAAGAGTGAGTATTAAGCGGAGTAGCAATTAGTTCTGCCCTGGGTTGCGAGGTTCCTTCTGGTATTCTTTGACCTATCTCAAACCAACTGGCATGAGAGTTCTCCATTTTCTCTTTTAGATCTAGCATAAATGGCTGAACAAACCATAACTTTGCTGTAGTCACCAAAATCAAGGGTTTCAATGCTTAGATTTTTCGCATCACTCGATACAACTGTTCTGCTATATCAGAGACTACTTATTTCCTTTATTGTGTTAAAAGTGGATATTCATTTTAAACGAAAATCGTCTGGAATAACGTCATCCCATTGTAATTTTCTTTGGCTCAACTCCTGGAGATTTAATTTTCATTAAAGCAATTAATGGTGTTATCTTTCCAATAAAAATCGAATATTTCCACAACTTTTGATGTGCAATGACGGCGAGGAAATTTTTCTGAAATTTTCAAAGATGCTTCATTTATCAACTTTCTCCCTCTTAATTTCTTGGAGAAATTCAATTCCCCAATATCCAAAGAAAGGAATGCCATGTAAGACCTGTAACAGTAATAGTAGTACCATCGTCACTAGGATAAGTACCAGAAAACAGTTTACCCTCTTCCCTTGTTAAAACAATTTCTAATTCATCTGCACGATTCTTTACCAAATCATCGGACCTTTCTCCCGACAAACAATCGTCAACGTATATATCATTACAAACCACTTCGTACTTCGGAAACAGATATTGTCACACTTTAACTGTTTCTCTCAAGCCAAGTTCTGGTTGATTTCAATCCGATCGTACTTCATATATTAGGGTTTTGATCACTTTCTCGTCAGGAATTTTGTTTATGCCCAAGTCGCTTTGCCCAATATATCTTTGATAACACCAATCTTCCTGCTTCAATTTAACCGAATTGTACATCTTGGATGTCTGTGTGATATGCTACATGATACCTCCTTGATGATACATGGACCATCTGATAAACATTTCTTGTAACCCATTCATGTTATTTCAACCCTCAGCTAGCAACTCGTATAAGCTGTATCCTGAATCAATTGCTTGTGATGCATCAAATACCAGTCTTAAAGGAGTTGTTACTGAGCTTCCCCTTTCAAACTGCTAGCCATGGAATGTAGTTTTGTATGTTTGATTCTTTCAACATTCTTCGTTGAAGATCAGTTAAATTCTTCACCTATTCGACATGACTCAGAGATTGTAGTTTCGATTCTGATTTGATCACACTTTCTTTGTCCTTTAGATTGTATCTTTTTAGTTATTGTTGGTATCCTTTCATTGCTTTGTGCTTTTTTGTTGTTAATTTTAATTTCGGATCTTGCATAAATGGTAACTTTGCTATTGTCATTTTAGAATTAGAACCTACTGAGGCAGAGTTAGTAATTACATCTTGTTCAATCTGTTCCTAAAAACTCTTTAAGTCCCCATGTTGCCGCACGGCAATGTCAACTTGCAGCCCATGCCATTGAAGCACCTTCCCCCGTAGAAAAAATGATATTTTCGTAATGTGTTCGCACCAGACATAGAGATATTATTATATCTCTATGCACCAGACAATTGAAAAAGCGCGTAAACAAAGTTTCCATGAGTACTGTTTGGTACTGGCTTCTTTTGGCAAAAGTGTGTATCTGTAGAAGATAGTAACTTTTGGTTCCTTCATAAAAGCTTACTAAATTTTCTGTAGTGTGTGTGTATTTTGTGTTACTTTTGCATGTTATTTTTCAGTTATATGCAAGTACAATAGTTGTCTTACCTCATGTTGACGCCAAAAAATGTAAACTACAAATGTTGGCATGTGGCAACAACGGACACAATAGGTTGTATTGACTACGACTTTTTTCATGCCCAGCCTCTTGTGTCATTACATCAACAGAGTGATCTGTTGTTTTCTGTGGTTACTCCCAGTAAACACAAAGACGTCTTAAAGGCTTTTTTCGTCTCTAACTCGTTAGGACGTCTTCCGACTAGAAAGGATGTCTCGAAGACGTCTATTTTTGCTCTCTGTGAGACCAGTAAAATGTGGTTCGAAATAAACGTCTTAAAGACGTCTTTATTTGGACTCTGTAAGACCAGTAAAATCTCGTTCGAATTGAAGGTCTTAAAGACGTCTTTACTTGGTCTCTGTAAGAACAGTAAAATGTCGTTCGAAATAAACGTCTTAAACACGTCTTTATTTGGTCTCTGTAAGACCAGTAAAATGTCGTTCGTAATAAACGTCTTAAAGACGTCGTTACTTGGTCTCTGTAAGACCAGTAAACTTTACTTGGTCTCTGTAAGACCAATAAAATCTCGTTCGAAATGAACGTCTTAGAGACGTCTTTATTTGGCCTCTGTAAGACCAGTACAATATCGTTCGAAATAAACGTCTTAAAGGCGTCTTTACTTGGTCTCTGTAAGACCAGTAAAATGTCGTTCGAAATGAACACCGTTTTATATTGGGTTATTTGCTGAACCTTTACCCAAAAAAGGGGAGAAACTAGGTACTGGTAAAGGCTACCTTTCCTATAAACATCCTTTTTACCCTGAATGGGTTTTTTCTATATCTTTTGACCCATTTCTCTATGCATGTCTGATCCTGGTTCTGATAGATATCATAGCTTTGCACTGATGGTTAGTATTTTGCATGTTTTGTTTTATTTTCAAATATAGAATTAGAGAGAAAGTAGGCAAGAAGATTTGTTATGTATGTTTTCGTTTTTTGCATGGATTGATAGTGTGTCCTTATTACAAATTTTAAGAGGATTTTCTAATAACATATTACATTGTTAGGTGTAAATATATATACATACAAGTGATGCTATTTACAAAGACCAAATAAAGACGTCTTTAAGACGTTCATTTCGAACGAGATTTTACTGGTCTTACAAAGACCAAAAAGCCGTTTACTTCGAACGAGTTTTACTGGTCTTACAAAGATCAAGTAAAGACGTCTTTAAGACGTTCATTTCGAACGACATTTTACTGGTCTTACAAAGACCAAATAAAGACGTCTTTAAGACGTTCATTTGGAACGAGATTTTACTGGTCTTACAAAGACCAAAAAGCCGTTTACTTCGAACGAGATTTTACTGGTCTTACAAAGATCAAGTAAAGACGTCTTTAAGACGTTCATTTCGAACGACATTTTACTGGTCTTACAGAGACCAAGTAAAGACGTCTTTAAGACGTTCATTTCGAACGACATTTTACTGGTCTTACAGAGACAAAGTAAAGACGCCTTTAAGACGTTTATTTCGAACAACATTTTACTGGTCTAACAGAGACCAAACAAAGACGTCTTCGAGACATCCTTTCTAGTCGGAAGACGTCCTAACGAGTTAGAGACGAAAAAAGCCTTTAAGACGTCTTTGTGTTTACTGGGAGTAACCGCAGAAAACAACAGATCACTCTGTTGATGTAATGACACAAGAAGCTGGGCATGAAAAAAGTCGTAGTCAATACAACCTATTGTGTCCGTTGTTGCCACATGCCAACATTTGTAGTTTACATTTTTTGGCGTCAACATGAGGTAAGACAACTAGTGTACTTGCATATAAATGAAAAATAACATGCAAAAATAACACAAAATACACTACATAACACACCACAGAAAATTTAGTAAGCTTTTATGAAGGAACCAGAAGTTACTATCTTCTACAGATACACACTTTTGCCAAAAGAAGCCAGTACCAAACAGTACTCATGGAAACTTTGTTTACGCGCTTTTTCAATTGTCTGGTGCATAGAGATATAATAATATCTCTATGTCTGGTGCGAAAACATTACGAAAATATCATTTTTTAACTCTACGGGGGAAGGTGCTTCAATGGCATGGGCTGCAAGTTGACATTGCCGTGCGGCAACATGGGGACTTAAAGAGTTTTTAGGAACAGATTGAACAAGATGTAATTACTAACTCTGCCTCAGTAGGTTCTAATTCTAAAATGACACTAGCAAAGCTACCATTTAAGCAAGATCCGAAATTAAAATTAACACCAAATAAGCACAAAGCAATGAAAGGATACCAACAATAACTAAAAAGATACAATCTAAAGGACAAAGAAAGTGTGATCAAATCAGAATCGAAACTACAATCTCTGAGTCATGTCGAATAGGTGAAGAATTTAACTGATCTTCAACGAAGAATGTTGAAAGAATCAAACATACAAAACTACATTCCATGGCTAGCAGTTTGAAAGGGGAAGCTCAGTAACAACTCCTTTAAGACTGGTATTTGATGCATCACAAGCAATTGATTCAGGATACAGCTTATACGAGTTGCTAGCTGAGGGTTGAAATAACATGAATGGGTTACAAGAAATGTTTATCAGATGGTCCATGTATCATCAAGGAGGTATCATGTAGCATATCACACAGACATCCAAGATGTACAATTCGGTTAAATTGAAGCAGGAAGATTGGTGTTATCAAAGATATATTGGGCAAAGCGACTTGGGCATAAACAAAATTCCTGACGAGAAAGTGATCAAAACCCTATTATATGAAGTACGATCGGATTGAAATCAACCAGAACTTGGCTTGAGAGAAACAGTTAAAGTGTGACAATATCTGTTTCCGAAGTACGAAGTGGTTTGTAATGATATATACGTTGACGATTGTTTGTCGGGAGAAAGGTCCGATGATTTGGTAAAGAATCGTGCAGATGAATTAGAAATTGTTTTAACAAGGGAAGAGGGTAAACTGTTTTCTGGTACTTATCCTAGTGACGATGGTACTACTATTACTGTTACAGGTCTTACATGGCATTCCTTTCTTTGGATATTGGGGAATTGAATTTCTCCAAGAAATTAAGAGGGAGAAAGTTGATAAATGAAGCATCTTTGAAAATTTCAGAAAACTTTCCTCGCCGTCATTGCACATCAAAAGTTGTGGAAATATTCGATTTTTATTGGAAAGATAACACCATTAATTGCTTTAATGAAAATTAAATCTCCAGGAGTTGAGCCAAAGAAAATTACAATGGGATGGCGTTATTCCAGACGATTTTCGTTTAAAATGAATATCCACTTTGAACACAATAAAGGAAATAAGTAGTCTCTGATATAGCCGAACAGTTGTATCGAGTGATGCGAAAAATCTAAGCATTGAAACCCTTGATTTTGGTGACTACAGCAAAGTTATGGTTTGTTCAGCCATTTATGCTAGATCTAAAAGAGAAAATGGAGAACTCTCATGCCAGTTGGTTTGAGAAAGGTCAAAAATAATACCAGAAGGAACCTCGCAACCCAGGGCAGAACTAATTGCTACTCCGCTTAATAACCACTCTTGTAAAGCGGTGAGACGATTGGGGCTTACCATAAACACCTCATTTAAAAATATAAGATAGTGAGATCATTTTATACTGGTTGAGGAAACAATGAATGAGAAACAGAGTGATTGAAGTCAAACGATTCGCTAATGTGGACAATTGGTATTATATTGACAGTAAAAATATGATTGCAGATGTCGGAACAAGAAAAGATTGTCAGATCGAAGATATTGATCAATCTGCAAAATGGATTAACGGGTTTGATTGGCTATAAAATTAGTGATATGCTGTTGAAATCTATCAACAATATAAAACTCGATTCGAATGATCAGACGCTCAAAGGGAAATGCTGATTACATCACTGCATACCAATGATGTTACATGTTTATTCAAATTACCTAAAGATATCCGGAAAAGGAATGAATTTTTCAAATTATCGATTCAGTGTTGTTGGAATGATGGCTATTGTCTACAAGTTCATTATTATATTTGTCTTCTACAAAAAAACGTATTTTAGGACATCAACGTGCAGAGAGACCAAAAACGACATCCTTAACGAGGAAGAAACAGAAACTGGTAAAGGCTATTTCTATAAAGAGACAACGTTGGCAATTAAGGAATTTAACGAAAAGAGCTGCTACGACAGGTATACGTACGAGTGGTATTATATTTTACACTGGTCGAAGACTAACTTCTGATGAAATCACTGTTATTGGAATATTTACGGATGCAATGTTAGCTCTTTCAACCACGGCATTTTGCGTTCCAGTGGTAAATAGGCAATCCTCGGTAGCCTACAGTATTATAAATAAAGTTTTCTGGCATAGCAAAGTAAAGCATTCTGGAATAGAAATTGTGTGGCGTTACGGTGGTACGATTTTCATTCATCATTGAAGAAAGAAAAATTACGAAAATAATAAGGAAATCTTGTCAAAGATTATTGATTATGCGCCGGAAGTGGGGTATTCATCGCACCTGGAAGATCAAAGTAAGATATTGCCGAAGATGCTTTTTCTTTATTCAAATGTCGGTCAAACTCTTTATAAGAATAATTAGAACGGGCGTTAAAATTACAAAGGGCGCAATTTACTAAATGTTGCAAAGGAGGATGAACAAACAAGTCAGGGATACAAAATCAAACTTTGACATAAATCAAAGGCAACCGCGTTTCCAAGGCCTTTTGCCTTTTTAATTTACCTATTTGATAAAGTGAAAAAGACAACTTCAGATTTCTGTGTTTCGAGAAAATTGCGATAAATTTCGGATCCAGTGAGTTGCACATTTATCATGATTCGCATCCAGTGTTTTCATCCATTTTTATGTACGTACTCTTTTAATACTTTTAATATTTTACATTTAGAGAGAAAATTGTTATTATGGAACACGAATAAATTTGATATAAATACATAATTAAATAAATAAAATGGTCCCAAGACTGCCGCCGCCTAAAGCGTAAGACAGCATATCACACTTTGTGTCCGTTTGTGTGATTCAAAGAGGGAGAGCGAATGGAGAGCACTCAACAACAAATAGCACGATACAAAAAGTGTTTAACGTCTCAAATATTGTGTCTATAGTGCCATAAGGAAGGTATATTTGAGTATCACTAAAGGTATCGGATCATATCCATTTTATTATTATTGACCTTTACCACCTATCGTTGCTCTCCTTCGTCTGTGAAAAACGAAAAATAACATCTCCTTGTAACCGTAGCTGACAAAGAAATCCATAATTAAATAATCATGAGACAAGGTCAAAGTCCACAATGTCGTAAGACATTTTATTGTGCATTGATTGTTGTGGAATAAAATTTCTTAAGAAAACATTTGTTATTGTGAAATATTGACAATTGCAAACCTACAAACAACGTTGGATCATCAAGTTCGAAGTCAATGTAAGGTACATTTAAGACAAGGTAAATGACGTTTTTTATAATTTTCTTTCATTACTAACAACGCAGTAAGAAACGCAAGTCTAGATTTTTTGGTTAAGACATTGATACATGTATATAAACGAGCATTAACCTGAATCCATAATCAAAGTTATTTCCAGAGACATATAATTATAGTGTATAACCCCGTAGGAAGCAAAATCGTTTTGGACAGAGGTGGGGGACAAGTCTAAATATCCCCCTTCGGGGCTACCATGATTAGCCATAAGGGTTAGAAATTTTTGCAAATTCATGAGTTTAGATGATGTAAAACAGTGCAAAAGTTCTTTCATCAACTCTTATGCAGATAAAAAAAAATGGCAAAAATATTAGGCGAAGGTAGTGCTCCTCTGCCCTCGGTTGCTACGGGCCTGCCACATCTGGATCACAGGTTAAAAAGGTGGAGAAAAATATGCACATAAAAGTAAGCGATATTAACTAATCTTTGTAAAAGAGGTAATCTCAAGTTTTAAACGTAATCTAATCTAACGTAATCTTGTCTGAATAAACCGTATGTGCGTAATAAAGAATGTGATAGAAATAATCTTACATTTATGAACCAAGAAAGAACGAGAAGAGGTTAAGACTTCTAAACAGTTTAATGAATATAAATATTTCTAGAAAAACGGATCTTTTTTAAAATAAGAAACTTTTGTACAAATATGGCGTCGTTTTTTATCCTAATTCAATCCTAAAAATTTATTTTTTTTATTCAGTGAATAGCTCTACAAAGAATTAAAGCCGTATCGTCAGTAATGCTTAAGAAATTCAAATTTATTCCAAAATTGGGAAAATGGTCTGTTTTAGGCATATGTGACGTCATTTCTAATTCGCATGACGTCATCAAAATATTTTCTACCTGGAATCTGTTTGTATTAACACTCTCTACAAGTATGTCAAGTTTTACCACCTAAACATAAGTAGTTCCGTATTTATGGCCCAAAATAATACCTCCAATATAAACTTGAGTGAATATTTGAAGTTCTTTGCTAGCTACCATTCCCTCGCGCATTAATGCCGCTAACGAGCTTCATTGTTGCCGCCGCTTTAACTACTGAGAATGTGAGTGAGGTTATTGACAAGTAGAGTGCTACGGTGCAGAAATTTGTTGAGTTGTTTCAAGTTGTGACTCGAAATACTACTTTGCTAAGTAAGGTAAAAAAAATTGTTATTATAAGGTTAAATGTTTAGTATTGTGATTTCAGTTGGTTTTGTCAGTATTACCTTCACCTAAAGTTGCTGTGTTTATCCCTTGCTAACCTTTTGGTGATCTGGAGTAGTTTTATAAAGTTATATGCTTTGATTTGTCGATTAGCCAGATTTCATTTCGAGAGGTGACGATGTTAAATGGTTACTTTTATTTACGTGGTTCATATTAGTTTTTATGATTCATAAGGCTTAGGTTTACTTTTATTCAAAAACTTTACTCAAGCTTTTTTGCTACAGCTGTTGAAGATAATTAATTATTGATAATGTCAAAACATTTTGTGCATACATGCGGCAAAGCACATGTTCAACTCTTCGTAACATCCGCCGCAAAACTTCCCGCCAAAATGACTTCTGCTCGATTTTTATAGTCACGTTTATATTAAAATTTCTGGACTCTGAAAATTTGGTTTGATGCCATTTATATTGAAAATTTTCATTTTTTGTTGCGGGTAATTTGTTTTAAAAATCGTCGACTTTCCAGGTTTCCATCAGATCGCAAAGATAACTTTCTGCAAATCGAACAACCGCAAAAATTAATTCCCGCGAAATACAATTTCTTTGACTCGTGAAAATTAATTCCAAGAAATATTAACTAGTTCCTTTAAAAGGTGGTTTATTTCAAAATAAAAATGACACCATTTTTAGGTCAGTAATATTCCGATTTATTAAAATAATGAAGGTTTAACATTTATCAATGTGAGTTTTCCACGATTTAAAAATATTAAATATACATACTCGATTTCGAAGATACTTTGTATCGGACAGCATGACAATGTGTTTCTTTTGTCAAACTCCTTTATTCTTTGAATATGAACTCCGTATACGATCTGATAAAACCAAGTTTAACTGCACACTAGAAATTCTTAGAGACGTATATAAAAGGAAATTTTTTTTTAGATCATGGAAATATTAAAGCGCCATTTTAACTACACCCTGGGACCATTATTGTTGATTTTAATCGTGCCCAACTTTATTCTGACCCTGTGGTTTATCGCTGTTAAATGTGATGGAAGTTTCATTCAATTCTATAACGAGGCTATTTCAAAAGGAGTAGATGAAACGTTTTTCACAATTTGGAGATCTGTGAACATCAACAACACCACTGCATTGTGCGTTATCATTGGTTATTCCATTTGGGCGATATGCTTGCATTTACTGACGCCTGGTCCAAAAGTGAATGGTCCTATAACCCCTAAAGGAAATGTTCCTGTTTATAAAGATAATGGATTCTATAATTTCATCATAACAATGATTGCATTTGGTGTGTTAACATACACAAGTAAAACATATTATAATGTCTCACCCACGTGGGTCTATGATCATTTCGGTGACTTTCTAGTTATTTTAAACGTTTACAGCTTGTTGCTATGCATTATGTTGTATCTTAAAGGGAGGTTTGCACCATCTACCTCGGATTCTGGTTCATCTGGTAATATAATATTTGACTACTACTGGGGCACCGAGCTATATCCTAATGTCTTTGGTGTTGATGTGAAGGTTTTCACAAACTGTAGATTCGGAATGACAGTTTGGCCACTGTTAGTTACCATATTTGCTATAAAGAATTACGAATTGTATGGATTTGTTGATAGTATGTGGGTGTCATGGACCATCCAGATGACGTATTTTGCCAAATTCTTTTGGTGGGAATCAGGTTATTACCGCACCACTGATATAATGACAGATAGGGCTGGTTTTTATATATGTTGGGGTTGTTTAGTGTTCATTGCCGGATTCTACGCTTCAGTCTCACTGTTCTTAGTTAATCATCCAGTAAGACTCGGCATTACTCTTTCAGTGTTGACTTTAGTTGTTGGTCTTGTCTCCATCTGCATCAACTACTTGTCTGATAAACAAAAGCAAGATGTAAGGAAAACAAATGGTGCTTGTTTAATATGGGGACGTAAGCCAGACGTTATAAAAGCTAAATATGTGTTAGAAAATGGTAAAAAATGTGAGAATTTGTTGTTGGTTTCTGGCTGGTGGGGATTTTCACGTCACTTTCATTACGTACCAGAGTTATGTCTAGCATTCTGTTGGTCTGTGCCAGCTTTGTTCACTCATGTTATGCCGTATCTATATGTTATATTTCTGACCGTGCTGCTGATTCATCGAACCTTCCGAGATGACGAGAAATGCAAGAAGAAATACACTGTTTACTGGAATCAGTATACCAAGAAAGTTCCATACAGAATGATACCTTATTTACTTTAAATTAACCTTATGACTGTCCTTTAAATAACATAATCTTCAAAATAAGGCTCGTAACGAAAAACCTACTATGAACGTAATGTGCGTAAAAATGTATCAAACGTATAAAACGTCTCAATAAATACCAGTGCTATATAGTTACAAAATTTTTACTTTTAAATTATTTTTCATTCTTTAAGTGCAGAAACATTCAATTCGCAGAAGTTTATGTTTCCAAAAAATTTTAATACGACTCTTTCGTGCCTACGACAGTTTCTGCACTTAAAGTATACTCTTAGTATAAGAACCTAATTTCTCTTTTGCGTTGCGCGTACCTAAATATTTTTTACGAAAAAACTGTGTACATCATCGTTTGTTCTAAGTGTTCTTCCAAGGAGAATTATTCATTAATTGGTTAGAGTTGAAACTAGTCACTTTTTAACCAGTCAATTAAAAAAAAATCTTAAAGTAAGAATTTATGTGAAGTGAATCCACAAAAAATGTCGTCTGGCTTTTAGATTTCAAATTGTAAATCAGTTTGAGAGAATAGAAAACAAATATTGTCATTCTATGCATCTCTTCGTTTATGGTTTACCATTTTGTTGATCTTTTTTTTTAAACAAGGCATAACGAAATATAGACTTGGAGAGGAGAATACTCCTCTTAAAGAAATTTCTAGATATTCGATAATTTTTTATATACTTGGTAACTATTACTCGAATAATAATGAGTTGAATTGTGACTTTAGACTCAAATTGAGTTGCGTTGGGCAAATTTATGGCAGCGATATTTAAGAAAAGATTTCATTCTGCAATAAAATGAGACACCACATAAAAAATCTCGATCAGTATTAACGTGGAATAACTAAAAATTTCAGGCTGATTGAGTATGAAATAGGAGCATGTTGTATCAATTCTAATTAATGTTACCGTCTCCTGTTGTAGCATGCTGGTATAAAAGAACCTCCATGGTTGTAGAAAAACATGCATTTTGTGATAAGAGGCATTTAGGGATATGAGACGGCTGTGTTTTTTATATCTAGTTATTCTCGACAATTCTTGCGATAGGTTTATTCATCTCCGTGATATTTTCATTCTCAAAAGAGCAGACTATTTTTTTGCAACGATTAAACACGTGAAGTTTTTTAAAGAATTAACACCACTGAATTAGCACCTAAAATCAAAGTAAAATACTATCTTTTGGAATTTTGTAGAACACAGAATCTCTGTCAAAGTTATATTTAGCGTAGGAATAATAACAAATCGTCGAAGACATGCCAAAGAGTGAAAAACCAGACATGTTGTTGCTTGGGGGCAAAATTTGAAAACAAAAAACTGAAATTGATATCAAAACAAATCAAAAATATAATGTTGTATGCTTGCTAATTTGAAACAGTCGGCTTTGGTGATAAACACAAACAAAGGAGCGAAGTTTTTTTTCTGTCGAAGTTGTTTATTTGTTCAAATAAACTTAGTATAAACATGTTATACATTAGCATATATTTATGGAAATGAATTGAAATTGGAAATTACAGTCGTTCGGCTTGTGTGTTAAAAATATTACAATATCAAAATGCAATATATGGAAAAATAATATTGGATAAAAATACAAGTTCATGATGAAGTTCAAAAACACATATTAATTTGGTCGTGCATAACAGATTGCAAAATAGTCTATTTTTTTATTAATCTCCCGAATAGCCGAACATGTGAGATTTAACTTTACACCGATATTCATTTTAACGTAAAAAAGTGGGGAATTTCCTCACTGGTAAACGGGCAAACTACCAACCCTCATATTTTGCAAAAAAACCTTTTTAGCCATTTGCTGAATTTGGTAAACTGTATTAATCCTCCAATATTCGCCACCTGTAGGCTGATAAACCTCTATATTGGCATGCGTAGTTCTGTTAAACAAAGTGAAACATGATTCAGCAGTTCCATGCCCACATAAATGAAAAATCCTACCCACGTTCCCTGCAGATTTGATATTTAAAGAGACGGGGTACAAGACACCGTTTTTAGTGCGGCCATATAGAAGAAATACTCAACCCACAGCCGCTGAAGACCTGACATTTCAAGAGGTGGGCATAAGACGCAGTTTCTAGTGCGGCCATGTAGAATAAAAAATCAAACCCATGACCCGTAAAGACCTGATAATTTTTAAAGACAATTAATTCTGATATATACCACAACCAAATCTCGGTATAGGTTACGGGAAATAGCAAAGCACGGGTTCTTTGTTACGTGGTGTCATTCGTAAAGAGTGAGCCAATGACATGAATTTTTAGGATTTACGTACAGGGCACTTTGGTTACACTCATAAGCGCAAGAAATGCACACATAAAATTTGGTACTTATTACAAAAATACCACTGGGTTTGTTTACAAAAGAGAACAGCCTCGACGTTGTTTGATGTTGTTCTTACAGGTAGCTTAGCTACCCAATAGCTAGATTTAGGATTAAACTAGCATTTATTACTTAATACTCAGTAAAATAGGTCAAGTTTGAATATTAAACTTTTTCGCTCTAGCTAGCTAGACTAAGTATGAAAGGACAAGGCTGAGCTTTTTAGCTGGGTTAAAAGTCAAAACTTAAGAGCAAAATTACATCACAGTTTTTAAAATTATATTACACATATTTGAGAACACCTGCGGGAAAAATCATTGTTCATCAAGTTACCCCATATGGGTAATATGGAAGATTTCTTCATGTGGATTACTTTCACATTAACAAAAATTAAAAAATATTAAGATAAACTTTTGCGATTTTGTCATTTATTAGTTTTCAAATTTCTTGCTGGAAATTTTTAAGGTTTAAAACCCATGTCCCACAGTAACTTTTTCGTCCTTATCATAATGTCATATACATAAGCTATGCAACAACTTTTGCGGGAAAATAAAAACACATAAAGAGAAAAAGTTTGTTATTAAAATATTATAAATTAATTTCAAACAGATTAGTCCCTGCAGCCATTTCGGTGTCAACGGTATGAAAAACTATGCTAAAACTATACTAAGTAAAAGATGTTTTTAGTCCAGTTTGATGAAATGAACCCAAAAATTTTACTACTATCATAGTTTCTGAGTTCCTGAATTTAGCCATTTTTGGAGACGCCGATAAACTGTTTTTGACAGCATATCAATTTTGACAAGCCATGTGTATAGAAAACATTCAAAGTGATTCTCAGGATTAATAATAATTCAAACAGATAAAATGCGTCCCAGGTTTAGGACAAAATACCTTATCCAGCTCAGAGAAAGTGGGAATGTGCTTCTAAAGCACAGTGCCAAATACATAATCTAAATTTTATGCCGTATAAATACAAAGTGGTTAGAAAGTTAATTTTTTGTCCACCTGGATCTGCAACACGTTTACTTGCACTAATCGCTCAGCCTGGTGCCACTCACAATTAGTTTTTGAATATCCACAGGAACTTATTATGCAAAATGAAAAATGCTAAACAATTGTATTTGCTTTGCAGAAGTAACAATAGGCTTCATCATAAGTCCTGTGAGTGTTGGTTTATGAAAAATATATTATACCTTTAATGCTATAAGCACTCCACTGGATTTGTAACACATTACACTAAGTGTCCTCCGTGTAACACAGTTTACCCTTTACTAAGTCTTAACCTGGACAGAGACTTTAGGTCTTCCCGCTCCAAGCGAATATTACTTCTGGCTATACTTTCCCAACTTTTGTTATTTCGTAAAAGAAACCTGAAAATATACAAAAATTTAATTATGAAAAATAGGTTCCCGTTCGATAAAAGAAACCTGAACATTTGCAGAAATTTATTTATGAAATATAGGTTTCTGTTTGTCGTGACAACATATTTAACCAACATGCAATGCCTTGCATACCTAACTAGCTATATACTCAAGTCTTGACTGTTCACTGTTATGGGAGGTCCAAATAGCTAGCTAGCTACCTTTATTTAAAATGACAGAATGCCTTGAAAAATCTTTTGTGTAGCTAGCTACATAAAAATAATATATTTAGCTCTTGTACTTAATTATTTAATAACAAATGTGCCCCTGAAGTGCTGGCATGATACTAGCTAGGTAGCTTAAAATCACAAAATAAATATTATCCAGATGTGACCATCCCTCATCATCAGACATCAGAAAGGCATTTCTGTTCTTTACTTCTCATTGTGGGGTACCTCAAATTCTTGTAAATCCAATGAAAAAAAATTACTTAAGACTCTTCTTCTTTCCCTTGCACTACCCAAGGCATTTCTTTGCATGTCTTCAGTTCCAAGCCTCGATTCCTTAGCTTCCAACCGCGTCTCGTTCAAAAGTTTCAGCGCTAGCCAAAATGATGGACAACGTCGAGGAACCCTGGGTAATTTTGAAAATATGTGGTTCTGCCTTGTTATTTTCAGATTTTTGCTGCTGATATCAGCATATTTTAGCCCTCGAGTGCCACACCTCCGTATATATAGGAGTTAATTATCTCAACGGCATATTAAGGGCATTTTTATCAAGAAATAGTGCTGCTTAAGAATTTGGTTCTATAACTTCAGATCCTAAGTTATGGTTTCAAAGATAGTGTGTCTTAAGAAAAAAGATCTTCAGTAACAGAATTTGAATCATTCAAAAGCTTGACTAGGCACCAAATATAGATACGGTATATGTAAGCTGCTTGACCCCCCTCATATCTAGCCAAAAATCATCAACTTCCCAATGCCAGCAGGCCGCGAAAATGCAACTTCTGCTTATACGTAGGTAATATAAGCTGCGTTTGAATTGTTGTGAACATATCCAGAAAAATATTTGTAACTGCAATTGATGCCACTATTAATTAGGGTTCCTCAAAGAATAAGTGTGCTTAAAACTTTAATTGAATGACTGATGCTGTCCCAAACAGGTTTTGCTACAAAAAAAATTAAGGCAGTGTCATCACGTACTGCTAAGCGACCGGACCGATTTGTTGTTATGATCAATTTACAGTTTAAACCACGGCTGCACGCATAGTCACTTGTTTTTATTTTTCAAGGACAGATTTATCCGGTTAATTAGCAATGAAATTACATATCCTAAATCGTAGAGCGGTTTCAATCTATCTGTAACGGCTATTGTATTATATATCCTCTATGATGTTTGCTTTATTATCATTTTCATTTTTATTTCTTATTTATCATCGAAAGTCTCTGCATTCAACTTTATTTATCCGTTATATTTTGTGAACTAAACAAATGAATTTTTTTTGATAACTAAGAATGTGATTTAAAACAGATTCTAACATATTCTCAATAAGTTTTAAATTCTTTTATAATCCATTGTATTATGCACTACAAGCATGGCAAGCTGTGTAAATAAATCGGGTAAAGGATGGTATCTATTTCATTGAGTTTCATGATTTAAAATTAGCAATTTACCTCGAAAAAATATCGATACCCAATAACACAAATACAAAACTCATACTCATGCAACTTAACTAAGGCCGGCTATAGCTTTTTGAAAAGCCTAGGTCCTAACTTGTGTCTGCGAAAAAGAATATAAGGGAAGAAAAATAACAGATAAAACATTCTAGTTTTTAAATTTGAAGACAAATCATTCAACATGTCGAAACACATTTGCATTTTCTTCCTTGTTTTGATGACTCTCAATGTTGTTGTAAGTTCTTTGTTTTCTTTTGTCTCAATTTACTTCTTATTTACTTTGAGATCTTTACAACCTCTCTTCATTTGTAGCATGCAGTTTTCGAAATTTTTTTTATCTATATTTCAATGTTTCCATTTAATAATATTTTTTTACAGCATTTGGTAACATTGCACCTTAGTCTATTTGAGCTTTAAAATTTTTTTAACTGATTGGTTAAAACTTTGTGAACATCTACAAACGCATTTCCCTCTGAAGACATAGATTTTACTCATTAGACAGCAAAAAAAGCAGATATTGCACGCCTATTCTGTTTGTATATTAAATTTATCAACTTTGATCAAAAAATATTACACCCGGCTGCGTCTAGTGAAACATAGCTTCACCTCGAGAGGACAATAAGCCTACACCTTTAAGTTTATTTCGGTAATTGAAAATATTTCTGACGTAAAAAAGTTAATCGTAGATCGAAATTTTTGCTCTATAAAGAAAGAGGAACTTTTACAATATTTACCATATAGTAAAGTTTTCTTTAAAGAGACATAACTATTGCGTGTTACTATGGTACTGATGCAACGTGAACCTTCAAATATTTGACAATTGATTTGTTGTTAAGTCCACAAATTTAATATTTCTGCTTAAAGGGTTAGTGTAGGTGTTTTTCAAAGTGTGTTATTTCAACAAGTACCTCCATTCGCTATTGTTAAAATTTTACTTAAACTTAAAATTCGAACGTCTTCATGACATTTCAGTTGGCTTTACTGCTGGTGAATAGTAACCGGGTTTCGCAACAACTGAACGCCTTTTAAACAATTAGCTGGCTTGATTTAATTATTATCGCCTATGCACTCAATATCTGTTTATTGATATATTTCAGACATCGATATATTTTGGTGGCATACCTCATCCAGGCAAACGGAGCAGTGTTGAAGAAGTAATGACGTTGAAACGAAATACACACGCAAAAGTTAAGCAGGGTGAGTATGCCATCTTTTGTTGAAATGAAAACATAGGAAATGTCCATATTGTAATCAGGGTTTAACCATCATTAAATTTATTTTTACTACACAGTTTTTAGTAGAAGGGTAATTTATGACAGTATTAAGCATCAAATTCTAAAGTTACATCTTCAGATTATGGCTAGCGTCAGTGGAGGAAATGAGATTATTGGAAAATAATACAATAATAAAGTCAATCTTTATCTAGCTCATGTGGAGGGAGAAGGAGATTGTCATAACACAAAACATGGATGTTGTCCAAATGGAGTAACGTCAGCGCAAGGACCAGATTATTTTGGATGTGTACAATACGCCGCTCCGTAAGTTTCCCTTTGGTGCTTCATAATTTTTTCATGGAACAGTGTGAGATTTATTTACAAAATTGAATGGCTTGGCTGCCCTAAAAAATATAAATTAACCATTGATTTAATTTTCTTTTACTTTTTTTAGATAAACGCGAGACGAATATAATAAAGCATGTAATTAATTTGTGGCAGAGAATAAAAATTAATATTTGTAACTACAACATTTTATTTGCTTTTTATTTGCTTTCTTCCACTCAAAACTGAATTATTTTCCCATTCCGCAAAAGATGACAATACAAGTCTTAACCCTATTGTTTCTTGACTGTTTTTGGCCTTTGTAACCCTGTAAGGGAGCATAAAGTGCCCGCGGGCAATTAATCTAGAACTACTCATGCTTTAGTGGCGAAACTTAAATAATTGGGTAAGGGATATCTGCTTGTCGCCTAGTGATTTAGGGCAAGCAAAACTGTATTGCACACCGAGTGGAACGCATAAAGTGCTGCGCCCTTTCAGGCACAAAGTTTCTTTCCAAAAAATAAATGTCCAATAGACTTTAATTAAAGCACAAACAACACAAAGATATACCTTAAACAAAGATAGTTATTCAGCGTTTTTTTATTCCGCTGAAAAAGTTCCCGTAAAAGTTCCAACACGGCTACGGTGAACACTTAAACTCCTTGTAGAAGTTGCTAGATAACTAATTCTGTGTGGAAAGGTAGCAAGATAGCTAATTTTGTGAAAACTTTTTTGTGATTTATGCTTCACTTTTCATACATAAACTAGTTACCCAGCATTTTGAATTTCATCATAAAAATTGCCTTTTTCCTTATGAATGGTGACCACTCAACAAATGAACAAATAAATTAGGTAGTATTTCTGAGCAGAAGTTTTCACCATCATAAGAATCAGCACTCAAAACTAAGAAGAAAGGAAAGAGGACTTCTCGTTGTCATTTTTTATAAGACATTTATTCTTCTTAGTTTCGTCTATTACGTTTGGTGTTCTCGAGTATCCTTTTTTCCGGTGTGCAAATTATCACTTTTTTGAATGATATGTAAGAAAATAACCAGCATTAACGAGATTAATGTAATTATACCATAGTATACGATGGTAATGGAAAATTTTGTTAAAGATTTATTTGCTTTGTTGTCTAGGTTGCCTTATTTTCGTACCGCAAAAGTTTTCTCGGCGGAATAACTGAAAGTCAAAGGCATTGCTTAAAACATAGGCCATGCTAGTGCCATGTAAAGCATGGCCGCTTGGATGTTGTTAACGCAATTAGTCAGTATCCGTACCGCAGGAAACCCAGCGTAGCTAATTTTTCCCACCTTAACTATTCCGATTTCTCGGTTGTAAGAAAAATTATGCTTGATCTCCTGGCTACAGGAAGACAGCCATGTATGCATAATTATGATTAAAAAAATAAACACTGCTATTAGCAATACCATAGTTGTCATCACAAGTATCGTCGTTTGTCACCAACATCACTTTCATCTTTGTCGCCACACTCGCTCTTGGAGTTGATGTGTTATTATCTATACCTTCTTTTTCAAATACAACACATGTCGTAAACCTTATATCCGATAAAGTTTGTTGCTGCGAGAATTTCTCAAACGAATTATTCGCGAAAGTTAATTGTGAAGCTTCAAAGCAAAGTTTGTCGAGATTCACACATGGTGTTTTTACATACAAAAGGTATTTTATGACATATGACAATTTAAACAGAAAAAGTAAAAAAGAAAGTCCGAATAAGTTCATTTTATTTAAATCACGTTAGCCAGGTCATAAATAAAACAAAATTTTGTAGTTTCTAATATTTCGAATGCTGTTTTTGTACATGTATCCATTATTAGTTTTCTCAACGACTTTTCTTTGAGCTTGGTAGATATCAATTTATCAAAATAAATTTATTTTCATAATGACATCCAAGGTTCTTTTTAAAGGAACATTTGTAAACAAATAAACAACATCGAATGAGACATACATATAACCTTCATCAAATAAATGAGATGGAATATTACGGATTTTATCTGCAGTGTCAAAAGAGTCTTTTAATGTGAATTCATTGACTGTCAATGGATTCAATAACTGCGCCAAGTATTTACCAACGGAGTAATATTCCGAACCAGTAGTGTCTATGATTGGTCGAAATTTTGGTACTACGTCAAACGGTTTATGAATTTTTGGCAAGGCATGTGCTTGAGCCGGCTTCGCGTATATAACAGTCACTTGTTGTAAAATATTTTATTCTCTGATGATGACTTGAACTATAGTCGAAATATTAGAAACTGCAAAATTTTGTTTTATTTATGATCTGGCTAACGTGATTTAAATAAAATGAACTTTTTCGGACTTTCTTTTTTACTTTTTCTGTACAAAAGGTAAAGAAAATTTTTGGGTGGGTGAAATAGAGATAGCCTCAAAGTCGATCTGATTACCAAATACATCAAACACACTTGCAAATTCCTCACACATTTCCTATAAGCAAATACCTTGGAAAGAAATTTCAAACCTTTTTTTACACAATTTTTCAAATAAGAAACTCAGTTATGCCATATAAATGAATCAAAATTTGTTCGTTTTCTTCTACCACGGAATATTTTTTCCGGAAATGTATAATTCAAAATTAACTTATAAACGGGTGTTGTGTCCGGGTGGTGAGTCTTCAGGTTTACATTCAAAGTGAAAATTTGCAATATGATGTTTTCGCAAAACATACTTTCACGAAATTCATTGGAAAGTGGCAATTCGCGATATTAAAGCCAAATGGTCAATTTGCAAAGTATTTTCTATAAAAAAATATGTCAAAAATATGGAAAAATAATACTTTATTTTCTGCTGCAGCTGGATTATCAAGGTAACATAATAATCTGCATTTCTTTATTCCATACCTTTTTAGAGAAAAATTTGTCCGAAAAAAGGATAAAAAAATTAGAAAATTGGAAAAAAGGGAATTTCGTGGGGTAAAATTTACAGCATAATTTATTATTGGTGGTAGCTTTTCCCCATTATAATTTTTCGTCTGTTTTTATTGATTTCAGGTAACATAAGTTTTTTTGACAGTTAGCATTTTTAGAAATGAAAATCTGTTTCCTGTTCTGTACATGGTATGTTTTACCGGGTTTATTTTTTATTTGCTCATAGTATTCGGATCATGGGATTTTTGACGTTGTTACAGGTCCAAGTTGTATATTTTGATGTACGATGGTTTAGATATATTTTGGAAGAGATTTGTTTCGACTGTAATTATTTATAGACAACCTCGTATATAAACAGAGCAAGAATTACATCAACATTTCGTACTTTTTTGGTAAATGGTGAGCTTTCGCAGCTGAGTATTTAAGTACCCACAATAACCACATCACAAACATAAAAAATTAAACCTACATGTAGCAGAAAACGAAAAAAGCGTTCCGACCACATCGAGAACTTAATCTGGCAATCCCAAATCTTAAATATTGCACAACTTACACAAAATTGATGAAACTGTACCCAAACAGCAGTTTTTCATTATGTATAAAAAAGGAGCTTAAAAAAATGTTTCAAAATGTTTTTTTATGATATAACAACATTTCCATGAAATTTATCTACTTTCACCCAAGTGGTAAAGTGTGCCCTTCCAGTGAATACCAATGTCCAAATGTCCAAATGTCCCAACAGTACACTGATTCATAAGAGCAACTGGTAAGACTTCAACTCAATAGCAGAAAGTATTTAGGAAAAGATCATCATAATACCAATGATATAAACAAGGTCCTAAAAATCATTTAATGTATATTGTATGGTGACAAGATGGACAATCATCTATATCAGCAAAGACGTCAACGTTAAACTCTGTCTTAACAGCTTTTTTATGGTCTAAGGTGTTTTTAATCATTTTTTGAAATATTGTTTTCATTTTTATTGCTTATTCACTTTCCTCCGCTCGTCTGAACTTTGTTATTTCGTCGTAGTTTGTAAACCCAAACGGAAAAAATATAAACAGTTAAAGTAAATGAACAATATTTCTTCCTGACAAAGATAACGGAAATAACTTGATAATCAACAATGTGAATTGAAACCGATTCTAACATGCCCTTCATAAGTTTCAAATCCTTTATTTTTCCATTTCTACGTTATGAGTATTGAAAGCTGAATAAATAAAACAGGAAAAGGGAAGGAAAATGATTTGCAATTCGCAATTTACTTAGAAAAAATATCTATACGGTTCAGGATAACAACAACAACAACAAACTCAAACCCATGCCGCTTAACCTAGCCCATTCTATATATTTTTTGGAAAGACTGGGGTCTGATTTAAAAATTCAAAACAAAATATAAGGAAAAAAAAGTGGTATATACAACATTCTGGTGTCTAAAGATCGTTTAACAGATCATTATTCAACATGTCGAAGCACATTTGCATTTTCTTCCTTGTTTTGATGACTCTCAATGTTTTGTAAGTTTTTTGTTTTCTTTTGTCTCAATTTGTTTATTATTTACTTTGAGTTCTTTATAAACTCTCCTGGTTTATAATATTTTTGAAAGTATTTGTTTGTTATTACTATTTTTTGTTAGACATCGATATATTTTGGTGGCATACCTCATCCAGGCAAACGGAGCAGTGTTGAAGAGGTGATGACGTTGAAACGAAATGCACACGCAAAAGTTAAGCATGGTGAGTATATTATCTTTTGTTGGAATGAAAACGTATCACATATCTACATGTCCTTTTTTTTGTAGTCAGGGTTTAGCCATCATTAAATTTATCTATACAGTTTTAAGTAGAAGGGTAATTCATTACAGTATTAAGCATCAAATGCTAAAGCTACATCTTCAGATCATGGCTAGCGTCAGAGCAAAGTGGAGGGGAAATGTGATTATTGAAAAAAAAACACAATAATAAAGTCAAATAGATTGTGGTTAATACCTATTAAATCATTGTTTAGCTCATGTGGAGGGAAAAGAAGATTGTCATAACACAAAACATGGATGTTGTCCAAATGGAGTAACATCAGCGCAAGGTCCAGATTATTTTGGATGTGCACAATACGCCGCCCCGTAAGTTTTCTTTTGGTGCTTGTAATTTTTTATGAAACTTTGTGAGCTTTATTTATACAATTGAATGGCTGCCCTAAAATGTGTAAATTAACCATTGATTTAATTTTCTTTTACTTTTTTTAGATAAACGCGAGACGAATATAATAAAGCATGTAATTAATTTGTGGCAGAGAATAAAAATTAATATTTGTACTATACAACTTTCCATTTGCTTTCTTCCACTCAAAACTGCATATTTTCACAACTCCTCAAAAGATGTCAATAAACGTCTTAACCCTATTGCAACTTGGCATAAAGTGCCCGCGGACCATAAATCTCAAACTCCTTATATGCTTAAGTGCCACGGGGACACGAGGCGATATTTTCAGGCGGTAGTGAGAAATTTAATTTTGTTAGAAAAATTTTACAAAAATTTTTCCCTGTAATATGTAGGATTGCATTTTTTTTCTTTAACTTTCTAAAAAAAATTATTTTTAATGTGATTCCGTCATTTTTCTAAAATTCGTACTTCTTAGTCTTGTATTTACGTTTTTATCAAGCAGTAGGAAAAATAATGAAATTACTCCTTTTTTGTTAGGTACGATCGTTAGGAAAAATTATTTGCCCAGAAATAAATTTCGCCCGGAGTATACTTTTGGCGACAAATTTTTCTCTGAGAATGTATGGGTTAAAAAAAAGGTATATTACTATAGTACTTTGATATTCTAGCTCCCTTTTCCTGCCCCTTAAAATGTCTTAGTTAAAGCATGATTTTTTTTATAACATATGATATTTTTGTTGCTAGCTGTAGATAGCCGGTCCTCAGCTATGCATTTATAAATATGGCTAGAGAGAGAAGTGAAGTACTGCAGGTGCTCTTCTTATTAATTCTCGTTGCTGAAGAGTGCGTCGAATTTGTGCTGAAGAAACATCTGCATATCACTTGACCAGATTTTTTTCAAAAAGTTGAAAGGAAAAATCTTTACATCACAAAATATTTAGAACATGTGGATTAAACGTTTCCGAGTTTGAACCATTGTCTACAGCCATTTGTTCAAAGTGTGACTGGTTCATCAATAAAATGTTTGACTTTCGCAATGGTGTGCAACAACAAACCCATTTACGACAGCAACAACAGTAAAAAGATGTGCAGCTTTTTCACCAAGCCGGAAAAAAATTTGCATTTATGGGACAAATTATGCTGTAAAATTTACAGCATAATTTGCTATTGGCGGTAGCTTTTCCCCACATTTTTCTTTTGTTATCTTTTCCCATACTATATACCTCCGTTTTTATTGATTTCAGGTTACATAAATCTTTTTGGAAGTTAGCATTTTTAGAACTGAAAATCTGTTTCCTGTTCCGTACATGGTATGATTTACCGGGTTTATTTTTTATTTGCTCATAACTTCCGGTTATAGGTTTTTTGACGTTGTAGGTTTTTTCTTTTGTCTAAATTTGTTTATTACTTACTTTGAGTTCTTTATAAACTCTCCTTGTTTATAACATTTTTGAGAAAATCTGTTCGTAATTATTATTTTTTGTTTCGATATACTTGGTATATACTACATACCTCATGAAGGCAAACGAAACAGTGTTAAAGAGGTGATGTCGTTAAAACGGAATGCGCATGCGCAACTTAGTAGAGGTGAGTATATCACCTTTGTATTGAATTAAAAATTTGCGAATTAGCTTTAGACTCTGTCAAAACCTTAGGACGTCTTTAGATTGTGCCCGACAGCAGTGCATAGTTAGAAAAAATGAGGATGAATGACGGATCAGTTTATTGTAAACGCCGTTAATTCCATCTACCCCAAAATAACCTTCACTTGTATCGTTGTAAACGAGGCTAGAAGCTATAATTCTTCCATACAACAATGTTTATAAGTCACATATATGTTAGCATTTGACGTTGGTTCCTGATTAGAATAACAACCTTGCGAAACAAGGACCGGGCCATGTACAACATGTTCTTTTGTAGATTAGGGTATAAACCTGCAAAAATCTTCACTCGAAAAGAATAAGTTTTTTTCTCTCTAAATTTTGTGTGTTCAACGACTTGTTGACAATCTCTCTTTGTCAGTTTCGCATTTGTTGCAGTTTCTAAACAACCATGTTTGTTTTGATTTTATTTCACATCGTCGCTTTCCTTTGAATTTTCGAAATTAATTTTTACGCGTTTTTTACAAGTTATTTCGCGGACGTATCGTAAAGCCTGAATATCTTGAGAATTTAATATTAGTTAAAGAAATAAGTGATCCGATGTCATTAACAAGTTAGGCTTCTTTTAAAAAAAATGCATAAATTGGTATTAGGGGGGTTAAATTTTCTTTGCAAAATGTAGAGGATGGGTAAATACCAGTTAAATCTTTTTTATCTAACTCATGTGAAGGAAGCAGGAGAAGCAGATTTTCATTACACAAAACATGGATGTTGTCCAAATGGAATAGCGTCAACGCAAGGACCAGATTATTTTGGATGTCCACAATACGCCGCTCCATAATTTAATTTTCGCTGCTACACAACCCTTTATATGTTGAAAATAGAAATATTGCTATTTTTTAAAAAATTACAAATGTAGTGAACGCAATTGATGGTCGTTGCTCTCCTAAAATTAATTGACAATTACCTTTTAGATAAACTGAAGACGAATTTAATATAGGATGTACTGACTTTAGTTTCTGAGAATAAAATTAATTATTACTCGAAAAATTCATTTGTTTTTTACTTGCTTTGGATTATCTGCTGACACTAAAATATCTTTCTACACAGTTCACACAACATAAAAGGTAATAGGCGCAAAAATGTTGACTGGTATAGTCCGAGCATATAAAGGGTTTAAATTTATATAATACCGAAGTGTATGTTTACATTAACGAAGCCATTGCACTGCACATATAACTGGGAAATCAGGTGGTGACGTCAGTTATTTATCACCTGGCAGGTAACTAGGGACAACCTGGAACCAAATTGGGTTAGTTTTCCAAACCTGGATCCCCAAATCCGTTTCGGAATGGACGGGTTGATGATGTCATGAAGCCTTTAAGCCACAATATCTCTGTAACCGTTCGTCAGAAGCACATGAACATAAATACTTCTTGATCAGCGTTTCAAGCTCTATACGATGAAGGCAAAGTTGTTGTTGTTGTTGTTGTTGTTGTTGTTGTTGTTGCTACTAAAATTCAGTCCAAAAGACACATTTTAATATTTCCTTTGGAGACGATAAAAAGATCTAGCTATGCCCCACCTCTTTTTGCAAATAAATAGCTACATATTAGTGATAAGAACACAAGATTAAGATTAAGACAATAAAAAGAAGGATATGGTACAAAACAAAAAAAAATTAAGGTACATACAAAACAACCCATATGTTTTATAATATGGGCGTGAACTTTTGTTGTAAAATGTTTTAGGATCAGAAAGAATAACAAGACTCTTTAATTAAGTTCCATCCAATGTTGTTTTTAATAATTTAGAACTAGAAATAAAATCAAGTCCTCAATTTTTAAGTAAAAGAAAAACACCACTTTTACATTTGTTTTTATTTTCAAAACTAATGAAAAGACGGATAACTCCAATATCTTGCAAATAAAAAAACCATGATATTATAGCAGCACCCTTCCACACATTTAATGTTCACATACTGAAATATATTAGGCTACATCGTTTTGTGATCTACGAGGGAGTGTTAATTAAAATAGCAAATTACAATTGTGTTTTTGAGAAAGACGTCTAGCAGGGCAATTTTGTTTCGTTAATGAAGGTATATATAAATAAAGCGAAATCAGAAAAAAAAATAGAAGAGATATATTTCTAACGATCGCTTTAGTTCTCACGACATATTGGTTGAGATCTTACTTATAGAAGAGAATTTCAGGATGAATAGAAAGCTGATTGGATGCACTTTGGCGTTGGTAATCATTCTCTGTATGATTCCAAAAAGTAAGCATACCATTTTACTTCGTTTGTCAGAAGAAGAAATGGAATTTTTAAAAGCTGCAAGAAAATCTCAATTTCCTTTTCAATTATATTCTACATTTTTTTTTGGTATTTTTTTTGTTTGTTTTTGTTAAATTGACGCACAATTGCATGATTTCAAAATTGATAAAAATAGGGAGTTAAAAAAAACAGTTTGGAAAGAAAAAAAAACTTATTGGCAAAACAAGAAGAAGAGGAAGAAGGGAAAGAAATTTATGTTTTGAATAAGCACGTAAAACGAAGAAAAATAGGAGAAACAATATAATCTTTACTCTGGATCCATAAAATCTTGTGTTCTTTTATATTTTGGATATGATTCTTAAATAAGATTTACGATTTACTTTTATTGGACTTTCAAAAACGTTTTCACATTTGTAACTCATAATGGTCAAAAACTTTTGACGTAGCAATCATCCACCCACCATGAAAATAGGGTAATTATGATCTTAGTTATTGATGAAATTGCAAATTATGACAAAGGCTGTGAGAGTATTTTAAGAAACAGTAACCATGTTGCTTGGTTTAACATTCAATGACTAAGCGTTATGAATATTTTGGTTCGTTACTTGCCCTAAACGTTCGTTACTTACCCTAAACGTTTGTTACTTGCCCTAAACGTTTGTTACTTGCCCTAAACGTTGGAAAAGTAGCTCAAGTGAAGTCGATTTACAAACCGTTTGCATAATATTTCCATAGAAATATTTAACATTCAAGAACGAGATTCAATTTAAAAGATGGAAGTTCGAAAACAAGCAGATTAAAAATATTGATGAACTCGCAATAAAACATTGCAACTTGAAAGAGAATATAAATAACCATAAATACTCAGGAAAGAAATAATAATAATAATGATAAAACGAAAATAATAGTTATATAAGAGAAACATATATGCGTTATATATTTAATCTGAGATGGAATAATAATAATTTTTACATTCTTTTGTCTCTTAAAAACACGCAACAGATGTGAGATTACATCTTGCAGAAATCAGTTGTTGTAATTTAACAAAATTTCCATGATTGTGGGTAACAAAAATTTGTAATGTACTATGAAATAAATTACAAAAAGCTCGAAACATACCAAATAAAAAGCAATTTCAGGGTGAAAATTTAGAAACACGAGTCTGATAGCTGACTCGTTATTGAGGAAAAGTAAATTCATAAATGAAATCATGGTCACTGCCAGCAGATTAGTTACTCGGCATCAAATTTAAAAAAGCATAAAATTATTAGGTACTAGGTAAAAAAATCATGAAATAGCATAAAATTTACATAGAATTGGCATAGAATCTATATTATAATACCCGTATACGTCTGTCTGTCTGTCACGAAAAATGGTACCGCAAGTAGCGAGAAGCACGCAATGCGGTATAAAAAGAACGGGCGAACCAGTGGATTTTTCCACGGGCCACCGCATAATTTTCTAGCAATGTTTATTATTTTTTAATTTTAGGAAAACAGGAAAATGATTTCTTTCTCTCTTTTATTATTACCATTACCCAGGTCACTTCTTGATATTTCCCTATTTTTTAATTGAGATTTTACTTAACCCCTTCGAGATTCACCTTATTTTTCATAATACTAAATTTGTGTTACAAATTATTATCTATGCCCGTAGATAAAACCATGGGCTACTGACTACTTACTAGAAAACTTACCAAACTTTAAATTTATTTGCACGTAAATTATGCCTAATTCTTCAACGTGTATCATCTTTTAATTTCAGGCGAACCATTTCCAGCTTATCTACTTAAGATGAGTAAAAACTACAGAGCACCGAAAGGAGACGAAATGAAACGTTACTCGAAATATCCTCTAAAAGATTATTTCAGTCTTTTTGATTCTGATAACGAAGATCAAGACATTTTGAGACAGCGTCAAGTTTTAGAGCCAGGTTATGGGTTGAGCAAAGAGATGTTAGAAGTATTGAAGGGCAGAAAAAAAGAAATAGAAGATTACATGTTTGAGCTATTGGATATGTAAAATATAACACAGTATCACTTTCATAATTCCGCAAAAAATAGGAGTAGAAAGAACAATTAATTTTACGAGGGTTTTTTCTTTTTTTCTACTACTTAAATCGGAGTAATTTTCGCAAATCGCGAGATTTTTTTTCAATAAACTTTATCTAGCGAAACTTTAAAAATGACCATTCGCGAAGTTACCTTTTGTTTTATAACAGTATTCAAACGTCCAGCCTCGTTCCCAGGGCATTTTGCCTTGTTGATGAAGGTGATAGTTTTGTTGGTCACTCCGTAATAACGGCTCTGGAGACGAGGTTGTCCAAAAGTTTTCTCTATTTGTTTAAGATGTTTGTTTGAATAATTTATGCAGACATCACCTATTTTTTCACAAAAAATGTTTCTCCGAAGATTTTTCATTTGTTACAATGTACTTGGTGAGATTTTGTTTAAAGTATAGGTAGGAAAAGCGTTTGTACTAAAAATCAATGTTGACATTATATATGTTTCGGGGATTGTAATAAATTCGGAAGATATGCATGTTAACTGTCTATTATCCATAATAACAAACAATAACCCTAATCGTTATACAAAATTCCCGGAGAATATGCATAATTTCCAAATTATCATATTCCCTGTAACATATATATTTTGAAGTCAAGAAAAGGTGAAACAGATTTAAAAAAAAAATTAAACCACCTAGGGCTATGAATTGCACATGAGATGGCTGTTTCTTTTTCCAGCATTCTCCGTATTAGTTTCACTTGTTATAGCTCAGAAAAAAAGTAAAATAAGGCATTCAATTTTCGTGTTTTTCGTGCTTTATGCTTGCGATATTCAACTAGGCTTAAGTGCTATACAGGAAAAATGTATTTTAAATGAATTGATGTTGGTTAAAAATTTAGGGGAAGTGGAGAACTTTTCATTAAAACAACATGGCTATATATATATATATATATATATATATATATATATATATATATATATATATATATATATATATATATATATATATATATATATATATATATATATATATTTGTGTAATTTTATATTGACCAACACCCGACTTTTCGTCTTGGAAAAAAATTCTCTTCATCAATGTAATCAATGTAATGAAACACGGTGGAATATATACTTGTACATTGACTGTAAAAATAACCCCTTTCCAGCCTGTGACTGAGTCATATAGACTCCCAACTGATTATATGTAATAGTATTCGCACAGTACCCAGAAAGATAATGGAAGTATTATAGGCGAGTGAAATATGCAATTAATAAATAACCATTATAATATATAACGGAGTATAAATCATTGTTGAAGTTGGTATACTCGGTATATTATTGTTAAATTTCAGTCATGGTTCATGAAGTTCTTTCTTCAACAGCGAAAAATATTTTGCAAGATATTATGTGAAAATTTTAACTAAACGCATGTTTCTGAAGTCACGCGTGAACTATATATCTTCAACGGTGAAGAGCAACTGCTCCTCAATGACACTTTGGGATGCTTACAAGAGAGGCGTAACCGAATGATTACCGGGACGGTATGTTTGCCGCTCTCATCAATAATTATACTAAAATCATTTTGTCTATATAAGGAAAATTTTTGCCCCGGGAAAATTTCGTCCCGTCCCGGCTTCGTGGGATCCCGCTTAAGATAAGTGACGTTTTTTTCTCTCATATATACATACCGTTTCGGGACGAACGAGATAACTTATGAATATTTCAATTGAAAGAAAAAACACCCCGGCAAACTTCTTTTATATAAAGAACAGAACGAAATCATCTCGGCAAACGTTCCGTATCCCGGCAATCATCCCGTCCCGCCTGTCATGTAAACAGCCCCCTTTTATATGCGAGAAAAATAATAATTTAACTGTGAATATTGATGTTCGTTTCATGAAAAATTTTGTTTTATTTTAGAAAAAAAATTTAAAATAAATCTGCCGACATATTCTCGTTTTTCAAGAAAACAAGAACTTTACTCAAACAATCGGGAAACAACATAAGCTTTTTAATGCTATTTTAACCAATCTGGAAACAACATAAGCTTTTTACACGATATTTCGACCAATTAGAAAACAACATTAGCTTTCACACGCTATTTCAACCAATCAGGAAACAACATAAGCTTTTTACACGATATTTCTACCAATTAGAAAACAACATTAGCTTTCACACGCTATTTCAACCAATCAGAAAACAACATAAGCTTTTTACACGATATTTCAGCCAATCAGGAAATGACATAAAGCTTTTTACACGCTATTTCAACCAATCAGAAAACAACATTAGCTTTTTACACGCTATTTCAACCAATCAGAAAAAAATATATTACTACACTCGTTTCTCAGTGAAAAATATGAAAATTGTATATATTTCGTAGCCAATTAAAATGCGAGAAAAATGCAACCATACGATCAAAATTAATATTCATATTAATATGGCTTGTTATAGCGTTTAACAAAAGTTTGGCCCAAGGGATAGAAAATTTTGCACTGTGGACTGCGCAGTTTATGTATTATAAAACCTTTTTATGATGTGTCAATTAAAAGAAGAATCATCTTTCAACACGATTGGTGGTGGGGGGATGGTTCCTTTTTGCCCCTATCTCCTCTCTAAAGTTGCAAAATCAGGTGGGGCTATAAGTACCGGTATTTGGTAGCGCTTACAGCTTTTTCTCAACTTGGGCTGGTATAAAAGACAAAAGTCACAGCTTGTCGTTACCCCATTGTAGCAAAAACACTCAGCATTTTCTGTAGAATAAATTCCCGTGAAAGTTCAAAAATAGGATAAAAAGCTACTATAGCAAACCGAATAAAAACTTTAGCTGACTTTAGCTATACATCCAGCTTGCAGGCTTAACAGCTCCTCACAACATACGTTGTATGTGCAATCTTTAAAATGGTTTGCTTAAGAGTTATACACCACTAAAAAACAAATGATTATTTACTTCAAAGACATAAAACTTAACTATCCCTAAAGTATAATCTATAGAGAATGAAATATACAAGAACAAAAGTAAGAAAAGTCACCAACATCCAACTACATTTTCTCAACATTGCCGTCTTCGCTATGCAACCTCGTTTCCAGGTCTCTCATTTTATTCGCTTTGCAGAAAAAAGCTATAAAAAGAACCAACGATTTTCCGACGTCATAATAAGTATAATAAGTGTAATAAATATAGTAAGCCAATATGTGTGGTGTCATCTTTGTTAAGCAGGTGTACCGTATATATATATGACATCCTCTAAAGCGGACACCTTTCCCATAGGAAACTCTCATAACAAAAACCTCTCCGAAGCGGACACTCTAAAGCGGACACTCCATATGGCGGACACTTTTTTCAGGTCCTAAATGAGCGTTTGAAGACCTCCAAAAAGCAGAGACAGAAAATATTACAATTTACACTTATTATTCTTGTAAAAAAGCAGTGACTTTTCTTTTTATTCACTCCAAGACTTTTTCTTGACCACAGTTATAATATTCGAAAGGTACTTCTAACCCATACCCTCTTCTTTATTAACACTTTTCACATGAAGTCCAGTAAGGGGGGAGAAATCCAAGAGAAAGTCGGTCTAGTGCAAAACAAGCCATAACTAAATTTAGGAACTTCCCAACCTTTCCAAAGCAGACAAAATTTTTAGTTCCGTAATTGTCCGCTTTATGGAGGTTCCCCTGCATATATTATATACTACTAGTCGGTGGCCCGTGGGAAATTCCAAGGACAGACTCCTTTTTATACGACATCGCGTGCGTCTCGCTACTTATGGTACGGACGGAATACGACTATTACGAAGGAGATATATTTTGTCGATTTGATATTTACCTTCCGTAAATTAATATATAAAGGGTTGCGGGCCAGGAACAGCTGCCCTATGTTCGCAATGCTCAGCGGTGTAATCAAGGAAAATGATTTTTTATTATATATAGCGGTGTACAGGTCTCCAGGGGTTCTTTTTAGAATAGAGGTGCAGATGCGAATTCTTCTGCTCCGTGCAAGTTATCATAAAAAATTGTGAATCTATTATAAACGTATTCGTTTTTCAGCAAGTGAAAACGGCATGCGGACTGCAAAAATAGTTTTGAAAAAAACATTACGAGGAGAATTCCTAAGTTTTCCCTACATTAATTGCTTCTTTTTTACCTGATTTACCATAAATACACGAAACATTTCTTCTGTTTTCCGTGTTTTTGGTTTAAGAATTTGAGAGTTCTTTTTCATCACATTAACAACAACAACAACAACAAAAACAAAAACAGCGCACATTACACATGACGATCATGCCTGAGCCACAATGCAACGTCTTCGAATTTGATGAATCGAACAAAGTTTCGAACGTCACAACATACGGATAAACATCGTTTTGAGTTTGATTTTTTTGGTTATGTTTTTATTTGATAACGCGAACAACATCAAATTACCCTGCGTGCGTTGAATTTTACTGAGAGTTATCAATCAATAACAGTAAAAATGACATTCTATTGTTTTTTACAGTATGTAAATATCTTTTTCTCTAAACTAAGTTAAATTACAAGACAAAGAAAAGGTACAAGAAAAGGGAGTTTTCAACATTTTTTTTACCAGCGAGCAAATTTAAAGTTCTCTACAATTTTCGGTAAAGAATATGTTTATACTAAAACTATCTATTACTATCACCATCGTTTTGTAGGTACTGGTTGCGTAATCTAAAATATAAAAAACAGTTTTATTTTAGTGTAAAGAGAAATAAAAAGCAGGTTCGGAAGTTTGTTGGAAAAATTCGTTAGCTAACTATATAAATGATAAAGCAAAGGAGGAGTTTTTCTTCAGCTAAGCTCCTTTTTTCCTCTTTAAACCACAGACTGCTGTTTATCTATAAACTTTTAAAGCAATCATGAAACACGCAAAATTAATAAACTTTATTAATATTCTTTTTATTTCCCTCTGCTAAAATGACAAAACTTTAGGGCTCCATTCGTTTGTTTAAAGAAAAACATACTACCACGGCGATGTTATTAAAAGAAGTTTGTCATGATGTACGTATTGAATCGTGAACAGTTACCTGGTGAGCGATTCAACGAGTGGACGGCGAATGTTTCTCATGAATCGAGAGTTGATGTATGCGCAAGAGGTTTTTAGAACACTGGTCAAATGGTATTTCTAGATGTTAGGGTCGCGAGTGTCGAAAGTTTTATGCTTGGCTTTCCGAAATGATTTCGGAAAAGCGCAAACAGTATTTTTCAATAATTTAGCATGGATAAGACGTAAGATTTGTTTTTTGCGCTTATTAAGTCTATATGCACGTGTGTTCGAGGTAGTCGTTCAGTCTTTTCATCTAACCTTGTCGCATCTTTGTAAGTGGATCCTAAAGTTAGAGAAACTACTTCCCGCATTTTTTGCGATGTGTAGTTCCGCTACCTTTATATATCATACTTATTTCGACATCACCAGAATAGTATTCTTCCTTTCGTAGAGCGGCGGCCTTTTGACATAGGTCAACAAATTATTTTATTGTAATGTATGTATATACGTTTTTAATTAAATACAACATACGTTTTTATTTAAATACAATGTTCAAAGTTTTTTTAAAGTTTTTTTTTTATTGTCATGGCAAAATTAAATTACATTTTGTAAACAATAACAAATATGGCGTTGGCAAAAGCACTTTTGCAGGCTATCCTGTTTGTTTACATTTTACGAATAATTAGCGATTGTTGTTGCGGCACTTCGCATAATAATTTTTTTTTCATAATGATAGGTTTTTTTGCCGCTTGTTTTGAACAAAAGAAATGCAGAAACAAGTGCATTTGGCGGAATAGAGTTTTGACTGTCTTTATTATTATTATTAATCCGAATATTTATACAGGATATAGCCACTTCAGTGTTGGAAAAACTGTTATCAATGTGGGTCCTGTGTTCTGAATCTATACATTAAGTATTCATCGGCATTGCCTACCCAATTTCCCTCACATGCCATGGGTTGACCCGTAGCTGTGCTAAAGACACTTGCGAAACATGCCCGCGCTGACGACCGAACAACGGACCTTCTGATTACGAAGCAAACTCCATAACCACAAAGCCACACGCCACACCTGTAAGTTATAAATCTTTCTGGACGTAACAAGTGCGCTATTCACTGTGCTCTAAAAGCGCTGCAACTGGAATTAACATTTGTTGCAGTGAAGCTACCATAAAAATGAAGAAACAGGTGCAACAAGTAGCATTTATAACTTTCCTCTGTTTTTCATGTTTGTTTGCGTTCTCTTTTCTCTTCTCTTCCTTGAGAGAATAAATTTTGAACGTCGTTCAATTTCCAATTTCGATTTGCACATTTTGCGTGGAAAAGCCCAGTACACTAAACCAAACAGATAAATAGTTTTCAAAGAATATCTTCTTTGAAACACGCAAATAGGTAAAATAATTTTTAATCTGGAGGTCATAGGCGGAACTTGACTAAAAGTCATAAGTGGACAACTGACTAACTTTTTGAAAATGTTCCCTAGAAAGAAATATTTACGCTCGCTTAAATGACAAATGGGCTTCGGTTGCACTCAGCTAGATTCGCTCTCTGACTTAGCTCTGCAATAAGTCGCAAGTCATATATATATGAAGTGTATTGCAGATGGGTAAAATGGCCTATTTTTGGTATGTGCAAGATTTTTCACAAATGTTTCGGATTTCGTCACTTAAGCATAAATAGTTCGGAATTTGTCGCCAACGGGAACTTTATGCCCTTCCCCTCAGAGTTATACGCGCCAAAATGTCCAGGTATATTCAAGCTTTTTTTAAAAAAACAACAATGGAGATGGTGACAGCGAAAAGCAATAAATAAACGTGTTGCTTTTTTTGTGTTCCAGTTGTTCAAGCATTTACATTTTTTTTGTTTTACTTTACACTTTGCTTCAGGCTGCTTATTGTTAATTCTGCCCATCCTTGAAATATTTTTCATATCCAGCTATCATATCTTTTTGCAACCTTCCAATAACCTTCGGAACCAACCGAGCCAATACAAACTCAATATTCGTTTGAGGCAGACATCCGTTGTAATTATTATTAGATAAAGAAAAAACACGACAACTGCTTTCAGGATTCTTCTCATCTGGAATTACAATAAAAAAATTCCCACCGTTTGTAGCTCTAATCATACCATCATCGCCAGTTGGTTTTAATCTGTGCCATGCATTTTTTTGCACTATAAGAAAGGCCTTTTCCCCAAACCATTCCACTTCTTTGTGCGGTGTGGTAAACAAAACAAAATTTCGATCGCGTAAAGGCCACGGAGTTTTCGTTATGAGAAATAACACATAGCCTCCATTATTGGGATATCTTTCAAGGATCTCTGTATTAGCGAATGCTGAGTCCCATTTTTTACGTAGTTCATGGTGATCAGCATTAAGCATTTTCATGAACATTGCTGCAGACATGGGCATGTTATAAGTGAACAAAATCTTTATGGGAACTTCCTCACTTGGCATGGTTTTAATCCAAAAACCTCCATCACTGGTATTTTGGATTTCTCTCCATCCACCTTTTTCCAGATCATTCTTGTACCACATAGCTCTCTCGAGTTGTTCTTGATAAGACACCGAAGTAAAGGAGTTGTCCAGGTCTCCCATTGTCTCGCCTAAGATAAAAAACAGAAATGGTACTTTGCTGTGCAAGAAGCAATAGGGAGAGAAACAATATCAGGAATGTTTCGAGAAATCCATTTTTTAACAGGCATGAGAACAATAATTTACGGCATTTCTAGACATGATAAGCCAAAAACGTTGTGGCATGTAGATTATAGTCGAAATTAATTGACCAACAATGAGTTCTTATTTAAACAATATATTTCGGATATTAAAATCCATATCAGGTTTAAAAAAATCTATACAAACAGTTAAAACAATTAAAAAGTTATCGTGACCAGAATTCAACGTCGAATTAACGTTGAATAAACTTCGTTTATTCAACGACAGAGGGAGAGGGAGAGGGGCGGCGCATAATTTCTCTCCCATAGGTAAAGAAGGAAAAGATTTTCTGCAAACCATCGCGCCAGTCGGTCAGCTAACTGCTTTTTGATATACTGGTTTTGGAACAGCCGGAAAACTTTCATTCGCCATATGTAACAGTTCTTTCAAAAATATCAACTATAGGCAAAATATGTCAAAAACATTGTCCAAATCTAAAGAAATGCGGAGGATATTGATTGTTCTCTAAAACTTTCTCAGCTTTCTCCAGACTTCTCATAAAAGTACTTCCATGACCTGCAAGCTCCATAGATTCTATGAATAAATCCCGTTACGATGACGTGGAAATTCTAGCACAAACAAATCGATCTGTGTATCATTTAATAACCTTGGAGGCATTGCATATAGAAGCAATTAAGCCAATTTTAAATACAAAAGATAAATATGAGTAGAACTCTAACAATAAAATTATAATTTTAAAAATTTTCTTACTTTTAATTGGGTTATGTGTGATATGTTGATGGTATACGGGAATTTTGATGTTGTATATACCGTAATGATCCGAATAAACGCCCGGGGCGTTTATTAAATTTTTTGACATTTTTGGGGGGCGTCTATTCGAGGGGGGCGTTTAAAAGAGGGGGGCGTTTATTAAATTTTTTACACTTCGTCTCTTTTGCAGTTTTTAAGGATACCTATAATATATATCTTCACAACAGAAAATAAAAGATATTCACATGTTTTGGACAATGAACTTCAAAAACTAAAAACTAAAACCTTAAACCTAAGATTTAAGAAAAAAGTAAGTAAGTATACTTTTACTATCGCCTCGAATAAACGCCCCTTATGAAGGAGGGGCGTCTATTCGAGGGGGGCGTCTATTAGAGGGGGGCGTTTATTTAAAAAATGACTGAAAAGGAGGGGCGTCTATTCGAGGGGGGCGTTTAATAGAAGGGGGGCGTTTATTCGAAGCATTACTGTATGTAAATTTTTTAACTCAGTTTTTACTGTTTAATAATTTAACTTTATATTTTAGCTGAAGATGATTTACAAATAAATCGAAATATATTCTAAATATAGGCAAAATGTTTGCAGCATTAGAAAGTAAAGACATGTGAAAACCAAGCATGATTATACTCATATCAGCTTTGACTGGACAAAAGCGCCAAATCTTCGTATCCTCCGCACAAACAGTGTATTGTAATTAGTTCTTACCTGGATAATTTAGCTACACTCTCCATCGCATGTAATCATTTTAAATTACAGCTCATTGATCAGCAGAGAAAAACTTATTTACTATGCAAAAATATTTTCTTCCTCTTATCTCCTATAATTAACTCAATAAAAAACTTCCTGTACATTTTGTTGCTTAACTTTTTTTCTCTCTCTAAATCAACCAATTCACTGAAATACAGCTGTGAAGTGTAATACAACATTCGCAAAAATACTTTTAAATGTTATAAACACTTTGACGACTTTCGCAAAAAAAAATTTGATATAATATATGTTTAAATAATTGTCTTGAAAACAAATTGCGTTTTTCTATCGCGTTCATCCGACACCAAGAATGAAATGTCAATAAATTTAGGACCGTTCAATAAAAAATCTTAAAATTCAGGAAACAAACAGTCCTCCATAAGGTCTTTCTCATATCAAAAACCAGGATTGCTACAGTGAATTAATTTTAATGTATCAAGCAAAAACCCATCAATGTCCATCCGACACCAACTTTTGAATTTCGCAATAGCCTCCAATACTCCCCAAGTGTAATAATTTTAGACCCGTAAATTAAACACCATTGAAAGCTTGTACCATGACTAAATTACTGAAATGACCTACCTTGTTAGATTGGTCTTCTGTGAAAAAAGTAAACAACCTCGGCGCGTATTAGAAACTACTGAATGATGTAGTCAATCCTTCAAGACATGAGATAAAGAAAAAGTTATATGATTAGGACATGGAAAAGAAGTAATTAAAATAGTTTCTGTGGTCACGTACGCTTTTCTTCCTTAAATAACTATATCTTTAATCGCTCAAGGACAAAGTACTTAACTACAATACATCATATTGACGTCAATTAGGCGATTCAGGGTATTTTTATTAAGTCTGAACTTAAGCGCAAAAGCAAGTTAAGATTGCTTCACAGAATGAGACAAATCCAACGAGTGGTCAATGAGCCCCGTACTTTAAGTAGAACCAAATTTATGACCATTTTAATATGTGCGCAATTGATGTATGAACAATCGCGATGCAATGCTCTGCAGGAGAAGGGGAAATGAAATGGCACAAAAAACAGGGTATGAAAGAGGTCCCTTTTACCGGAAAATCACCTATACTGAAATTCTCATATTTTTTGTTCTAGAATTGGAAACAACTTCAAATTTTTAGAGGAAATTAATAAATGTTTATATTTTTTATCAAATTCATTAAAATATAAATTATCCATCCTCAACACTTCAAAAACTAAATTTCTAGAAGCTTAGGAATCTTATATAAAGCCAGTTTCGCTTTGAATAAAAACTGCTTAAGAAGCATATATTTTTCCTTTATACACTGCTATTTAAATTATGCAAACGTTGCATGGGGTAGCACTAATATAACAAGAATAAAAAAACTGCACATTCAGCAAAAACATGCCAGTAGGATTATATTACGACAGAACAAATGTTCCCATTCTAGACCACTGCTGAAAGAACTGGGTATTCTTAATGTATGTCAGCTAAACATTTTTTAAGTCCTTATTTTCATGTATAAGATTGAAAATTTAATAGCACCAGATATATTCATCACACTGTTTAAGAAATATCAACATAAATATCCAACTAGATTTTCAGGTAACAATTTTCTTCGGCCGAAAATCGTATCTAATATAACAAAATTTTCAATATCAAACCAAATCAAGGTCCAAAACTTTGGAGCGTGCTTCTAAATGATGAGATAAAAAGTATTCCATCTACAAAACAATTTAAAATTGCATTAAGAAATCAGCTGTTACGAAGTAATAACGAACGAGTTTTCTTCTGAAAGAACACCAAGTGTGATAATTAAACGCTTTTTTTGATTTCCGCCAGCGAAGGGGGAATCTTTAAAATCGCCTGAGGAGATAGATAGATAGAGACAGCGCAGCTAGGCTGGACGCTGCTAACTTTTTGTCCAGGTTAAATCCTCGGAAAATTTCTAATTTTTTGAAAGCCAATGGAGATGCTTCATTTTAATCTTTGCCAATTTAATCACCAATCTGAACAGAGTTTGTGTACTCTTCGTGTGTCCAGAACATTCTGTGTATGGTCATGACTAAAAGTGCTAACATGTTGTTGTTCGCCCCTTTCTTGATATGTTCAACTTTTTGGATTTGTCAAACAAAACAATCAGTTTCCTCAAAATGAAAAATTGCAACTAATCCGACTCCCCGATAGAAATTCAAATTTGAATCAAAATAGGATAATAAACAATCAAATTTGTTGAATTGAATAAATCGATTTCAACAAAATAAATCCTGTATTGTCCACAGGATTCAAAATCATGTATCATCTGCTTAATATGTTACTTGTTTTAACAAAAATATCAAAAGCCAGCTTGATTAACTTATATACATATATTTATATATTAATATACCTTGTGCATCACGGCATTGATTTGTATCCTTTTAATAAATTCCCTTTTCAAATCAAAGAAGCAAAGAGAGGTTAAAGAGACAATAATTAAACAACCTGGTTTTAATGCAGTTTATGGTAAAATTGTGTTCTTGTTTCTCAAATGTACTTTTTTTTCAGATCAGCTGTTATCAAACTATGCACCATCAGCATTTTCAAAAGATTTTCAACAAGAGAGTAAATTTTGAAGGCCTAAATGCTGAAATATTCATACGTATTTATTGCTGAATTAATTAACAATGAACTACTTCATCATTCAAATTGAGCTCGTTCAGAAGTTATTATATTCGAATCGTCAAGTTTATACATAACAAGATTTGTATTCTGAAATGTTCGGAATTTTCCTGATCAGTTTTAAAAATATCCAGTTAAAGTTTTAACTGTTATTTTAGAATACTTTATATAGCTATGTAAAAAATTTATTATTGAGTTGTATTTTAACATTGCGGGTTAGTTACAATAATAATTGAGAATACTCAATGATTTGTTTACCCCATAATTCTCCGTTTTCAAGGTCTACTTCAAATTTTAAAATCTTTCAGGCTAAGGGCGGAAATCTTCAAGCCCCTGGGCTTCTTGTTTTATTTAACATAATTTAAATTTTTAATTGTCAATTTTTATACGTATATACCTGATACATATATATATATATATATACTAGTCGATAAGGCTCGTGGAAAAATCCACTTAGGCGAAAGGCCATTGAAAAAATAGGTTGCTTTAGATGTTTTGCTGACGTCAGCAGTGCATATACAAAAAAAATGTTCTTAAAATCATACACAAAATGTCAAATGTAAAATCTTACACAAAATAAAAAAAAACAGCTTGCAAGGTGCAAAATCTAGTTGATAAAAAGTTACAACAACGACACTCACAACATCGACACTCACAACACCAATACTCACAAAACCGACAGTAAGAACACCGACAGTTACAACACCGACAGTCACAACAGGGATAATAACAATATCAGAAAAACGCATCTCAAATATGTACATCTTATAAGTGATTATGTTGAATTAACCCTCAGTATTTTATTCTGAAATGTCAAAAAGTTGGCCTGCAAGAGTTAGCACAAATCAACAAAAATAAGTTCTTTACACATTTTAAATATTGTCTTTCCCTTAAAAGCTTATATACAAAAATATGAAAAAGCCATAGTTTGGAAAACATCAAATTTAAATCTACAAAAATCAGTCATTTCAGTTGCATACCATCCTCTCCCACAAAACTTTACACAAAATGTAAAAATCAACCAGTTAAGAACACAAAAAATTTTCTTTTTTAGTATGATGATCCGTACTGCCCTTTACCAACAATTTTGAGCCTAAATGTCAAAAAATCAATAAGCAAAGAATAAACTTGAATAAAAAAAGATCATTATTTTGGAAACATTATATACGGTTCGTAAACAAAGGTTTACACAAAATGTAAAACAGATTGGTTTTTGAGAAACACATCTAAATCAACAAAAATAATTTCATTTAGATTGCCAAATTACCCGTTAATCTTCCACAAAAAGGTTATAAAAGACATCAAAATTTAGAAAAATCAGTTATTTCAGTGTATACAGTCCTCGCCCATTAAATTACAAAATATAAAAAACAAAAACAGTTTCAGTCAGAACATTAAGTATTTTTTTATCATCAGCAAACATCTATCCCTACAAAATTTTGTAAAATTCTCAAGAAAAACAAAACCGTGAAACCATGGAATTTTCTTCCAGCAAAAATGACATCACATACAGTTAGTTCTCCCCAACAATAGTTTATATTACGAAATATAAAGACATCAGCTTATACAACAGCTTTCAGTGAAGTCCGATTCTACAAAAAAATTTTCTTTCAGTATATATTGCATGTGGTCTATTTCCACAAAAGTTTACACAAAATAACAGCATTTTGCAACACAAACAATATAAACTGACTTAACCATACCATCCTCTCATAATTTTTTTTAACCCAAAGTCATAAACCCACGTAAATTTCCAATCAAATGTAAAAAAACCCTGCAAAAAAACCTGGCATTTCACATGTAGGCTGACAAAAGTTTAACGGGATGTCAGAAACAAAACAATAAAAAATAACTTAACACACACACTTTAAATTCTATAAAATTCGTTCCACTTGTCATACTGTGTGGTCCCCTTGTAAAGTTCACAGGTAATGTGAAAAAAATTATACTCTATGGGCATAACAATGAGTCACACCATCCTAAAAGTTCAAGAAAGATTTTGTAGCTAGCTTGTTACATCATAATTCGTGTTCAAAAAAGAGGAGATAGGTTAGAGCTAGCTAAGCTTGGGATGGAGCCTTAAAGCTAACATTAGCTATCAGCTACTTAACGGGCCGAATACAGCTGACTCTTGTAAACGACACAGGATCAGATCTGCTTCATCAAGACGCTTTTGGGGTGCCGCAGGGATCTGTGTTGGGGCCCCTGCTCTTTCTTTTGTATATATATTGATGACTTAAAATCTGTCATCAATTCAAACTACCACCATCTATATGCAGATGATACAATAATTATTTCGTCCCTCTGGCTGAGTCGACCTCTGGCTGAATAATAACAAAATGACTATTAATACGGACAAAACTGAAACAATCTTTTTCGGCAACCACAGCCAGTTAAAAAAAGTTGAGAACAAAACTATCAACTATATGGGTATTCCTTTGAAGAGGAGCGAAAAAGTTAAATATCTTGGGGTAACTTTTGATCAAAAAATGCAATGGGAAGAGCACATTAATGACATAAATAGAAAAATACTAATTAAATATTCTAAAATTAGAACCATTGCATCCTGTTTAACACCTCACACAAAAAATCTTTTAATTAATGCACTTGTCATGCGCGCTTACTATAACATGAACCTACCAGAACCGAGCAGGGACCTACCAGAACCGAGCAGGAACCGAGCAGGACCCACCAGGAACCGAGCAGAACCCACTAAGAACCGAGAAGTAACCGACCAGGAACTGACCACTAAATGATCTAAAGTTGATTTTTACATTTACAAAAGTTTATTTTCAAATATTTTGATTATTTGTATATTCTCGTCATCACATTACAGTTGCCTGTAAGCACACATCATATCATGAACAATAAAACAATAATTTAATAAATATATAAATTATTTCTGTTGTTATATGTTGAGATCTATTCTAAACATTTAAACAGTATATATGTGTGCGTAAAAACACTCTGATTGAATCAGATAAAGGAGCGCTTGAGGATGATTGCGTGATTTCACTTTTTACCGAGGTATAGAAATCGAACTATGTTGTTATGATTCGAATATAAGCGGTACCTCAAAGAGAAGAATAGACAAAAAAGAAACGACTGTCGCCATGAAAAAAACACGCATTAAGATTCGAATGTTTTTGGTAGAAAATACTGAGGTTGAATAATCACACCAAACAGTGGTAGTGAGCGCACATGTTCTAATGATGAGTTTTTTCAGAGATAAAAGTAATTTTTTTCAAAGTAGTTCATAGTTCTGGTGGGTTCCTGCTCGGTTCTTGCTCGGTTCTGGTGGGTTCTGCTCGGTTCTGGTTGGTTCATGTTTATAGTAAGTACGACTTGTCATGCCATATTTCAACTACTGCTCCTCGGCATGGGCTTGTGCCACCCAAGGAAAAACGATTAAAATGTGTCCGTACCTTTCTTGGGAAAGAGAGGGAATATTCACTGAATAATTTACTCATCAAAATCGATGCCATATTAGTTTTCAAAGCCATGAATCACATTGCTCCTGATTACATGCGCTCAAAATTCCTTTTGGCAAAAAACTGTCATAATCATCAAACAAGAGGAGCTTCAAAAAACAGGTTCACACTTCCCTTGGTCAACACACGGAATTTGGCAAAAAAGCCTTCCCATTTAGAGCTGCAAAAGTGTGGAATAATCTTCCAGACCAAGTGACCTGTAATGGAAGTCTGCTTTCGTTTAAGACTTCTATCTCTAACGTATTTGGCAAATTCTAATGGAGATCACTTTTTAATTTTTGTTTTTTATTCTTTTTCTTTTCAATTTTCACAGATTATAAATGTTACTATGTTTGATTGAGCTGAGGCAGTCTAAGGTTTATCATTTCTTGTTTCTTTTTTGTTCTAGTGGCCCCCAGTGAAAAACAATCCACTAACTATAGGTTTTTGTGATTTTCTGGGCTTAGTACTTTAAATATTTATTATTAGTGAAATATACTTAAACTGGGGAGACTTAACTGGGTCTATAGCTAGTTATTCATGCTTAGTAAAAGACATTATAAAGAGAAACAATAGTAATGTAAAAATGATAACAGTGAGTTCAACAAACCAAAGTTTTCTGTTTGTCCAGCAAATTAGTTTGTTAGCCAGCTAACAGCTTTATGTAGCATTTTGAATTTTAGGACAAATACATTAGTTACGCAACAGGGGATACATTAATTATGCAAAAAAAAATTTTATTTTATTAAAAAAAACGCGGTAAAATATAAAACTTTAAGAATTTGGAGCTTTAATGGTGTCATATTGCCAACCTGGTACATATCAAGTTGCCAACTTGGTATGCACACCGTGAACATTAAGAACACACTTTTATAAATATTGAAATAGAGAAGATTACGCTCTGAATACAAAACTGGCGACGAGTATTCAAGAAGTATAATTTACATTATGGCAGTTGCTAATCTAACTATTCCTAATTTTCCACAATTTGATACCAACGACGTTACCACTACGCATCGAAAACATGCTTCTGAGTATCCAAGGTTACCATTTCGATTTAAAATACGTAGACAACATCTCTGATTATTATAGCCGTCCGAAAAGAAAAGAATGAGAGATACGTAAACTTTATCTCCGATATATCCACACCCAACGCGATCACTCTGGATCTAATAAAAACCGAAACCGAGAAAGACGAATTCTTGCAATGCCTGATGACCTTAGTCTTAGAAGGTAACTGGCATATTTTAAACGAAATTGGTAAACATCCACATCTTAAAAACGTCAACTCCACCCACCTGAAGTTGTTTAGCAAATTCAAACAAGAACTGACAGTCACCGCTGACCGAAAGATTATACTAAAGGGCTCCCGTATTGTACTACCCGCTTCTTTACACGAAGTCTCAGTTATGCTCACTCACTCCGGGCACCAGGGTCTAACCAAAACTAAAGCCCTAATGTGATCAAAAGTATACTTTATAGGTATGGACGAACTTATCGAAACGAGAATAACAAACTGCGTAGCATGCCAAGCCACAACATCAAACAGGAAATACGAGCCCGTAAAACCAACACCCATACCCCCCCCCACCCTTGGCATACCGTACACGTGGACTTTCTAGGCCCACTTCCTAACGGATACTGCATTTTAGTCTTATGGATTGGAAATCGAAATTCCCAGAAATCGGGTTTCTAAAAAGCACCAATTCTGCAGCCGTTATTAAACTGTTCGAAAGAACATTTAGCCTATTTGGTTACCCGAACAAACTAGTTAGTGACAACGGACCACCATTCAAATCTTTTGAAATCCGTAAATACATGAAAGAAAAAGGAATTACGCATCGCAGGATCACACCATACTGGCCTCAAGCCAATGGTCAGGTCGAACGCTTTATGGGACCACTGGCAAACAGTCTCAGAAAAGCCTCCATTGAAAACCGAGTCTGGCAAATCGCATGCTACAACTTCCTGCTATCTTATCGTACTACCCCTCACAGTACAACCGATGTCGCTCCGGCGGACCTGATGTTCAATCGTAAAATCAAAACGACTTTACCTGACTGGACAAATCACGTTGACGTAAACACTGAGGATTTAGCTACTGAACACATCCATAAATCGCAACGCATGTTTAACGAAGGTACACCAACGAGGCGGGAAAACACCTTCAAAATCGGCGACCAGGTACTAGTACGACTGCCCTACCGAGATAAATTTAGCACAAAATTCGATCCGCATCCATACATCATCACACAAAAAAACCACTCCATGATCACCGCAACCGCTGCCGACAACTCTCATACTATCACACGAAATAGCACACACTTTAAACCATTGCCCAAAACGGCACCAGTACCACATTTCCAACAAAGAGGAGCAGATATCGAGGAAGAAGACGAAAACAATGAAGAAGAACAACCAAGCGGAAGCAGCCACACAAGCGAACCCGCCGTCATCCCACGCCCTCGAAAACAATACCCTAAGAGACGCATGAGACCAATAGAACAATGGAGAAAATACTAGCAGTAGATTTAGTTAACAGAACTGCACATGACATATAAATGAAGAAAGGGGGAGATGTCACATTGCCAACCTGGTGCATATCAAGCTGCCAACTTGGTATGCACACCATGAACAATAAGAACACACTTTTGTAAATATTGATTACGCTCTGAACACAAAAAATGGATTTTTTTTGAGAATGCGATTCTGCTTGACAATTTTAAGTGTACTACATAAAAAAAGTAACAAGTAGCTTCAGCGACATAAAAACGGAATGTCTAAATATATCAAAGTTCTTACTTTTTCTGAATTCCAATCCACTTGAAACTCTAGCATGCATTTTCTACTTCTAACTTTACTTTACTACTTCCTAGCTCCACCCTTCACTTCCGAAGTAACTTCTTATGGCTTTCAACTTTATTTTTCTACTTCTACTTCTTTACTTAGAGTTTTCTTTCTCTGAATCACTTTTTGCACTTTTTTCAAGACGAAGGGACCTTTCTTTTGTTGTTGTTTTTTTGTCGAGGGTAACCATTTTTCGGGAGTTAGCCGTAAAAAAATTATTTCAGCTAATCAAGTTGCTTCATTTTGATCACGTGATGTAAACAAAGTAAACCCGCTGGCAAAATGGACATAATTCTTTCTGCGACTACAAAGAAAATTTCGGCTACATCAAAGGAAAATGAACACATCCACTTTGCCTGTTACAGACAGACACACACACTCTCCGTATTATTATAAGAGATATATCCCACTGTAAAGATTTATGCTTAGACTTATCTGTATGTAAAACTTTTATTCGTAATTTTGAAACAGTTGTATGTAATGTTTTTGGCGAAAAAAAAAATTATGGAAATGACCAAATATAGTAAAAACTAATAAATATACTGTATAGCACGGGAACAATCATAGAATCAAAGATACGTCTTGTATGCTAACTAAGATCTTCTGAAGAGCGCGTAACCGTAGTCAAACTAACTATATATATATACAAGGTACAAAGATGGCGCATACTATATATGCCCTTTTTTTTTTTTTTTTTAGTGTACATAAAAATGTTTCAACGAGTGTCTATGTACAGTATCTATTAAAAATTCGCCTGTTCTAAACTTAATTGGCATATTCTTAGTCCTTTAGAGCGTCTTTGCGTCACTGGTATATCGATGACGGGCTGTGTAGTGGTACTCGGCAATTCAGGGGTTGGTGGTGTGGGATGAGCCGGAACAACAGGTGCTGGTACTCCGTCATAGGTAAGTGTGGTGGGACTTCTAAAGTTTCGTTCAATAGGTACTTCAATCTGTGGAGGTGGCGATGTTGGTGTGGCCTGTGGCATAGCTCGTGGTCAATATGGTGATCGGTTGGGTAGGTATCAACTTCAGTTTATTTTTCCGCTGCGAAGCTTTTTAATGCCTTGCCAGCTGAAGTACGCAAAGTTGAATCTAGTCTAAAGTTTAAGGAATGTTTAAAATTACGGTTTTTGTAACTTATATATTTTTTACATGTATCTTTTTGGTAGATTAGGTGGAGCTGTGTTTAGACTTTTTTCTCATTTTTTTACTTTCTCTTTTTTTGTTTTTGTTTTTAAAGCGATTTGGTTTAGTGGATGTACTTTGCGCTTTCCATTTATTTCTCGTTTCTTTTTCTCACTAGCTTTAAGTGCGTACATATGTGTTTTTATAGTTTTAATATTTTACTAATATATATATTTACATTTTACTTTCTTTTATATTTTTAAGCAGGACACACGTTGACAATAGTTTTTATTTAACTGAAGTGTTTTATCCTGTGGAAATATTCGTAAATAAATAAATAAGTATGACGAGAAGATTGCAGCATCTTCTTGAGAAATTTCCTGTTCCTCAGAGTGATACGTCTACTTCCATCTACACATATCCGATACTGTCTGTTGGGAAGTGTTTCTACTACGGTACCTGTGTTGTGCCATTGTCGTGGGAGGGTACCTTTTTGGTTTTGTATAGCCACAGCATCACCGATCTGAAGTTCATCGAGTTCTTTTGTTTGTGATCGTAAATTCAGTGCATGTATGTACCTTTTGGTCGACGATACTGGACCCCCGAGTGTTTGAGAAATTGGTCAACCTCTTGCGAGTCAAAAGGGGGGCCTCCATCAGCAGATACCTCTTCTGGAACACCGAACGTGGTAAAGTATCGGCGAAGAATGCGACAAATAGTTGTTGCTCCTGAATCGGAATGTGTGCTAGCAACTTCCGTCCATCCAGAAAAGCGGTCTGCGTATACCAGGTATTTCTTACCGGCCATGTGAAAGATGTCGGTAACGGTTCTTTGAAATGGGTACTCTGGGTGGTCTGGTGTGGAAAGTGGTTCAGGATGATTGGACGGTGAGGTTTCATTACATCGACGGCACTGATTTCTGTAATTCTCGATCTGGCTGCCTATTCCAGGCCAAAAGAATCTTTGTCGTGCATATGCTTTCATAGAGTTGACACCTTGGTGGCCTTCGTGTAGAAAAGCCAGTAGCTGTTTACGTAGATTCTTTGGTATCAATACTTTCCCTTCAAAATTTCTGCGGATGTGTAGAGTTCATGACGAAGGGACCAATATGTTTGTAGGTCGGTGGGTGTGTCAGATTTTCGTTCTGGAAACCCTTTCTGTATCAGCTGGATAAGGTCGCGGTAATGGGAATCTTGACGTGCCTCTTTTTTGATTTGCGCTATTTTGACAGGACCCTTAATTGCGTCGAAAGAACTAATGTACGCTGATATCGCTGGTTCGATATCTAAATTAACGGCTGATGATGTGCCGAGTGTTGGTATCCGTGAGAATGCGTCTGGCCCATGGTTCTTTTTGCCGGAATATAAATAACGCGAAATCTATAAATGAGAGTTTTTTCTCGTGCATTGAAAACTCGTGGGTTCTTTATTTCACTCAATGCCTGATTGTTGAAAATTTTAACCAAGGACTTATGATCAACGGCCACTATTAAGGAGGGACATCCAAGTACGAACATGCGGCAACGTTCTAGACCGAATAGTAATGCGATGGCTTCTCCTTCAATGGGTGCATACCGGCTTTCTGCTGGTGATGTGAATCGGGAGCCAATATAAACGGTTTTCCAATGGTTTTCACCACACAGTGGATTGTCGGTCTGCTGGCAGTCACAATGTTTCTGTGAGAGTGTGAACCCTATGCCTGTTTTGCTCCAATCAGTGGCGAGGCATGTTGGGCGATCGGTTTCGAAGGTTTGCACACCAGACCGAATGGATTCAACAATTTTCAGTTTTGACTCTTTGAAGAGGTTATCGAGGGTTTCATCCCAATAGAATGGTTGTTTCTGCTCTAAGAGTTCACGATATGTAGACATCACTGGGGCTTGGGAAAACGCGTAAGATACCTGATTAATTAGTCCGAACCACGATCTAATACCGGCAATGTTTCTAGGTGTAGGAAATTCTTCGATGGCCTTGAGCAGTCGTGCTGGTGGTTTGTATCCAGTGAGAGTTAGGTCAAAGCCAGCAAACTCTACCTCGTCTCTTGCAAACTTGAATTTGTCGGGGTTAAATACAATTCCTTTATTGGAACATAGTGCAATATACTCTAACGTGTGCCAGAAAGCAGTAGATATGTCATTGTCCCAAAGAAGTGAGTCATCTATACATCTAGATACGCGTGGAACTTGTTCAGTTATGTCATCAAAGCGTTTCGTGTAGCCGTCATTTGACGCGTGGAATCCTTGTGGGGCACGTAAATATCTATAGCGACCCCACTCTGTGATAAAGGTTGTGGCTTCACAATCTTCAGCTGAAAGTGCGACACTGTGGTAGCCGTTCCAAGCATCTAGAACGGTTTTCTTTTTGTTGGTGGGTATAATACTAACTGTATGCGATGGTGGTGGCGTATGGTGAGTTTCCCTCAAGGTTGCTTTGTTTAAGCTTTGCAAATCAATAGTCCTTCGAGGGGATCCGTCTTTTTTGGAAACAACAATCATTCGCGAACACCATCTGGTAGGAGTGCCTGCGGGAACTGGTTCAATAATGCCTAGGGCGACATCTGAGTCGAGTTGGCGTTTCACTTCTTCCTTCCAATGATGTGGAATGGGAATCGGCTTGTGCACAGCGGTGGGTGTGTGGTCATCATAAAATGTAATTCGTAGGGGTTCGCCTGACATCTCCTGTAACTTCTGATGCGTACACGTATTAAATGCGCTACTAGCGTAGAAGTTTTTTATCCATTGTTCAAGGGCATCTCGGTATTCGTTGGTAGCAGGGAACGGCATCTTGTCAGGTATGGGTGGGCAAGTCGATCTAGTAGGACAGCCACATGGTGCCGTGTGATCGTCGGCTGGGAGAGATAATGAACTTGATACTTGAGTCGAGGTAGTAGCTGGCCGTTGGTTCGTGTTGCTGGTGAAGATGGTCGATGGAAAGTTAAGTGGAAGGATGTTTAACTGTTTGAGGGCAGTTTGCGAAAGGTACACACCCTTAACATGTTCACATATATAAATAATCTCTGTAGTACTCTGTGTTTCGTATGACATGTCGACTACAAGGGCTCCGAGGATAGATAGGTTATTGTTTGATACCCCCGGAGTCTATGTTTTGTTTTAAGGAGCCATTTTCGTGCACCTTTCATACTATAAAGAATCTAAGGTCCAGCAGTGCACGTTTGAGCTACTGTAACAGCGACTGCATTCGTATCAATACGGAGCTTCATATTATCTCCAAACACGTGCCCCTTTATTTTACGGTGGGCATCCGTGTTTAAAGATATTTTAACTTTAACTGTAGGTTGAGGTTCAGGGTGTTGTTGGATAAGCTGATTGTTTTTTATTGTACCGTGCGGTATGCCATATAGTCACCTGGTGTTAGTTTGGGCGGTCATACTCGATAAATACGATATTTCTTCTTCATCTGATGGTGGTTGGTCCTCGTATTCAACAGCGGCTGTGGATGAGCTAAGGCAAACAGCAGCGAAGTGGTTCGGTTTGCTGCACTTGTTACAATTTTTTCCATATGTAGGGCATTGCCGTCGCCCTTGTGGATGTCGCGATCGTCCACAACCTCTACATTTGTTGTGCTGTTGATTCGGTCTTTGTGGTGCGGTTTGGGAAGGTTCACGATTTTGGCTGCTTCTCAATGGTGGTCGTGATCTTCGTTGGTAATCTGACCTAACAGGGGCCAGGGTACTGCTGTTACTGCTACCAGCTGGTCGGAAGTGGGATGAAGCTTTCTCGGTGGATTCTAGAGTCAGCAGTAGTTTCGTGAGCAGCTCTAAAGTGGTTAGTATTTGCATTTCTGATAGTACCTTTGACTGGTGCGCGGCGTTGCGTAGGCCGGCGATTAGCTGAGAGCGAATCATATCTTCGGGATATGAGGTAGTGCATCGATTATTTGTACAATCACATGTCCTTTTGAAATGACACAACATTGCTTGAGATTTTAGTCCTGATATGAAAGATGCAATCGATTCCCCATCACTTTGCGCTAGAACAAAGAAATGCTGTCTGTAGACCTCAGGATGTACAGCCTTAACAGCCACCGACTTAATATATTTTAGGAGTTCTTCTTCTCCAGCGTTCTCAAGGGCGTCGGGGCCCACGAAGTTTAACAACATTTCGTTGACAGCAGGACTGTATGCAGATCGAAGTTCGTTTTTTATTTCTCTGGCTCCCGTCAGTTTAGCCATTTCTTTGTATCTTTGGAAGGCATCTAAAAAAATGACCCATTTATTATCGGTTGAATCAGCATCTATTGTCGGCCTATTTAGCTTAACGGGCTGGGTGCGCAATGGTTGTTGTTGCTGGGTGGTTGGGATTAAAGTTGGATGGTGAGTACCACTCATCATTTGCGTCATCAAATTTGTTATCTGCTTCTGCATTTCCAACTGCTGCTTCTGCATCTGTAGCATGATCGTCATGTCTTGAGATTCCGGTTCTGGTACGGTTACATGTGCGGGGTCCGTGTTGGAAGCTACAGCTGGGTCGGTCATTGTTGTGTGAGGTAGAATACAATATATAATCAAGAATACAATACTCAAATCCGATTGGATGATTTGTATGTTGGATTATTAAGTCCAGGTACGAAGTAGCTATTCGTTCGACGGTAAAAGTTTTAGGTTCAACAATTCAATATGGCGGTGTGACTACGAATAATAACAATAACAAAACACGCTTATCGGAGCGGTGAGTAGATCGAGATAAAGTAAATAAACAAAACTGATTCAAATATGCTTACAAGTAAGTTGATTGTTTATGTAAAGATTAAGTATAACTTGATAGTCTCTTTGATAATAACTAGATAGATCTATGTAGCGATAACGATAGTTCTGTAGATATATATTAGATAAGGCCTGTCACAGTCTTTCCTCCTGCTCTTCGTGAGATATATACGTGATGAATGTTGAAATTTACGTTGCATAAATCTATGAACTAGGTTGCAGGGAGCGTGCCTAGTGTTACAAATGTCTTTGGTTGTAGTTTTCAAAATTATCCTACTCGCAGCGCCATGTATAGAACGGGAACGATCATAGAATCAAAGATACGTCTTGTATGGTAACTAAGATCTTCTGAAGAGCGCGTAACCGTGGTCAAACTAACTATATATATATACAAGGTACAAAGATGGCGCATACTATATATATACTAATAAACATTATAGAGTTTCATAAAACTTACTGCTTTGAAAATTCAATATAAAGGTAAAGAATGTGTAGGAATTTTTTTTAAAGATTATGACGTGGTAAGAATGTGTATTTTACAGACCGGATTCGCGAAAACATACGTTGTTCCGATATCATCTCAAAAAAATTAATATATTTTCGTCTATGTGTGTAAACAACTTAATCCCATTAAAATATGACATCAAAACTCCGCCATTATGAAAATGTCCAAATATGGTAAAAAACTACTAAAAATACTAATAAAACATTACTTGAAGTGTTTTCTTAAACGTTACTGCTTTGATAAAGTAAAAGAATCGCGTGCTTTGTGTTGAATTAATTTTCCAACTAAAGACTATGGGTTTTCCAAATATTTCCGAAGCTACTGTGTACGTTGCTTATATTAATAGAAGGGCGTAAACGACCCTCCTTCGACTTTCTTCTTAACTTTACCTTCTGCTCTTCAACGATTTTCTAACCTCACATTCCTGGCTTAGTTGCAATGGGTTTACTTACTACACTATGCGTAACATCTTCCTTAAAATTCTCACACAATTCTTTACAACAACTTTCTACGTTTTCTGGGATCAACCTTTGTGACAGTAAAACATCACTGAACATTTCACACATAATAAAAAGCTATAAAAAGTTACCAGAGCGATCAAAACCTGTTCCTTTTTAACATCATTAAAATGTAAGTTTAGCTAGCTATAACTTAAATTTGTATTTTTACAGTTGAGGCTAGCAAAAAAAGATTATTTTATTCACAGAGCTATTCTAGTTAACTTAGCTTTCTTCGAGGATGTTACAAAATTCAGGTTCTGTCAAACGAAAGCTTTGACGCAAAAGAATGTGTCAGAGCAAATCCCAATTCAAATCAACCAATAAACATAATTTCTCAGAGCAAACCCCGAATGAAAATCAACCAATGAGCTCAAGACCAGCGTGGCCACATCTTACCCTCTTAAATAATAGCGGATTTAATTATGTTTGTTCGGGTGAGTGAGACGATTCCCGCTTATAATATTAATGGATTGCCAGACAATGTTCACGTGAGTAAAGAACAATAGAAGTAACTAATCAAACAGTGCGGTCAGTATCTGACTGCAGAAAATTCGTTTGCGACCCAGCGTAAATTTTTCACACCTTAACTACTTTAAGGGCAGAAACTTTTCGCGGTTTTTGGAACAAATTTCGCGGAAAAACTTTCACGAATCGAAGAAACAGGTTATTTTCGCGTGAAAAACTTTCGCGTATTTTATAAATTGCCTATGATTTCGCGTGAAAAAACTTTGCTGTTTTGCTGTTTTAAATATCCACAGGCAAAAACTTTCGCGAAAAAGGGTCAAAAACGCGAAAAACGCGAAAGTTTCTGCCCGCTAAAGTACTAACATTTTCCAGTGGTAAGAAAAATTATGCTATGTGTTTACTTACTCCTAAAATACATCTTTTGTAAAGAATTTTCGTTTGTGGCTTTATTTTAGCCGCATGTTATCTCAATTAGTAGTCCTGCTAGTCTCTCATTGAGTAGAGGTGTTTCTAAACACAAAACTATTGCACTTAGAAAAGTCTAGAGCACACAAAATAACAAATACTTGGTTAACAGATGATTAAAAATACATTTGAAAAGTGAGTTAACAAGCTAAATTTTGTTTTCCTTCTCTTTGGCCCACAATAATAATATTGGTTCAGCATTTTTTATAAACTTGTATGTGCCTAGTTTTGATATCTGCCCAGGTTTATGCGTATCGGGGCACAGAAAGTACCCAGATGCTCATTCAAAAATGGTACCCAAAATAAAACACAGAAAATTCCCCGCCAGAATTTTCCGTGAATTTGCGCAATTTTTGATCAACGGGATTTGTTACGTGATTTGAAGTGCCTACGTCAATGTTTTGAATTAGAATATCCAAGCCATTGCATGCGGTTATAACATAGAGTCAAAAAAAGTTGGAAACAAGTGATGTTATCTCCTATTTCTTCATCAGCGTTTCAAGCTATGCACAATAGAGCAACATTATTATTCTAATTCTTAAATAAATATTTTTGGTGAAATTTAAGGTCGTTGCTGATGTCATCCAGATTCAAATAACGCTATTTTTCAATTGTTTTTCTGCCAAAGTGGATATTTTCACGGGCTTACCGTCTAGTCTATTATTATTTTACGGTAAGTATATGTGTAGCGCTTACAAAAAGGATGTTTTGTGTCTCTGGTTACGCTGCAAAATTACCATTTTAACATCATAGTGACTCTACACAAAAGAGTCAACTGACATTATCAAAATTCCGACAATCTTTTATCGTTTCCATTGTTCTTCTTTCTGAGTAAATTTTTCCATGGGCCTTTACAACTTGTATAAATTATTTTTGTTTGTCCGTTTAGAGTTCCATATTTTTCAGGGCCAATCTATTCTTGGACATGACAGCTTACCAAATGATGTTATCTTTGTCTATCATTGAGTAAAGTGGTGTTTTAATGTCTTAGATCCGCGTTAAACGTCTTAGAGCAATTAAAAGTAAACTCTCCAAAAGCAGTCATGTTAGAAAGTACACCAAAACCAAAAAAACTGCTGAAATGCCGTATGGTTATGCTGCTTTCGGTTGTGAAAACTATAATTTAATGAAAAATAAATCTGGACTTTTCAAGTTTCCAAATAACAACTCTGACTAGGACTGACTGAGACCCGCTTCCAGAGGGTTCTCATTTACTATTTGAGAAGGAGTAACTTCTGCCTTCAGACAAATATATAGTCAAGATTTGCCAGTATATAGTTTTAACCTATTTTTTAACTTATTGTTATTATTATTATTCCGAATATTTATACAGGATAAAGCCACTTCAGTGTTGGAAACACTGTTATTAATGTGGGTCCTGTGTTTTGAATGTATATACACCGGCTAGCCTACCCAATTTCCCTCACTTGCCCGCGCTGTGGACCGAACCACGGACCTTGTGATTACGAAGCAAACGCCATAACCACAAGGCCGCGCGCCTATTTATATATTCCATCGAAAATAATTTGATGCGATATAAGTGTAGTAAATTAGACATTTTTTTTTTGTCCGTTCGTGTCATTTTTTTATTTCAGTTATAACTTCTGGCACCATGTGCCTTGTTTTGTTGACCACCTGAGTCATATTTTAATTTATATTATAACTTCCAGTTTCGCACCTGGTGCTTTTCTTTATCAATGGCACCCTATTATGATGTTCGGTCACCTGTACCGCGTAGAATCAATCTTTAAAGCGATTAAATCTCCTTTATAAATATTAAGTTCTAATGGTCTGAAGCCCTGTCTAAGCAAGTTGAAAGTAGTGTTATTGAAAATTAAAAAGTGTCTTTGATAAATGCTTTGAATTTATCTTTCGTTCTGAAGCATGCCCAAAAATTAGCTGATTTCCACAGTGAAATTACGAGCTCCCCTTTAAATTCTTCTCTCTCGATTTTGTCAATGGTTTTTAGAATGCATCTCAAAGGAGGCAATAGGTAGTTGCATTCATTCCCCAAGAATAACAAAATGTATCCACGCCCAAAGTTCCTGGTCAAAGAAATTTCGAATAGAGTCTATCATTTTCCTTATTTTGAAAACTAGTAAAACAATCAATCGTAAAAGGTCCCCATTTTGCATCGACTGCCTGGAAACATTCTGTACTAGTGTCCCAACCATCGTAATCTATAATTTCATCAGCATCAACATTAAGGGATCTGGGTATCCAGTGGTTATAAGATTGATATCATAAACTCTTAAAAGTTCAAATATCTTTAATGAAATACTTTGTAATTCAGTTTTACTACTCCCAGATGAAATTATCTTAGATGTCACATAATTATCAGTAAACTACACCACAGACTTGTACTAAAGTTGTTCTCTAAATGACTCTAACCCAAACTCTACAGCCTTCATTTCTTGCCAAGTAGAACTTTTGTTTTGTTCCCACGGAGTGAGCATTCTGTGAGTTTTCAAAGATCTAGCGGGAATTATTGCCCTACTGCTTCATCGCTAGCGGCAGAAAATATTTTAAAATTAAAGTTTTTCTTATCTGCACAATGGTAGTTAAGCGATCGAAAATTATTTTTAAAAAACATAAGTTCCTTAGGGGCATCTGGGATATTGAATATATTGAAAGTAGCATCCCATGAGATCCTGTTTTCTATGATTCTATGGATTCTTTGTTAGTCATTAAGCAAACAATGTCACCCAAAACAAATTTGTAATTTTCTTGTAGAGATGAGCGGGTGTGTGGTAGCGTGCAAGATACTTTCAAATAAAGAAGAAACTCTCTTTTCACAGACTTGGACAATGTTTGTATCACTATAAAGGGTCAGTCCCAGCCATGTTAAATTTTTAGCGGGTTCAGAACACGACTTCTCGTCGTTAACTACAAATCCTGTCTTTTACAGCGTATCTCTCATTAAACAAGCACTTTTACAACATTTCGAATAAGAACACTCTGTCCCAGCGCTGTCGCTAAAAAGAAACTAAAGGGCGAAGTAACTTCGTAAAGATGTAGGGAGCTGTTGTCAAGTCAAACGGCAATACGTTGAAACAAAATACTTGATTTTCCCATCAATTTTTCACGAAAAATCTAAGTACGTCTGATGTTCTTCGTAAGTATCTAGATGATGATGACCTTTTTAAGGTCAAATTTGTGGGCAAAATTTTCTTTCCTGATTAATTCTTTGAATGACTGCCAGTTATCAAAAGGTAGTCCTTTTTAAGATGTGAATGAACATATCTTAGGTCCAAAATAACTCGGTTACCCAGAGGAATTATAGCTAACCAAAAGAGGATTCAAAACTTTTGGTGCAGTTGAAGTTTCTGTACTAGAAAGGGCTGTAATTTCTTGGTAACGAAATTGTCCTTATTCAAAAATGATTTTTTATTTGGGTATTTCAAAAATGGGAGTTTATACCCATGTTTAACGCTTTTAAAATATTCTTATTAACCCCTAATTTTTCCTAAATATAATACTATTTTTAATTCTTCCCTATATTACAGAATTATCCTTTCCATTTTCTTTAGACGTTTGTTGACTGGTTCTTGGTGGCTGGGCAATTTATCCTCCAGTGTTCCTGTTTTCTTCAAGCGAGGCATACATCTGTGGGTTTCGATTTGTTGATAGGCCGTGACCGACTGGAAAACTAATTAACGATGTGTGATATTTTCCCGCTTATTCCGCACTCTTATTTTCTGAATCTTGACATACCCGGGGTTATATTCCTTTAATAAATTCACTAGTCGATAAGGTCCGTTGTGAAATCCACTAGAAAATAGAAAAATAGGTTGTTTTAATTTTTTTGCTGACGTTAGCAGTGCAGATGCCAAAATAAAATTGGCGAAAATTAGTTCATTCGTGGCATGTAATGCGTAGAAGTTGATATGCTGATTAAAATAATGTATAGAATCATGTGCTTTTGACAAACGCCTAAGGAGATATAAGGGTTTTAAAATTTTGCTGACATCAGCAAAGACCCGCCAAAACACAAAAGACTTTTTTAGAATTTTATATATCTAATGCCTTCATCGTATATATCTTGAAACGCTGATCAGGAAAATGTATAACATCATGTATCTTTGACAAACGGTTGCAGAGATATTGGCGTTTAAAGGTTTTTTAATGACGTCATCAACCCGTCTATTCCGAAACGGATTCATGGACCCAGGTTTGAGAAACTTACCCAAATTGATCCCAAGTGGTCCCTAGTTACCCACGCGGTGAAAAATGACTGACGTCACCACTTCGTTTCCAAGTTATTTGGCCTTAAAGTTTTAAGTGCACTGTAATGGCTTCATTAATTTAAAGTAAGATATTGACGTTAAAGTAGTGTTATTGACGTCGCGCCGTAGCGTCAGAAGATTTAACATTTGAGACATAAGTTTTTCGGCTACATTAAAGGAAAGTGAAGATATTCACTTTGCCTGTTACGGACAGAAAGACTGTCTGTCCAAATGTGCAACTTATTTTTCTCCAAATTTTCATTGTAAAAATAAGTTGCACATTTGGATTTATCAGCATAAATTATAGCATTGAACCATTTTCACTGCAGTTGATTTGTGTAGTCATTTCATTGTAAAACATTGAATGTTTTGCTACCAATAGGGGCAGTTTACTTAGTTTATAAACTTGAAAAATGCATGATTCCATAAATTTTGGTGCTGAATTCAAATATGTTGGTAATTTTTGTTAAAAATAATCAGAAAATGTCAAGCATTTTAACCCGGACCTGTCTTTCTTGGTTTTGATTTTCAAAATAGGCAAAATTGTTGTGGAAATGTATTGAAAGATTTGTGTGCAACTAGAGTACCCAGCTCTTCTCATACAATTTCTAACGTGTTCTCAACAAAATCACCCATCTGGAAAATAATAGCCATTGAATATGTCGTTTATAAATATGTGGTTAAGTAAACTGTCTCAGGATGTCACATTATATAGTAAACGGCACAGCTAGCTGGATACAGCTTATGAATGTTAATACCAACAAACTTTCAAAACATTTTTTTCTGAGAAAAAGTGATTCTAGCTCTAAAAATTGCTAACTCGTTAAAGCTACAAAATGTAATTAATTTAGGTCAGAGTACAATGGAAAGGATACAGGTGGTAAAATCTCATAGATTATGCAATAAAACGTAAGATATCAACGTTTTTTTATTGAAAACGACACACCACCTAGCTTTCAACAAAAATATCATTTTAATGTAATTAGCTGTAATATTTTAAACTTTTTATGTGTATCTTTTGTTCCGATTTTGTTTGTACCTTTCGCAGCTGCTTCTTTGAATATTTTTTTTAATTCAATTTGATATATATACATACAATGCATAAAGCATATATATCACCTTCGACTTTAAAAAGTACAACCTTACATACATTTCAGAATGACAAATAATTCGTCAAATTTTTCAACATGCGATTGGCTTATTGTCGACGTTATGGGTATTGCTGACGTAAGCAACACAGAAAAGTGGGTGTTGTTTGGTGCTTATGTTTTAGTATGCAGTATTGATTAAAAAGTTGTTGAAGCGAAAAAGAGCAAAGAGTGATAATCTCTTTCTTATATTATCCATATCTGATTTTTTTGTTGGTGCTGTTTCATTGCCAGTGCAGTCAATAGAATTTGTGGCAGAACCTCAAGTGAACTGCTTAATTCATCCATGGATTGCATTTTTCACATTTTTTCCATTTTCATTTTCGTGGACTTTAACAGTTCTAATATCTATGGACAGATATGTTGCCATTTTAGTTCCACGTGTCCACAGATTTGTTAAAAAGACGAATTTCACTTACAAGTTATTAATTTTTGTGTTCCTTGCATGTACCGTTTATGGTGCCGCTATTAGTTGGAAGAGAAAAATACTTCCATTGTCAATTCAGCAAAAGAGAGATTTCAATATGCTAGATCTGTTAATTCCTCTAGCTGAATTTTTCTGTCTTTTACTGACGTCAATATTACATTTACACTTATATATTTCCGTTCGAAGAAAAACCAGACAAATGGATGCAAGTCGCCATACTAATAATAACAGTCAAAGAAAACTAACAGTAACAATAACTTTCATGTTTTTCTGTGTGGTACTTTTAAACACACCACTGTTTGTCTTCAGTATATACGAACTGTTGGAAAATAAGTACAAATGGCAAAAAGTTACCTTGTATGGTCCCAAAAAATGGACATTGCTTGTAAGTTTCACAAATTCCTTTTGGAATTCAATTATACTGATGCGATCTTCAAGTTTTAAAAAGACTTGACTAATAATAGTGGCGAGCATATTCATATTATTTCATGGTACTTTTGTCTATGAGATGACAAGTGTTTGGTCCAAGCAATGTCAGGATATTCTTTGTACATCTTTTGCCTAAAAAAATCTTAATTACTGTAGATATTCACAATGGTGGGGGATTAAAAGTTTATAGTCATAAATTATCAACTGTTAAAATGCAAAAAAAAATACAATAGCCAGGGGCGGATTTAGGATTTTTATCGAATGGTGCCAAATTGACGCTTCGCGTTCCGGGCTTTGAGGCACTCAGATAAGCCAAAAATGACACTAATGTAGTTAATATTGATCGTTGTCTGTGTAAATATCGATGCATCGTATTAAAATGTAGTTCATGACAATTTTGAACAGTTATAATTAGTCAACATTGTAATACATTCCAATTGAAAATAGGCAACACAACGTTTTCTGCAATTATCGGGGTGTTTTTTTATGCTTATGTTACCACAATGAACTTCGCGTTATGATCTAAAAACGTGAAAAGTGTTTTATGTGCTTATCCTACATGAATGTATGACTTTATAGGCACTCTTAGTACACTTTCGGTGATTTCTCTGGTTTCACACGATGACACTGAAGTATGAATGATACAGATTGCTACTGAATTGGAAATTTCAAAGTACAGATGAAACATGTAAAAATATGATAAATTTATATATATTTGAGAAAAATTCAAAAGAAATATAACTTTGACTGTATCTGGATCTTAACAACAAATTCAACAGCAAATACATTGTAAAAAACACCTATAGCTCACATCACCACCAACCGCCCATTATGAATGAACAATTATAAGTTAAAGATAATTAACTCCTATATATACGGAGGTGTGGCACTCGAGGGCTAAAATATGCTGATATCAGCAGCAAAAATCTGAAAATCATAAGGCAGAACCACATTTTTTCAAAATTACCCAGCCTTCCTCGACGTTGTCCATCATATTGGCTACGCTGAAACTTGTGAACGAGACGCGATTGGAAGCTAAGGAATCGTGGCTTGGAACTGAAGACATGCAAAGAAATGCCATGATAGTGCAAGTGCAAGGGAAAGAAGAAGAGTCTTAAGTAATTTTTTTTCATTGGACTTACAAGAATTTGAGGTACCCCACAATGAGAAGTAAAGAACAGAAACGCCTTTCTGATGTCTGATGATGAGAGATGGTCACATCTGGATAATATTTATTTTGTGATTTTAAGCTACCTAGCTAGTACCATGCCAGCACTTCAGGGGCACATTTGTTATTAAATAATTAAGTAATAAAGTGATAAAGTACAAGAGCTAAATATATTATTTTTATGTAGCTAGCTACACAAAAGATTTTCCAAGGCATTCTGTCATTTTAAATAAAGATAGCTAGCTAGCTAGCTATTTGGACCTCCCATAACAGTGAACAGTCAAGACTTGGGTATATAGCTAGTTAGGTATGCAAGGCATTGCATGTTGGTTAAATATTTTGTCACGACAAACAGAAACCTATATTTCATAAATAAATTTCTGCAAATGTTCAGGTTTCTTTTATCAAACGGGAACCTATTTTTCATAAATAAGTAAATGTAGATTTTCAGGTTTCTTTTATGAAATAACAAAATTTGGGAAAGTATAACCAGAAGTAATATTCGCTTGAAGCGGGAAGACCTAAAGTCTCTGTCCAGGTTAAGACTTAAGTAAAGGGTAAACTGTGTCACACGGAGGACACTTAATATGTTACAAATCCAGTGGAGCGCTTATAGCATTAAAGGTATAATATATTTTTCATAAACCAACATTCACAGGACTTGTGATGAAGCCTATTGTTACTTCTGCAAAGCAAATACAGTTGTTTAGCATTTTTCATTTTGCATAATAAGTTTCTGTGGATATTCAAATATTAATTGTGAGTGGCACCAGGGTGAGCGATTAGTGCAAGTAAACGTGTTGCAGATCCAGGTGGACAAAAAAATTAACTTTCTAACCACTTTGTATTTATACGGCATAAAATTTAGATTATGTATTTGGCACTGTGCTTTAGGAGTACATTCCCACTTTCTCTGAGCTGGATAAGATATTTGGTCCTAAACCTGGGACACATTTTATCTGTTTGAATTATTTTTAATCCTGAGAATCACTTTGAATGTTTTCTGTACACATGGTTTGTCAAAATTGATATGCTGTCAAAAACAGTTTATCGGAGTCTACAAAAATGGCTAAATTCAGGAACTCAGAAACTATGATAGTAGTAAAAAATTTTTTTTGGTTCATTTCATCAAACTAGTCTAAAAACATCTTTTACTTAGTATAGTTTTAGCATAGTTTTTCATACCGCTGACACCGAAATGACTGCAGGGACTAATCGGTTTGAAATTAATTTATAATAGTTTACTAACAAACTTTTTCTCTTTATGTGTTTTTATCTTCCTGCAAAAGTTGTTGCATAGCTTATGTATATGACAGTAGGATAATGACGAAAAAGTTACTGTGGGACATGGGTTTTAAACCTTAAAAATTTCCAGCGAGAAATTTGAAAACTAATAAATGACAAAATCGCAATTTTTGTTAATGTGAAAGTAATCCACATGAAAAAGTTTCTGATGTTTTTTATGAAGAAATCTTCCATATTACCCATATGGGGTAACTTGATGAACAATGAATTTTCTCGCAGGTGTTCTCAAATATGTGTAATATAATTTTAAAAACTGTGATGTAATTTTGCTCTTAAGTTTGGACTTTTAATCCAGCTAAAAAGCTCAGCCTTGTCCTTTCATACTTAGTCTAGCTAGCTAATAGCGAAAAAGTTTAATATTCAAACTTGACCTATTTTACTGAGTATTAAGTAATAAATGCTAGTTTAATCCTAAATCTAGCTATTGGGTAGCTAAGCTACCTGTAAGAACAACATCAAACAACGTCGAGGCTGTTCTCTTTTGTAAACAAACCCAGTGGTATTTTTGTAATAAGTACCAAAATTTATGTGTGCATTTCTTGCGCTTATGAGTGTAACCAAAGTGCCCTGTATGTAAATCCTAAAAATTTATGTCATTGGCTCACTTTTTACGAATGACACCACGTAACAAAGAAACCGTGCTTTGCTATTTTCAATAACCTATACCGTGATTTGGTTGTGATATATATCAGAATTAATTGTCTTTAAATACACAACACTGCATGTCTAAATACATAAATACAGGTCATTTCATACATGCTCTTTGGCTTCATGGTTATATGTTATGTATAAGAATCGAATTCTTAGAAAATGAAAAAAAGAATCGAATTCCTGGAAAAGACATAATTAGTACAATAATAAACCAATCTAGGTACAAAAATGAAATGTTTTCTATTACTTACCTCTATTTTTTATTTGAATCTTCTGTTTTTGCATGTTGGTGGTTCTTTTGCATCAACAGGCAATTCCAATCCACTGTTACTATCTTTGGTTAAACTTTGGATGTACAATGGCACAAAGTGATTAGCACTGAAACTACTTCCAACTCCACCAAGGTTCCCTATCCTGACCACATTATCAACAAAGTGCATAATCTTTCCATAATAGAATCGCATGAAGTTATATTTCCATTGTAAACACTAACATTTGTGGTATTTGATGTGATAGATACACAGATTTTATTTTACGTTTCACTACGGATGATAATGACAACTCCATGATGACTATCATTATGGAGCCCCAATGACGGTTTTTAATGTTTAAGATAGCTTCTTTTTGGCACAATCAACCATGGTGGTAGCATCGCTCGAAATATCTTTAGTGGCCGCACAAGATGTTGTCATACCAAATACATATTGGGTGGACGTACGGGATTGTGATATTTAGGCTAAAATATTTGCGCGTCATTGTTATTGTTATTATTATTACTATTATTTTTTTGATTCTTTTGTTGTTACCTGACTAGCCAATAGGAAAGCTTTATTTCGTTTACAACTAATAAGACTACATATTGTAAATAATTTGATCTTCACGACCTTCTAGTATTCTACGTCCCTTGACCAAATCATAGTCGCTTTAGACTATGACCAAAAGCACTTTGAATTCTGGTTGAACTGAATCGTGCTTTGGCTGTGCCTGTGTGGAATTTTTTTAGGGTTGGCCTGTTGGTGGGAATTCCAGAGTAGTTAGATATAGATAGATGTGCATATTTTACATGGCTAGCCTCACAAATATCGAGGGATATACCCTGTCTATTATTTCCAGGAGGGGGCATGGCTTAGATGGGAAGTCCTAGCGTATTTAAGAACCAATTAGGGTCCGCGCTCTACTAGACAACTCCCTGCAACATCCAACTGCCCACACAGTGTGCGATGTCCTCAATTTCCCTCACATGGTTTGGGTTAACCCGGGGCTATGGTAACATTCACTTGTCCATATTGAATCGCCGCCAAGGGAGACCGAAACCCGGTCTCCCGCCCAAAGTGCGAGAGTTATAACCACTAAACTACGGCGCCAGTTTATATTATAGTATACGTGATATGATGTTAGCTATCTGTTCAAAATCGTGTAGTTTGACTGAGACTTATCAGGTAAGAATTATTGTATTTTGATTAGTTAGCTGGTGTTTTTTAGCTGATTTGCACCATGTCTTTGTCTAGTCACCAAGCTACCACAAAAGGAAAGTTTTTAGTTGGGTTAATAAATTCCCTAACCCGCCAGAAGCATTCACAATATATTTTTCCACGCTTTGATTGGATGAAATTATATTTGAATTTTGTATACATCACTTGTCCCTAGCTACACGGAACCCCATCATGTAGTAATTAGCTAGCTACACATATTTCATCGTGACACGGTGGTGTTTATATTTCCACCTCAAACGCAAATTGAAAGGGGAAAAAAGTGCAGGCGGTAAGCCATAGACTAGTCCGTTTCAAACTTTATTTCCAAGATTTGTGCATTGCTCACTTATATACTACGTTATAATTGTTTTTTACATCTATATTATAACTGGAATAAATATTACCGGTGACTTTGGAACACGTACATATATGTTTGTTTTTTTCTGTAAACTGATAAAATCCGGACCACATATATATACGTTTAGCCTTTCTATTCATGTCGACACTCTGCAAGTGGCCGAGGCGATGTCGAGGTGTTAACCCAAAAATTTTAATTCGCGTTGGCATGTATTCGCCATGTATTATATATTACAGTTGGATGTGACTTAAACTTACAAAAGTTTTATCACTTTCTCGTGAATTTCTCCCCAAATTTAACTGGTATTCGTGTATAGGAGCATACGATCACAAACAAAATATAAACTACCGATGTGAAACACAAGTTTTCCAACTTAGAGCAGGCAAATGGTAGTTCATGTTGGTAATTTTTTTGCAGGTTTAATTTCGGCCATTACAGGGGGCGCTTAATTGTCAGGACGGTTAATTAAGCAGGGGCGGTTATTCTGTAATTTACGGTATTACCGTGATTCGGTAATAATTGTTACCGAGTGTAGCACTTGAATTTGTTATATTTTGTTTATATTTTTATTAAAAAAATTTGTAGTCAAGCTTCACAAAGCCTTATAATAATCTTAACATGTTCTTAAATTTTGAGACTTATGTTCTTATATACTTTGTCATGTCTGAAAAAACGTTTCGAACGTAAAAAAATGTCGCCCACCATTGTCGGGTGATTAAGAAAAATTAACACTGAAAACGCAGTTTACTGCGTTGCTGCATGATATTTGCGTTTTTTCGCCACATTGGATTTTTATTTTTGTATACAATAGAAAAAATTACGTGATTTCAGAATAACTTTATCCATGAGAATGTTCTAAACACCCTTGACGTCGAGACCCTCGTTAATGTCTATATGAGTGATAATGACGCAGTCAAGCTTAAACTTTCTCTAACATAGATGTTTAGAAAACCTTCTAGAAGGGCTACTTCAAATCAATTTGGTATTCAGAACGAAGGATATTTACGCTGGGCTTACTTTATTGTTTTTTGTTTTTTTTAAACTTGTTAAACTTTGGTTGCAGATAACATGCATCGCGTTTTTGTTCCCTGAGGATAGTCTCACACTATATGACATTATTTTACTCCCATACTTATTATTTCTGCTGATGGCGGAAATCTTCAAGCCATCGGGCTTCTTGTTTTACGTTTATCCTGCTACCGTAAAATTATAAAAATAAGGAAACCTAAATTTAACTAATCTTTTTTATATATAGATACACTAGTCGATAAGGCCCGTGGAAAAATCCACTTGTGCAGCAGGACAATGGAAAAATAGGTTGTTTCAGATTTTTTGCTGACATCAGCAGTGCAAATACAAAAAGAAATGGCGAAATTTAGTTTATTCTTTGCCTGTAATGTGTAGAGGCATTCTCGTCCCCAGAGCTCTTTGAGATTAAAACGAGTTTATCTCAAAGAGCTCTGGGGTCGAGAATGGTGTAGAGGTTGAAACGCTGATCAAAATAATGTATATAGGATCGTGTGTTTTTGGCGAACGCCTAAGGAGATATAGGGTTTTAAATTTTTGGTGACTTCGGCAAAGTCCCCTATTACAAAGAAATTTTCTTTGAAAAATTTGTATACCCGTTGCACTCTTGACAAACAGTTACAGAGGTATTGGGGCTTAAATGTTTTATGATGACGTTATCAACCCTTTCATTCCGAAGCGGATTCGGGAACCCGGGTTTAGAAAACTTACCCAAATTGGTCCCAGGTAGTCCCTAGTTAGTCAGGGGGTGAAAAAATGACTGACGTCACCACCTCGTTTCCAAGTTATTTGACCTCAAAGTTTTAGGTGCACTGTAATGGCTTCATTACTTTAATATCAGATATTGACGTTAAAGTAGTGTTATTGACGTCGCGTCGTAACGTCAGAAAATTGAACATTTCAGACATAATTTTTTCGGCAACATCGAAGGAAAATGAACATATCTACTTTGCCTGTTACAGACAGACAAACAGACACACACACTCTCCGTATTATTTATAGAGAAGAGATAGTCGATAAGGCCCGTGGAAAAATCCACTTAGGCTGGAGAACAATGGAAAAGAGAACCCTCACTTGAATTTTGATGACGTCTGTAAGGACATAAGAGAAAAATACTTAATATAAGGTCTCTTTTGAGCATGCAACGTACTCTATTTCCTCATTTGGAAATCATGTTCTGTGCAAAATACTTCTGCACGAATGTCGGCACCTTTGATCTCAGAAGAAAACAATAGAACGAGCACTAGAATCTTAGTGCTGTTATCAAAAATTTTTGATAACAGCACTAAGCCTTAGTGCTCGTTAGTGCTCGAAAAAAAGCACTAATGAGCGACAATAAGCACAAAGGAGCGTTGAAACTGATTCTCACTTACGAAAAAAACACGAGATATCGCTCGTTAGTGCTCTTTAGTGCTCTTTTGTGCCAGATGAGAACCAAGCTTAAGGGTTTTAAAATTTTGCTGACGTCAACAAGGACCTGCAAAATATGAAAAAAAACTTGCCTGTTACAGACACACAGACACACGGAAGCTCCGTATTATTATAAGAGATCTACTTACGAATTGTTCATATTTTTTCTAGTAAAAGCGACAGGGGTATTCACCAAGTAGTCATAATGTTCAGGGTACTAACACTTTAGTCACTTCGAAGGATCGTTGATCCCAGCCGGCAATTGGTATCGACACGTATGCATTTTTACAATTTTGAATTTTTGCTTCCTCAATGTTGTAGCTTATTGTGCAAACTGGAGTGAAAAAGGTTTTAAACAGCCACCGCGGAGCGTTTATCACAAAATACGTACAAAATTCTCTATTTTTTTAAAAAAAATTATATGTAATCACTTTTAACAGAAAAGCTCTGTCTGCGTTTAAAACGAAGAAGAATTAAAAGTGCCCAAAATTAGAACTATTTTTCTTCGTTTTAATGTTTGGAAGTTAAATTCTGACCCGTGGGATAAAAGCACTAGATAGGGGAAACTTTATCGGAATATCTTTCTCAAAAGGATCTTTAAGTTTCGTACCTTCTAGGCGAAAAATGGAACGATCTTTAAACATTGATATGGCAACGTAACAATGCATGCATTGAACCACAGTAGTAGGTTTCAGTGATACCACTGCTCAAGGCTCAAGTCTTACAAAGGCCGTCCCAAAAATTGCGGCGAGTGACATTTTAATATTTTGAGGTGGCGAGTGCGTAATGCAAAAACAAGATGGCGGTGCGCAATGGAGCGCTTGTTTGTTGTGGAGTTTTACTATAGCCAGCAAATGAATTTGGTAAACTTTTTAAAAAAAGTGTTTTTTGATAAAAAATTTTAAAGACCTTACTTGGGAAATTAGGTGAAGAAGTTGAAAAGTTCTCACTTCGAAACAGAAGGCACCTGTCTTTATTTATTGTCAATAGCTTGCAAGTGGTGCTAATGAATTGTTAATGCTTTTAGCAATACCATGAAACAAGTAGCTAGCTATGTATAAAAGTAACAACATTAATTTTTTGAAAGAAGTCTTAATACGTTTGGTACAAATGATAAAAGTATAATCAAAAGTAGTAAAATATGTATGGCTAGCTAGGGTGCCCGTCCCATATTGTCCGACTGTCCCATATTGTCGGGAGCTGTCCCATGTTGTTGTGGCTCTTCTAGACAATACGGGACAGTCATTAGCTACAGCTTGTCCATATTGTTGTGTCTCCTCTAGACAGTACGGGACGGTCATAACAGCTTGTCCCGTATTGCTGTGATTCTTATAGATAATACAGGACTCTCAAAAAGGCTTGTCCCATATTGTCGGGATTCTTTAGTACGGGAAAAGTTTTAAACGCATAAAAATGAAATAAATTATGGTAGTTACCCATTTTTTCAATATATAGTCTTAGCCATAATGCAGCAACACAATTCGTCACACCATTTTCAAACTCTTTGCCATTGTCTGAATGGATAATTTTTGGTAATCCACAGACAGTTAAAAACGTATCCACAAACCTTTCTGAAGTTTCCCCTGCTGTTTTGCGTACAAGTAGAAACAGGACATGAAACTTTGAAAAATAATCAACAATTTGACCAATATACCGGAAACTACCGTCTGGTTTCGACTGTCAATAAGATCAATCTGTAAATTACATTTTTACCATTTTTATAAAAAAAGTTTACAAAATAAACACAGTGTATTATTGTCATAATTCTCGAAACTAATCCAGACAGGATTCGAACCTGCATTTTCCCAAAATAGGATATCTTACCAATTAGATGACTGGATCGATAATTAAACAAGACGTTAGAAATACATGTTAAATGTTTGCATGTACACGTACACATACATTAAATTTTCAACCACTGGCTGTATCTCCACCTAGGAATTTAATGTACTCTAGCAGTCTATTTTTTAAAAAATATATATATAAAAAATGATCTTTTATGATGGTCCTGGGACACAAAGTATATCAACCAGACCAAGGGTAGGATAACTCATTATCGCATAATTATTTCTTTGTATGCGACAAAGAATGTCTGGTGGTGTTACTGCATGATTTTTTAAGCAACTAACAATATGCTAGAACTTTTTTGTTTACTTCTTCTTCTAAACAACTCCTGGAAGTCATCATGTGCAGATTTCACATTACCACTTATATACATGTTTTTTTCCAAAATATAAGACATGCAAACTGAAGCAAATATATCTATGAGACAGCGTAGTTCACTTTTGAAAATGTACCCAGCTAGCTAGCTAACTTTTTATATTTTAAGAATTCTTGGCCAGGTGACAAGTAGGTAGCTGTATTTCAATAACAAAACCATAGCTATATTTTATCTGAACGCTAAACCATACGAATAAATCTTTCATAAACTAAATGATAAATTAATTTTTTATTTTACTAGAAATTTGAATTCTGGTGAACAAATATGTTAGGTTTTCCATTTGTTGCCCTGAAGGAATTAACCTCATATATCAAAAAGAGAAAAAAAGCCCTGTCATCGAGGTTGGTCATTCAGTACAAGATAACGTCATCAGATATTTTAGATCCCGTAAAAATAAAACACACGTTTTAATTAATCCAGTTCCTGCTTTTTTTTCCAACCAACTTAATGTGATTATAGAATTAGATTTCCTTAGAATAATACAGCTAGTAGCTAGCTTGGGCAAGCACAAAATTTACACATGCCCTGAACTTCTGAACTAGTCAACTGGCGACGTTCATTTACCCCTGGGTCAGGAGACAAAGCAACACATAAAATTTTCCCGGTTGTTGTTATGTTAACAGGAAGCTTGGGTTATACAAAGTTGCATAATTGTCCCTGTTTAAATCTGTAGATTAAGATTTAAGCCTTCGTGAAACGGGTATGCCCCTTTATCACATTAACAGAGTTAAGTGTATAGTTTTAGTTATCTGTAAGTTATCTTTATTAATGTGATAAAAGTCTTACGTAGAGTGGGGGAGTTAGGTCAGCCATTTTGAAGTTTGTAAAATTGTCTATCACAAAAAAGCAACCGGAAAAATAACATGTATAAAAATAACAAAATAACACAAAACTTAGATCGTAGTATGGCTTATACCCATTTTGCTTTTCGTGTAGATCTGTAACTGACATAATTTTAAACCTTGTTATTGATTTACAAACAAGTAAAAAAATCACGTTTAAAATCTAAACGTCTAATCAAAACAATGCGATTAGAGGAAATAGCAAACATCGTGTTATTATCAGAGCGTTTTGGCGAATGACGATGGATCGCTATCAAACATTGAAAACAAATTATAGATTTCAAAAATGTTCCTTTAGAAATAAAGGAACATTCGTCCAAAGCACGAATTTTGTTTTTAGACTTGATTCGGACATACGAAGCAATGATTTGGAATAAAATTGGAGCTGCGTCATGCGATCAGCAACCTGTAACTTGCAACTTGCAAAATACATCAACCTGTCGTACACGTTCAGGTTGAAGAACAAGAGAATTAACCACTGGATGACATATAAATGAGAAACTTGTAAGTAAAAACAGTATTTTGTATATCAATTATGTTGACAAGGAATGTTGTAAAAACGAATGACGGTGTAATATGGTAGTGAAAGCCGATATGGTTTGTGCTTGTTTTGTGAATCGAAATTGACTGCAACAGTAATTGCAACAAGATCTTCCTCCTAAAAATTGACCTTGCCACCTACTATCGTGCAAAAAATAGCCCGAGACATATTTCAAATTTTCAATGTTGGAGAGACCTAAACTTGCCGTTGGCAGATGTTTTGACTTCACCGCATGCACATATAAAAATGGGAGAGTGAGAAATTCATAAACTGGCCGTTGCAATATGTGTTTTTGGCGAACAATTTTGGTTTTTAATTGTCGTGCATATAATCGATTTACCACAGACAAAAACACTAAACACTTTTAAAATCTGTTCAAATATCTAATTACATTGTCATAACAACAGCAGTGATTAATCTTGCGGAGTGTAATGCTATACCGTAATCATAAATAGAGCTACTTTAGTACTGCAGTTATTCTTATTATATCTAACAACTATTGATAAACAGAGTAAATGTATATAAAAGAGCGCTGAAATAGTTGACATGTCTTGCTAAGTGCATAGTTCATTAAGCTAATGACAAAGATCGTTTTAGCATTTTACAACTAGATAAGAGGGTGTAGAAAGTAATTTTTGTAGTCAAGGTACTTTCCATGTGACCCAACTCCAGATTTTATATCTAAGAGCGTTCATAAGGAATACTTTTAACATAATTTTGTATATTCTAAATGCGAATCGTAAGGAAATACGCTTAAAATGTTTTTTGTTTTTTTTGCCTATTAAATAAAAGGTAAAAGAGAATAACATAACTCAAGAACTAATGCAATGAAACCGATTTCATCATCTCCACAATTCTAGACTAGCTATTATCAAAATACTGATAAGGATCCGTACTGCGCGACACATAGGTGGTGTACTGAGATGATGATGAAAATAACATGAGATTGTAAGAAGTTTCTGTACAACGGATACCTCCAATTAAAGGTCAATTGTACACAGGAGTGGCTGTTGTTAGCGGCTTCGTCATAAATTGTTTACAAACCATGCAACTGTACATTAAGTGAGGACCAGCCTTTTCTGATATGAAGAAAAATTCAAATTTTGAATGCTTCAGAGAAATAACCTCATTCCGTAAAAATTTTGTTGTGGTTTGTCAGCTTTAAAAATTTGAAGAATAAGCCTTGTTAAAATTATTATAATGACCCATGTTCCATGTTTTGAACAGATAATCGTTGGACTTATATGGTTATTGGCTTTCGCCATGGGAAACTTAACTTTATCACACAGTTCATGTATTGTCCGTATTGCTGACGCATTCTTCTTCTCAGATTAAAAAAAAAATTCAAAATTTCCCACATGCTTTGTCCATGTTATCACGATCCATTATTTCTAAAAGAGCAAGGCGATACAGCATGCTCCATCATGACAGGTTGTATCCCCTATCAAGATAAACATTGCCAAAGAATACTTAAATAACTGTACAAAGCAGTTACACGAAAAAATACCTAATTTAATTAAGAGCTTATTAATAGGTGCGGTATCATAGAATTGATAGAGAAATAAGGATATTAAACATAAAAGATCACTCGACAGAATGTTAACTTTTACACACAGGCATGCTAATAAGATTACAAGAACAAGAAACTTGATAACCGTTTTTGACATTCGCGTCGTATCCGTAAACATACAGGGCATTCCCTGTTTTCACATCAACATAGTGATATGTGACTTCTATTGACTATACATAATCTTCTTTTGCTCATTTAAATCCTTTTTTGTTATAAAAACAACAGATGATTGAGGAGAATTTTTAGATTCTTAATACGTTTTACCGACGAGCGAACTGATTCATAAGACACACACGTTTGTTGGATTTGGTTGTTTTATTTGTCGAGAAAGTTAAAATATTGATTTGTGTGGTAAAAGTGTACAAATAAGAAGGAAGAAACCCTCGTTAAGTAATGCAAGTGATAATATTTCAGTAAACTGTTAAAATGAGGAAGACCATAGTAGTACTATACGTTATATTGTTTAGCTTGGAACGATTTGCATGTCCCAAGCCTACTTCAGACTTTAACAGGCGATGGCACGTATGTTGTAAGCCAAAAGACTCCAAACTTGGGTTTCAAACATTAATTGATGAGTTGTTGACAGATATAGAGAACCTAAAGAAACCACCGCATAATAAAAGAAGAAACAGTAGGCTGAAAAGATTTACATCTAGATAATGTTAACATGATCTTATACAAGAAATAGATGTTAAAACAAAAAGTCCGTGCTGGGGAAATGCAAAGAAGGACATTAAAGTTAATATATATATATACATACATACACTGGGTTTTGTAAATGCTATAAGATAGCTTAACGAAGAAAAAGTGTTTCAAATGATTTATTTGAACTAAAAGGCCAAGCTAGTTCTCATACAATGAGAACTACGATTTTTGTTGGATATAATACAATATCCATAGAGCGAATCAATCAAAAAGTTTGGTCTACAATTTTTTAGTTAAGTTTTAGTTATGCGTTTGTATTTTTTGTTTAATATATGTTTACTTGATTTTGTAAGAAATATAGTATTTTATATTGCTGATTCTGTTTGTTATCACAGCAGGAAATGTTTGAGAAGCAGCTAGTAAGTTAAATATTTGGCAATCGTTCGACATAAACGTCGTATGTCAACTTCTTTACCATTGACAGTGTTTACACAAATACAAGGTAAAATTGGAATAAAAACAAAGAGTAAAAGTTCAAAACGACTTCCTGTATAGCTAATATCTTCAATCGTTTGTCAATATTTAACTTATATTGTACCAGTCGTAAACAAAGAAACTCGAGTTCAAAGGTTATTAAAGCTGTGTGTTCCACAGTGTTTTGTAATTTCACAGTCAAAGCCTTTTTTTGTTTATGTTCCAATAAGTCTTATCTTGAGCCCTGTGAATTAACTGTTACTTTGAGGACGCTTTAAATGTATCACAGATACGTCTCAGTTTATATTTTGTTTGTTTGTTGATTTTATTTGTTATTTTCAGCTTGTTATTTTCCCTTTTTCGTTATCTTTATTTTAGTCCTTGTTTGTTTTTGTTGACTCGTTCTGCTAGTTTGAAAGTTCCTTTTATGTTGAAACAGACAAGTAACTGTCTTGTAGATAAAGTACATTTATAGTAAAAATTATTTTAACGACGAAGAAATATCGTATTTATTACATCTTTTGTGACTTGGTACAGAATTCCAATCAAGTATATATGTACAAGGGTAGCCATGGGTGGATAGGGGTAGTGGGCAGGAGGTACTGGTCTGGGAAACGTTGGTATTGTACTTTTTAAAAAATTATTCTTGGCGAGAACAGTGATGCACAAGGAAGTTTCAAGACACTCTCAAGTCACAAAACATGGAGATCTGTTCTTCAAAAGTTTCACAGCTTTGTTAAAATGATTAAAAAATGATCAAGAAGCATTTATGACGTCATGGTAATTTAAAATATATATATATATATATATATATTTTAATAAAAGTTATTACTATATAAAGTATGTTTGACTTGGAAGTTATATGTCGACTAGAAGTTTCTTAATTTGATTTAAATTTTATGTACCAATATGGTTTGTTTTTACGTTGCACACGTGGGAGGTTGTTAACCACCCACTCGGCAATTAACTAAAATGGTTGATGTACAACTCAACTTCCGTCAGTATACAGCAATACATTTCACAACTTAACCATGGGAATATCTTAGAAGCCATTACGCTCTTTATATTGCTCAATTGGATGTAAAGGGCGACGGAAATGTTAGACCTTAGCGTAGAAATTTCCAAAAACAGTTAAAAATAATTCTTATGGTCACTATATAATTAGCTTTCAAAAACTTGAACTGTAATTTGTGGCTTACGAAACGACATAGATTGTTTATGTTTGGTACCATTAGGTACCATTGGGTACCATTGGGTACCACTGGGTACCACTGGGTACCATTGGGTACCATTGGGTACCATTGGGTACCATTGGGTACCATTGGGTACCATTGGGTACCATTGGGTACCATTGGGTACCATTGGGTACCATTGGGTACCATTGGGTACCATTGGGTACCATTGGGTACATTGGGTACCATTGGGTAGCCCAGTCCATCCTTTTTATAAAACATGCGGAGCACCTTTCACAACAACATAGTCCTTAGGAGCTATCCAAGTCCAACTATGAGGACCGAAATTTGCGCGAATATGAACGTGATTAGTCGTACAAAGGTTAGCTAACCAGTCTGCTGTAGTTTCCCAGGCTAGAAAAGCTTGCCGAATTCACAGGATTCATTTCCTCATCCGGAGAACGTGTAGGCTGTTGCAAAACATTGGTTAGCATCCCATCTTTGAAAAATATTTGGCAAAAGTCTCTATTGAGCGAGCAGGAGAATCATGGCAAGATGATGACAAGATGATGACAAGATGATGGCATGAGATGTCTACAAACATGCGCAGAAGTTTTAACAGTTGGATTTATTCCTTATATATATATCCTTTTTAGTTGTCGAACACATTTTCCTGTCCCTGAAAATTTCAATATAGTAAAGAGACCGGCATATCCCTTAACTATGATGAACTTATCACGTAGTGGTTTTTTGTAAGCACTATCAACTCTCTATTTCAGTAGCTACACTGTACATAAGTGGCAAATATGAGCAGAACAACTGTTATGCTTTTGCGTCAAATAGTGCTAACGTCGGCAGATTTTTTGACGTCAAACAACTTGCGTCATTATGTTTAGTGCATGTGCCATATTTTATGTAGTCATGGTGTTTGACTTTTCCTAGAATCTATGGATGAAGCCCTGAAACACAAGAGTTTAAATATCCTCCTCCAGAAGAGAGTGGTAAAACAACTGCAAAATATGTTGTTGTTGTTGTAATTGTGTCGTCGCTGTCGTTGTTGTTGTTGCCGTTGACTGTTGGTGATGGCTGCTGTTGTTGTTGTGTTGTCGTTGTTGTCGTCGTTGTTGTTGTTGTGTTGTCGTCGTTGTTGTTGGCTGTTGTTGTTGTTGTTGTTGTTGTGTTGTCGTTGTTGTCGTTGCTGTTGTTGTTGTTGTGTTGTGTTGTCGTTGTTGTTGTTGGCTGTTTTTGTTGTTGTGTTGTTGATGTTGTTGTTGTTTTTTCCGTCGTGGTTATTATTGTTGCCACACAGTTACATTTTTAGCGGTAATTTAGCGCAAATCACACGATAAAAGTAATTTATGTCAAATCGTTACTAATATCTATCTTTCCTGTTTTATATTGTTTACCACTTGCGCGTTGTATTATTCGTAAAGGGAAAAAATAAAGCTAAATCATCGATCGTTTACACATGACGATAACATAAACAAAGAAAACATTAGCGCTTCGCTTTATCAGCATAGCATTTTAGCAAATCAAAACCTCACAATTAGCGACATTTTAAAACTTGTATTAATTTACGTCATATACTAAAAATATTTCTTCATATCAAGAAAATTAATTAGATCTCTAAACGAGCACAGAACCTGATTGGTTGATTTCACATATTTTTATTGATTGATTTCTTATTCAGATAAAAAACATAATCGACTCCTCTGCAGCACGCGAACAAGATTTTTCGATGTAATATGCAAAAAATTAACCTTGAAATGAATTAATAACGCTTAATGAGAGTGATTACATCACTAAAGACACGAGAAATTACACTGATTACTCGTTTTCTACTTGAGCAAACCTAGTGTCCAGACTTCTTCCGTACACGACGAAGGAAGGATCATTTCGTTGTGAGAGCGCGCTAAAGAATGCTACTAGCGAATCTTACACGCTTTCTGCCTGGTCTACGTGTGCGCAAAAGTAGCGAGTTTGCGGCCTACCGGCTGTAGAGTGGTGACCATTTCAATCTTCTGTCCGTGTTGAAAAAATGACGAAAAAACTGCCCTTGTTTCATTAAGTCATAGCTTTGCATTGTTTTGTCGTTAAAAACTATATTTAGCAAATAATCCAGCACTGATTAAAAGAAAACATTGACAACCTTATCTCCAGGGCTTTTCTACATATGCTGACGAGACATTGTTGTTTACATATATAGACTTTCTGGGAACGAGGTTGTGTCGGCGTAGCAAATAGCCGATAAGATAATGTCATGCGGATGTAAATGTACGACACAAGGAATGACCTTCACATACCACTCCGTTCCCAGCTCCTCTTTCGCCAAAGAAAGTCGCATTTTCAGAAATCAAAAATCAAGCCCTGGAGACGAGATTGAACCAAGTACTATTACCTTATCTTTGTTTGATCTTTATATAAAATATGAGTTTCATGAAAATATGGAAAGAATTCAAGAAATATCTTCTGTCATTAATTCTTTGTTGAAATGGCATTCAACTTATTTGCAAAGCGAATAGAAGATAAGAATTTATGAATACACACGACTTGAACTTTTTGAACTAAGTCTGTGTTATTGCGAGAACCCAGGGTTTAGTTCTACTGACTCGTTCTCGAGCAATAAAATGTTGATCTGTTATACAGAAATACTACTGAGCATTCTCACAAACTGATTAAGTGGTTTACATTCAGTTGTAACCTTTTAACATTAAATGGCAATCATACTAAAGAAACGAAACTGCAAAAAAATAGTGCAAACGTTGCCATTTTTAGAAGCATGAAGGGTTACTGACATGTAGTATATTAAGTGCCACGTTTGAATGCTGGTGAAGGACTCTTTAATGGTAACTGACCTTAACGACAATGCATCGATAGTTAGATGCATTTGTACTGGATGCATTTGTACTGGGTGCATTTGCACTGGGTGTATTTGTACTAGTTGTATTTGTACTAGATGCATTTGTACTGGGTGCATTTGTACTGGGTGCATTTGTACTGGGTGCATTTGTACTGGGTGCATTTGTGCTGGGTGCATTTGTACTGGGTGCATTTGTACTGGGTGTGTTTGTACTGGGTGTATTTGTACTGGGTGTATTTGTACTGGGTGTATTTGTACTGGGTGCATTTGTACTGGGTGCATTTGTACTGGGTGCATTTGTACTGGGTGCATTTGTACTGGGTGTATTTGTACTGGGTGTATTTGTACTGGGGGTATTTGTACTGGGTTCATTTGTACTGGGTGCATTTGTACTGGGTGCATTTGTACTGGGTGTATTTGTACTGGGTGCATTTGTACTGGGTGCATTTGTACTGGGTGCATTTGTACTGGGTGTATTTGTACTAGATGCATTTGTACTGGGTGCATTTGTACTGGGTGCATTTGTACTGGGTGCATTTGCACTGGGTGCATTTGTACTGAGTGCATTTGTACTGGGTGCATTTGTACTGGGTACATTTGTACTGGGTGCATTTGTACTGGGTGCATTTGTACTGGGTGTATTTGTACTGGGTGTATTTGTACTGGGTGTATTTGTACTGGATGCATTTGTACAAAGTGTATTTGTACTGGGTGCATTTGCACTGGGTGTATTTGCACTGGGTGTATTTGTACTGGGTGTATTTGTACTGGGTGCATTTGTACTGGGTGCATAGTCTATGGTGACCGTGGGTATTCATTTGTCCAGGACAAAGTACAGTATACCTGATGGGACATAGTTGCGCGAAAATTAAAAAAAAATCGGAAATTTTGGGGAGTTGATTTGTGCAACTAGGATAATGTGCTTTTGAAAAATAACACGACGAGTAATGACCAAAAAGTGTAGCTATGATCTAACTTTGAATGGTAATTTCTTATCTACTTCCCGTTATGAGTAACCTAGATGAAGATTAAAAATTTCATGTTTTGCTTGAGTAAAAAATATATATTTTAAATTCGTTTTTTTGCTAACAGCTTAACAAAGATGATCTTCAAGTCTGTCATTATTTTTTCTTCCACAAACATTAGCACATATTTAAGGGTGGGGAGGTCAATGCATTACGGTATGCAAAATCAACACTTCTTTTCATTACCTTGAACAATATAGAAAAAAGAAAATTTGTTTAAAAAGATTTATTTACAAGTTTTTCAAAACTAAACTATGATTTCGCAAAATAATAACAACAACAGAATCTTAAATATTTATGTTTTACCCAGTCCAAGGTTTTCATTATAGTGCATTTCACCAATTCACCAACATCTCCTAAGAAGAGATAATCTGCAATCGATCTCTCGTGCATTCATAGAGCACTTATAGGACTTCTTCTTTCCTTCTGGTGGCTTGTTATGCCTTCACAGTGACGCAAAATCCTCTCCAAAACTGTCATTTCCTTTCCACGTCACCAAAATACTGGATTATGTGAATTTAGATCTAAAAGAGCTTAAGCAACAATAACCGCTCAGCTGCTGGCTAATTTTTATTGAATTTGGAGAGCCCAACTAATTTTCAGTACTATTGGATTAAAAATATCTTTTCTATCTTACAACACGCTACTTTTTCCAATGAGATGACGAATCTTCCATTTGCTGTGTGAAAGTGCGTTTTCACAAAGTTTCGTAAGGTACTACTTTCTGATTCCTTAAAGTCATAAATTTGCGACAAAAGCCTTGCTTACTCATCAGAGAAACAGGAAACGTGATGCCGAGTCTTTATGTAGCCTTCTAGAATCCATTTTTTCCTCGTATGTATGTAATAATCTCAATAATAATTTCGTATGAATTTTTGTTTTATGTTTAAACTTCAAACATGATCTGTAGTGATTCAGACGATTATTTCAATAGATTCAATGCGGAAAATTTATATGGTCACATAACGGAAAAGGCAATATTAGTTCCGCATAGCAATGTCGTTTATGAGATTGGTACTAGTTTTAAGATCATCGGCAATAACATGTTTCTTATCGTAAATGCGTCGTCTACAATGTCCTTTTTGCGTTTATAAATGATTTGTTATGAAAATTACCAATAAGGCTTCAACACTACTTCAGCAGCTAACAGTAGATTGTCAATTCTGACAAAAATATGCATTATTAGTTGTTTTGTTTAAAAAGGCAGGGAAAGATTTATTTTAAAAACATTTCATCCATTTTTTTACATTTCATCCATTTTTTTAAGAATTTACTAAATATTTCCAAAAAATTATATCATAGATAACTTATTCTTTGCAGTATTTGCAAATTTTAGCACCCCTTCTCTAAAAAAAATTCAAGAAATAAGGCAAATGAAATAAACTGAAAACGTGACTTTGGCCTGGGAATAACATAATTAAATGTGTTTTGTCTTAATATAGCAACAAAATGGAGAACTATTTCGCAATGAGAACATGAAATCGATTACAGGGTACACTGACACGTCAGTCAGGAATGACGAAACGGATGTACTTTGAATGGCCACACGCGTATGCAATTGGTCTAGTACTTAAAACATAAACATCTAAAGGTTTACGTGAAACTCACTGAACTGTATTAAAACCTTTTTTCTTTTTTCTTTTTGGAAATTGTTTTGCAACATTATACCACCACAGTTTAACGTTGTTTCGAAACTCTGAAATAGAAATGATCCTTGCGATATTGACAAGTGTGGAAGGTAAACGAAGTTAAAATGTTCCTAAATTTGTGATTTTTTCATTTTTGTAATGTAATGTGGTCTTTTTGGAACGGCATTAAAATTACAGTTTGATTTTAGCTAAGTGAAAATGCTATGGTGATCAAACTTCATCGCTAAATATTTAAAAAATTCAAATTTACGACGATGAATGCTCTAACATTTTTTGTCAATAATAAAAAAGATTTTTCTGCAGAATTCTCCTTTGTAAATAATACAACCATATTTATGTTTTCTTAGTACCGACACGTTCCTTCATAAAAAACAAGGAATTTGACTTCGGCATTAAGGTGTTTAATTTTTTTAAATCTTCAGGTTGGAATTGTTTTTAATTTGTTCTTATATTAAAAACACATTTTTTTACAGTACGCTACAAACACAGAGTGCAAGTTTTGCGGAAACTCAACAATTGATTCCACCGAAATTCTGAAAAATTTCACAAAAGATGAACGTGTATATTTTTTATAAGAAGACAACAGACAAACAAAAATTAACGCAAATAAATAACGCTCTCGAAATAGCAAACAGATTAGAACATTATTACAATCCTAAATTAGTTTTTTAGTTCACCTCCACCGATCAATTTTGTTTGCACAAAGAAGTCAGCAACAGAAAACTGTATGTCTAACAGTTTGGAGAAGGCGAGAGGGAAGCTAAAATTATCCAAAATTCCTGATTTTTCAAACATTTGTATCATGAAACATCTAGCCTTGTACAACGATAAACTGCTAAAGAGCTTCGTCTTAGAGGAGACATATGCATTGGCTTTAAAACCTCTTTTGGAGCATTGCACAAATTCCGAAAATTTTGGGTTTGATAAATATTTGGACTTTGTGATTTTTAACATTGACAAAATGATTTTCTGCAGGTTTCTTCTTTCTAAATAATACAAACAGAGCATTTCCTTAATGCTTGTTATGTTATGTTAAAAAACTTTGAATAATCTCATTTCCTTAATAGCAAGGCTTGTCTCAATTTGCTGTTTTCTTCGTCATATCAATTCCCATCCTCCTATTTGGCCATATTATAGTAAAAAGAGGTCGCTTTTAAATACAAAGTTTTCACACTAATTTCCACGTGAGGTTAAGCCATCGATGCTGCACCCTAGCTTAATAAAAAATAGCCATAAAATTTCTGATCAAAACCATGTCTAGCCAAAAAAGGAAAACGAAAAAAGATTCTGATATGCTTTGCACAGCAGTAACAAATGTAGCCACGTCACCGTTATAATAGAGCAGTCAACATAACTAACAATGCCAATATTGGTCCAACTAAATTGTTACATTGTGAGTGTGTCCACGGTCTTTATAAGAGGATGCTGGTTTCACCCTAAGCTAATTAGTGGCCAGTATTAGAATGAAATGAATTATATTTTCATATACAATCATTACCCATTTAACCAAGCTTTTCACTCTGCGGGAAGAGGGCCGATGAGAGATTTTTTATGGGAAGTGTGACCCTGAAAATCAAGATTGTTGTTAAACTAACCAATCAAGCCTCTGTTGTTTTGTAAAAGCACGAATATTATATTGCGATTGTGTAATAAATTTCTCACTCACGATTAATAAGTACAAACATACGTCAATGTACTAACAAAAAAATGCTTTACGACTATTCAATCCGTCTTCCTGTCAACAAATAATTCCTGTTTAGCTTGCTAACAAATCCATGCTATTAAGAAGCTCTATATATATCGGTCATTTTCATGCAGTAATTAAAACATACAGCGGCGAACGTATTGAATGCCACGTTAATTATTAAACCAACACAGGCAATCGAACGGGTTTATATCTTAAATAGCGTTCATAATGTACACATCAATAACAATTCGCATACTCGTGAAGTGTTTTATTCTGATTTGTGTGCTTAATTTGCTGCAAACGAGATCTTTGGATTGTAAATTAGTGAGAAGATGGCATAAAGGTTGTGTTGAGGTTAAGAAAGAAGCTAAAACAGTGCAAACAAACCTGAAAACAAACATTGAGCAATTAGAAAAATGTAAGTTTTTTTTTGTTGGGATGTTCGTTTGTATTTTGTTTTTTTGTTTGTTTATTTTTGGCCTAACTATTGTACCTGTCGATGATTATTAAGAAGTAATCAGTAGCTTGTAAATATTGATGATCTTGACAACTGGAATTTATGATGGAGAAAATCATTTGTCTTTATTCATTAATTTAAAACAACTCATATTTTCATGAAATAAGCATTAGCTTTTTCAACGTTTACGTTTATCATCGGTGCTATAATTTATGGCGCTAATAACAAACAAAAACGTTCGAAATGCTTATGCTTATACAAGAAAAATATATGTTGTTTAAAAATAATTATAAATATGGGTGTTTTTCTTCCTAAACATTTGCCCGTCGCAAATAAATCTGAAAAACAGTTTTGGATTTAAATCTAGATTGTTCGGACGATAGACGCCAAAAAAGAGAGAAAGAAGTGTATTGTGCTATCAACGCCAACGCTAGCAATTAAATCTCAGTTCGATTTCAAATTAAGTTATTTGCTTAGTTTGTGTAAAGTTATATTTCTAGCTGGAATACACAATTAAGACTACAAAGATTCATTTATAAACAAAACAAATGAAATCTGAGGTACAATAAATGCAATTTTTGCTGCAAGTTTATCACTGATCCTAGAATTTTAAATATTTACATAAAGCAGATTTTGGCTACCATTTTGACTTACACAGCAAGAAGGGGTGGTCGATGTTTTTCTCTGCGCATTGCTATTAACAAATGTCAAGCAATGCTGAAGAGAATAGCTCTTTAAAACGTTGATACGTTGTGAACTTTTATGTACATCTTTTATGTATATTTTTTTAGACAAACAGAGTTTAAAAGAGAAGATCCTAAGGACGATTAAGAGCAAATCATTACCGACCGGGTCGCCTTTACTATAGAATAAAAAATCATTTTAAAGTTATAGCAGGAGATGTATAAAACGTTTTGTTTTGAGATCATTACAAAGCTACAAGCTATAACGGCGAAATTATTTACCATCCATCGAAAACAAATTTTTAACCATATTGAAAACAAATTTGAGCGGAAGCCAATTTGATCGGTATTTCCGTGTATTTCCGGTATTTTCCAACTCCAAAAACATCATTGTGTGGGGCCGTTTCTGCATTGAAACGAGTGCCAAATACAAGTTCAGTACACAAATTAAAACATCGTGAAAAGTTGGAAAGGATATACTAAGACATGTCCCTTGTGGAATTGACATGATTGACTCGCTGACATGTTGACAAATATTGTTTTTCATCATTATAAGAATTGTTAAAGAGACAGAAAGAAAAATTATGTAAAAGAAGTATATATAATAGTTTTTAATATATTTTGTAATTTTTGTTGTTGTTGTTGTTGTTATAAAAAGTTAAAGAAAATTTGTTTTGTATATATTTGTATATACCATTCCCTATAACCCTTTTCTTTCTTTTCATGAACAAAACCTGCATATTTTTGCGAAAATAAAACCGCTCTAAATTCTTTTTTTTTGACAACTATGATAGACACTTACTGAATTTATTTCCTTTGATGTGCTGCGGATTTTTTAAACATTTGACAGAAAATGGATAAAATATTTAAAGGCAAAAATTAAGAAGCGTTTGACCGCAGCACAATAATACCACAAAAACAAGACTGGCTGGATTTCAAATGAGTTAAAAAGTTTCAAAACATGAAATTCGTAAATTTTTCTATACTCTGTTGTTTTATGCGTTTTGTTTCAAAATTTATTTCTGAATCAGTAGTCTTAGCAATTATATCATAAAATCTGAATCGCACATTTTAGGCCCCCTTCTATTACCAATTGGAAATCCTTAGGTGAAGAATGTCTCTCGTTGTTGAAAACAGGACACCGTGACAGTGGTTATATATACCTCACATGCGCTTTAAGGAAACATAGACGTTTTGACCAATTAATCAAATACTTGGCAACGAATCACCCCAATTTAAACCAACAAAAAACTGTCTACTAGCCAAAATATTTTCTTTTATATCTATCTAATTAGTTATAAGCTTTCTGTTTTGATTTGTTTAATTTTACATACTTACATGTTAAAGTGTTGCTAAGATTATTATATACAAGAACATACAAAAATGTACAATTAAAATACATGCAGCTTTTCGTATTCTCGAACCTCCGTTATCTCGAACTTTCTCTATCTCGAACTTTTTCTTCGGTCCCTTGAGTTCGAACTTTTCATGAAATACGCTCGTTATCTCGAACTTTCGCTATCTCGAACTTTTCTTTCGGTCCCTTGGGAGTTCGAGAAACAATGTTACTAATAAGATGTTTTTGCTAAAAGCAATATGTATCCAACATACAGCAGGACCATGCCTAGGCTAAAAGTTTATATATTTATTCATTTATTATTATTGTTTATATTTTACTTCACCCTTAATTATCTTTACAAAATGGCTGTGCTTTCCATTCATGAGTCCTTTGAAAATATCCTTTTTATTATCCCCAAAAAGGCGGTTACCTCACATGAGGGACACGACAAAGGTATCCTTTTCCACTAATGAATTCCATAAGCTGATTATTATAAGTTAATTAATTTTTAATCAACTACAATTACCCCATTTTTAAAAGTGGCTATATTTAGCTGAACTATTGTGGTCGCTTTTTTGTTCTATTTTTGTTATCCTTAGGGTTAGATGCGGTTAACTATTAAAGGTACCGCTGCAGTTCACGGTCTGTTTGTGAAACAACGTTCACTTGTTAAAAGATTCTTTAATTCAGCAGATACCGTATAATGCCGAAATCAAGCGCACCCGATTATAAGCGCACCCGTTGTTAAGTGCACCAAATCCTTACGAAGATTTTATTCCCGTTTATAAGCGCACCCTCAGATAAGCGCATATAGGGAATAGAGATATAGAATACAATGTTTGTTTGACTTAAAATGCGAGATATTTTTCTGCTTCTTTAATTTTGTTACGGATATAGTTTTTATGAATTTTTGCAGCATATATATAATATGTACACGGAAGTTCAATCCCTCCTCCAGGGACCCAAGTGCCTTCAGGAGCACGATGCTTTTCACCAGTAATGACTGCTTTCATCCATAAAATTCGCCACTCATTCATCATTTCAAGTATTCTGATAGATGGTTCCAACGTTTTAGTAAAAGACATGGGATATCGCTTAGACGTATAACGCATACGAGTCAAAAAGCACCCTCTTCAATTTTTCTTTCTTTTTTTTCCTTGCATTTTTTTTATAGTCGTTTATAAGCGCACCCGTGGATAAGCGCACCCTCGGATAAGCACATCAAAATCTTGCTATCACCACTGATAAGCGCTTGATTTCGGCATTATACGGTAGCCCTGGATCTGTTTGGGGGAGGGACAATGTTTACTTAAGGTTAGAGGAACCTTAACCCGCCGGACAACCTTTACAAAGTCAATCTGTTTTTAAACCAAAACTGTAAATTTTAAAATTTCAATTACTCCATAATCCGAAATTTCTTTTATACTGAGAACTTGTTCTTATCTTCTATTTTTGTTTCTAGCCACGTTGCTTCCTTTTCCGAAAATACCCGAGTAAATTGTTATTTTGCTTATCGGGGAAAAAGAAACCAAGGTTTAGGTTTATCGGGAAAATTCTAGCCCTTAATGCATAAAATTAAGCGCTTTCCTTCGACTTAAATTGGATCTCAGTAAATAATAAAAAAATATCCGATTGTTTAGAAAGTTTTGTTGTGTTTTTCTTCCTTGTTATCTTTCCCTCTCTGATATGAAAACGAGCCAATTTATTTAAGTAGGCACAAAATTTTTCAGATTTACAGTCAAAGTTAAATTTAATTGAGAAAAATATTCGTTTGTTATTAAGTTAAGCTAAGGGGGCACGAGAGACATTTTCGTGCACGTGCTATGCAACATTGCTCCATTGCACGCGCATGAATGCAACATTGCTCCATTGCACGCGCATGAATGCAACATTGCTCCATTGCACGCGCATGAAAAAAATTGCTCCTGTCCCATATCTGCTTTTTACTGCAATGGAGCAAAAAAATGTTGCATGGAGCAAAAATTTTGCTCCACAACTTCGGGGACAAAATAGATCTGAATCTATTTTGTGCCAGTGCTCCAGGGACAAAATTTGATGAATATTTTGTTGCATTGCAAATGTTGCTCGTGTCCCCACCTTCTGCAACATGTCCCGGGACAAAAATTATTGTTGCAGCACATTTGTGTCTCGTGTCCCCATATCATGCAACAAATATTTTGCAAAATCATTTGAGGCATAGTGTAATTGACCAATGAAAATGCAAGAAACTGTAAACATTGTTTTTCTTGAGAAGTCGAACATCAAGTGAAGAGAGAAGATAGGAGAGAAAGCAAAAATGTCGGAGGAAAAGAAAAAGCTGTGTGATGAGGAAAAGACAATTTTGATCAATTTTTATAAAGCAAATCCTGCGTTATGGGATAGCAGTGATGTTTATTACAAAAACAAAAATAAAAAAGAAGCTATAAAGCAAGATCTTGTTAATAAAATCAACGGAGCATATAGCTCTGATAACCTGGAAAAAACTTTCCATTCCCTCCGATCTTCCATGCTTCGGGAGGTAAAACGAAATGCTGGAAGCGAAGTTCCATCAACGAAATGGAAGTTCTATGATCAGATGGAGTTTATCATAAACGATCTCACAAAAGAAAAGAAAAAATCACAATTTACATCCGAGGAAACAGAAGAGTTGATTGACTATTATCGGGAAAACTCTGCACTTTGGAATCACACTCTACAAGACTATAGAGACAGAGTGCTGCGGGAATCCCTTATGGTTAAATTAAGGGAACGTTTTGATGGAAAGTTTACGGTTAACGAACTGAAAACTTGTTGGCACAATGCATTAACAAAATACAAGAGTGAACGGAATAGAGAAGTTCGATCAAGATCTTCTGGCGCAGGTGTTAATGAAGCCTATTTTTCGACTTGGGAACACTTCAACCAAATGGATTTTATTGAGATAACTTGCGAAATGGATGAGACAGTTGATACGCTGACCGAAGATGAACCAAGGGCTCCTACTCCTAAAAAAAGACGTGAGAAAAAAATAAATGAAGAGCAATGTGCCAAAGCCGAATTATGGAAAGCATTGACAACCTCCATAACTCAGAGGGCTGATCATAACGAATCAATGCAGCAACAAGCTGCTCCAAGTCAAGCGCCATCTGCTGTGGAAAAACGAGCCAAGCTTTTCGGGCGCACTGTGGCTGACAGTTTGCTCCAGTGTGATCAAAAAGATTGGCCCATGTTGAAGAAAAAAATTATGGACATATTTTTCGAATATGAAGAGCATAAGCAACAGCAACCTGCACCTCACAATCTTCAAGCTCGTATGTTCCCTGCTCCCACGTTTATCCCACATACCCCATCTTATCCTATGACAAACGCATATACTGGTATGCTACAATCACCACCCCTGGCTCCTCAATGCCAACCGTATTCACCTGCAAATTCATCGTGTTCAAACGATACGTTTTGAGTTATAAACCCGGACAGTCAGCTGATAAGCAGCTTTCTAACCAAAAGGACCTTTTTCTGTTAAACTGAAATGAACCAAATAAATCTAAGATTTATTAAACCTTGAGTTTTTTCTATTACGTTTATTTCAAATCGCAGAAAATGTAAATAATTGTAATAATTATATGTCAACTCTAGCGCAGCGCCATTGCCAATTTACAACACCTTCCATTACAAAATAGTCGGTAAACTCATCTCGAATTGCTTTGAATTGATTGATAGATCGATTGCCGTAAATGTCATTAGAAAGCGAAAACCATGTACCAGTCGGAGTATCTTCCCTCCACGTGCCTTCAATCACCTCACCTACTTCATTCTCTTGATCTACAAGACCATTTGGTAACTCAACTTTACACACAGAACTTTTGCTCCTCTGCCAGTTATGCAATCCTACTGCTGCCATTGTGATGATAGAAACTTTTTCCGGCTCTAAAATTAGAGGTCGGCGGAAAACGCGCCATCGATTTGCCAGTATTCCGAATCCGTTCTCTGAAATCCTTCATTTTCTTGAAAGACGATAATTGAACATGCGTTTGTCTACCGTGAGTTTTTTCTAAGGATAGGGTTTCATCAAATAGTTTTTAGGAGGAAATGCATCATCGCCAGTTATTTCGTACGGAACTTGATTTTTTCGACCTGGCAAATTCCGAGCGTCTGGTAAATTCAGCGATCCGTTATCTAAGGCTTTTTTTAATTTGCATTGATCCCATATACCTCCATCGGAATTTCTACCATTTGCACCCATTTCTACGTAAAGAAACTCGTACTCTGGCCCAACAAGGGCCATAAGCACCACACTGTCCGTCCCTTTGTAGTTTCTGTAATGGGATCCTGAGTTTTGTGGCTGTTGTATAACGATATGCTTCCCATCGAGGGCACCTAATCCATTGGGAAAGTTCCAACGCTCATTAAACTTCCTGGAGAAATCAAGCCATTCGCTTTGTGTTTTGGGAGTCGAAAGAAAGGCGGGACCTAGCCTCTTTATGATTGCGTTAGAGACCTCCATAACAGCTGCAGAAATTCTTCTTCTTGAAACTCTGAATTGAAATTCCAATGACCTGAAAGTCTCGCCTGTCGCTAAATAACCAAGACCACACAAACAAGCTCGGCCGGAGTTATAGAATCTCTCATATTTGTATCCTGCTTCTGCAAATCTTCAGAAAGTAGATCGACCAAGTACTCAAATTGGGTGTTGCTCATACGTATATACTCTCTGCACTTCTTAACGTCATTTTTTATCTCCTCGAAGATTGTATGAAAAGCGCCAAGACACTCTCTATTCCCGAGCCACGGTTTTACCCAACAACTTTTTGTTTGTTCCAAAGCATGTTCTTCTTCATCGTCTAGCAAAAGTAAAGCCAATACCATTTCTCTGCTTATTCCTGCTGTCATAACTGAATCGCACTTTAACTTAAACAAAGCATTTAAGAACATTTAAATCAAAGTTTTTCATAACACCGTTCTGCAGCAAATGAGAAGTGGCGTCACGAGAAACATTTTCATGCGCATGCTATGGGACATGTTGCAGAGCACCCGCATGAAAATGTCCCTCGTGTCCCCTTACCTTTAGGCGGGAAAAAATTTTAGCCGGGGAAAACTTTAGTCCCCGACCCTCCAAATTTGTCACTTCTCCCCGATTTTTTTCTGATAAGATACGCGTTTTTATTTCAGCCGAAGTTGCCGGAAAGTCATTTTTGGAATAAAAAACATCAATTCCGAAATGTTTTATTGTAGTAATCGTTGTAATCGTTCCACTGGATTTGCGACAAACCCCGTATTTTTATGAAACCGAAAACACAGAATTTTAGGACATCCAAAAAAGATGTTTTTAAAAACAGAAACCGACGCTTGACTGTTTTTGCTAGGACGGAGTTACGCTAGGCTGTATACTGTGTTTTTGTCTGAACAACGTAAAGTACACCTACACTGAGCGTTTTACTCGTATGCGCGGCGCGGTTTACATGTACTTTACTATTCAAACTGGCCTTCAACGCCGATCAACTAACTAATATTAGGAAGATAAGCGAAATAATTGTAGTACGATCATGAAAAGTAGACAGATTATTTACAGCTCTGCGCTGGTCAACAAGCTGGATGTGAAGCAGCCGTGCATTCCGTGGCGAATATTTTTGGATAGGAAATTACAGATATCGTCATCCTGAGGATGTATTAAATGTTTTTGTACGATCTGTGTGTGCATTCATCATTTGTTATCGACTGTTGTACTACATCTGCTCGCCTGTTTGACATTGGTGGAATTAAAATTTCCTCAAAGGAGGAAACAACTCAAGGTGATCCAACACATTCATGGTTACTTACGCCCTATAAACGCTTCCTCTTCTATCTATGATATAAAAAATGAAAGTGTTCTTTATGTTGCGTATGCTCATGATTTGCTTAACAGATTGAAAATTGGAAAAAAATGTTAAGATTTAATAGCAGCTCATGACCCATTGTTTATAAAATTGAAATATATTAGTATTCGCTATAATCAGGAGACTTCCACTCCATCTTCGAGAATAGCTCTAGACCCATCTGGTCACGTGATGAAAATACTGCACTATATGTGGGGTATTTTTGTGGCTTCATTACCTGACGCTGTGTACACTAGCCGTTTTTAATTTGACTTATCGTTTGCGGGATCCTTATTGAACTCGTCATTTAGTGCAACTTGAGAAGGCTGATCTGTTCAAGGTGGTTTATCTGTTATAGTACAGTTAATTTGATGATGACTCCAAGGCACTTATTTAAATTTTTGAAAAACTTTTTAATGTTTAAGCTACACGCAAATCTAAAACTTACTTACGTAGCCAGTCTTAGCTTAGTTTTAGCGAAAGTTAGCTAAGTGGAAGTCTCATGTACAAATTTAGCATACAGGCTAGCTAACTATCCGTTATATTGCCGTGTATATTTTTAATCATGAGCTTAACCAGTGTGGCTACTACTCCTGCAAAAATATACTTCTGGGAGAAAACATTTGAAAAGTGGCGAAAATGGAAAACTCACCAATGACCCATTTGTGGCTCGTCAAAAAGTCAGCATGATCAAATTAATGGCAGACCACTACTAAACATTTCTTGAAGCGCGGCGACCCCCCTAAGGCAAGCTGGTTCGTTTTCTCAACCCAGGATGAGTTGATTAAGTGGGTTGACTCATATAATATCACTTTCGCAAGCCAGTGTCATGTTGAAAAAGCAAAAGCATGCGCATTGCGAGCTAAAACAAACAAAAAAAAATCATGTTGATGTTTTAAATGTCTTACCAGTTTCATTTTGTCAAAAATATATCAGTATTTTCCTAATACCAGTGTTGCATGTCATTCAAAAGGACTCGCTCATACCATGGAAACGCCCACCCAGTTTAGAGTCTGATTCACTAAAAAGACGCATTTTCCATTCACATGCTTCAACAAGGATGCAAGTGTTAAAACCACGGCGTTTTTTATTGTTCTCTTTATCAAGTATATACTTTTATTTATTGCGCCATAAAGAAACTTTAGTTTCTAATCTAGAAAGGATTTTTTATAACTAAATATCTCACTTTTGTGAAAAATTTTAGCTCCTTTTGCAGCAAAAAACACAAAACGCAATTTTAATTCGCTAAAAAATCTATCAAATTTTGTCTAACCGGAAAAACATCCTAGATCCGCCCCTGGTCTGTATATGTTTTTCACTTTTCGCAAGAAGTATACTTGGCTGAACACCTCCTCAATTTACCAACAGCTTTATTATAGCAGATCCTGAAGCATGTGCAATCATAAAATAATATCACGAATCAATTCAGATCAGTAGCAGAGTAAATAGTTTATGGTTTTATTTATCAATAGACACAATAAATTGCAAAATAAATGACTGACCAGTGTCCTCAAAATCCGGGTAGTGTCCACTAAGCAAATAGCATCCTTTTTATTATAATGAATGTGCTTTATAAGAATATCAGGCTGAGATTTTAGGTTAAAAACAATAGTTGTTTTGTTTAGAACAATAGAAAAAAAAAGAATAATGACCAGCCTGGTTAGAATTTATTCTTATAAAAAAAGTATAATATATATACCACAATATATTACCTTGCAGGAAGAAAACATAGAACACTTTATCTTTTCCGGTGTGTGATTTATTTACCCTTGTCCACAGGGATTTTCGCCGTCGTCTCTTACATTTCGAAAAAGCAAAAATCCCTGGGGACGAGGGTGGTTATTTATTCAAAAACGTGAGTTGTCAAAACCAGCTCAATCAATATTCCGGACCAGAATTGGGTCTGGAAATTTTTTAAGTTCATGGAAGAGAAATGTTTCTCATTTTGGAAGAGAAGTGTTTCGAACAGAAGAGAAGATTTCGGAGGATAATGAAGAGAAGTGTTTTGACTAAGAAAAAAAGTGTTTTTATTAAGAAGGGCACAAATTTTTGTGAAAGACAAAATATTTGAAAAATATCAACTTTTGCGGATGAAAAAGAAAAATTGCAGACATAAACTTTCATATATCTTTAACAAATCCATCAATAAAATCCTTAAATCAGACCCAAGCTTATGTTTGAGGAAAAATGCGTATAGTGGTAAAAGCATAACCAAAAAATACAAGCAGTCTTGCCAAAATTTAACCGTTCACGGAGGTTTTCTGATTTCATTTTTTTTTAACTTTATTAAAGTTTTGTTCTCTTAAATTTTATTTCATAAAAATTCAAATAATGGTTGTAATCATCTCTGCAACGGCAACCATATAGTTTTAAAGTCATTCGAGAAGTGACTTGCTATTGAATCATTCTTTTATAGGTATGTATATATAAAAAATAATTTTTTGAAATATTATTTATGCTTTTATTTTCCTGTATATAAATCCCGCTTTTTGAAAATATACATATATGTTAACATGTATTTATTGTCATATAGAACAAAGAGTAAGACAATATCACTGACCCCGTAAATATAGCTAAGAAGGTGTTGGGTTATACAAGAAAGATTGCATATGAGTATTGGATGAAAGTATTATTGAGCAAGGAAGAATATTAGAAAGCAAGAGAAGCTGTTGGATTCCATCAAAAGGATTATAGACTATCAGAACAAAAGATTACTGAGGAAGAAGAATATTAGAAAGTCTTATAGAAGACAAAAGGTTAGAGGTTTTATTATTTATCAATGGTAGCAGAATTGGAACGATCTATATTATGACCTCAACAAGTTACAAAAATCCACCAGTGTTAAAAGATGGGTCCAATTATATTGATTGGAAAAAGGAGTTAGAAGTATGGCAAGCACTTACAGATTTAGCTGATGAGGAGAAAGCTTTAGCTGTATTTGCTTCGTTAGATGGTAAGGCTAAAAAGACTGCCTTACAACTTGACATTCGAGATTTAAAAACTGAAGATGGTATTACAAAACTTACAGACAAATTGGACAAGATATTTCTTAAAGATGTAAAGCATCGTGCATATGAAGCATATGAAAAATTTGAGCAATTTAAAAGGAAGAAGGACATGTCGTTACAGGATTATACCATTGAGTTTGAAGACCTTTACTATAATTTGAAAAAGTATGATATTGATTTACCAGATGCTGTTACAGCTTATCGACATTTAAATAGTGCTAACCTTTCTACGCAACAGAAAGAAATTGTTCGAGCAACAATTCCAGATTTAAAGTATAACTTGATGGTTGATCAAGTTAAGAAGGTATTTAACGAATCTTCAAATTCAAAAGAAGATGACGATGCGCCGGTTCAAATTAATGAGGTTTCGGGTGATAGTACTTCCAACGAGACATTTTATGGTGCTTCACACTGCAAGGTTCCTCACTCACGGTATGCAGACAGAGGGTGGAACAGACGGGGTCAGGGATATCATGGGCAACGAGAAACACAAGAGTATAGGTTAAAGGATTATCGTAGAAGCAGTGGAAATCGAAGTGACAGAGAGGAAAATAGAAGATCGGGTGATTGTCCAAGATGTTACATCTGTGGAAGTATTTACCATTTTGCTAGGGAGTGTCCAGGTAAAGCTAAAAGTAAGAGTGATGAGATTAAACTTCAATTTTATACGGAGGAAATAATGGAAACTCTCGTTGGTGAGACATTTACCATGGCAGTATTGGATTCTGGTTGCACTAAAGCAGTTTGCGGGCAGAATTGGTTAAACTATTATGTAGAAAGTCTTTCAGACAAGGATGCTTCATCAATCAAAGAAGAGCCATCATCAACAGTATTTAAATTCGGAGATGGTAAAGAAATCAAAGCATCAAAACGTGTCACCATACCTGCTTGGCTTAGTGGAAAATATGTTAGCATAACAACAGAAGTTATAGACAAGGACTTACCATTACTATTTAGTAAGCAAGCAATGAAGAATGCACAAGTTTTTATTGATTTTGAAAACAACAAGGTTGAAATTCTGGGACAAGAACACCAGATCCAATTTAGTTCCACTGGACATTATTGTATTTCCATTAACAAAGAGGGTAGCGAAATTGAAAAGACTTCTGCTCAAGTATGTCTGATGATGAATAATTTGGATGATACTCAAGAAAAAGAAAAAGTGGCCCTGAAATTGCATAAACAGTTTGCGCATCCAACAAAGGACAAGCTTCAGCAGCTTTTGAGAAATGCTGATGTAACTGACCCAGATCTTTTAAAAATGATTGCTGAAGTTTCAGATAGTTGTGATACATGCATCAAGTACAGAAGAAATCAACCAAGACCAATTGTTGGGTTACCACATGCAACAGTATTTAATGAATGTGTTGGCATGAATTTAAAACAATGGTCGTATGGTGATAAAATTTGGTTGTTACATCTTGTTGATCACTTGACCAGATTTAGTGCATCCTGTGTTATTCGAAGTAAAAGGAAAGAAATTATCATTAACTCAATTTTTAAGATCTGGATTTCCATATTTGGGTCCGCTAAAAAGTTTTTAGTGGATAATGGTGGGGAATTTGATAATGAGGATTACCGTAGCATGTGCGAGAACTTAAACATCAATATTGTTACAACAGCTGCTGAGAGCCCATGGAGTAATGGACTTGTTGAGCGACATAATTCCACACTTGGCAATACAGTCTGTAAAATGATGGACAAGCCTAATTATTCATTAGAAACAGCTGTGGCTTGGGCTGTTGCTGCTAAGAATTCCTTAAAAAACGTACATGGCTTTTCACCGAATCAACTAGTGTTTGGCAGCAATCCCAATTTTCCAGTTATATAAATGAATGATCCACCAGCTCTAGAAGGAAGGACAAGTAGTCAAGTAGTTGCTGATAACTTGAACGCATTGCATGCTGCAAGAGAAGCCTTTATAAAATCTGAATCCTCTGAAAAGCTCAGAAGAGCCTTGAAACATAATGTAAGACCTTCAACAGGTGTGAAGTATGTAACAGGAGATAAAGTATATTATAAACGGAGATCTGATGATACTTGGAAGGGTCCTGCTACTGTGATAGGACAAGAAAGTCAGCAAGTTCTAGTGAAGCATGGATCAACATATGTTAGAATGCATCCATGCAGACTACGATTAAAAGAAGAAAAGTTAGAAGCACATGTAGAAGTGGAAATTGACAATGAAGAAAAACAGGAAACTGGAAAGGAAATATTGGAAGATGAGGAATTAAGTAGTGAAGCATCAATTACTATAACAGTGATGTTAATAATGATACATGTATGGATACTTCATTTGCAAATAACAATTTATTGAAGACAAATGTGAAAGCAAAGAATATTATGCCAAACGTTAAAGATAAAGTGAAATACAAAACGGAAGTTGGTTGGAAAACAGGAACTGTGCACTCAAGAGCTGGGAAAGCAAGTGGAAAGTATAGGAATTGGCTGAATATTGTTAATGAAGTTGGGAATGTTGAGAATTTAGACTGGACAAAGGTTGAAGAGTGGGATTTTGCTGAAAAGGTATCACAAGAGGCTTTGATATGCTTGAATAAAGCCAATGAAAATGAGATTAAGTTTGCTAAGGAAAAGGAATTGAACAACTGGATCGAAAATAAAGTTTTTAATGAAGTGGAAGATAAAAAGCAAAGTTGCATTAGCAGATGGATTCTGACAGAGAAGAATGTTGATGGACAAAGAATTGTGAAAACTAGATTAGTGGCACGAGGTTTTGAGGAGTTTGAAAAACCAATTCAGACAGACTCTCCAACTTGCACAAAGGAATCATTACGTTTAATGTTGTCAATTTTAGCTTGTAAGGAATGGGACTGTAACTCTATTGACATTAAAGCTGCCTTTTTGCAAGGAAAACCCATTGAAAGAGATATATACCTTAAACCACCTAAAGAGTTCCAGAAAGATGGATATGTCTGGAAATTGAATAACACAGTCTATGGCCTTGCAGATGCATCTAGAACATGGTATTTCAGAGTAAAGGAGGAACTGTTAAAGCTTGGAGTTGCAGTAAGTAAATTTGATGCAGGATTGTTCTACTATCGAAAAGATGGGTGTCTACATGGAATTATGACAACCCATGTAGATGATTTTTGTTGGGGTGGTACCAAACTGTTTTTAAACAATGTGATATTGCCATTGCATCAGACCTTTAAAATTGGTACAGTGCACAACACAGCATTTCAATATTTGGGATTAGATTTAATGAAAAGAAAAGATTATTGCATTATTGTATCACAAGATTCATATTTGCAGAAGATTACAGTACTCCCCATTGATAAACACAAAGATAAAGATGAATTGTTGAATACGAAACAAAAACATGATTTGAGAGTATTGATTGGACAATTAAATTGGTTGGCTACACAGACACGTCCAGACATTCTTTTTGATTGCTGTGAACTAATGGGTAACATCAAAGATGCCACAGTTTCAGATATGCAAAGAGCCAACAAAGTGTTACAAAGAGCTAAGTGTGAACCTGTGGAATTGAAATTCAAGGCAGTTGGAAACATAGAAGAAGCTAAACTTCTAGTATTTCATGATGCATCATTTGCTAATCTAAAGGGAGAAGGGTCTCAAGGTGGATTCTTAATTTTCTTAGCGAATCAACTAAATCAATCACTATCCCTCATTTCGTGGCAGTCAAGAAAATTGAAAAGAGTAGTGAATAGTACGCTTTCTGCAGAGACCATGCAATTGATCGATGCTGCTGGCACAGGATATTGGATTCGATGTTTATTCGAAGAAATTTTCAATATTGCACCATCAATTCAATGTTTAACAGATAGTAAAACACTTTACGATGCTGTACATTCCACAAAACAAGTTTTGGACAATCGCTTAAGAGTAGATTTGCCTATTTTGAAAGAAATTATTCGAAATAAAGAAGTGAATCAAATAACATGGGTTTCAAAAGAACAGCAAATCGCTGATTGTCTTACCAAACGAGGAGCTAGTTGCAAGAATCTTCTTTTTACGTTGGCAACTGGTGTACTCAAACAAGAAAAAGAAAAATAGAGGAGATCTGAGGAGAGATGTGTACATAGTTTAAACATTTCTGTTATTTTGTTAATACTAAATATTTTGGAGTTGATTTCGTTAAACTGGCCACAATATGATTGGTTAAAGTTGCTGTTTTGTTTATGTGTCAAATGACTTATGTTGTTGTTAACTCGGATATAGCTGCATATGGATATCCATTCAATTCTGTTAATAAATTTGGTTGAACTAAAAGTTGATCAAACTGACAAAAGAAAGAAAAAGAAAAGAGGGGAAGATTGTTAACATGTATTTATTGTCATATAGAACAAAGAGTAAGACAATATCACTGACCCCGTAAATATAGCTAAGAAGGTGTTGGGTTATACAAGAAAGATTGCATATGAGTATTGGATGAAAGTATTATTGAGCAAGGAAGAATATTAGAAAGCAAGAGAAGCTGTTGGATTCCATCAAAAGACTATCAGAACAAAAGATTACTGAGGAAGAAGAATGTTAGAAAGTCTTATAGAAGACAAAAGGTTAGTGGTTTTATTATTTATCAATATATACTTTATATTCGCGAACTAAAATTCTGTTCACTACAATTCCGATGATCTGGCCAAAGTATTTTTCCAGCAAGTTTTTTTAATGCACAATTTTTGGATTTTACATTAAAAAACGTAAAAAACTTAGGGCATATAGTGTAAATCAACGTCGTCCCCAGGTTGACAAGGTTGAGTGCAAATGAACATAACATAATTTTTTTCGCAGGAATAACCTTTTGCGAGATGGCTTCAGAATTTCAAAAAATGATTAACATTCTTAACTCGAAATTTTCGTGACATTTTGCCTATATTTTAAAAATTCCTGACAATCGCAAAAGAGTAGACACCCTGGATAAAAAGGTGACTTGCATGTCCGATTTTATTAATCAACTTGAGCATGCACGTTGACGTGCCATCTCAAGGCTCTTATATATGTTCTTATCAATACAAAAAATAAGTTTTTCGATCCAATTCGCTACAATTTCTTCATGTGAAAATTGGTTAGGAATTGGATAATTAAGGGGATTGGTAGGTCGAATTTTACTTCAAGAGACGGGATAAGGATGGTAGGAAATTGTAGAAAAAAACGCATAAACTTTGGCAAAAATTCCTCGCGGAGCAAAAAAAATTGCGAAAAAACAAGTTGCGGATCCCAAGTTGGGTCATTGGAAAAAAATTAAGAGACCTGGGACGAGCAAACGAGTGTCATTTTGGCAAAAAAAAATTATAATCAATTCACCTTTATAATATCTATGCATTGATAAAGTTTGAATGCACATCCCTTAACAGGTCTAAAATTACTAATGAGAGAAAATGTCAAAATTTGCTATTGCCTACATATGCCATCATAATTTATGCAACATAATTAAATCCGAAATTCTTTAAATATGAATATCTTGAGCTAAAAAATTTAAAAAGACTTGTTAACCAACTTGTTAAGCTCTATAATATAAGTCCAACATCATTTTATACCTCGGTTCCCTTTAGGCATGTAAATTTGTCCTCAAATGTTACGTCTTGAGAGAAAAACAAGGGAGAGTATTGGTAATAATAATGTATTTATAAACGCATTTAAAACATTACATCAATAATTCCAGTTGGTACAAATGAAGGTTATGTTGATCGTTTCATCTTTCCCAACGCCATGTATATCAACATCGACATAGAACCAGCAATAGCCACGTAAGTCACTGGCATGATAAATCTAAAGAAAATAATAATAAAAAATACAGTTTTTTTTGTCATAATTTTGTATTTGTATGGAATAGCGCTTTCATAACGTGACCACCAGATCAAAATTAACTCTCTTAATTTATTGTACTTATTAAGATCTTACAGGAAAATAACTAATCCCTTTATCAACATCACAAAATTAACAGCCAAATACGTGAATAGCAGTATTGTTGTGCCAAAAGTTTAAACGTATTAGAGCCAAGATATAATAAAAAATGAATCTCCATTTCACCAACAATTTACGTTATATATACTTCCTTGATATGCAAAGTTGTTGGTTTTTGAATGATTTTAAACATGAAGGTTTTACAGTGGCAATAATGTATTAAATATGTTTCCTAAATTCATATACAGTGATGACCATCATCATCATCATCATTCTCGGCTTAACGTCCGTTTCCCATGCTAGCATGGGTTGGACGGGGTATATTAATGACCCTCTTCCAATCTGATCTAGACTGTGTTAGATCTAAACTCAACTTCCTCTGTACCGGTTCAGGAAATCCCAAAAATGTTAATGTTATTTCTTTAAAGACGATAAAATCTACAAAGGTTGCAAAATTCACTTTAGCAATGGACAGGTCCAAAAACTTTTTTTAAAAAGGTCAAAAACCTAATTTAAATTAAAAAAATTTCTTTTTCAAATGGGAATAATTAACATGGACACAAAATCGAAGAGGAAGAAAGTTAAAGGGGAAAAGTGTCTGTGCTATTTTCAGTATTTAATTTCGTGTAAGGAGATATTCAAAAAGTCACTTACCTGATGTATTTTTTATCCAATGCAGTTTTTAAATGTACAGGCTCAGGACCAGTCTAAAAAAACAAAACACTGCTATCCATGTACCTTTTCCTCGAAAATTGACTGAACTTCGAAAGTAAGCTAATTCAAAAGTAGGTTGAGAAATTATAGAAAATACAAGAAAAATTGGCGGTCCTTGAAAATAAGCCGAGACATAGTGAAGCCATTGCATTGCTCATTTCTTTAAGTCAGTCAAACAAAAGTTCAAATCAAATTATTGGAATCTATTGGCAAATTATTTGAAAATGTTGATTTTTAAAGCGGGGTGAATTACAATAGCAGCTAAGAGCTGATATAGATCTACAATAAAAGTAAAAGTATTATATTAATTTGCTTTCTTTTCTTCTCTAGGCCTCTATTATCTTGCATTCTTTTCTTAGTTAATTTCAGACCACACAATGTCCTTTATCAACGTGCCATACTCCCACTCACTCAAATTATTGGAAAGGTCTCTATCTAGATACGAAAAAAACAACAACAGGCTCTAGGAACGAGGTTGGGATTTGACAACCTATGGTACATGCACAATCTACATTGTCTTATGTCAGTACAAGAAAATATTTTTAAATTTCAGTTTTGATTTGATCTAGAAAAAGAACACAAAGCTGCCTGACTGAACAAACATTATATATTTACAAAAACAGTGGGTTATTCAATTAATTTTGCAAAAGCGCTGAACGATCACGTTTGCTTCATAACTTGGTATATATACGTCATTTGTTTACATTTTTCTTTCATTCAGGCCACCATTACTGCCAAAGGCAGCACATTTTAATAAAATAGCAAAAAAGAATGCAACATTTTGATGTTATATTATCGAATACATGGAATCACAGTCCCAATATTTACTTGCTTGCGCATTTAAGTGATTACGTAATGCCAGATACGCACACATTTGGAGGTAAAAACGTAAACAAACCGAGTGAACATGGAGGAAAACGGTCAAAACAAACAATAAAAACGTGGGGGAAATTTAGGTTTCAACATTTATTCACAATATGTTTTAACCATGCTGTACTGGCACATCCTTTTAACATTCACACAAATAAAACATGCATTCAAGGCTTGGCTTTTTCATGTACCGCTCCGAACACAGCATCTAGGCGCAATTTTGTTGTCACTTTTATGCTTGTTTAGCAAAGTAATTTTCAGAAACGGATTACGCAAAGTAGACATCTAATCTATGCTTTGAGAAAGCAATCTTTTGACTATAATTTCAACCATAACACGAATGATGACATAAACCCACGTGAATCGAACATTCAGTCCATTTTTCCAAGGAGTATTGGCTGTTTGTGCATCTTACAACACAGCAGTTAGTCGATCTCCTTCTTTTTTCGCTGTGCTAGCCATATTTTTACAACACTAATGTTTTCGTTACCTCCATTCTTGCGCACGCATCTTTTGGGGATACCATTACGTAATGTTACATGATGCGCGCGCAGGAAAAACACAGCACTATGATTGAGTGTATTATACAAAATAATTATTACATTTGGTAGCTAATAGTTTAATATAATCAAGCTTTTTTGTTTTGTGGGAGGTTAACCTTTAAAAACTGTGAACAGGTGTATTATATTTGGTAGCTAGGATTTTTTCCCCTGGCTCTTTAGATACAGCGATAATATTTAGCTGAAAAATAATTCTGGTGCTTTCAGGATTTTGTATTTCCAATAAAAATAGTTATAAAAGGAAAACATTAACAGATTTTAAAAATTATCCGACTTAACTGAATGAAAACGGATGTGTGAGTAAGAAAACAACAAGCACATTTAGCTATATATACCTGAAAAACTTTTTGTAATGCTTGAATTTTTGACATATCTGCAGCTTCTTGCTTAATTTTTGCAGTGTATGCAGCACGTAGATCTGCTGACATTCCTAGCCACCAGGTAAAACCTAGGATATATTGTTCCGTACGAAATTGACACGTTGTACGAGGTTGGTCATTTTTTGCGCTTGTACGAAGATGGACACTTTTGTACGAAAATGGGCATTACAATTGCTATACAAAAATTATGCAACGAATAATTTGGTTTAGAAATGAATATCTAAACATTGTTAAATACATTCAGTAAGCATAATAATACCTTAAATATTCTCTGAATGTTAATTTTTGACCATCATCGATTGTACCAACTTCGTACAACCTAAATAACTGTGTACGAGGTAGGGCCTACTTCAATTCTCCCACTTAACTTTAATTTTTTGATCCATACCAACTTCGTACAACTTAAATAACTGTGTATGAGGTTGGGCCAACGTCATTGCTCCTACTTAACTTGATTCTTTTTAATCCATACCAACTTCGTACGACTGAGATAACTGTGTACGAGGTTGGGCCTACTTCACTTCTTCTAATTTAGTTGAATTGTTCTGATTCGAACCAACTTCGTACAACTTAAATAACTGTGTACGAGGTTGGGCCAACGTCACTTCTCCTACTAAAAAGTTGAATTTTTTTTATTCATACCAACTTCGTACAACTGAGATAACTGTGTACGAGGTTGGGCCTACTTCACTTCTTCTGCTAAAGTTGAATTTTGTTTATCCATACTAACTTCGTACAACTTAAATAACCGTGTACGAGGTTGGGCCTATTGGTATTTTTCCAAAGAGACATCTAGATCGTAAAACGAATGTATTCTTTTTGAAAATTAAATAAAAGAAAAGAAGATATTTTTAAATTGTTATTATCTTGTCTTTTTCGCCGCTGTACGAAGATGGTCAGTTTTGTACGAAGATGGTCACTCTCGGCGCTACGGCAAAAAAGCCCAACTTCGTACAGTGAATGACATCGTACGGAACAATATGTTCGCTACTCCTTTTCGTGCTGCCAAACAAATCACACAGAACGCGGTTTAGACAAAAAATAAATTTCCTGATCAATCTCTGTCCCAGGACCCTTCATTTTCTGGCTGACGAAGTTATCGCAGGGGGTGCAGAGTGCAGTATGGCGCGTATTATTTGAGTTCTTCTTCAAATTTAGTCACTTTAGCCTTTTGTTAAAAGGCTAGCCAACTTTTTGCGGTAAGGTGATCCAGTTGGTTTAGTGCGTTGTGCTTAGATGCAATGGTCTGCTACAGTGCTGGTTCCCCAGCCGTTCTTCTAAAATAAAACTTTCCGATATGAAGGCTCGTTGATGACGTAATATACTATTGCATACGTAGTTAGTTAGTTAGTTAGTTAGTTAGTTAGTTAGTTAGTTAGTTAGTTAGTTAGTTAGTTAGTTAGTTAGTTAGTTAGTTAGTTAGTTAGTTAGTTAGTTAGTTAGTTAGTTAGTTAGTTAGTTAGTTAGTTAGTTAGTTAGTTAGTTAGTTAGTTAGTTAGTTAGTTAGTTAGTTAGTTAGTTAGTTAGTTAGTTAGTTAGTTAGTTAGTTAGTTAGTTAGTTAGTTAGTTAGTTAGTTAGTTAGTTAGTTAGTTAGTTAGTTAGATAGTTAGTTAGTTAGTTAGTTAGTTAGTTTTTGAATTTTGAATATTGCAAATTGCACTCTAAATCGAATATTTTACTCCTCTTAGCCAATCACTTTCCAGGTATTTGTCGTGATATTTATCAGCAACACACCTTTTAACAAACTTATATAAATCTATCAACACAAAGGCTCAAATTCTTTAAACAACGAAGCACCAGCCAGCCTCAAGTGAGTAAAAAAGCACAGGGATGTGGAATTACAAAGAGAACAAAAGTTTTAGAGACTTTTCTTATTATAAAAATCATTATGTTTCGCGCGACGACAAACGATATTTAAACATGGTAAATTTCAATTAGTGCACCACCACGAGTCCAGAGAAAACAAACCTATAAATTTGATCTTTTTCAAGCAACAACTAAGAAACAATAAGCCCCCAATAAAAATTGTTCAATTGTTTTCAAGCCTGAAGTGAAGATTTAGACCATCGTACCCATTTCCTTTAAAAACGTTTGGAAAGGGATGCGGTACAACAGAGAAAATTAATTCGGGAAAAGTGCATTTTCTGCACTAACGCTTGTTTCTCTTTTCTGACAACTGTTTCGAAAGTATCCGTCTTATAAAGAACAAGACATACATTCTCTGGACATGGGATTAAGTCATGTGAATATGAGGGGAAGTAGACGAAAGTTTATCATGTCATATCCGTGTGTCCATTGTCTACCAAGGTTGGTTCACCCCGATCGGAGATCCGATTGTGACAAGCGAGTATAATCACTGTAATCAAATTGAAGTAAAGATACCTTGTGTATACATAACATACTGCACGAGAGTCAGCGGGATTTGATCGACGAGACCTGAACTGAGAGCCGCGGACGAACCCAATACTCTAGCCGCAATAAGGCTCTTAATTCTTGGAGACTATTTATACTTTTAACCTGGCTAATGTCCAGGCAAGCCTCTCATTGGATATGTCATTTTGTGTTTGATTCCAAGAAAAAATGTGGATCATCAAACATTTTTGAGAGCTTCTCTCAACTGATTGACGAGTGTAACTATCTATTGCTTAATAAACACACATTATTTATCGCTGGCCGGTGCTTCCGAGATATCTACTTTCCTTTATATATGTTCATATCAATTCCAATGCATGACTTCTCTAAAAGTTTATTCTGGCTGTGTAGTCAACCAAAAAAAATAGTGAAATTGTCACAACCTTGTTCCCAGGACATTTTGCTATTTTAATGAATTTCAATATTTTAATGAATTTCGTTATTACAGAGTGGCCCACTCTGTAATAACGGTTCAGGGGCCACAAAACCTGGGACGAGGTTGGAATTGTCATACTAATATAAAAGTTTATCCCCACGCCATGAACTTAATTTATCCCAAGTAGATGCAATGTTGTTAGCGTATCCTACAATATTGATGGCATTTTTTAGATCGTTTTATCCACCATTTATTTTTACCAACACCAGAATAGTTATTACAGAGGCAGTTATCACACAGAAAACCATTGATAGTGTTGGACCTTAACGTTAACTCGTTCACAAAATGAAAAACTTTGCTTTTAAAACTGTACACAGTGTAATGTAACCGATGCACAAAAGTCGAACAATTGCACAACAGTCACTGTTCGATTTAATGAAAAAACAATTTTGTACACAGACATGTACACAAGACAAAGAGGTGTTACTCAGAAAATCTTAATCTTCTCGCAACACGTGCTTCTTCTTCAAAAATTACATCAAGTGATCGATCCAGTGATCTTGAACCATGTGAAAGTGAAGAAATCAAAACAGATTTTTTGGATACCCTTGATGTTTGCGGTACCATTGTACCGTGGTACCATTGATTTTTTTTACAAACTTATCCGCCATCTTTTAAGGATTTTTGAACCCGACCCTGTTCTATCTTCTTTATCAATCCAATTTGCGGCAGCTTCAAGTTGCTCATCAGAATGCACGACCTCGTATCTTGCATTTGGAGCCAGCAAATCCCTAAAAGATCTTGTAAATGTTACCTTCTTCCTCCAGGTGCGTGTTTTAGTAGAATCCATAAAGGTTTCTATCATTCTCCTTTGACGTTGTAGACGCACCACGAACTTCTTATTTTCTTCCACGTCTCTAGCTGATTATCTCGACCTTTCTCCATGAGGGTTCCGCTTCTAAAAAAACACGTTTTTTCATTAAAACGTAACAGTAACTGTTGTACAGCTCTCGTGGGACAATTCTACAACAATTACTCAACACTTTTTATATTAATGGAAACTGGTCTTAAAAAACAAGCCCTAAAAACAATTCATTTTGATGTTACGCGGAATGTGTAACCATGGTCACTTTTTCTTGTGACTATGGTGTAACACATCACATTAATTGCGTGGGCTTCCTGCAGAAAAAAGAAGTCTGGGAACAACGTTGATTCATGTAATTTTGTTGATATTGGCACTCCGTACGTGCTTTCGATTTTCGCGTTATACCGAAGTCTCCTGTTCAGTGGAATCCATAATATCCCAGCTCTGTCGCAGGAAAGCTATAGAATGTAGTATAAACAGAAAAATTTTCCCCACAAAAAAAACCTGTTGGAATACAAGAATTGCAGGAAAACTCCAATTAAACAATATATTTCGTACCGGATCGTGTCGTATCGTGTCGTAATTTGTCTCAATGCTTGTTTTATTATTTGTTGTAAAACACTTACGAGTATGACTGGGTAAAGAAGACTATTTTGATTCACACTGATGTTCTGAATCGCACTTGATGCATTTTTGGGTGAGCATTCAATGCGAAATATTAGGATAGCTTGCTGGCTACATTGTATCTTAGTCTGTGTTATGTTATAGAGAAATTGATGTCACATACTTTTTTATTTTTTTATTTTTTTCGCGTCAGGGCTTTAAAACAATAAAACATAACATAGTTTTCACATACACAAATGATTTATGCTTTAAGGTGGTCGTCCTTTGGTTTTTAGATTGGACCCAAATGTAAAGGCAGTAAGCAGTTCAGGTCAAGTTAGCTATACTCAATATAGAAAGGGTTGCGGAGTGAGGGAACTGTGTCCCCTAGGTAACGCAAGCGAAAATTTGTGGGAGTCTTTTATTTTAAAAGATGCCTTGAAATATGGCAAGACAAACAAGAGTTAGATGACTTGCTATCTTGATAAATTTTTTGTTTTTATTTTTTTGGCAGGCAAAATAGAGCAATTCAATTGGCTAATAATTCTTTTTGGAAGATCTAATTAGTTTAAAAACTATTTGCCTGCTGAAAAAAATGTAAACAAAGCTTAGCAAGTCATCTATAGATGCATTTTTGTGCTCTATAAATGAAAGTGATGAATGTATGCAATTCACCCCTCTACGACTGAAAGATTACCTATTATCCTCAATATAGATGAATTCCAGCATGACGTTATTTGTTTACTTTTCAGCGGTAAGGTCTGTGGCTCTGGTATTTGTGTGGTAGGGAAAAAGATGCTAGGATACGCCTTTCGCAGTCAGCGCAACCATATTTAATTTTTCCAAAGTAATGCAAATTGGACTTTGAACCCTCCGTTCTCGCTAACGAAGCATACAAAAAGTACTAAAATCATTTGAGAGATTTATCGCCTATCCTGGCACGTCTTTGTTTACATTTAGGCACCAGTATTAAATCCTAAACTCCCAGACCTTGTGTCGTGTTGTAATTCACGAATTTCCAATACACAGTGGATTTAGCATGTTTTGGAACATTATATAATTTTGCTACAAAACAAGGCCTAAGAGGCTTAAAATACAATGCTGACATATAAAAATGAGCAAAACCATCTCGAGGTAAACTGTAAATCTCTTAAAAAAGCCTCTCCACTTAGCACTGTCTGCAGGCTTCACTACAGAGAACTGGAGGTCAAAGTCTAACTTGCTCCACTTGAAAATTAAATATATGGCTGTGCTAATTCTGAAATGGCGTATTTGTTGAAGACAGGTCTTCTGTGAATTTCTTCGATCTGCAAAAAGGCTGAATAGATACGCGAATTGCGATTGCGGTCCATTAATTCGAACTCTGGACAGAGTGTAATATTATATAGATGTATATATTATTATTATCTATTTTTTTGTTTATGAACAAACTAGCCGATAAGGCCCGTGGAAAAATCCACTTAGGTAGAAGAACAATGGAAAAATAGGTTGTTTTAGATTTTTTGCTGACGTCAGGAGGTAGAGGTTAAAACGCTGATCAAAGTAATGGATCATATGTTTTTGAGGAATGCCTAAGGAGGTTAAGTGTTTAAAAATTTTGCTGACGTCAGCAAAGACCTATCAAAACAATTTTTTTTAGAAATTTGTATACCTGTTGCCTTCATCGTATAGGTCTTGAAGCACTGATCAAGAAAATGTAGAGGATCATGTACTTTTGACAAATGGTTGTGGGGATATTAGGGTTTAAAGGATTTTTGATGATGTCACCAACCCGTCCATTCGAAAACGGATTCGGGGACCTAGGTTTAGGAAAATTACCCAAATTGGTCCAAGTTGGTCCCTAGTTACCCACGCGGTGAAAAATCATTGACGTCTCCACTTTGTTTCCAAGTTATTTGGCCTCAAAGTTTTAAGTGCACTGTAATGGCTTCATTAATTTAATATAGGATATTGACGTTAAAGTAGTATTATTGACGTTGCGCCAAAATTTAACATTTCAGAAATATACCTTTTTCGGCAACATCAAAGAAAAATGACGATATCCACTATGACCATCACATACACTTCGTATTATTATAAAGACTAGTCGATAATGCCCATGGGGAAATCCAATTAGGCAGAAGGACAATGAAAAAATTCATTTCGCTTTGAAGCCATTACAGTGCACCTAAAACTTTGAGGCCAAATAACTTGGAAACGAGGTAGTGACGTCAATAATCTTTCACCGCATGGGTAACTAGAGACCACCTAGGACCATTTTGGGTAATTTTCCCAAACCTGGGTCCCCAAATCCGTTTCGAAATAGACGTGTTGATGACGTCATCAAAAAACCTTTAAACCCCTATATCTCTGCAACCGCTTGCCAAAGGTACATCATCCTATGCATTTTCTTCATCAGCATTCCAAGATCTCTACGATGAAGGCAACAGATATACAAATTAAAAAAAAAAAATTAGTACTTTTGAAGGGACTTTGCTGACGTCAGCAAAATTTTTTAAACCCTTATCTCCTCAGGCGTTTCACGAAAACATATTATCCTATACGTTATTTTTAACCTCTACACATTACAGACAAAGAATAAACAAATTTCGCTAATTTTTTTATATGCACTGCACTGCTGACGTCAGCAAAACATCTAAAACAACATTAATTTAATATAGGATGTTGACGTTAAAGTAGTGTTATTGACGTCGCGCCATAACGTCAGAAAATTTAACATATTAGACATGCATTTTTCGGCGACATCAAAGCAAAATGAACACATATACTTTGCCTGTTACAGACACACAGACACATTCTCCGTATTATTATAAGAGATACGTAACAGTATTACAAAGCATATTATACTTTGTAGTTCACAATTCTGGAATTTGTGGGTTTTAAACTTGCAAAAAGAATCTTAGTTTGCTCTCTGCTTAGGAAATTATAAAAGTCATGTTTCTGTTTTGCTTGAGTAGTTTAGGACTATTAAGCACATTTTATTAAAATTTCACAATTTTTATTCAGAAAGAAAATCATGTGTCAAATTTTAAACAGTATATATACCGTAATGATCCGAACAAGCGCCCTGGGTGCTTATTAAATTTTTGGATTTTTTGCATGGGCGCTCTGGCCTGGTCATGAATGGCGTGCGATCGCACGCGCACGCCTCGTCACACACCTAAAAGAAACTTGGGAGTGTGATGTCTCACGCCTCGGGACCTGTGTGGAGAGTGACGCACAAAATAGAAAACCAACAGTTTGATTTTCGATGTTAAAATGAACATTATTTGCAGTTGATAAGAATTTGAATTTGTACCATTTTCAGGTTATGCATCTCACACGAACGAAGGAATGTTGGCTCGTCGAAGCGAACTCCCCATTTTGTCATATAAATTTTTACCATTCGTAATTTACAGAATAAATGATTTACCTGACCAGTGAAATCCCCGTTATCGAGCTCACGTGACAGAAATCCCCCGCAACAACTTTTATCTACAATTAAATCCATGATATAATGCCTGTTCCGCCTGTAAGTGCAGTTTTGCAGACTTGCTTCATCCGTGCTCCATCAGCGTTCACCTCTGCATTAGTTAAGAACCGCATGGCTGGATTTCTTGAGTTAGACCTGATTACCAACGACGAAGGGGCCAGGCAATAGAGATTCATGTCTACGTAGTTCTTTTAACTAAGTCAGGAGTCAATGAATTAGCTAGGATGGTCAGGTTGGCTATGAATAGGCTTGCTCGTGGATTAAAAGGACCAGAACTATTCAATAATTCTGAGATCTAAGCAAATGGAAGTGTCCGACCAAGACGGAAATCTATTGGACGTTTTGTCCGACGAAAGTTTGAAACAAGCTACAGTACTGTGAAAAGGTTTGTTAACATCGTGGTTCGTGTTTATTTCATGTTACGCACGAACCATGATAGCCCACGATGCGTATTTTTTTAACAATCGTGGACCTCACGATCATGTTTCGTGGACTACACGAACAAAAATTAAACATTACACCGTGGCGTCCACGATAGATAACTTCTATTGTAAAACAACAAAGACCGTATTAGTTTATCAATTAAATGAAAAAACCGACGGCAAAAAAATAAATTAACACTTGTTGTTTTATTTCGTTGTCATAAATCTAGCTATTTAATAGATTTTAATCGTTCGTGAATCAAAATGCGATGTAAAAAAACATTTCTATCGCCGCTTTTCGTTTATAAACTTTTAAAATGCGATCTAAAAAAAACATTTCTATCACCGCTTTTCGTTTTTAAACTTTTAAAATGCAATCTAAAAAAACATTTCTATCGTCGTTCTTCTTTCTTAAACTTTTAAAACGCGATCTAAAACAGCATTTCTATCGCTGCTTTTCGTTTATAAACTTTTAAAATGCGATCTTAAAAAACATTTCTATCGTCGCTTTTCGTTTTTAAACTTTTAAAATGCGATCTTAAAAAAGCGTTTCTATCGCCGCTTTTCGTTTATAAACTTTTAAAATGCGATCTAAAAAAACATTTCTATCGCCGCTTTTCGTTTATCAACTTTTAAAATGCGATCTAAAAAACATTTCTATCGCCGCTTTTCGTTTATGAACTTTTAAAATGCGATCTAAAAAAACATTTCTATCACCGCTTTTCGTTTATAAACTTTTAAAATGCGATCTTAAAAAACATTTCTATCGCCGCTTTTCGTTTTTAAACTTTTAAAATGTGATCTAAAAAAACATTTCTATCACCGCTTTTCGTTTATAAACTTTTAAAATGCGATCTTAAAAAACATTTCTATCGCCGCTTTTCGTTTATAAACTTTTAAAATGCGATCTAAAAAAACATTTCTATTACCGCTTTTCGTTTATAAACTTTTAAAATGCGATCTTAAAAAACATTTCTATCGCCGCAGACAAATTTTTTAACTTGATAAAACCTGAAACAAACAAATTAACTTTAACAAAGACTTTTTTGAAAAGAAAAAAAATTAAATTATACTGGCTATAAAAATCGTGGAGCTTGCGAAAATAATCGTGGGACACACGATCCTTCGTGGAGATAATAATATTAGCGTGGTGGCCACGATAGAATGTTTGAATGTTTGTTGTACGATTTTATCGTGGTTCGTGTGCACCACGCTCGTTACACGAACACAATGTTAACAAACCTTTTCACAGTACTGTATGGACATGTCTGACAAAACTGGAAATTTTGTCTGAAGAGTCTCCAAAAATTATTTTGAGGATTGCCTCTTAGGAACTTTTTTAGGAATCGCGCGCCTACTCACTTTCATCGCACCCCTAAATAGAACTCAGGCGTATGATGTTTGTCACACGCCATCGCAGCTTAGGAGTGTGACCTACTGCACGCCAGTCATTTTACTCATGACAAGGCCTGGGCGTTTAATCGAGGGGGGGGGGGGGCTTAAAAAATGCTTATAAATTTTTCCTAGTTTTGAGGTAATTTTCAATTTTTTTTTTCTTTCTGAAAAATAAAACTGAACAAAAGATGTAACAAAATAAACTTTAGTCTTTCTAGAGTTCTCAATATAAGAAAGTAAAATTTTCAAATAAGCGCCCAGTTTCTCAAGGTAGTTTTCGATTAAGCGCTCCCTTTTAACAGGTGGGCGCTTATTCGAGGGGGGGCGCTTATTGAACTTTGAGGAAATTACCTGGGCGCTTATTTGAGGGGGGCGCTTAAAAAATGCTGGGCGCTTAATCGGATCATTACGGTATTCAAAGAATCACAATGTCTAAGAATAAATTTACTTCGTAGAAAACAGCTGGAAGGAACAGTTTTGAACTTCGGTGAAGAAATCAGCAGCGTCAGCGGTAGGGTCTGTCAACTAAACAATATCTGTAAAAATCATCTCTTTCCATGGATAATGGTTACTCAAAAGGAACAGTACCTAGTTTCTCCCCTTTTTTGGGTGAAGGTTCAGCAAATACACCGTTTTATAGTGGGGTATATTTGCTGAACCTACCTTTCCTATAAAGATCCTTTTTACCCTGAATGGGTTGTTTCTATATCTTTTGACCCATTTCTCTATGTATGTCTGATCCTGGTTGTGATAGATCTCATAGCTTTTTTGTGTTATGATTGGGATTTTGCATTTTATTTTCAAATATAGAATTAGAAAGAAAGTAGGTAAGATGATTTGTTATGTATGTTTAATATGATGGATGTACATTTGTTTTTGCATGGATTGGTAGTGTGTCCTTATTACAAATTTTAAGAGCATTATGGTTTTTTTTCTAATAACATGTTGCATTTTTAGATGTAAATATATATACATATATATAGCATGGTCACTTCACATGTGAGATGGCAAATATAGTTGAAGCAGAGCACCCGTACTCTTATCATGACGATGATGGGTCAGAAGTTTCATTTCAAGTTGGTGATAGATTTATTTTGTTAGCAAAATCCAGCGAAGACTGGTGGAAAGTTCAACGTACAGGTGTATTCAATGGCAAAAGTGTTTGCTACGTTCCAGCCAGTTACATGAAAGAAATTAACATGAATCCAAGGGGTGAACGGAATTACGGGAATCAATATGTCAATTTGGATGTCTATCGAAAGATAATTAATAAAGACTTTGATGGTCTTGCTAAGTTGGGAAATCAAACAATGGTTGTCAGCAAGCAAATCTCAGTCGATGATGCATCTAACAATAAAGAATATGAAGAAGAGGAGCAAAGTATTTCGGTAGGTCTATTGATCTATACTTAATAATTGTGCTTGGCCAGCAAGTTTGAAAGGCGTAATAAAAGCTGTTTCATACCTATTAACACCTCCCTATCATCAAGTATTTGTTACCTTCATTCTTATAACTGTTGTAATATAGAAACCTTGGCTATCTTATATAGTTATGCTGTGTGGTCTCACTACCATGTGTAGAAATTAATTTTTAATTGTGTTATACTTTATATTGATAACTTTATATTCTGTTATACAACTAGGTTGTCAACTTTTATATGTAATTCTAAGCTAAGCATTGCACTATACATTATCATAATGATTGCTAATACACTGGATCAGAGAATTTTAATAATTATTTAACTTTTCTCAGTGTTTCGAAAAGCAAATTTTTGGCTTCTACAATTTCCGTTGGATGTGTCTGATTTGTGTTGTATAAATGTAATAAATATAAAAATAAATAATATAAAGTTTGATGTCTACATTACAGATTGAGGATGATGAAGACGATGATGCTTTTGCAAACAGCCTAGATGACATACCAGAAGATATACGAAGTTTGACATTGAATGATTCAAGTGATGTAAGTTTTAGGTTCTTTGCATTGTTTGCTATTATCATTTGTAGCTTTCCATTTTTATTTTATTTCTTCTTTTTTCTTCCCATTCTCTTTTTGTTTTGTCCTTGATTGTATGTAGTTTATTTTGTGTATATTTGTTAATACAGTTCATTTTTGTTTCTAGTTATCTCCCGCAACTCCAACTTCTCCCCTCTCGTTTGAAATATCTCCACGTCCAGCTCGAATGAAATCATTCACATTGCCAAAAGGATGGAAAAAATGCAATGACGACAATGGCCGTTCTTTTTATTTTAATGAAGAGAAAAAGGAATCGATGTGGAAACCACCAAGAGCCTCAATTAAAGAAAGCAAATCACCTAGAACTGAAAAGTCTTCTGAGGTTAGTTTTGTAGTATTTACATTACTAAACTCTAAACCGTGCAGTTCATAAGAATAGGTAAAAAACTGCAGTTAATGTCTAATCATCTTAGCATTGCTGTAAAAACTGATGATCAAAGGTAATAATATATAAGCTGTGTTAGAAAGAGAAAAAGTAAACGTTACCCTTTCTTATTTATAGCTTGCTTCAACTCTTACATACTCCGCTTCTTCCAGTGATGTTAGTGTTCCTAATGGTTGGCTGGTTGAGATAGAAAAAAATACAAATGAAGCAATATTTGTAAACTCAATTACAAAGGAGAGGGTAGGAGGGTTCTTTCAATATTATACAAACCCTTTAAAGTCAAATCTGTTCCCAGTAATCTCAAATGTTTCCCTTTTACGAAAGTTTTTAACATAACATTTATTTTCTGCTGATAGACAAAAAAATTTAGTGACCTCCTAGACAGGAGATAATATACCCACTCGTTAAGATAATTACAGTCAAATGGTATTGGTTGTAAGCAACAAACAATTAATTAAAAGGATAAACCTTCACAACACAGCTTTGATAAATAATTCATAACTTGAAATCTGACATGAGTTTGTAAATCTGAAATGATCTGAGACTCACATGAGTGATTATTACATGAATATGTTAGGAGATGCGACAAATTATAATCGAGATACAACTTTTTCAGCGGGGTGAAACCTTTTTACAGAAATAAATTTTTTGGCTGGGATCATTATAACTACAAGGTGCTGCAATAGAAATAAAATTTTTAAGACAAGAGAATATAAAATCTTTTTTGTTACGATAAAAAGGTGCTCTTTATAATATTGTGATAGAAGTAAACTAGAGAAAGAAAATAATTGTTCTTTTTATCGAGAACATTTTATTATTAGAGTCAGACTCAGCAAGGCAGTTGTCTTAAAGTGATATATTACTAATGCATAACCATCTCTAAACATACTGTTAAAAAAGTTATATTATTTTTGAAAATTTCACTGTATTTATGTTTCTACTCTCCTTTGATAACCATTTAATCTTGAGCGAGTACTACAAGTTGTATCAATTTAAACAAGGTGGCAACTTTAAAAATCAATTTATTTCAAAAAACTTTCAAGGCGAAATTCTATTTGCTTGTTTTTTCACATGTGCAATTTATTTAATATTTGCAATCACATTCTCCCACACATAAGCAGCATTTAAGTTTAGTGAGAAAATGAAAGCGATACTCTCATACGAAAGTTTATGGTTCCTTCCAAATTTGCTGACATTATACCAATATTTTTTTGTTATCACTTTGCATTTGAATCAACAATTGCAGAGGAGCGTCAACAAGCGTGTTGTTTATAGGCTGAGAAAAGGGGGAAGAAGTGTGTATAACGAGGATAAAAAAATCTGTAAAAAAGCAGAAACAAAACATACCTGAGTGTGTGGTATGAAAAAACGTTTGCTATCAATCAGAGAGAGAATTGTTGAAGAACAATGTTCTTAGACACCCAGTGTTGTTTATTTTTAACAGATAAACTTAAAAGATGATCTTGTTTTTGTGTTTCAATTATTTGGCCATTTGTGACATAAAGGCCAAAGGTTGTGTCTTCCTTGTTAATAAAACTGCCCCAAAAATACCTGTCTACTAATAATAATTATTTCTTGTTTTTTAAAATATATAGTTTATTTTTTGTGTTCCTACTTGTCTTTAGTGGAAATCATGCACAGATAAAAATGGAAGGGCCTATTTTTATCACTTGAATGGACCAGGGACAGTATGGGAACTACCAGAGGTGTGCTTATTAATTATACTTTTTATGAATGAATGATCATGGGACAAAATACTACTGTATTTTCTTTCTTAGGTTGACAACACAGGGAAAAAATCTGCACGAAGGAAATCCTTTGATGAGTCCCTTGAGTCTATGATACGTAGAAGAACTATAAGCAATAACTCACCATCGCATCGAAATTCAAAATGTCAATCTGTTGTTCTGCGATCATCTTCGAGTTTGTCTTCAGAAGAAGGGAGCAGACACAGCCCTGTTGTTTCACCTCGGATGAAGGATAAGCATAATGTATGTTTTTAAAATATTTTTAAAATTTAGTAAAGTATTTTCTTTCTTCAACACGTTTGTGTCTTTCTATTTAATGTATTCAACTGCATAATTTATATGTAGAACTGAAAGGTGTTATGCGTACTATGTTTTTACACCTCTACATTTATGTCAATCTAAATGCTTTCTCTATACATGTATGTTTTGCTATGTTAATTTCTTAGAGAAAGCATTTCATGTCAAAGAAATTTTTTGATAATTATTTTGTTTTAAAAGCAACACGAATACTTGGAATTTTTTTCTATTTAATTTATTTTTCCTGTTTTACTATTTAATTTTATATGTTTTGTTCAAACTAACAATTGTTTTCATAATAATAACTGTTTGTTTATGCACAACTTTCTAGATAAATGTTCACTTTCCAATCATTGTAAATACATTTTTATTTAATAATTTCATTCAACACTAATATACGCACATGCATTATATTTACAGAACCACAAACGCTCTGATTCCAATCAGTCTTTTGAGATTATTGAAATGACCCCTGAGTTGGATGCACTGGTAATGCTTCTTTCACTGTTTACTAATGTTTTTAACTAAAAATTGTGTTCAGTTTGTGACGGTGTTGTGTTATCATAGAATGTCAACAGACCAGAAAAAGAAGGACTGTTGTATCAGAGGAAAGTAATGGAGGGGGGACGTCATGTAAAGAAGGCAGTCTGGCAACAAGTCTACTGTTGCAAGTATGGATCCAGCCTGGTATTTTACAAGGACCAAAAAATGGCTTGTGCTGTAAGTAAACGTCGTGTTAATTTATCTTTTTAACATTTACAGTTTATTTTAATGTTAAATGTCAATTTTATCTGTTATTATTATATATTTTCTTCTTTATTATATATTGATGATAACTGTATAATTCATAGAAACCTGGTTATCCCACTGGTAAACCAGAATCAAGCTTAAACCTTCTGGGTTCTGTACTTGACCATGTTTCGAAAGACAAAGCAAAAGGAAAAAAGAATGTGTTTCAGGTGATTATTTATGGATACAACTAAGGTTTTTGTCTGACACATTTTTAGAATGGTTCTATTCAAATAACATTTGTTTGATAACTAATTGTAGATTTTGTGTTACATAGATTTCGTCATATGGTGGGCAAACAGTGCAGCAATTTGTTGCAGAAAGTCAAGTTGACATGGGGGAATGGTTGACATTGGTGCTCACCACTATAAAACGATTGGTTAGTACTTAGAAATTTCTGTTTATTAAATTTGACTAGTGCTTTGTAAATTAAGATTGGATGTGCAAGATTTTGTGTGCACTACATAAGTTAACATGCATGTTCGTGCACAACAATTTTTGTGCATGTAATTTTAACTCTCGCAGGTCATTCATGCTAACAAAGAATTTCTTTATTCTTCTTTATGCTAAACATTCTTATGCAATGTTAATCTTAACACTAGTTGATAAACTTGTGGAAAAATCCACTTAGCCAGAGAAGAAAATGGCAAAGATACATTATTTAAATTTTGATGACGCCCTGCACTGCCCGCTAATGTACATAAAAAGAAAGTTGTTAACAACAGACAGATCTTACCTGGACAAGAATGGGAGCCTGAATTTCCCTTTTCGTTTTATCTTGGCACAATTGAAAAACCCGTAATGGCTGCCACCTTGCATCTCCCATTTGTTGTTTCATATTTCTTTGGTCTATCTGATTTCCATTTCTATGAAAAAAATGCATGCGCAGGTCTCTCTTGTAAGCTCAATGCAGCCTTTAAGTTTCTTCTTCTTTAATATCCCTATCTTCTTCTTTAATGTCCCTAGTAACAAGTATTTTTTGCTTAGCAACCAATATTTTACATGTTTGGCTTTCCTGGGGCATTGTTGTATGGTAGATGTTACAACATAACACCTTTAAGAACATAGAACAAAATATTCTCTAAACCAGAATTATAGGCATAATTTATGGGGAAGATATACAGAAAATGTCCTCTGTCTTTTTTTTCTTTCTCTGATTGCGTTGTTCACTGCTTCATATTGGATTTTATCTTCTTTATAATTCGAAAACCCAGCATATATTTTGCAAAATGAGAACCTTAAAGGTATCACCTTTCCTGTCCCAATGTTTTTTTCCATGGCTTTATCCTTTAAGATACCTGTCACTTTTTACAATGTGGTAAAGCCATTCATCCCTGCAGCTGTTCCATCATCCAAAACTGGTAATGCACTTATCTATGATAGGCTTAATACTATACAAGATTCCCATACAATGAATCAGAAAATGGACCGGAACTTTCACAACACAAATGTTTGTAGTACATGAATTTATGACTGTATTTCATTGTGGAAATGAGTTTTACCACGTTCCGTTTCTCAATGCTGGTTAAGCAGTATTTTGAATATGAAAAAATATCCAAAATTGAACAAAATCTGAAGAAATCTCTTTCTGGCTCTGTCTATTTTTCTCATAAAATGGCTCCTAATGATTTTGTTTAAGAAAAATTCTCCTTGTTACCTAGACCGCCAATTTTCACTTCTTCAAAAGTGAATTTTAACTGTGATATATCATACAAATTAATAACAACCGTAAACCTATTTTTAAAATCGAAATTTTTGCTTACGTTGTTTGTTACTCTTCCCAATGAATTTGACACTGTTTTATATTTCTGACTTACTTTCTGATTTTGTGATTTCTTCTACCAGTCTCTTTATTTCGTATGTTTTTCCAATTTACACGGTTTCTCTACTATCACTTTTATTTTCCCAATTAAAATTTTTATCTATTATTGTTATATTGGCAATTGCCTCTTTATATCATATTAGCACCCTGGTAAAGAGTAAACATATAACAAACAAGTAAGAAAAACTAGTCACAGTATTAGTGTGCTAAACTAGCTATATGGCCCATGTATAAATCCACTTTAGGCAATTAACTGTATATAAAAAAAATGAAATAAAAAAAAAACATGTATGAAATAAGTTTAAAATTTTAAAATGATTAAGTTTTTTGCGCGAATTACCAATATTATAAATTTTTTAAATAAAACAAAGGCAAAAAAATACAAAAAGAGCAGAATCAGGTTTAGCAAATGTGACAACTTACATCGGCCATTTTCTTAAGGGAAAACAACACATCCACTTTGCCAGACACAGGGAACATACTCTAGTGGAAGTATATAATAGTATGTAATATATATAGTATGTAATTGTCAGTAAATAGCCTTTTCTTAGTCAAATTTAGCTAGATTTTTCTATCAAGCAGGAGAAAATAAACTACAGTGTAACTAAATGCAAGAGTAAACATTAGTTTAAAAATTGAGGTGGTTCGTTATAAACTCATTTCTCTCAATATTTCATTTGTACCCACACAAAACTCAGTCCATAACAGGTGTTTGTAGCTGAGATTTCGGCTAGAAGAGTGTAACCTTTATGTAAGCAGAAAGTTTCATAATCCCTCATCCCAGTTTGGCCATGTAAGTTGATAGTTTTCATAAAGTGATCAGCTGATATTGAATATTTAGCTGTTACAAAATTGTTTAGGGTGTAAAATACTACTCTTGTTTTACTATTTACCAGGTGTTAAATTCAATTATTATTTTTTTTATTGCTAATTATTATTTTTATTTTTATTTTTAAATTTTGTTTTTATTGCCAAAACAAAAGAAGTGCATGTATGGTAAACCACGGTGAGTTTTAATGACAAAATTCTTGTCATCAGAAATATATGCGAAAAATGATGTGTTTTGCACATGCAATTTTTTAAAAGTAGGAGAAGAAAAGACTTGATTATGTTTCCATGGTGATGAAAAAATTAAAAATAGAGTAATTAGTGGTTTCTTTGTATTCTCCTTAATTAGTTGCGTGGGAGAAATCGAAAGTCCCTCTTAAAAAGCTTAGATTGTCTATCAAACTTTTATTTCCAACTTCATGCTGAAGCTAAGTGAAATATTTTTTTGTATAAAAAAACTTTATGGTTTGTTTTTGCTGTGAATTTAGTTATATGAAGGATGCTTTTCGCCTTGGTTGTGTATTTTTGTTTCCTGTTGGTGAAAGTTACCGCGAATTAGGAAGGCTAGTAGTGACATGTGGCTGTTTCGTATAAAAAGTTTGCCTGTATTTTTCATTCTGCTGCAAGCTGTGTTAATTATAACATTCTTTGGCATTTGTCTTAATTTCACTCTTCTGTATGATACTACCTAAATTGTGTTTTCAAATAATAACTTTAAACTTTTAAAATACTCTATTATATCCTGCATGTTGCTCTCTTTTTTTATTACTTTGCACCTAGTTTGTGATCAGTTTCGGAGTCTTCACCCTTGAAGCTGTTGTTTTATGTGACTCTTTATTGTTTCAAAATAACAACACATGACAATAAGCTGTAGAAATTTGTTCATGACTAAAAGGCGATCCACATACCATATATAGCAGTAACATACCATTATAGTTTCTATTGTAAAAAATGGGGACTTTCCTGAAGTGTAGCTACATAGAGCGGCCACACCTTCTAAAATCTTCTAAACAACCTAAAAAATGAGGACTTTTCTTCAATGAGTCTTCAAAATTTGGAGAAAAAATGATTCCTCCTAAAATGTCCTAAAATTGTTTATCCTGACATGCAGTTTTTTTTCTATCGAAGTAGTTATTTTTGTTACCATGTTTTGGAAGAAGATTGACCAGATATGTATGCTAAAATAGCTTTGTTGTTATTAGCAAAATGTTCATTCCCTTTTTAAATTTTGTTAAAATCTCCTATAATAAATATCGAATGATTTTATACCTTTTTGTGTTTTCTTTTAAGTTTCGATCCCAAAGCCTCATCAAATCTCCTACAATTGTAGTATTTCAAATCCGTACTTTCAATCTGTCCCTTCTTATTTTTTTTTTATTTCCAAAGAAACCTAACAAAGTTTTTAGCTCCAAAAAATTCTTAACTTTTATTGCAATTTTAGTATTTGAATGGTTAGATGAGTTAATTCTAAATAAGAAAAAACAACATTTATCTGATTTTCAGAATTTTAGCTCCGGTAAAGAAGCCGCATAGTAAAAGATAGTTTTTTAATTCAGTTTGTTTACATAATTCAGTTAGGTATACATAAAAATTGTTATATGTTTACGACTGATGCTCTCATCAGTCGTAAACATATAACATATATCGTTTACAAACTATGCGTTTTTAACTACATTATACTGTATAGTATACTGTATACTGTATAGTATACTGTATAGTTTAGTGTATACTGTATAGTATACTGTATACTTTAGTGTATACTGTATACTTTAGTGTATACTGTATAGTATACTGTATACTTTAGTGTATACTGTATACTTTAGTGTATACTTTAGTGTATACTGTATACTTTAGTGTATATACTTTAGTGTATACTGTATACTTTAGTGTATTTATACTTTAGTGTATACTGTATACTTTAGTGTATACTGTATACTTTAGTGTATATACTTTAGTGTATATATACTTTAGTGTATACTGTATACTTTAGTGTATACAGTATACTTTAGTGTATATATACTTTAGTGTATACTGTATACTTTAGTGTATATATACTTTAGTGTATATATACTTTAGTGTATATATACTTTAGTGTATATATATTTTAGTGTATATACTTTAGTGTATATATATACTTCAGTGTATATATACTTTAGTGTATATATACTTTAATGTATATATACTTTAATGTATATATACTTTAGTGTATATATGCTGCCTGTATGTTTAAAAGTTTATATGTGCTGAGATATGTTTGTTTACGTTCAAAACCAATTGTTATAAATCCTGTTACATGTCGTCACTTGTTTGTTACTTAAGGCGACACTGTTTTTATTTTTCTAAAGCTTTGATAATATATTATACACATATAAGATAATTGGAGCATGTTTTAACATGTAAAACATGTAATAGTTAAGCGTGCATGAGTATATATCTCGACATGAAGAGAATATTTTTTGTTTGTTCGCCTGTTGTAAGCTTTAAATAATTTTATTTTTAAGCATGTTGTTAGCATGGCTTTGTATACTGTAGAAAGCTTATGTTAAAGATTCAGGATCCCTTTCTCACTAGCTTTGTTACAACTAAAATATTGACTGAAAGTTTGTTGTGATAATATTTATTTAACTCACACATGGAGCATCCATTATAGAAAGCAAACATGACCCCACAAACGATATGATTCTGTTCTTTGAAAATTTCTGAATAATCTTATGAAACTTCAGTTTTTTTATTTCGAAGAATGAAAGAAAAACAAAGAACGAAAGAAATTTTTTAATTATAACAATGTTAAGTTTCAGTTTGCACTAAAATGATAAGTTTCATTTTAAAGCTTTATGAAAATAGAGGCGACTAAAGTGGTTATGCGTTGGATGAGAAAGAACAATAAAGGGATTATTTTGTTACAATACTATATTATTGAAATATAAAACATATTAGTGGTATCTTCAAATTAATATGGTATTTTTTATTAGTCATTTTATCTTTTTGGAATACATGACGAATCCATCTACCCACTCTTTCTTTATCTGATCTTTTGCTTTAAACTTGTTGTCACGGCTTGATCTGTATATGACTTTAATCGATTAACTTAATCTTCACTCTGGCCAGCTTTTAGGATAAGTTTTAAATTGTTAATCTTGAGCTATTGTTGTATAAATAATTTTGGGAAAAATTTAAAATTTAGTTAACATTCTTTGCGAGAATATATATTTTCTTATTATTAATTTTTTTTATTTTCAATGAGGCACTCTTTTTTTGTAACCTTAGTTATTGTTCAATAATTCGTTTTGAGGAGATTTAATTTTTAATTTTGACATTCTATTCTTTGTCAGGAAACACTCTTCCACTGATAGTTTTTTTTATCTTTTTTTATTTTCAGCAGGCCACTCTAAACTTATATATAACTGTTAAAAAAATTTGACAGCAGGCTTTATAATGACTTCATGCTTAATTAGTTCTAATAATTCACAGCGTACTTATAATAAGCATCTTCTTCCGTTTTATATCCTTCCTGTTCTTATGAAAGAGATACATTTTATTTTTATGAAAGCTTCATTTAAAAAAACTCATGTGTGTTATAGGTTTTTTGTAAACACAAGATTTCATGTTGTAACACAAACTTCTTGATGTAAACAAACTTTTTTTGAAAACAACTTTCAAAATTTGAAATTATAACGTAAAGAAGGGAGTACTCTTTGTGCTTAACTCAGTAGCATTGATAATAAGTTCGACTATTTATAATGTTCTGTAATGGGGAATATTGTTTATATTCAAGAGGAGCATATTATAAAAAGATGTTTAAATTGTTTGGACAAAGAGAGAAAGAGTCTGCAGGACCTGTTACGTTGCTAGTGTATAAATGTAACAAGGTAAGACCTAACGAAAATATTTTGATTTTACTAAAATTTATATTTATGGAGCTATATTTAGCCTATATTTATAATTCTGGAGGGATATTTAGCTAATATTTATAATTCTTAAGTATTTTTTCTTTTAAAAGTACCATTTTTCTATTAGTTTATTACAACCTTTTAAACTTTTCTTGCTGCAGGTGTTACATGCTATTCATCAGGAATTTAATTTTTGTTACCTGGGAGTTAATTAAGCACAATGTTTAGAAGTTATCCAATTAATAGATCATGCCAGGATTGATTAAAATCATGCCAGGATTGATTAAAATTATTGCATATTATGTTTTCTAAACAAATGTTAGAAGTGTTTGTAAAAAGATGACTCTTGTGATATTAAAGGTCGTAAAAAATTCATAGTATTAAGGTTAATCCTAGCAAGTCAGGAAAAATTTAATTCGAGTTTGAAATTATAGATGAACTTCCTGTTGGGAAGTGATTAAGTCGCTATGAAGAAAAAATATGTTTCAACTTACCAAATTAATTCTAGGAACATTCTTTTAGCAACTTTTCAGCACCAAGTAACTAAACACGTTATCACAATGAAAATTTATCATTCATATTTGTATCTTATATGAACAGATGTATTTAGCAATGTCAAGTTCTGAATGTGTCCTGTCATGTTCTGACATATTATTTGAATGGTACCCTACACACCTTATCAGTAAATTTTTCTGAGGGTTCTGTTGTTGGTGCTATCTCCAGAAAGGGTTGTTTGAAAAATTGACAAAAGCCTAAAAATGATACCAAAAGTATGTTTCTTTTTTATCTTTTAACTAAGTAGTTTATTCAACGATGTGGTTTTTGGATAATCATTATTATATTTTTAATATGTTATTATGTTTTTATTTTTCAACTTAATAAGATTTTTAATGTCTGCGTTTTATGATGATATTGTCAGTGTGCCGTTTTAACCCTATTCGGTCCGGGGTTTTTCGAACATATTATCAATGCATGAAAAAACGCTAAAAATTTCCCGAAAATCCGATTTTCCCGATTTTCGGGTAAAATCCGAAGAAATCGGGAAATCGGATTAATCACGCGCCCGAAATTTACAGAATGATCCCCCCTCCCTTGATGAAATAAATTGTTGTAGGTTTCAAATTCTAGAGATAATCTTAAGGAAAGTTTTTATATTTCCCCCATTATAAGGATTTCATAGAGATTTTTAGAGGTGGCTCTGAGAGGTATGGGACTTTAAAATTTGTCACGCAAGTGCCTATTTAAGTATCATAACGATGTGAGTAGGGTTAAATTTAAAGTAACAACGCTAATTGTTACCATTTTCAGGAAGAAGAAGAACCACTTCCGCCTCCACCGCCTATGATTGACATCACCGACAATGGGTATCTTGATAATAAAACACCGCCAAAGGTCTCCTATTCTCCACCTACAGATTTACCGTTACTTTCACCAATATCTGCTGGGGGCCGACCGACAACGCCGACGTTGCCTAAGAAACTACAGCAATCTGATAAGGAAAAAGCCAGCTTCAGAGGGTTTAAGAGAACATTCTCAAAGAAAGGTAATTTTATGTGTTTTAGATTTTGACATAGTAATGAAAATCCAAAAAAAAATTTGAACCTGATGAGGAATTTCATTGGACATTTGCTCTCCCTTTAGTCTTATTTAGTCTCCTCTTTGAATTTGTGAATAAATGTTATTTTGCTGAAGTCATATTAACCTTTTTCTTTAAATCCAAATAATGCCATTTGTCAAATTTTATAGATTTTGCAAGTAATTATTTTCGCCGTTTCGACTCTCCCGTAACTAAGAAATTGTGGAAATGTTTTAATTTATAAGCTTTGGAACAAAAATACTAATATAATGACCGTGGTTTGTAACTGGGAATCGATAATTAGCTACACTTTACGTTTTGAGTATTTTTTTTTCGAGAAAATTAATTTCGCGTATAAGCCAGTTAAAATTTTGGCGTAAATTTTTACTCTCGAATGAGTTTGAGAACGTTTTTTCACGCGTATGAAACGTCAAGTCGCACAATTTGCCGAAATTTCTCAATTTATAGTAAACTGCTTTTCATAATACTATATATATTTTCGCTACTATATTATCAGTATTATATTTTGACCCCGTTACTGCAGAACTCTTTGACAACATGGCCAGAACTCTTTAACCACGTGGACAATCTGAAGAGAAAGTATTGAAACAAAACTACAAGACTCCATTGTGATTCAACATACTAAATTTTAAGGCCCAGTTTTCACTCTGGTACAACAATAACGCGAGTGCGTTTTTATTCAGTTTTAACGTCGAACAACAACGAAGAAGAAAAAGAGAAGAAGAAGATCAAGGACAAACTTAAAAAGTATTTGGTGCGCAGACCAACCTACTCAGACTTGGAGAAAAATGGAATAATAAAAGGTAGGAGAAAGTAAAAGTGATGTGTGTGGTGTGTGGATAGGTGGTGCGTGTGGGTGGCGTGTGGATGGGTGTGCGTGTGGGTGGCGTGTGTACGCATAACGGTCGTGTTCAGTCCAATCCATCACTCTTCGTAACACCAAGAGCTCTGAAGACCATGCCATGGTGAGAATTTTCTTTGTTATTCTGCCTTCCTTTAATTTTTGAAACTCTTTTATTTTATAGATTATGTGTTTGGAGAATCTATTGCCAAACTATGTGAGCATGAAGATACACTCGTCCCTCAGTTTGTTATTCAAATTATCAGTGAAGTTGAACGAAGAGGTTTGTGTTTGAGTTAAAGATGAAACTGTATTTGGAGTTGATGTATATGTACCGCTGTAAGAATGAGTTTTCGTGGTCACAGTGTAAAGATTATGCATGTCTAATATTATAGTTTCCTACATCCATTCTTCTTTTTCTATTTGTTTAAAATACAAAAGATTTATCAGCCTACTGCAATTTTTGTTAAAAGAAACATTAACAATGCCATAAAGAAATAGTATTAAGTTATAATGTATTAAAATTTCAAGTAAGGGCATGGAATTCAATTTTTTATATTATGAGACTGCTAAAATTGTTATCCTAAGTTGTTCTTAAATCAAAAACTCCTTTTTCATCTTACTATTTTTGATGCGATTCCCCACCCACCTTCGAAGCCGAGTAGCACGCTTAAGCTACTTTTGTGTTTCTAAAAAAAACCTGTATGTTTTCGCCAAAAAGGCACAAGAATACATACATCTGGCATCCAACGTGTGTTCTCTGGCTAACCCTTTTAATTTTGTATCGAACCAATAACTGGTAGTTGACGCTGTAAAGAGCTTTTCTGATAACAGTGTGTTTAATGTTTAGGACTGGAAACAGATGGTTTGTACAGAGTATCTGGAAATCTTTCTTCGATTCAAAAACTTCGAGTAATGGTTGACCATGGTAAGTGCGATAAAAATCGGGCTTTTTCGTTGTTTTATTGTGGCGACGTAGCTTAGCGGTTATAACTCTCGCACTTAGTGCGAGAAACCAGGGTTTAAAATATGCACATCTCTCTATCTAATATGCTTTTTAAGTTGATGGAAAACAATTGCTGTGTTTTCTACCTAAAGGAACCGATAGGACCATAAACAAGAGGCAAAACTCGATAGACCTTGCTCGACCCTTTAACATTGAAAAGGTTTTGTCTAAACTAAGGCTTGTGAATAATATCGTCTCTTTAAGAAACGTCGAAGTTTTCACAACAATACACACTATGGAGCTTTTAGTGATATAAATCCAAGTTTTAGGCCTGTTTTGTGTAAAACAAAATTGTGACTTCTTTTGAGCTAATTTTGAATAGGTTGTTGAAGTGAGTCTATATGCAATATATGTATTTTTTAGGCGAGCATGTCGATTTCAAGCAACCGGAGTGGAATGACATTCACATCCTGACTGGTTCATTAAAATTGTACTTCGAGAGTTACCTGAACCTCTTTTTCCGTTTGCATTGTTTGATCGGTTCATAAATGCTATGAGTAAGTGTGCTCCGTTTTAGTGAAGAATTTGGTTGAAGTAAGATTGCGCACGAATAACAATATATACTTCCTGAGCATATATTATTTGTTGTGCCACACACAGCTTTCGTAACTTTCATATAAGTGTTTGATATCCTCCTATAAATAAATAACCTGTCACAACGGTTTATTTTGATATGTCGTACCTGACCTCGGCATGAAACCGAGCCTTATTTTAATACGTGAAAAGTGAAAAAGGTTTGGTCATAACAGCTGCAAAAGAGTACGGTTTAGGCGAAGTTGAGCTGAAATTTACGCTCAAGCTGAATTTGCCATGCTAAGTCAAGAAATAGGGAAAAAGTTTTAAATCTTATGTTTCTAGCCACGTATTATATGGGAGGTGTGTATTAGATTTGTAAGTGATAATATCGATCTTGTTTTATAGAAAGTCCTTTCAAAGCTGAGAAGCTGAGACTCATAAAAGCATTAATTAACGAAATGCCAAGAGAGAATCGAGAAACTTTAGAAGTTCTAATCTACCATTTGGACAAGTAGGTTATGCGTACTGTTGCGTTGTTGTTGAATGAATGAATTTTCTTGTGGAATTGGACGCACTCAAATATATATATTTTCAGACAATATAGTCCGAACTATTTAGCGTCAAATTATACTAACGTTGAATTTTGCCTTCATGTAAACATTGCATGTGGTGTTCTTAAAGTAGTATCCCTATTGAAAATTGACCAACCTTACATCACTTGAAATGTCAGAAACCTTTACGGTTTTGTGTTTTTTGCTATAATCAGCTCCATCCATTTTTAATTTTTAGTTTTTTTTTTAACGTAATAAAATTTCTCTGTTATTATTACTGACCACAAATTTCGTTAAATCGCAAATTTCTCCCTTTTCCCTCAAAAAAAGTGTCAACAATAAAGTATCACATTTGTTCAATTTTTAGAGTTATCCGAAACAGCGACAAAAACCGCATGCACGCTCAGAATTTAGCCATAGTGTTTGGTCCAACGCTGATGTGGCCTGAACATGAATCTTTGAATATGACGATGGCCACTGTATATCAAAACCAAGTGGTTGAATTTATACTGACTGAATTTCGCCAGCTTTTTACAGGGCATGTGTAGGGAATTTTAATTGTGGAGTAGTGACACCCATACATACCTTACAAGAAAGTCCATTATGGCTTCAAATTCGGCTATGTTTGTTCCAACAGCTGACGTCTTAGCATCTTAGCATCCTATCATTCTGACGGGTCTTTGTTACGGGCAGTTACCGCTTAACGACAGGTTTAAGCGTTGCAACCAGTATTAAACCGACATTGGGACAGTGTCAGTCGAGCGAAGAAACTACGGGTAGATCATACACTCTTTAGATGAGCAGCTGAGAAGATCTCTTCAAGCGGAATGGTTAAGAAAGGAGAAGGAAATTGGAAATATGTATATATATGAGCTTTCGTACGAACATCCTTTTTTTATCCAGAATGAGTACCGTCTGATTAATAATAAGTTGGTCGGCTATCCTTCCGTCGCCTGGTGTGGAGTTTATCATAATTCAATTATCTTTTTGTGTATATTGATTTAAATTAATTGTTTTTATCGCCGTTTTTTTTATATTGTCGAAGGCGAAAAATACTTAGGTAAAACTGTCGTTCCAATAATGATTTTTTTTTTCTGTGCTGTGAAATAAAACAGAGTGGAAACTGACTTGGCGGATATATTTCATAGCATCTTGAACGTTGTTGGCCGTACCTAAACTTTTCTAAAGAAGTAATTTATAATTTATTTTTTTCGTGTTATAGAATTGTCTTTCGTGCTAGTTTCGTTTCGTTTTCGGATTCTATCTCTAGAAAAAGTTTGCAGTTATTTCAACCTCGTACCCAGGACAGTACGGTGTGATACAGACATTTATGTTCTCAGCCTTATACTCCGTTGGAATTTTATGCTAAGAAAAATGCGTGTGACCCTGAGAAGATGTAAAAATGCGTAAGTCCGAGGTTGTAATAATTATTTTTTATTATTTGCACGTGTTAGATCTTTTTTCTAGTTTCATGTAATTTAAATCGTGTTATTGTTTCCTTATTAGTAATTTTTGTTCGGTCGTGTTTGCGGTCCAGTTTTTCCACGCGCGTCTCTCAGATAGAAACCACGGCTTTTTGATGGATTGTTTGTGTGTAAATTTTTGGAAATGTCATGTTTTATATATATATATATAAAGATAAATATTGCAAATAACAACTACATAGTTGGAGTTTTTTCATTTGACAACCTTAAGTTTCAGTTGCCCTCTCGAGGCCATGAAGAATGATCCGAAAGTGATGTTGCCAGGGGAAAAGGCATTGGTAGAGGGGTTATCCAGTCACATGTTTATAAAAATACGTAAATTAAACATATTTTCCGCGCATTATTTTTATAAGTGCACATAAAAAATTAAACTCCCAATTTCGCTAATTTTTATCAATTGAAATGTTAAAATCTTTTAGATTTACAATCGAAAACTTTAGTTGTGGCGAAATTTCATCAATTTTGCATTTCGAGAAATAAAGTTCTCGCGAAATCAAATTATTAGCGATGAATTGTTTTTAAACTTTAAACTGTTTAAGTAAAGTTTAAGTATTATATTACAATGTTAGATTCAATTCTCGCGAAACTTCTTTAGCTTATCCTGTTGTCAAATTTTCGCGAAATATAAAAAATAAAACGTACTTTTTATTTACGAAATCGCAAACAATTAATAGCGATTTTGAAAATCAGTTTTTACACGACTCAATTGTTTTTTTATAGGTGTTTTTTCAGGTTAACCTGCAAACGTTGATAGCTACGCACAACAGCCATTTCAACACTCCTAACACGAAGCTGATTTCCATGAGTGTTTCGCCGTGAGAGGCTTGTGTCCTTCCCACCCCCCACGCCTACAAAACGGGGTTTTTTTTCACTCCCCTCTCCCCCCCTCCCCATGTGGATTACACCTTTACGATAATTTCAATGCGGGTCAAAAGACCGTAGTTGATAAATTTAAAATGGCGGAGAGATTGAGTGTGATGGAATTGAACTTAACTTTTTTCGTTTACTTCATATAGATATGTTTAATTTTACTGAGGTTCTATTTACAAGAGATGAAAACATCTGGCCGTCTGAGCGTGTTGTATGGTGAATGATCATTATAGCTAGCTACAACGAAAATGCTTTTATGAATGAATCAATTTGAAAGTCTTTAACCAATAATATAGCTAAATAGCCTAATCATCTGTTAACTGAAGTCCTCCTTAGATAGATAGATGTGCATATTTTACATGGCTAGCCTCACAAATATCGAGGGATATACCCTGTCTATTATTTCCAGGAGGGGCCATGGCTTAGATGGAGAGTCCTAGAGTATTTAATGCTCATTTTGAGCTACGCAGACCCAATTAGGGCCCGCGCTCTACTAGACAACTCCCGGCAACATCCAACGGCCCACACAATGTGCCATCTTCCCAATTTCCCGCACATGGCTTGGGTTAACCCGGGGCTATGGTAACATTCACTCGCCCATGTTGAATCGTCATCAAGAGGAATCGAACCCCGGTCTCCTGCACAGAGTACGAGAGCTATAACCACTAATCTACAGCGCCACAAGCTAAGCTTTCCTCTGTATATATTATGATTATGTAAACACGTTTTTCTTGCTTCAACAACCCTTGTATAAACTCTTTGGTTTCCACCACTCTCTTTAAAAAATGACATCAGCTTCAAAAAACATAGTTTTTATTTTTAACCTTCGAATTACAGAAATATCTGCTTTAATAAATAATTGCTGAAGTATATAGTACCATAAAAAAAACTTACTTCAAAAGGCCTTTACAGAAAAGATGCTGAACACAATAGGCAAAAGCACAAACACAAGCCTCTGCAACTTCGGCAGGCTTCAGTATTTTTTTAAGCAGTAAGTTTTGAAAAATTTCTACACGAAGTCACAGCATGTTAAATATTCTCTCAAGAAAATTCCCTTGTCTTTTTCTGTGAGCATGTCTCACTAGTAGCAACTAGACACTGGCATTTTCAATTACAGTGGTCACAACATTTGTTAGGATCATGTTGTCTACCTTCATGTGGTGATCCTGTTATGGCCAATCATCTAGGGCATTGATACAACAAAGTTTTTTATCTTTGTTGGTTTTTATACGGTGATCTTTGTTTGTGAAAATAAATATTTGTAAAATTATGGAACAATATCACAGTGTGAATTGATTCAGCATTTTTTTTCTGAATTTATATAATCCCTTACTAACACTTCGGCAATTCCTGAGTGTCAAATTGAAGACGTAGGCTGTATTTGTTTTGTTTTGCCCTTGTTAAGGATCACAGCAAATGTATTATACATTTGCTGTAGTCTCAATATAAAAAAAATAGAAACCAATATCATTTTTAAAAGTCCATCAATTTTGAAAGGTGATAGTTAACCATCCTTGGGAAATTTGGCCAAGTCGGCTCTGGTTACCCACACAGAAGTTTGAACCAGTTATTTCTATCTGTTTCTAAGTTTTTGGCCTCAAAAAGTTGTAAGTGCAATTCAATGGCTTTACTAATTTTAAAGCCTTTGACATCCATCTAATGTAATAATGCTGTGACGTAAACATCAAAATAACTAATTTATTGTTTAGCTATTAGACATAGTCTGTTGCTTATTTTTAGGGGAAAAAGTGTATATCCATGTTGCCCCTCACAAATGCACCAAAGTAATGTATATAATTATAAGTGATAAAGCTTTCAGAAACCTGTTTAATTCTCCTTGTTGTTTTTACTCAATTTTTTTATTATATATAGTCGTTAAATCTTTAGCTATGATATATTTCAATAATGCTGGCTCTGAAAATTTAGATAATGTATATATAAAGTATAAATGGCTCGTTCCAATTCCTGGGAAGTGTTATGGTCACCGAATAACCCAAACAAGTTCATAAGATATAACACTAGTGATGTGAGCAGTGATGTGTGCCTATACCAACTGTATCAAAACCAGGTAGCTGTAAAAGTATGTATGTTCCATTGTAAATGTGACCAGGAACTACAAGCGTCTTTGCACTCTCGACTTGTTATTTAATCTCAAGGTCTTACTGTAAGTCAAAATAGCTCATAGGTTTCTGGTTAACATTAAACATTGCTCTCATATTCTTCATTTTGTGGACTTTTGATCATTTAATTTTGTTTTCCATAAGTATTTTCTTAGAATATATCTTTAATTAATGTTTTAATTAAAAATGAAAAGGTAATTGTATATAATTCTAATTCATTTAGTTTTTGCATCAGCTATTCCACTATTTTCTAAATAATTTTTTTTTACACTTTATTTCTCGTAAAAATCTAGAACACTTTTTGATGACTCATTACTATGTGTTTATTACGATTTTCAGGGAAATGTGATTTAATTTGTATAATATCATTTTTTCTAGGAGTTGCTGCCCTCAAATATCAGTAAAACTCAAGGTAAAATTGCTTAATTACTCCTTAAAATATATGAACTTTATAATGCGAGGAAAATATAATTCAGTTGTTAAAAGCTCATCTGTAAAAGCAAATTTGTAATTCCCCTTAATGTGCACTTTTTAACTTATCATGAAAGCTCAAATAATAAAGGCCCATACCGAAAATATTTGGGGTTATTTCTCAAGCCTGGTCACGAATGGTGTGATCGCACACGCACGCCTCGTCACACCCCTAAAAAAAGCTTGGGAGTGCGATGTCTTGCACGCCTCAGGACCTGTGTGGAGAGCGATGCACAAAATAGAAAATCAACAGTTTGATTTTCGATGTTAAAATGAAAATTATTTACAGTTGATAAGACTTTGAATTTGTACTATTTTCAGGTTATGCATGTCACACGAACGAAGGAATGTTGGCTCGTCGAAGTGAACTCCCCATTTTGTCTTATAAATTTTTAACATTCGTAATTTGCAGAATAAATGAAATAATAAATGAAAACTGACCAGTGAAATCCCCGTTACCGAGCCCCTCCCCTTTTAAAGCCGTAAGACTCGCACCAGGCTTGTTGTTTATATATTTTTTTCTAATTATCTCTAAGGGTTCATTGAATGTGTGTTTTTAATTATACTCTTCCTAGGAAGTTTTTTAGGAATCGCACGCCTATTATTGTTCATCGCACCCCTAAATAGAACTCAAGCGTGCGATGTTTGTTGCACTCCATCGCAACTTTAGGAGTGTGACCTACCATGCGCCAGTCATTTTACTCACGACCAGGCCTGATTTCTTACACACACAAAATTCGGTTCTGTATGCTCCAAGTGCTCCATTTACCATTTATTTGGTAATTTCGGGCAGTCAGAATCAAATCTGAATAAACTTCTCGAAGAGCAGTTCACTTGGAGCATTTAGAGCACTCAGTACTAATAATTGGACTTACTTCGGTCAAAGCTTTCTTGCTCTGAAAACACATTTCTTTGGTTACATTTTTCGTTTGTTTATGAAATCCTTGCAGTAAGAAACTATTTGGAATAATTTGCATCCCTTAAAAAAAGGCCCTTAGTAGAAGAAGACACAAAAACTGTGTGCCCATTTATGCAGCAAGTGAAGCAGAAGTGTAACGTGAAGCATGAATATCAAAATTTTTTATATTCTGCTTCACCTTGCATGACGCAACGCATGCAAGGAATGTTTTAAAGATGCAAGAGAAAAATGTGTTTTAAACTGAAAAACAGCAGGTCAACAACAAGAGGACAACTGTATGATAATTTTTTTTTTTAATGGTTAAAAAATGAAAAGCTATGTGCTTCTAAAGATGCTGCTAAGAACAATGTCTGTGATAAAGAACTTAAAATGTTTTAACAATGATGTTGCTAATACACCTTTACGATAATTCGGGAAAACTAACACTCCATCGCAGCTTATTTTGCGATCGGAGAAGGTAAACATCACACTTTTATAAGAGTTTTTTTAAGGAGAAAACACGTTTTTTCGTGATAACTTTTCTTGCCGCGTTTTGTTTTTAATGAAAAGTACACATAAGTTGTATCTTATTATTATTAACGTTTCCTGAAAATTTGAAAGAAATTGATACGACGGAAGTTAAAAAACTGAAGAAAACACACTTTCGTCTCTAACAAACTCTCATAAAAACACGATTTTTACCTCCTTTTTTTCGATATTGTAAAACGATGGAGAGCCATAGGAACGCATGTACAATTGAATTATTGTAAAGGTGTATTGTTGATTTTGCAAAGCGAAACCAAAAATTTGACTTTTGGCTACTACAATAGTTTAAATACTGAAATCTGGTAGATATTGAAACAAATTATGGATGAAATACCTAATGTGACATATATATGGTTGTGAATTTCCAGAACATTTCGTGAACATTTCGTGCCATCTCATGCGCACGTCCCCACTTATTTAGGTGTGGGATTCGTCACACATGTTTTCTTATGGCTGAAAGCTTTCCCAAATTATCAAAATTATTTTATCAAAATTTGAAGGTTAATGTTAAATATCATTATTAGCAGCTGTTCAAAGTTATTTAATTTACATTTAAATATTGTTTTTCCTACAAGTAGATACAAAGATGAATTAATGACTCCACTGACTTGTATACGGGTTAAAATTCTTGGGTTTAAATTTTGTTACCGCTGTCAAATTTTAATTTTTTTAACATCGCACACGCACTGTCGGTGCTGAATTTAAAGTGCGAAATCCACCACACATCTACCTACCCCGAATTTCTGTGGATTTTTCAATGGGTTAAGGACCAGTACATAGTAATGTTTATGGTGTATATGTGGGCAATGTAAAGTAAAATATGTCTTAGAATAGTAACTCCCTGATCATAAACTTAATATTCTTTACTTTAGTTGTAAAACTTGCTGAATCTATCTATGTATGTCCTGTTGCAGCGTATTCTGAGTTTTCTTCGGTCAAGGTCAGTAAATATAAAGTTATATTACCCATTGATGATGCAAAGTGTGCAGAAAGGAAGTAAAGAACATTACACTTGTTTCATTACATAATGAATTTATTAATTTAAACCACAATCTTATTTTTATTTTAGTCAATAGCGTGGTGTCCTCGCAAAGATCTTGCTGACTACTGCATTTTGGCAGTTGGTCTCTCCAATGGCCGTGTTTCTGTTCTTAAGTATGCATAGAAAACACAAATTTTGTTGTCTGTCTCAAATTTGACAAAGCAATAAGTCAGTAGTATGAGATTTTTTGAGAGTTCCTACAAGTTTTTAAAAGTTGTACCCCAGATTCCTAAGGATATGTTTCAAGAAAATTCTAGCTTGAGGTGTTCAATCATTCATGTTTCTGCAAATATGACTTGCCCTAGTCTTTAATTGCTTATGAAAAGTCTTTTGGGTTTTAGGATATCTCTCTCCATTAATGAAGTATATGTCTGTAGAAAAGCTGTTAAAAAAATATAATTCTTTTTGTATGCCTACATTGCCTTTGGATCATTTTAAAAGGATGTAATGTCAATGAAAGATTACACTTACATCTTCAGTAGCTGAACTAAAATTTACTGCAGACCCAAGCACAAGCATACTTATAACACAAGTTTGAAAGATTGTATTCTGTTGTCTTTCAAATTTTATTTTCTAAAAAAACCGTGGGACATCAGCTACATCAGAAACTCTTATTATCCTATTACTTTTAATTTTCCTGAATATGATGCCAAAGACACAAACACATGAAAAGTAATATTCAAAGGGGAGGGAAAAAATATTTCCATGATTTTGTTAGCATTTTAGAAAATCAAAAAGTATTTTCAATAGAGTAAATTCACCTGACAACTTCTAGGCCTAAACCACACATGCCTAATTTTGAAATTCTTCAAATATGATTCTGGAATAAACTAAGAAAAAGTAAATGGCTAGATTCAGTTGCTGATCCTGTAAAAGTCTCTAAAAATTGTGAGAAAGTATATTACTTGCATGACAAAGTGACATACTGTCAATATTGAATATTGAATTTCCACTGAATATACTACTGTTATTTCCATTTTATTTAGTGTTGGATCAGAGGTACCTTCTAACACATCGTTATTACTGAACCAGGAATTTTGTATGTCATTTCCTTTATAATACATCCACAGTAGATATAGCTTTATGTGCACTGAAAGAATTTAACTGCTATTTCTTCTGCTTTAATTTTATCTGATATTTTAATATAAAACAAAAAATGTAAAATAATTTACTGCAGCAAAATAATATTTTTTATGCTTTTCTCATTGCCTTAATCAGAAACCTAGGTTTAGATTTATACGACGTAAAAATCCTTGTTTGTGAATGAAATATTGGCCTGGTATAGGAATTTTCATCAGTTTGATTTTCGTGCACTCAATAACTTCTTATTTGTCTTTGCTTTATCTGGAACAGATGGTGCAGTAGCCATGTTGTCAGTCAGTCAGAACTTCAATCTTTTTTTCTCTGTTCAATGACAAACAATCACAATTTTATGAAAATTCCACCAGTAATGTGTAACATTATTCTCTTATGAAAATTTAACTACTTATAAAATCTGCTAAAGTTGTCCATTTATTATTTGCACAGATACGCTTTAAATGTTTTCCTGTATTGACTGGGGTTGCATTGGAATAATAACAGTGCCTTGCTTAACAACAAGACGTAACACCTAAACACAAATTAGTATCCTTAATAATCTTTCATTTAATTTCAGCACCAAAAGCCGAGAGGACTTGTCATGAAATCGCTTGGAGTGAAGATGAGCCAAACCTGGTAACACTTTTTTTGAGTAGCAACGATGGATGGATTATTAGTCATTAAATATCATCTTTTATTTGTATTATATAAAGCCTATAAACCTTTTCTTTTACCTCTTACACATTTAAAGATGATTTACAGTATTAGAAATATGCTAAAATGTCCTTTAGTTGTTCCAAAGCTTTATGCTTTTTCATTGTGTCTCTATTAAACTAATAAAAATTAGAAATAATTATTCTTATTTTATGTTGAGTAAAAAAATATTAATTTTATTGTGTCAAGTTCATTAATTCTTCTTAAACTTTTATTTTGTTAATGCAGCTGGCTGTGGGCTTGGACAAAACAAGATATGATAATTCATTATTAGTTTGGGATGTTGAAGCCAAGTCAAGTATGTAGTTTACATTTCAATACACATACTTTTCCTTATTATTATTCAGTATACACACACATCTAACAATTTTATAAATTATAGGTAACCAATCAAAACAATTTTATGGATTAATTTAGAAAATCTTTTTAAGCACTGGTAGCTGCTACGCGTCACACTACCCAACCAATTATTTTGTTGGCTATAATGTCTACATTATTTTATGCATAATTCTTTTGTATACATGCATTTTTCTTCATAAAAATACGTTCTATCTATGATAAAACCCTTCTACTATATAGAAGCAACATAATGAAACAATTGTCAAACTCCTTTAAACTTTTGTCCCCCTCATTTTGAAAGCTTTTGATAAGTAAAGAAAATGTTTTATAAGTGTAATAAGTTTAGACTGAGCATTTTAGTGCTAAATATAGAACTGCATTTAAAAATTTGATTATTTTCCCACTATTATGTGTGGCTGACTAAGCTGTTAACAGGATTGCCTGTTTCAAAACTCCTTAATTTTTTCAATTTGTCTTCTCAAAAGTCTTCTCAAAACTTCTTATATCTCCTCCAAATGTGGATTTTTTAACAACTTTTCAAATCTCCTCCAAATGTGGATTTTTTAACAACTTTTCAAATCTCCTCCAAATGTGGATTTTTTAACAACTTTTCAAATCTCCTCCAAATGTGGATTTTTTAACAACTTTTCAAATCTCCTCCAAATGTGGATTTTTTAACAACTTTTCAAATCTCCTCCACATGTGGATTTTTTAACAACTTTTCAAAACTGCTCAGTTTTAATTTCAAAATTCAAATTCAAAATGCATAGAAATGCATCATGGGTGTACAACAATAAAACAGTGAAATTCCTTCAAATGTTTTCAAATTTTTTGGAAAAATATGAAAATTTCTTCAAATCTTTTTATTTATTAAAACATCTGGAAAAAAATTTAACATTCTTATCAAAAGTTCTGATATCTCCTCAATTTTGACTCTACAAAAAGAGTAGTAACCCTGTGTAAAATGTATGTCCTAACTAATTTATTTTTATGTAGGTATTACTCAATCTCCAGGCTTTGATTCAAGGTAACCATTTTATTTTTTATGTGTTGTGATGTATAATCTCTTATCTTTTGTTGGTCATGCACTACCCTAGGCTTTTTTGAATTCACTTAAAAGAATTAACAAATAACCCAAATTGATATCATTAATCTAACTACTATAACTATTTGGAGTAAGCATTTTCCAGTCAGACATTAGCTACAACTCCACATAATATTTGGAAAATTGTCCATTTTTAAGCTCTTTTTCAAAATGGGCAAACAACATCATTTAGTATGTGCTATGCAGCTGGTAGGCTGAGTGGCAGCAGTGTGGCCCCAATACCAATGAAGACGTGTTATCTTTAAAATTTATCCTTTTTCATCATCATCATCATTCTCAGCTTAACTTCCGTTTTCCATGCTAGCATGGGTTGGACAGGTATATTAATGACCCTCTTCCAATCTGATCTAGACTGTGTTAGATCTAAACTCAACTTCCTCTGTATCAAGTCTGTCCTTATAACCTCCTGCCAAGTCTTTCTCGGTCTGCCTCTGGGCTTTGCCCCAGGAACTATCAAGTCTCTACACTTTCTTACCCAATTATCCTCCTCCATTCTTTCCAAGTGCCCCAGCCAATTCAATCTTCTTATCTGGATAACATCTTTAATTCTACGGATACTTAGCCTGCTTCTTAGCTCATCTGAACTCTTTCTGTCCCTCAGACTGGCGTTACACATCCACCTAACCATTCTCATATCATTCCTTTCTAAACGGTCAAGATCTTCCTGCTTCACTGCCCATGTCTCACTACCGTACAACATAACACTTCTTACACAGGCCTCATACAACCTACCTTTTACCTCAATTAACAAGACTCTGCTAGTCAACAAAGGAAGTAACTCTCTGAACTTTTTCCAAGCAGAACCTATCCTGCAAGTAACACTTCTTCCAACACCCCCTTCACTGCCCAACATATCACCTAAGTAACAGAAGTTCTCAACTATCTCTAATGAGCCACTGTTGTACATCATTAAAGCTGGAAATACTTCATTCTCTATAATCTCACCTTTGCAACACTTGCATACAAACTGAATGTCAGCTCTTAACCTTCCACCAATACTACTGCACTTCTTATGTACCCAATGCTTGCAAGTCTGACAAAAAATTGAGTTTTACCAACCCCTTTCCTGCAAACTCCACAAGGCCACTTTACAACTACAAGTTCACACTTGGCTGCAATGCTACTAATCATGACTTTAGACTTTGCTGTGTTCACCCTTAGCCCTTTCTCTTCTAGTCCTTTCTTCCACTTCTCAAACTTTTCAACTAATTCTTCCATCGACTCTGCTATGAGAACCAAATCATCTGCATACAATAACTCCCATGGACAACCTGTTCTGAACTCCATCGACAGCGCTTCTAAGACTAGAACAAACAACAAAGGACTAAGTACAGAACCCTGATGTACACCAACATTTACACTAAATTCATCACTAAGTGAATCGTTAATCCTGACACGACTTCTAGCATTGCTGTACATAGACTGTACCATCGTAACTAGCCACTCATCCACACCTAATTTTCTCATAACCCACCAAATAACTTTACGTGGCACTCTATCAAAAGCTTTCTCTAAATCTACAAAGGCAAAATAGAGATTCTTTCTCTTTCCTAAATACTTTTCCTGAAGCTGTCTGAGTAAAAATATTGCATCTGTAGTGCCACGCCCTGGAACAAAACCAAATTGCATCTTATCCATATCAATTCTTTCTCTAAGTAACTTATCAATCACTCTTTCAATAACTTTCATTACTTGATCAACCAACTTCAAACCTCTATAGTTACCTTTTTCTAATGCATCACCCTTGCCCTTGAAACAATTCACTATTACACTCGACTGCCACTCACTCGGAATAGCACCATCCTTTATAATCTGATTAGCAAGACTTGTAATAAGCTCAACTCCAATATATCCAGATGCTTTTACCATCTCTGCAACCTGATACTCCTGCAGCCTTGCCAATCTTCAATTTCCTAATAGCCTCCACTACCCATTCTGTCTTGATCTGCATAGCTGGCCCTTCTACAACATCATCATCAGACAAATTATCCTCATCCCAATCAAACTCAGTGTTAAGCAACCTCTGGTAATAATTCTTCCAAGCTACCCTTTTCTCCTCCTCTGTGCTAGCCAAAACACCTTCATCATTACGTATACACTTCTCACCTACAACATCTTGATTAGTCTTCTTCATTTGCTTTGCTATCTTGAATACCTCATTGCGCTGGTCTTCCCTTCTTAACACATCTGCAAATCTGTTTCTCTCTGCTTCTGATTTTGCCTTATACACTGCTGTACGAGCACAACGCTTAGCTTCTAAGTAAATATTTTTACTACCACCTGACTTCCACTCTTTCCCAAGTTTCCTCTTTTCCTTTATACACTGGTCAACCTCATTATTCCACCACCAGGTCTGTCTATGTCTAGCTGGTCCTTTCGTCCACCCACAGGTATCATCAGAAGCTTCTAGAAGACAATTCTTCAAAGTAGTCCAAGTACTTTCAACATTGTCACTATCACATTGACCATTGTGGGCTAACTGCTGAACTTTTGCACTAATTGTCTTGCTACAATCTCTTCCTTCAGCTTCCAGACTCTACGACGGGGCCTGTACTTTCCCTTGACTTCTTTAACACTCTTCAATATAATATCACAAACCCCCGATATAACTTTGTCCTTCGCCACTTTCTTGTCTGACTTTCTAACCAGGAAGTAATCTATCTGTGTCTTACAACCACCTGACTCATATGTTATCAGCCTACTCTGTCTCTTACTGAATGATGTGTTGCAAACCACCATGTCCGTTGCCATTCCAAACTCAAGCAATCTCTCCCCTTCCTTATTTCTGCTCCCAAATCCATAGCCTCCATGCACACCTCTATAACCTTCAGATGACTTCCCAACATGACCATTAAAGTCGCCGCCCACCATGACAAGTTCAGTGTCTCCAAACTTTGATGTGACTGCTATTAAGTCATCATAAAACTTATCTTTATCTTCCTCACTGAGTCCACACTGTGGAGCATAAACTGACAGAAAAGTGACAATCCTATTACCTATCAAAAACTTTATCACTATAATACGACTATTAACACGCATAACATCTATTACTTTTTCTACCCACTTCTCTGCAACGAATATGCCAACTCCTCCATATCCAGCACTATTACCAATCCAAAAAAGCTTATACCTTGCCCTCCTACCTTCCACAAATCTCACTGAAGCTCCTCTCCCTCCACTTTTTCTCAATATTATTATGACCTGGGTTGTAGTTCATTTTTTTACTAAGAAAGAAGGTGCATAAAACTAGTTTATAATATAATAAAGTTATATTTTCAACTCTTTGTAGATCATTTGGCAGCATACGGAAGCCTGTGTTTGAGCATGGTATGTTGCATATTTATTTCAAGTGTTGACAGTTTTTATTAGTTATCTTGCTTCAAAGAAACATGAGAAAAGAATTGAAAATGAAAGGACTGGTACACCTTTAAAACAGAAGAATATAAGAGTGCCATCACGTGTATTGTTTTAAAGTTTTTGATATTCTCAACACATTGTTTTTCAAATTGCCAGAAATTAATAATCTAGAATTCTAGCTTTAGTTGTTAATTCTTCCAATCAATCAAAGTTTACGTTTTAGGGTACTAAAGCTGACATGTATGTTGTAATAAGCTTTTGAAAGTTGTGTTACAGTTTTATTTGACCGAAGTAGTAGGAAGTAGTTGTTTTCACTCAAGGGCCATTACACTTGCAAGTATGAATTCCTTTCTTTAATATATAATTTCATTTAATATATACTGCAGACTATGTGATGCAATTGCACATTACCACAATCACCATAAAACATAGCTTCTATTAACTTCCATTTCCTTCTACTTGCACATATTTTGACACTTAATTTAAGAATAATTTCCATGGAAAAACGAACAGTTTCCTAAACCTTGTTTCAAACCTGATTCTAAAAGAACCCAACTTTTAAACAAAGGTCATAACTCATGAAGAATCTGTGGCAAACATTCTAAAAATCACACATCCCAACCTAACTTTAAAATTTGATTTATAAAACAACTGTTAATTTAAAAATTAATCAGATTTGAGCATTCTCAGCTTTATGTTAGTGATTTATTGCAAACAGAGAATAAACAAATATTTACCAGAACAATAGTTGAAAAAAAAAATAGTGATAACAAAATTTTGGCGCAGTTAATTTCGAATAATGACATCTTCTGGATGGTAAAAGCTGAATAAGAACAGTAATTTTTTTATTTTTATTTTATTTTATAATTTCAGGTTCCTCTGAGCAAACTGTATCGGTGCAATGGTTACCACATAAAATATTGGTTGCTGGTGTTACAAAATGGCTTCGTTTATATGACATGAGAGGTGTGTTTTCTTCTTGCATAATTATTTAAATTTTATAATTATTTTATAATTATTTTATTTTTATATGCAACTTTGCCAGAACTAACATTGTTTTGTTATCAGTCTATATTATATAAGGAAAATTTATTGAGATTTATTAAGATAATTTGCGATTATATAGGAGCTAAGCAAACAATGACTCAGCTGTTTGTTTGAGGGAATTTTCACAAATTTCTTTACAACACAATGCATGTTACAACAATAACAACAAGCACACAGGAATATCCTAGTAATTCCTCCTTTAGAAAAAACAATATGCTAGGCACATACTGCAGTCTAGCTTTGTTTACAAGGAAAAAAATGGTTAATTACTCATAAATAAACCAAGTATATATTCTGCATAACTTTCTGTATCAACAGGGAACTTTCTAAAGTATTATAAGACAAGTGAACATGTTTACCCAACAGGATAGTTCTAAACTTTGGTGCTAGCAATTTATTCCTTCATTTATCATAAATATATATTACATGAGCAAATTTATACTACATTTATAATATGATAGATCTCTGTTTTTCGCATAAGTGTTGTTTAAATAGATTTATGTAAGTGTCGATTTGATCATCTTTGTCCTGCCTCATTGTTTGTTTACATCATGCTGCATGTCACATGACTATGAGCATTGTTTGGTTATATCATGCTACATGTCACATGACTATGAGCATTGTTTGGTTATATCATGCTGCATGTCACATGACTATGAGCATTGTTTGGTTAAGTGATTCCCACGCTGACATCAGCATGGTCGTTATTGTGATTTTAAAACATTTTAGTCCCTACTCCAAAAGTTATTGCGACAACGAAAGCCTTGTATGGTATTTGTGTTGATCCTCACAATCCACAAAGAATAGCATCGTTTGCTGAGGTAAGCATTGTTATCAAATTTGAATTGCAGGTCTCAGAATTTTTAGAAGCAAAGGAACGGTGCCATGATAATCTGTGTTGAATGATTATGTAACGTACTATAAATGCTCAAATTAGTTCTAGTTTCAATCAGTTGAATTTGCTTCCATGTACTGTGATATTTATACTTTTATCATGATTTTACCTCAAATATTGTTTTTGCTGTGTTTTTTCAGATCATGTTCCATTAATGTTATTCTTTCTTTCTTTCTTTCTTTTTCTTAGGGTCCCCAAGGAGCAGTGTTAGTTTGGGATATTCGCAACAATGAAAAACCTGTATCTTTTAAAATATGAATTCCTCTCCTTTGTATATGTACTTTTTTACAACATTTTAAAATTTTCATTTTTTATGGCATTTGTGTTTAGATATGTTATTTCAATACTTTTAATGTATTTTGTCCTTGATAATGATTGACAGTTGGTGACCATCAATCAATCAAAACCAGTCTCGAAAATATCATGGTGTCCAACCAGGTATGTTGTGACATGATTTGAACACTTCTTGATAAGTGAAATGAGGAATATATGAATGCAGTTCCTATGAGGAGTTTCTATAGGGTGTTTCCTTCCCTAAGAAAAGGCTTCATGCCAGCATCATTTACTTTAGAAATCATTTAATCTCAGTCCTTCAAAAGGATAGCATGGCTGTCAAGTATTATGATCTTCAACACACATTGTCAGGTGAGTGAAAAACACATGCAAATAAACTGATATGTAACTTTCTCAAAGATGTCTTTGCTTTGCTTTTTTTCCATTTTTTCCTCATTTTATTAACTTCAAAGCATTCTAATCGTTTTGCTTATGTCTTATTTCTTTGAATTTTAGGTGGCGTGGTGCAATACAGCAATAGCATTGACGAGAGTGGAGACAGTATCCCATTTGAAAGAAATGCTCAATGTATATAAAACATCAGTTATTATATCTTTATTTTTGTCTTTCATTCTATGATTTAATCCTGCACAATGCCTTACCTACCCTAAATGATGCTAATTTGTGTAAAAAGGGTCGATATTAAAAATAACATTGACTGTGACAGTTTGATTGAGCAAGAATAATTAATGAGCTAACATGTGCTGACTGGGTTTTAGTGAGAGCACTTGTATAGCTTAGGTATACACAGAAAATTGCTTTAATGAACTGTTTTCTCTTAGTACCGAAATCTGCAAAGTATAATATATCCTCATACAGTTGGCATCCTTCCATAGAAAATAAAATACTGACGGTATCAGCGACAGGTATGGTTGGTGGTTGCAACAATATAATCTTACAACATGAGTTTTGCAGTCTTGCTAGTCAAAGTGGAGATCTTATCATTAATCCTTATTTTTTTGTTGTGAAAAGTTAGATTCTAGCATTTTGCACTTTTTTTAACTTCAGGTGGATTACATTACCTTGAAGTATTTGAACGCATCACAATGGTAAAATATTGCTTTTAATTTGTTTGCTATAAACACATGGCACTGTCATACTTGAAAATGGAGTTAGTATGTTACTGCTCAAAAACCAATGTCATGGGTTTAATAGGTTATATTGATGACTGTCTTTTGAATTGATCCATATTGAGTTACCATAGATGACCAGACAATTTAAAGAGAATTCTATTTGATGTTTGGTTAAAATTGAATTTTCGTTCTCATAGCACATCTAAGATTAGGTGTGGGAACAACCAAATAAAAACTTCTTTCTCAATTTTTCTTAAATGTTGAGCTCGACCGTTTATAATCTTTATCATGAATATGTAGTTTAACACAAGGTAGCAGTTTTAAGCTTACGTCTGAGTATCTACGAAGACATATGGCTTAGAAAAATTTTGTGTTATCCTATCAACCTAAACACCTTTGCTGCATTTCTAAAAGAACTTACTGCATTAATGAAGTAAATAAACATTATTGAACTTGTGAGTTATTGTGTGCAATATATTTATTTTTATAAAGTTATAATTTTGAAGTATTCTTGTGGTGGAAAAATAAAAATTAGATGATAATGAAATGCATTGTTCTGTTTTTTTTAGAGTTGGTCGCCAACACTTGATTTAGTATGGGGTTGCGGTAAACATATGTTGATGTGTTCCAGGGATGTGAGTGATTATTATATGATCTGCTTTGACTTTAACAGAAGAAAAGTGTGGCAGATCTTACATTTGGATTATTATTATAGATTATTATTAAAAAAAAGTGTGTTTTGGCTTTATGTAACAAGATTATTTTTATTTTATTTTAAGGGAACTTACACTGGTGAAGAAGAAGATATTTCTTCTGCCATGCGTCAGCGTGCCATTATGGGTTATGGTGAACCACATATTGTAAGTATAAACATTGTTATCTTTTCATATCTTAATGAGTAGTCTTTTTTATTACTTCTTCTCAAATACCAAATAATTACGTAAATTTTACAACTGCATCTATCAAGTGTATTATATTTTCGCTAGTATCCAGTTTTAGCTATCTTATACGTTTTATTGTAATAATAATGATAGCAGAAACCTCAAAACTTCACAAATATCCATCAATGTTTAAGAAAATGAATGCGCAACCTCAAATTTTTTTTAAATGAATTACCTGCCTCTGCAACGGAATACAAGAACTGCATGTTGTTCTATTCTGTTGGCAATCTCGAACATAAAGAAGAAATAAAGTCAATTACCTGTTAATTTCATTCTAGATGAAAGATGAAAAAAAGTTGAAAGATGTTGTGAAGGATCCCTTTTTAGTTAAATTATGGTTATGGTTAAAACGTATCGTTTCTAAACTTAATAAGTTTTATTAAGGGGCTGTTCATATGGGAAATATTTCCTCGAGAACCGGGCAAATGTTTGAGCATGTTATCAAGTCGAGATCTTGGGTTGTTAACAAAAATCTTAACAAAATTTAGTTGCGTTTATATGAGAAAAAACATTTACCTGCCTACTGAGATCTCGGGTGCGCATGATCGAGATCTCGGTAAGCGGGTAATGCATTTTCCCCTATGAACAGAAGTTTCCTTGGTAGGCAAGATAAATTTATGTCGATTCGGCATAATTTTCAAAAATAAACAATAGAATCTTATCACAATAAACAATAGAAACTTATCACATGGTATTTTTTCACCCAAGGAAAGGTTTTCTCGCCCATGCTATATGAACAGAAAGTAAAAATTATACCATGCTGAAATATTTCCCCACTAACCGAGGAAATATTTCCCAGATGAACAGCCCCTAAGCTACACTGGCTGTTGACCTGATTGCAAAATCGCTTTCGGTGTACCAATGTGTATCAAACCTTATCTTTCTATCACCATTGACTTGAATTAATCCTTTAAGCTTTAACAAAAAGATACATGTACTGTTAGATGTTGTAAATGTGAATAAGACAGTAAACTTTCAAATTCTGTGTTTTTGTTTTCATTGTTGCTATGTTTACTTTCCGCATATCGTAGCTTTTCTTAACCATGTAACAGGTTCACGAAAACTGAAAGACCATGGTAAGTACATCATGTTAGTGAAATAAGGTAAACGTTGGAACTTACTATTTTTTTAAAATGTTTGTACACTTTAGAGTCTAGAAAGCTCAGACGTTTTTTTGGAGTGAAAGCTATCATCAAGGGAGAATTAACCACACCTGGTAAGATAATCTATCTGTAAATTTTAGAATAATTAATGGGAATCCAAAAGCAAGAAGTGCTGATAATGGAAATATTGGTTAAATAAAAAAGATTTCATAGCCAGTAAAGAAATTGCGTAATATTGATACCCTGTCTACCTATGTAATGCATAGGTTTTTTTTATTGAACAAAAAAAATAAATACAACGTATTGACAACGTTTCGGGTGTTCATACACCGTTTTTTTTATTGTGTATATAACTACTTCTGCTTTTGTTTCATGATACATTAATTCATTATACAAGACTAAACTTTATTTTACATACAAACTTTCTATTACGTATCACTTTGTTATACCTTACCTTATAAATCCAAATACTATTATGCATTAAGTATGTAACCAGGCACTTAGGAATTTTTTTTGGTTAGGAACTTATTGAAAGAAAGTACTCAAGTGACAAGAGTGATATGAAGGGAGTTACCTGAGTTATTACGTTTGAAATGTTATACAAAAAATCGCTATAACTTGTTAAATAATTAATATTGCAGATTTTTCACTTGTCAGAGGAAGTCATTTTGATGCATTATGGCATTTAAAAACAACAATACGCACTAAATTATAGTCAATACTAATACATCAACAAATCAAATCTTTTCTTGGTTAACATAACAGTTCATCATGCGTAAACTGTGATTATAACTGTATATTATTGTTCTGGTTAAATGTTAATCTTTTTTTACTTCAACAGTTTCAACCCTAATTAGTAGGGGCTTTTTAAGGCCTTAAAATTATGGGGGGGGGGGGGGAATAAAGTGCCCACAGTCCATAACTTCTGACAGAGTTATATTCATAACAAAATTGGCACAATTTTGCTGACGTCTGCATTTTTTGTATGATGTCATCAACAATTTTAATATTGGGTAAATTCTATTAGGTATGAAAACCGTTTGAGAACGTTCTGGGCAATATTTTTCCATTCTATTTTGATTTTATATTAGTAGTATGAATGGCTGAAAACATATTTTCTTAAATTAGAAAAATACTGAAAAAACTGATATATTTTATTGATCAGAATAAAATCAGGAAAATCGTGGAAAATGGATTCGACAGGTGGAAAAACACTTTTTGAAATTTAATCTTCATTAGATCAGAATTTATAACATTTTCTGTTTTACAGAGTTTGCTGTGGTGGTTTTAAGCAATGTCTAATAACTTTTGACGTCATCAAGAGTTGGAGTCAAAATGTTTGGTAAAGGATGGATAAAAATATTAATATTCACAAAATTTCATAATAATTGAGCAAGTAATTCGGAACATATTAAAATTTGAATTTGACGTGGGGATTTTATTCCTCCCGTACCAAATAGGATTAACAATGTTTGCATGAGCATGTCACTAATATTCTACATTAAACATCCTCAAGTACATAAATTAAATTTGGAGTTTATTTAAATTGAATTCAGAAGTACTTTCCATGCGTTTTTGGCACCTATGTTGAACGTTTTATTGTCTTTATGTATCTTTATGCAGGGTGCACTACCTGAAGGAAAGAAATTTTAGAGACCAGAAATCTTTGCGGAATATAATTTTGCGAATTATGCTTCCGAAAATATTGATTTTCGGGGAAGATATTTTTGCGAATTAAGGATAGAATACTAATTTGGTGGAAGTTATTTTTTGTGATGTCAGACAAATAATAATATAATTTTGTGTGAGTTAATTTAAACTTTTGAAGAGCTGTCCCACAATTATTAATTCTTCAAAATTTTTCCACCAGTGAATTGTTCTAACCTTATTCATGGATTACTTTTTTTGTTGAAACATTCAAATTTGAAAAAACATTGCAGAATTTATTGTTAATTTTACTTAAATTTTCCAAAAAATTATGAACAGGATTGCCTGTGAAATTTTCAACCTGTTGTTTTTGCGATTTTAATGGTTTTGTAGTTTTTGGTTCGGTTTCGCAGAATTTTATTTTGCGAAATCGACCTAAGTTCGTAAAAATCAATTCCGCGAAAATTTCTGGTCTCAAAAATTTCTTCCCAAGGTACCTAATAACGTAAAACCACAAACTCCTCCCTTGTAATTTGCACTGTTATACATGTTAGAGTCTCAGAAGCAGAAAGGAAACGAAAAGCATACCAAAGGAGGTAAATTACTACATTTCACCTGTTCTGTTTTCTAATCAGGTGAAATCCTTTCTACTTTTGTCTGTGTTTAAATGAAAAGGTGGTGTGTGTGCGTAAAATTGTTTTGAACGTTTAACAATGTGTGTGGATTATTATAGCATTGCAATTTATACGTCTTTTATGAACGCCAATATTCTACAGACTTTGACTCGGTGGGAGTATCATAATAGTTTTTTTGAACCTGAGGATTGATGGATTGATATTACTCCTGGCAGCCGGGAGTAATATCCCAAGATGTAAACATATTGCTCAATAATGCTTAATTTCCCTAAAGATGACAGTTTTTCGTATTTTTGATATGTCTAAATACTGTATATATAGAAAATCTGAGACGTTGAAAGTATTTAGAAAACTAAAACTAAACCGGTTTCCTTATGATAAGGTCTAAGTGCTTAGTTGAGAATTTGAAACAGTTAAAACAGTAACCAGAATTCAAAATCTGCTGATATAATTTACTAATGTAAACAAATCATTGTGGAGTTCGAAGTTTACAACTTGTTAAGAGAAAAGTGGATGGGCCTAGATGATGTGGATTGAATGAGTTTAAAAAGATTGAAGTTAGGAATGCAGAAGATCGTATATTCTCATTGTTCTGTGTTTTTTTTTTAAACTGGACATTTTATCTGTTTTAATAAAAAGAATGTAAAAACGGTCGCTCGAGTTTACGCCGAATCTGAAATATACTTTGACAGTAAGATTATGAATGATTGCTGTTTGAGTTAGATACGGAATTATCTTAGTTCACCATGACTTGTTTTTCTACATTTTAAGCTACCATTTTTCTTGGTTGCGGTTAACTTTTGTCTATGGCGTGCTCGCCGTTAGGAGTGTTATGCAAAATCAGAATAGGTAAAAGCCTCGTAAAGCAGCCATTAAATTGCTGTTGTGGATAATTTAATTCACTTCAGCGTCTCCGAAAAAAATAAGCATGCTCCAGCCTGAGCTAAAATTCCATGCTGCTTATAAAAATGGCATTGGATTGTAATCTTTAAAATTTGCATATAAGGCTAGTCCAACTTCCTATTGATATGTCAAATCAGCATCCTTGTTGGAAGACTTTTTAGTTTTTTTTTTTTAACTATGTTAATACGAGGGTAGCATAGTGATACAGCCTTCTACCACGAAACATATAGTAGCTTTGCTTGTGTGTTTTTCATTACTCTTACAATTATTGTGCAGGTCGATTCACAAAACCTTTTATCGATGGTAATGTGACTGAAGATTTTGTATTTGCGAAAAGATACACAAGTGATGATAGGTAAGGGGAGCATTTCATTGTCAACAATTGGTTGGATTGATTTGCCAGCCTTTCTTAGGCATTTTGTGAAATAGTAGTTATTCTTTAAGTTCTTTGATTATTTGATGATCTACAGCATTTCATTGGTGCAGGGAAAACGCTGCTTAGCATGTCAGAATCAAACGATTGAATGGTTTCAATCTTTAGGTGTCACACTTTTTAGGTTTTAAAATCAGATTTAAGTATTCCTAATTTCTCATTTTCTCTTACAAGAGTCGTTTTTTTTGGTTGGTTTTCTATATTTTTGTTGGTAATACCAGGCTTCGCACATGGCTTTCATTTTCCATTTGCTGAATATGTTTTAATTTCTTTGAATGCAGCAGAAAAGTGGCAACACTAGTTGTAAGTCGTTGGAGAAATTCACGGGAATTTACCCATCGCTATTCGCAGCTACTATTTTTTGCCCACAGACAGAAAAATAGCACGATCATATATAGATTAAGAAATACTACCCAACCTCCATTTTATCACCATTATATCACTTATTTATCGTTTTATCACTTAAAAGATATTAAAATCTAGTTTTAATAAATCAAAAAATGAGAACTAAATAAATAACGTCATTCTATATGTTTGTTTTATGCTTTATATGTAGAAACTTAGCGATGCACCTATGCGACTGGGATCTAAGTGAACAATCATTGTTTGAACGATTGAATAAACTGTCTGCAGATGGAGAGCCAGAGAGGGCGGCGGCTATGGCGTTATTTTCAAATAAAATGAGTTGGACTATTGATATATTAAGTGGTGCGAGCTCTGGTAAAAAGAAGAAGCAGAATACTCAACATCCTGATGCATGTAAGAAAGATTGATTGAGATTTCACACATGTTAACATATATATATGAGTCATTGAATATCACTACATATGAGCAGTTTAAACTAAAGAAAAACATCATTTTTACTTTTACTTGTTTCTCAGAAGTCTTCTAGAAATACAGGTACGGAAGTGTTTGTTGCAAAGTCGAAATCATTTATTTCCACCATTTCGTTTATCTTTAGATTCCTATTTACCTCTTGTTGCCATGGCATTATCAGGCTACTCAGACAGTAAACAAACCTTGTGGGCAGCTAACTGTAAAACGTTAAGTGCTCAAGTAAGTCGTGGCATAACATCCCTTTTTTAACTATAGTGTTTCATTAGGTGTTTTCGTTGGCATGAGTGTATTACCGAGTACTGATGTGATTGATACAAATTTGTAAATAAATTTAAATTTATCTTTTAGCTAAGGAATCCATACCTTCGAGCTATATTCGCTTTTCTGACGGCAGAAGATGAAGACTTCGTACATGTCTTGGTAAGTCGCCCTTTTTTTCAGCAGCATTGACTCGATGACCTATTTTGGCACATTCTAAAAATACTGCTAGGACCTCATTCTGCGTTAGATCATTATCATCATACGCATTTTAACAGTCTGATGGTGCTTTTGCAATTTGGGATGATTCATTAGGAAAATAATTTGACCAGCCTTATGCTTGATAAAAAAATAAATCTAAAGTGAAAAATGATTTTGAGCCTAAAAAGTTGGTTAACAAGTCAAGTTTAAATTTCTAATAAAAAATATTTTCGTTCTCGCGATATTTACCTTTAACCTAACGATTTTCTGATTTTTTGATGCGCATTAATTATGATGTCATAGGTATAACAAAACTTGGCATTTCCTTGTCATCATTTTTTTTTTAGATCTGTAAAGTAATATTTAACTTTATAGATATTATAAAGGTGAATGGATTAACATAAAAATTTATTCCCAGGATGCAGCGCTCGTTTGCTCAGCCTATTTAAGTTTTTGTGACGACCCTATAACCTGGGATATGTCAGTTTGCAATCAAATTTTGTGAGTAAACATAGATTCTGCTCTATTAGCTAACCTTTGGTAATTGTAAAGGTGAATGATATTATCCCTATAGCTAGAATTTAGACCCTAATGTTTGATCTAACTCTTTTTAACCAAAAGAAAGGAGGGCTATTGTACAAGGAAAAGGGTAACTACCAGTCCGATATCAGTATTTATTGAAATGTTGTCAGTAATTATCAATACGTTTCTTTTTATTATTCCAGCTTACCTTATCTATATTATAAGACCGTATACGTCTGTCTGTCTGTCTGTCTGTCTGTCTGTCTGTCTGTCTGTCTGTCTGTCTGTCTGTCTGTCTGTCTGTCTGTCTGTCTGTCTGTCTGTCTGTCTGTCTGTCTGTCTGTCTGTCTGTCTGTCTGTCTGTCTGTCTGTCTGTCTGTCTGTCTGTCTGTCTGTCTGTCTGTCTGTCTGTCTGTCTGTCTGTCACGAGAAATGGTAGCGGCGGCATTTTTGATCTTGCTAAGTCCTTGAAAAACCGGGGTTTGAAATAAAAAGCACATGTGTTATCAAAAACAAAAAACAAGTTTAAAAATTGCAAAATATGACTAACACCATTTTAATTATGAACCCCCGTACGCTTCAAAATTCTAGCGATGATAGCGTGCGTGGTGGACGATCTAATGTCATGGTGGCCATTACCTGATTCTTTAATAGCTAGCACTTGTTTGGAAAATAAGTAATAAAGCTAACATAGAATATTTTCTTCTCTTAAAATCAGTATGTACAAACATTAACAAAACTAAACATCTAATATGATTTGTGAACTATTTTAAACGAAGTACATCCTAACAACTGGCTGTACGAAGATTTTTATGAACAAATTTAACACTTGAGGTTTTCATCTCGTTTTAAAACTTCTGTCTCGTCTTCATACTGGGAGATGTACAATCTCTCTAACATGTCACTAATTTCTTTGGTATTAATTGCAAACTTCTTTCCTATTTTCACTCGTTTTCGGCATGATTCGCAATGAAAATCGAAATTCTGTCCCATCCTTTTATTAACATGTTTCTCTGATTTTTCGCATATTGTAAACATCGATTCCTGCAGTCCTTGATCGTGTAAGTACTTCACGTAACCGTCATAGGCACGATTGTAAATATATTCTACAAAAGGTTGAATGGACTTTTTATGTTGAGAGATAACTCTCTCGAGGTATTTCGCTCTTTCTGTTATTATTTCTAACTTGGTGCTATCGTGAAGTACTTCAAAGTGGTAGTTTTGTATAATTTCTTCATTTGGGATTTTCTGTAATTCAGTCAAGCATTCGTCATCCAAGTCTTTTATATCAAATCGTTTTATTACATTCATATATTTCAAAGCTGTAATTCCTGTTTTGTTGGCCAACCTGATATGTTTAATGCATTCGTCACGTAATTGGTCTATTTGGAATTCATCAGCCAATGAAAGTAAAAAGCAAAAGTTGTCATCTAAAAAAAGAAGAAAAAACTTTATGTAATCGACGAAAACATTTTCATAGTTGAATAAAAAATATTAGCTGTTATCCGTTAAAAAATATGCTTTTAAATTTTCCTCTGACGCCTAAAGGCAGTCGTTAGCTATTCATTGTTTATTGACAATTTAAGGTCTATTTTTTGTTTTAAAAAGTCAAAATCCAGTTAAAGATATTGTGAAGTAACTGGGACCTTTCGTTGAAAGTTAACCAATTTTATTTTGAACATTTTCCATGTTACAAATCTTTCCGCCATTGCTAAACCAAATTTCCTGAAATCGGTTATAAATTTCTTTTACTATAAGTAGATCAACTAGAGGAGGATTGATAGTAATTTTTTTTTTACTCTTAAAAATTAGAATGAACTTTTCTACCTGTAATTTCTTTTCTCCTATCATAAATAACCTGCAACATTTCCACAAGCTCGTCGTATTTCTTTTCAGGAAGCTCTATACGTTTACATGTCTTCTCTTTGAAGTCCGAATTGAACATCCGATCAAAAACGGGCGAACACAACGACAACACACAACGATGTACGTGTAGATCTCTCTCTTCCACGACTAAGACTTGATCACTGTTTTTCCATGGTTCAGTAAACTCCATTGTTTCAATAATCTTCTTACTTTATTCGCATCTAGATGTGTTTAATTTTAGTGTGATTATAAAGTTGAAGTAATAAAAACCATCTAGAAATTTACGGACCGTAAGAAAGCAACTAAGCGATCCCGTTGTATTTTCTATAATGGCAGATGTATAGTGAGCTTGTGAATCGCAGTTATAATAGCTGGGGAGGTTTTTTATAGGAATTTTTAGGAGTTAGGTGTCCGAAGTAAAATGAATGTACATAAGGCTTTTTTAGGAGATGTGCTGTGGTAATAAGGCTAATTTGTGCTCGATTTCATGGAGTGGTGTTACTTTCATACCTCACATGACAAAAATGTCGTTACGATGTTAAACACTTTGCATTCAAACCTGTGTGTATTGGTGGAATTAAAACCATTTTTATTTAATTTGTTTGCTGACACATGTGTCGTGTGTCAGGGTGACTTGTAGGATTTGATATCTCCGCAGAGGATATTTTTTTTAGGTTTGGTTCCCTGTCTACTTTTTTTAATAAAAAATCAAGTTTATAAGAGTCTGATTCAATAAAATGAAGAATCACGCTAACGCTTTCTCATTTCACCTATCAAATTTCGCACAGTAATTTTTCATAATTCAACGTGTTTAAAAAAGGTTGTTTTTTTCGTGCCACTATCATCTCACGGTAGAAAGACATATTACATAAATTTTATTCAGTTACGAATCATCACAAACTCGAAATGTATAAATAAGTGAGGCCATAAAAAAGGATGAAATAGTCTGTTTAAGCGAAACGTTGAGAATAGAGCCTGAAATTGTTCTTATATTTCGAGCATTTTTTTTTATTTTTCTAGCCTACCGCTACAACTGATTCTTCGAAATTTTCTGCGTTTCTTTTTCAGGAATATCAGTATCAATATCAGTAAAATTTCAGCCCTGCCATTGTTCTTAGTTTCTTATTTTCAGCCATTCCTGTTCTTATAAAATATTTCTTAAAAAGAAAAAAGTGTAGGCTTTGCAGAGTTATGAGTAAATAAGTATAAGTGATAAATTACGCGAGCCGATGGAATCATGTTAAATACCACACTAACAAAATTTTTTGTAAATCCAACATTTCAAAAATTACGGTAAGATGTATTATTATACAGAAAGTGATGCTTTTCAACATGGCTACCCACCCTTTTATCTATTGTTGCGAAAGCACCACTTATTTAACTTGAAATATATGTAACAATAGAACCACGTACCACTTTTGAATTCTGTTTCACAAATAATACTTCGTATAACTTCCCCTGTGTTAAAAACTTGTCACTTCGTGTGAGAATTATACAAAATTACGAAAAAAAATTTTTAGCGTATAGTTCAACTACACAGAACCTATTAAAAGCCTTCTGCCAAAACTTCTCATGCATATTTTATCTTGAGTATAAAGGCAGGTGGTCTGAAAGAACTACGCATAAAATATGTTACTTTTAATTAATGCAAAAGAAAAATCTGCATAAATTATTTAGTGTTTTTGTTCTAAATTATATTCGCTTCCAGGGAATTAATGAATAAATAAAAGATGGAAAACATGTTGTTGTTTTTTCTGTTATTTTTATTGTTTGCAATATTTTATTCCCTTTTTTATTGTTTTTTTTTAATTACTATATATAATATTGAACAATAAAAGAACAATAGAGAAATACATTTCATTTGTTGAATGGAGCAGATTTTTTTCTTCCTTTCGCTAAATATTACAAACTGTTTTCCTTCATAACTGCGATTTTTGTGTGTTATAACTTTTTTGTTCTGATCTGTAAGATAATACAGACTTTCGCACGAAAATTAGTATGGGTATGTTAGGATATGGAGTTAAGCCCTAAAGAAAGAATAAGAAAAGTTTGAGAAAACTTACCTTATTTCCCTAACTGTTGTCGGGGAAAATTTTTTTTTTAAAAACTATTTTAAACACAAAAATGTTTTGGAACAGTTACAACATTATTTCATATTCACCGAACATCACTTTCAAATACACATTCTTTAGTATTCACGCAGACAAGAGAAAATGTATTAAAAGGCTATTTCATTTTATAACACCCCGCATCTCCCATGCCCCACATCTATGGGCAATACTTAGGTAGGGGAGAGTAACTCGAAATTGAACTGATCATTTCGAAATCGATTTGAAGTCAACTCGCCCACAAACCTATGCTGTATATAGCTAAAGTACCGGTTCCTAATTTTGTAACCAAAGGAAGGTCTGAAATTTCTTTCTTGGGTGTAGATCATTGGTGTGCATTTAAAAAACACTTCTTTTAAACGTTGTTGATGTTGTTGTTTGTTGTTGTTGTTGTTATTTTCTTCCCTCTTCTCACGTGTTTACTTAAATATATTTTACTCACCCACATATGGTAAAATACGAACTGCTGTTTACCTTTCATGACGTCAGGAGAAACTGCACCTCCCAACACTTGAGTTGATTAACGTTCTATCTCAAGAGAATGTTTGCCTAGATGTTTTCAAAAATGATGTTTGTTTTAATGTTGTTTTCGCTTTTCTGAAGTTACTGCGTTTTTATGGCGCGCGGAACCGCTTTTTAATACTTCGTGTTTAAGAACATCTTATTTTTTAAAATTATACTTTTTAAAATAAACGTAATTTCCTATCGATCTTCAAATCGGACTGTCTTTCTCAAGAATGTACTTTGCTTTAAACGTTAGACTAAGTTATATATTCCTCCTAAGATGACCTAAATTTGTTTCATGAAATCGATTTTTATATATTTTAATAAGAACCTGGATTATAAGAACGTTTGCCGAAGATTAAGTACATACTCGACCTGAATTTCTTTTTTGATTTTGTGACAACAAAAAGATGCGAGATTCACTAGAATTACTACGAAATTTATTTGAGGTTAGTAAGATATGAGGCTAGAATAGTTCACTTATTTCCATTCATTATCATCCGGAAATCTTGAAATTTTCGGCTGTTCTCTGTTTTGTTTCTGTTTTTCCAAAAAGGAATACGTTTTTTTAAAAAAGTATGTTTTTTATTATAAAAGTAATTTTTTCTAAATAAAGCACCGACCAAGAAACCATTCTTTAAATGAAGAATGAAAAGTTCGTAGTCAATCAGCTAAAGCTGTCACCCTCTTCAATGCTGTATCATTTATTGTCACTCTCCTCCTTGTTTCTTTTATAAACAAAATTCGTGTGAGTTCACGCGAGTATTATGCATTATTCTACTTTTTACGTATTTATTCGTGAGAGCTATTGTTGAAGCTATACTGTCAATAAAAAATAATGGAAAGCAGTTTTGACCACGTAACCGATATTCTTGTATGTATATTCAAATAAAACGCAATACAAGACGCTTATTAAACCAACTACCAAGAAATTGTTTGTGGGTGAAAAGATTGCGAAATTTAAGTTTGCGCACATTTTTATTGCAATTGCGTAATTAAAGATGGCGAAATAGTAATCTCAAATAGCTTTCTTTTTTTATTACTTATATGTACAATGTCTAAAGTAATGTCATGTTGAATTTGAAAGAAAATTTGCAAGCTAAAATACGCAAATTCGCAAACATTAATTCTGTATTATTTTCTAAAGCAATCTTTTCTTAACTTTCATTATTTCCAATTTAACAGACGGTGTATGAAAAAAGTTGAAAGGTAGTGTCTGTTGCATTATCTAATATTAATACGCAAATAAAGAAAACGCATACCTTTTTTATCAATAATTTCTGGAAACTTATATAAACAAAACTTTTTTAGTTGGCCATGTCGAAGCCAGGTAAAAAAATTATTATGCGTAATCATGCGTTTGACGTCAGTGGTGGGTTGATTTTAAGGACCAAACATACAAAAACACGACAGCCCCCTGGAAGAAAACACGTTTGTTTGTTTTCAGGCGAGATAAGGTAAATTTTCGACTAAAATGCCACTAAAATAGTTAATGGCGGAACTGTTTACGTGGTCAATATCGGGAAATCCTTAGTTTTGGGCGCAAATGGCCTCACTCACCCGAACAAATATAATTAATTCTTGAATTATTTAAGAGGGTAAGACGTGACCACGCCGACTTTGTGCTGATCGGTTGATTGTAATCAGGGGTTTGCTATGAGGTGGATTTGAACTTCAGGGATTTGCACTGACATTTGTTTACGTCTAAGCTTTCATTTGAAAGAAACTGAGTTTGATATCCTCGAAAAAAGCTTAGTTAACTAGGCTAGATTTTGTTTCATTTGTCTCAACTCTTCTTTATCAGACAATTTTTCTGTGATAACATTGCAATGATTAACGGCCTTAATTCACCAAAATCACATCTCCTTTGTAATCGCAATTCATCTCAATATCATGTTTTACTGTCATGAGATTGATGACATTAAAGTACGCCTACTTGAACAGTAAAAAGGACTATGACATATTTTGCGATTTGGCGCACTCCTGTTTCAATACGCCGTAGTATTACTATGAAACTACGTCGCTCCAAATGTCTGAGTTTTTTCATTACTCGCCGTAGCGTTAGTGTAAAAAACTTTATTAAGCTACGCCGCACTTTTTACGGTATATTTTTTTCCAATTACGACCTTCTAACAGCAGCGGGAACCTTTTGACAGTTTTGTAACGAATATACGTTTTTTTATAAGTAACATCTGTCCTGACCTTTTCTGTTCTTATTTTTTTTAACCTTTTTCGGTCTGATTTGTTCTTATTTTGTTGTCTTAATACCAACAAGGATAGTTAAATAAATCGTCCAATGTCGCTCCCAACAGGCGTAATTTATCCCCATTATGTTTCTCGCTCCAAATCTCAGAAATTTAGGTAAAAATGTGGCGTTTTTTATTATTTCTGATGCAACTCTATAACCGCGTTCATAAATAATCGCGCCCATATGAATATTGTAGTTACTGTAAATCCTGTAATGAACGCCAGTCAAATTCATTTTTGAAATTTTTATGAACGCTAAGTGTATAATAACTTAATTTCATAACTTCGACCACTGAGTTTGCTTAAATCGACGCCATTTTGAACTTGAGTACACTTTCTGTTATCAGCAGCTATTGCGCCGCTCGCTCGCACGAACGTGCAGCGCTAAGTACGTCGTACTTTGCGATTATACTATTCTATTTTTTACCTAAGTCTCCGATTCCACCATCATGATCGTCACCTGGTTTAAAATCCAGGGTACCCAAAAATGCTTCAAAAAAAGCAAGAAAAAGTTTTAACAGGAATTTATTATATGTATTGCTTATTATACTTTGACTTGGCATAGAGAGTTTAATCGCAACAACGTACTATTTTCTATTTTAAGTTGTTTATTTGTGATTTTATTTTCCCACTGTGTTAATAGCCTTTTAGATACACGATCCAAAAATACTTACAGAAGCGATTAATTATTTATTTAAAAGTGTCTAGCTTGTAGCCGGGGGCTAATTTTTAAATGTACAGAATTGCAAATTGAATTTCTTTTTTCAGTCTCTGTTCAGCCTCGTTTACGTGTGGGTAGTGTTCACAAAATAGAGAACGAAAGTAGTTGCACGAGGAAGGAAGCTCTGAAAGTTTGAAAAACAACATTGCACTGGTACTGGTAAATATTGGTAAAATATACCTAAAATTTATATTAAGATTTTAAATTTAGTCAAAATAAAAAAAAATGAAAAGAAAGAATTTTAATCGAGCAGTTTACTTCAGGCTGATCGAGCATGCGTATTATTTATTTTAATATCAAATGTTTTCAATAACCTTCGATAATGTGGGGATCAATGAAAATCTGAGTTAGAAAACATTAAAATTTCCATTTTTTGTCACCATTATTCATAAACATAATTCACATATTTTTACATTAGATTATTTTTGCACAGCTTTTTTTTTGGCGCCCTTTTCCGCGCCTTTTTCCGCGCATTGTTGTATAAAGTTTCTTTTTCACATAAGAGTGCCTTCAACAAACTTGATAATTGTTTCCTTGTCCAGTGTGAGTAACATAAATTTGGGTGGAAAAGCTTATAAAAGTCTATCATTCGCGCCATTTGATTTTCTTGTAACTAGATCGTAATTCTAAAGTTCATCATTTCCCACAGGGTTAAATGTTTGGTTAAATGTTTGTCGCCTTGCAAGAATTCGTGTATTAAGATGAATAACCCATCATTCCATTCTCGTCCCCAGAGCTCTTTGAGATAAACATCAAAGTGTACCTCAAAAAACGCTGGAGACGAAAATACCATCATTGTCTTTTTTTACTAATGTTAATATTTTCACGATTTAGAAAGAATCCGGGATGGAATTAAAAGATCGAATTGCATTTGCATGCCGCTTTCTCTCGGACGCCAAGGTAAGCTTCTTTTAAGGATGCTTTTTTCTGAACTGACTTCTCTATAACAATAGCCGTCGTCTGTCTGTTTGTCTGTCTGTTACGAAAACACGAAATGTGATATATGAAGGACGGGCGACCCCGTGTTTTTTTGACGACTGGTATGACAAAGCAATTTAAAATGTTTGTTTTTAGTTGACAAATTACGTTGAAAATGTGACCACGAGTTTGATTACAAGTGGAAGTTTAGAAGGGTTACTGTTGACTGGCCTCACGTCCGATGGTCTAGATTTACTGGAAAATTTTATTACAAAGGTTTGTATGCATATACTTAGATGACGTTCTTCTGTCGCTCTCCTGTACGCTCTCCACCGTTATGATAAAAAGAAGTGGTTGGTTAATTATTCAGGTTTCTCTCAATCATTTGAACGCAGCAATGCACTCACCATTTTTTTATCAGATTTACAATTTTTAATTTGAGCCTGATAACCGTTAATAAAGTTTTAAATTATCTTAAAATTCGTAATTTTCTTATATTGTAGATTAATTTACCTCAGACATGAAGAATTTTTTTATATTTTGATTTTTCAGGGGTTTTTTATAGATATAAAAACTTAAAACAACTTATTTTACTCAGTTTATGTGTAGAACATGAAAATCACTTCAGTATCATTTTTTAAATATCTTTCCCGTCTAAAAATACAGAGCATGTTTGATTCCCACGGAGACTCTTCAAGCGAATACTACTTCTGTAGGCGTATAAATTAAGTTCGGTTAGAAATAGAACTCAAGTAAAAATAAAGATTGACATGACATTTAAAAGCGTGGCTGTATACATGATATGCTTTCAAGTCGAAGTTCTCTACGTGCGGTGGCCTGGAACGGACTAATACTTTTGTTATCTTAACCTTGGGCAAGCGCTGTGATGTTTATTGTAGTCTGGATTTTTTAACTTGCCCTGCACGCAACAAATCCCTTATGGAATGAGTTTTCTTCAACGAAAAAAGTTACCTTAAAAATTGATGGACAGAGGGAGGAATTTGTATTCGGTGTGTTCTGTACTTCGTGTTTATTTGTGTAACGTGTTTTTTGTGCTATATTTTACAGACCAGCGACGTACAAACAGCTATTCTGATTATTCTGCATATGAAAGTCAGTGAAGTGTTCAAAGACCCCAGGGTTTCCAGTTGGATAGAGAAGTAAGTAGTTTCTCGTCGGAAATATGGTCTGGTCTGTCATTTAAACAAATGATGTATCTTACCTTTCTCTTCAGGAGTGTGTTATTTGTGTTTTCTTTGAGATGAAAAGACACTTTGTTTGAGCCTATAAAACAATACAGAGGTCTGAAACCATGCGACCTGAAACAGTAGAATGGTTTCTTTGAGCACCATTATTTATGTTTTCTACAAATGTTTCACGTTTGTCCCATGTCAGGGTTGGTTTATTTCTTTTTAAGCAAACGCGTGTTTGTAACTCGATGTTTTATGAACTTTCAAAAAAAGTCTGTCAAAATTAATTCTGAAAATTCTACTTCAAAATTTGAAGTAGAATGCCTTTGCTCACCGAGCTAAAACATGCAGAAAAAATTCGATTTTCCTACCAGAAAGTATTGCGATAATCGTGCTTGGTCTTTTCAGCGACCTTGCTGTTTCTCCTCCGCAGTGATTTATTTAGCAATTGATATTAGTTCGTAGTAATCAAGTAAAATGTTATGATCGTTTATCTCTCTTCTTATTTAGTTATCGAGACCTTCTCGACAAGTGGCGACTTTGGCATGAAAGGTAAGTATATAATTGCTTTCATTTATTTGACAAGACTTTACTTGTCACATGTCAAGGTGAGGCTTTTTATGTGAATGGTTACGTGTTTCTATTGTTACTGTCTCGTTTCCATAATATACAAGTAACCTCTATCTCACTGCCATTAATTTTTTGCTTTTTTATCTGTTAGAGCACAATTTGACTCGCTTGTTCAAAATACAGACTCTCGAAAGATTCCTCAACAAATCAGTGTAACATGCACTTACTGCAGCAAGCCAGTGTCGAACAATTTTCTATCTTCCGGTAGGTATTGCATGTAGTTTCCACCACGACGTTGAAATATTGCTGGTTAATTAAGAAAATTGTACAAAATCTTAATGAGTTTTTAACGGCTTAAATTGTTGTTAGTTTTTTAAAAACGGGGTAAAAGAGGTCAAACATCGATCAGTAACCATCCCAAGAAACTTGACTGATAAGAAATGTGACTGCTCTTTCGAAGACTAAGAAAACTTGTCAAATATCTCGCGTATTAGGCTGTCCTTTGAAGCCACTTTTGTAATCTTTTCTCTCTGTACAGGTGGAATGCGAATGCCTCGATTCCCGCATGGTAATAGTCGACAGAATAAGGTAATGCTGCGTTTGTGTTTGAGACGCAACTTTTTGCTTTCCTTTGCAAATAGGAGAGTCGTTTACCGTGGAAGATAATTCTTGTGACTTTAGAACAGTAATTCACTTAAAACTATTCGTACGCTATTTCGAATAGTTAAGTAATTTACAGTAAGGTCGGCTGACTCTCTTTCAATCTGGAACTTTCAAGGGGCTGGGAAGTTTGTTCAAGTTAAAAAAAAACGGATATGCGGAAAGAAAAAACAGAAAGAGCCAAGAATATTTATTCGGATGAAAAGAGATAACATACTTACCCAGGCCGTCTAAATATAAAAACCTAACAAGTCCTGGCGACGAGGTTGTTACCTTATATACATTGAGTACATGTGTAAGTAAAACATGCTTCGTTCTGTTTTTAAATTCTCGCCCTGTTTATTTATTTAGGCAATGGCTTGTCCTGGATGTAAGCAACAACTTCCACGCTGTTCTGTGTGCTTAATAAATTTGGGTTCGTTATCGTCGCATTTGCCAAAAACAGGTTGGTTAATTATTTTATTTTGAACACACGTGATCGTCTAATGCTGTTTGCAGTCGGGTGGTCGGCAGGGGGGGTGGTCTTCATTTTAGCTCATCTTTAGAACTAGTCGTTAACCTGTGAAAAGAGCCGCGGTACATATTTCCTGCATCGAAATTTCGTGCATTTTTAGCATATTCCGTGCGTTTCGTAGCCCAGTTTATTCTGGCGCACAAATAGACAAAATAATTATAGACATTTTAGCGTAAAATTTAAGACAATGTTATTGTGTTTTCCCAAATAAACTCCCGGAGCGTGTAAAACAATATTTAATGGCGGCATTTATCCGAGAGGCGCCTTTCTTACACCAATGAAAATTGAAAAAATGACTTTATATTATGATGCCAATATTTACAAAAGTTTAAAAACGGATTTTTATACAGGCACTGAAATTAAATTTTTTAAACGATATTCTTGTTTCTCTTTTAAAAAAAGTTCACCAGTTTAAGCGAATATTTCATTTTTTAATAAATGGATTCATTTAACTTTTGTTTTTTTGTTATTTATATCTACCTACAGGGATGAGTGCGCATGTCAAAACTCACTGAATATGTGTGGATACCATAAAAAATGTACTTTTTCTTTCAGGAGCAAAACCTAAACTCGACACGATTGTTAACTCGTTTCAGACGTGGTTCACGTGGTGTCAGTTGTGCAGGCATGGCGGTCATGCGGCTCATCTTATGGAATGGTTTTCGTAAGCTCCTCTTACTCTTAGTTATATGCAATACGTTGCCTTCTCAGAGGTATATTGGTAATACCATCTCTTTTAAGAGTAATTTGGAAATATTTTCTCACAATCCGCAAAACAATTCTCCATAAAACTAGGTCTGCGTAAAGAAACGAAAATTTTGCCAGAATTATAATGTCCATAAGGAAATCCATTTCCCTATTTTTAATTCCCGTTGACTGTACCATATAATCTCTGTATGGTAGCTTCTGTACCTGTTTTATTTTATCTCTACCTTCTCTACTCTACTTTCTGTTAGAGAACACGTTGAATGTCCTGTCACTGGATGCGCTTGTTATTGCAACGCCCATGATAGTATTGCTATGGTTACACCAAAACAAACAGGACCGATAGACAATAGTGAAGAACGAAGATAGCGTATTTTATATTGGTATTTCTTCAAGAATGCCGAATTATCCTATAGCACAACGCAAAAGGCAAAGAGTTGCGTAGGTCGTCAGGAAAAATAAAGTTGAGAATATATTTTGGAATTTAGAATAAAATTTTTCTTTTGTTGCATACCTACATTATCTATATTATAATGCCCGTATACGTCTGTCCGTCTGTCTGTCTGTCACGCAAAATGGTAGCTTAGCTGCGACGGGCGAACCCGTGGATTTTTCCACGGGCTAACGACTAGTGTCTCTAAATTTTTGGTATTTTGAATTTTTAATATCTAGAATATATCCTTCGGCTCCTTGCAGTCGCTTACCAGTGCCGTAACCACAATTTTAATATTTGGGGGGGGGGCTATATAGAAAAATAACATATATGAATTTCGCTTTATATAGTGTCTACCCGAGTGAGAAATTTTTAACTTTAACATCTCTAGATTGGCGGAAAATGCCCTTCCAGACGTCAACGATCTCATGGTTTAATGTTAAAAATCACGATGAATGTTTCGATATTTTTGTAATGTAGAAAAGCTGCATTTTTTAATTGGCATCAAAATTTAGATAAAAATTTCCATCAGAAACCAAAAGATAGAAAGAGATACATATTTACATTACACGACTACAATAATATTAAAAATGATAAGAACACTAGAAATTTTAAGGGTGTTGGCACTTTTTAGAAAATTTACATTGCATTTGGACTTTTTAAAATGTGCTGCTAGCCCCCTTAAAACATTCGGTGATTTTTATAATAATGATCTATGGGAAGGATCCTAATATTCCTGGACGATTTTCTCTCTGTTTTTTTTTCATTTTTTCTCTGTCTCTCTGGCTTTCTCTCTCTGTCTCTTTTTCACTCTTCCTTCTTTCCTTCCTTTCTTTCTTTTTTTCTTTTTTTTTTTAGTAGGAAAATTATTGGTTGGGCCTTTGCCCCCTGACCCCCCCGGCGGTTACGGCACTGCTTACGTTTTATCGAATTTAAATTATGTTCTCTCTTCCCAAAAAATTTCGTTTGTAAGTTCCAAAGTCAATTTTAACTCTTTTTTTTTTCTGCATATTTTGCACTGATATTTAGAGATTGATTGTTTCTATTTTTTTTTCACTTTTTCTTCATATCAGATTTTTATAAGTAATGAAATGTTCACATTTCAAAGATTTTTGTAAATACTCACTAGAGATTAGATATATTATGTCATGCTTGTTCAAATTTTTCTTTCCCTTATGTAGGCATGGAAGAACCTTCAAACAGATACATATAGTGTTCGTGTAAACATAGGGTGTTTGCCCAAGTATTTGCCATTTTGACTCTCTCCCTCCCTCCTTCCCTCCCCCTTGTCCGTTCAAATTCGTTTTTGGCAATGCCCACTGTAAGAAGAAAAAAATCTTTTTTTAGGAATCGAACGTGCACAAAATAAATAGATCATTAATTTCGCAAAACTTCACAGGAACTTATTCTGCGAAATAAATAATCCTGGGTGAACAGCAATAGCAATACTGACGTAACAACTCTTTTGTTCTTTAAATCGAAGTTGTGCTGCTGTACTGGTTTTTTGACAGACATACAGTACCTGTACTAAGAGCTCACACCCAGATGTATTGGACAGTTTACTGCTTTATTAAGTGATTTATTAAGCACTCAAAGTGGCGTTTAACACTGGGTCATACAGTTACTTGAGTCTTAACCCGACGTATTAATTGCTTGATCAACCAATAATTTGGCAATTTCACGGGTATTTCCACAAAAACTAAATATGGTGAGCAATTGTTTTAGCTCTGACAGGGTAGCAACTCGCTTTACCTGAGAAGAGTACCCAGCCATGATATCACAATGATTAAAGTATTTGTTCCATTTTTAAAGCTTCATCAACCAATAACATGCAACCAGGAAATTTGGAGAAGCATTTTAGGTGTTCTTATTTTTTTACATGGTAAGCCTAATATTGTTCTTAGACCAAAGTCTTATAATTTTACGCGGTGCATTACAAACATTTGCACCCCAAAATCGTTTTGCAAAAATCTTTGAAGATATGTCCTGTAGGATATCAGTAAAATTTCATCCTTCTCATTGTTCTTCTTGTTTTCATTTTTTAACAATTTCCAGCCTGTTTTTATCAAAAAAAATTGTACTAGGTAACAAGTTGAATTTTTATGAAAATAAAACATGAGAGTTAAGGCTAAGAAAATAACACAAGAAATTACAATTAGGGTGATTCAAAGTAAAATTGTTATCAGCACTTGGATCTGATATTCAATTCTTTCCGCAACGAAATATTTATCATATTTGGTCTTGTAGCCTTGTAGAATAGGTTGAAGACGTATCTCTAAATATTCGTTTACCAGGGAATTACACAATAGAAATCTCAATTTACATTTTTCTTACGACGTTTTAAGCCTAGCTTGTTAATGATGACGATGACGATAATGAAAACGATGATGATGGTGACGATAGTAAAGAAGATGAAAAAAATGAAGAAGGAAGGAAAGAATATATATTATATATAGGAATATATATATAATCGTATTTATTTTCGTTTCGAAATATTAGTGTGCCGTTACACGGCACACTAGTTCCAGTCCTAACGTTATAACACGTGCAACAACTCCCACCCTTCTCACAAGTCGATTAACCATCAGAGCTGTATGTAACAAGTTAAGGAGAAAGCCCACCCACCCACCCCCTAAAAAGTTGTAAAAAATGATAAAGTAATTGCCTTACTTTAAGCTTCGAAATATGCCGCTTCTATATGGTTTCTTTTCGGAAAATAGGTAAATGAAACCAACCTCATTTGGCTGCGAGGTACCGGAGAGTTTTTATCCTGGAAAAGGCAAATCTCTAAGTAAAACTTGCACTTAAATCAGTAGAAAAAAGGCGAATACCTTCTGATTGCTTGTTGTTTATTTTATATTATGTACATATATTTTTTAATGACGTAAAAAATTGTAACGATTCTGAAAAAGTCTAGTAAAGACCGATATTACTGTGTAATAAAGATTGATATTATGATGAAAATAATGCTGACTGTTAGCTGAGTCAAAGTTGTAGCTTAGTAGAGAAGCCACGGAGGCATATTGCTAAGCAGGAGGATGAGTTAAAAATTCAATATCGTTAACACTGACCTTAGTAGAGAAGCCATTGGGCATATTGCTAATGACAATTAGGCCAGATATGCTTTACATTTGTATTTTTACACTTTATTTACGAACTTGTACAACTCTGATAACTAAGACGACACAACACTACACTACTAATACCGCGTTATTCCTGTCCCACATGGAGTTTAGGAAATAAATAAGGTTATTTTCGGTTGAGCCAAGTGAATTAGAAAATAAGAATATATATTATATATAGGAATATATATATAAGAATATATATTATTTAATATATATTATTTAATATTTCGTGTTTCAACACTTTTTTACATTTAGCTTTTCTATCACAGAAAGTGTTGCTACAAGAAAATCTATCTTCATCGAACTTCACTAACTTGAGAATCAGACACTAACCAAAATGTATCTATGGATTATAAAAGGAAACCTTTATGAAGTAATATCAAGTTTCTGTTCTATGATGTAGCACGCTGTTTTATTCCTGCGATATAAGTCCTCCTCCATTCTCCACACGCTGAAAGCATAACTTAATTGTCTGTTGAAAAAGTGAAAATCCTCTACGATGGGGTGCTCGTTTACTTCGTTGCACTGTAGAACTTGTCGTAAGAAAGTTATATACATCGCAGTTAATCTCAAGGTTTGTATTTTAGACACTTTGTCTGATGGTAAAGTTGGGATAGTTTTTCTTAACGTGTTTAATGATTCGTTTAGGGCTTGAGTTCTTTGTCGTTCTCGCGAATTTGCGATGACTCTATGAGCGTTCTGATGGCTCATGTTGGATGGATACGCGACGTTCGCATGACTCGTGTTCTTGTCGTGTCTATATCGCTTTTTATCGTGTAAATCATCACTTGAGTGATTTCGTTTTCGACGAGTTTCCGATGAAATGCAAAGCTGTTTTCGTCCTTGCATCATTCAAGGAAATCTATTATAATACAAAAAGGAAAGTTTAACACCGATAAGACGTCAGATCTCAATGTTGGCATTCGCAAAGTGGTTTTTGAGAGCAAATGTCCAAAATTTATATCTCATTCTAGTTCTACCACTTCCATAAAATTCATGGAAGGATAAATAATATGGCTATTAAACTGCGTACAGTAAATAACTAAATTGAACAACTGATTTGTCATCAAAAAATCAATGTTGACGTCATGATTATTTTCTGACGTCATCATGTTTTCCAACAAATTCTTTTTTCCGGATTTTTTTTCGTTTAAATATGTCAAGAAAAAGTATAATTAAATCCGATATGCTTTCTTACAAGATTTTATGGTAGGCGTGTTTAAGAAAAGAACCAACTCCGATAAAACGTATAAAAATCCCACTATTTTCAACCTCGTTCCCAGGGTCTTTTGCCTTTTTAACATCGAGGCCGCGCGAAAAAACCCTGGTACAGGCTGGTGAGTTATGTAATGCGATTGGCTTACATCCGACATAGATAATTTATTTTACGTCATAATATATGCAACGATTTACTATATAAAGATGGCGGATTTAGTTACAAAAACATTAAAAGATAAAAGATTCAGTTGTCAATTAAGCGCTAGCGGCTTTGACATAGGCAACAAACCCTGGGGACGAGGCTGCACTTTTTGTTTTAGTAACGAGAACAAAAGTAATATCTCGCTATACCTAAAGAATGGGGTTATCTTAAACATCAAAGAATGAAATATCAAAAGCGTTTGACGAAAACAAGTACATGCTAGGAATTTTTATAGATCTAAGCAAAGCATTTGACACCGTAGATCACAAAATGCTACTAGAAAAACTCAAAAACTATGGTATCAACAACTCAAACATTCGGTGGTTTGAAAGTTATTTATCCAATAGAAAACAGTACAATTCTTTTGACGGTGGAAGTACAAATTACAAAACAATCATCTGTGGAGTTCCACAAGGTTCCATATTAGGACCACTCTTATTCCTTATATATGTAAATGATTTAAACAAAGCTTCGAATATTTTACATTCAATTTTATTTGCAGATGATACAAACCTGTTTTATGCACATAAAGATATAAAAACATTATTTCGCACAGTCAATAATGAACTCTCTAAGCTGGCAGAATGGTTTAAGGCAAACAGACTGTCCCTAAATATTTCTAAAACAAAGTACACACTTTTTCACAGGCAAAATAAAAAAGATGATATACCATTGAAATTTCCTGATTTATCTATTAATAATATAAGTATAAAAAGAGCACAATCCATGAAATTTTTAGGAGTTATTCTTGATGAAAATCTTACTTGGAGAGAACATATAAATATTTTAGAAGAAAAGGATGCAAAGAATATTGGCATCCTATTTAAAGCAAAATTTGTTCTAGATCAGAATTGTTTTAAAAAACATATTCTTCTTTCATTCACTGCTATCTAAATTATGCAAATATTGCGTGGTGCAGCACCAACGCTACAAAATAAACAAAAACATGCAAATTTTTTTCTGTACAGAAATGCCAAAAATATTGAAGGTTTTACTTTTTTGTCAATTTATATAACTATTGGTGAAAATAATATTACATATGCATTGGATCAATAAATATATAAAAACGCTCCAGAAGAAAAACATTATTACGGAAGCTCATTGGTGCCATATTTTGCTCGTGTTTTAAAAAGTGGAGCAAACTATTTTTTCGTTTGCTCCTGTTGCTAGAACCACGAGCAAACAATAAAAATGAGTTTTCTTGTGTTTTTATAACACAAGAAAACAATGCGTAACGAGTTTCTACACTTTTCAAAACACGAGCAAAAATGAAAATCGATTTTGCTCCACTTTTCAAAACACGACCAAAAATGAAAATCGATTTTGCTCCACTTTTCAAAACACGACCAAAAATGAAAATCGATTTTGCTCCACTTTTCAAAACACGAGCAAAAATGAAAATCGATTTTGCTCCACTTTTTAAAACACGAGCAAAAAATGGCACCAATGAGCTTCCGTACATTATCATCAAATTTTATTGTTGTGTATTTATCGTTGTTTTGAACAAAATAATCATTATTTGTAGTTTTTTCATAAATTACATTTTTTTGAAGAATTCCTTGTAATTTAAATTTCCTTTAGAACGCCATATAAAATATATGAACAAACTTTCGTGACTATTTTCAGCCCGCCTAACCGGGCCAGCTCGCCTCATATGAACGTAACAAAATATCAGCCCGCTTGAACGAGCCAACCCGGTCAACCGGGCCAGCTCGCCTCATATGAACAGCCCCTTATTTTAAATGTTGACAGGTACACTCGATCCAGAGAGTTATTAAAAAAGCTCAATGTACTGAATGTATACCAACTAAACATTTATCAAACTCTTATTTTTATGTTTAAGCTTGAAAACAATATGTTACCAAGAGTATTTAATAATATGTTTCAGAAGATACAACATAAATATCCATCCAGATTTTCAATTAACAGTTTTTTTCAATCTAGGATTAATTATACAATCACAAAGTTCTCTATAACTAGCAGAGGACCTAAATTGTGGAATACATTTCTTGGTAACGACATGAAAACTATTACATCACTTAACGAATTCAAACATAAACTAAGACATAAACTATTGACTACTGACAATCTATATTTATTTTAGAACACACGACAGTTACAACGTACGACACATATAACACAACTCCTCATCATCTTCAATGCTAACCTTTTATATAGGTTGGGGGCTTGATAAGGCTATTATAGCCTTCTTCTCGCTCCTGCCATTTTTTACCTCTTTAGCTAATATTTTTAGCATATGCAATCCTATCTTTAGATTATACGATAATATAATAGCTTAAGATTTGTATTTTATTTTTACGGAAAACTGTAAATTCTTCAACGGCAAAAAAATAAAGAGAAAAAAAGAAGTAAGAAATAGGAAAAGTAAACTTTCGCGCATAGGTCAAGTATAATTTTTTGCGGAGGTCCACTGTTCGCACAAATTTAGTAAGGTTTTGGCTTGAAAAAAACTTTGATTTTAAAGTGAGTCGTATTAACTTGCACATACACGCTTTTATATATAAGCAACACGGGTGTCAGGCTCACTATACAACCTAACCTCGTCCCCAGAGTGTTGTGCCCCCCTGAGATTATTACGGAGCAAAATGCCCTGCGAAAGAGGTTGTATACAAGCTACGCCATTGCCGAACCGAACTTACAAAACTTCTACTAAGATCGACGTGGCAACGCTTTGACATGACTTCGCATGACTGCATAAAACTAAATGCCGAGCCGTGCTAAAGTATGCACATAACGTTTTAAAACAGTTTTTTGGCAGCAAATTTTTGTTAAATACAACTATCATCCTGGAAATTCTGATAGGGTCCAGTTTGGCTCGGCTTGATTCGACTTAAAGCGGTGCGCTGAGCCATGGAGGTAAAAAAAGAGACTCCCTCCTTTTATACCTCCATGGCTGAGTCGCGCTGAACTAAGGCATGCGAAAGACTTTATGAGTTCGCTTTGGCACGGCACAGCTTATATAATAGACCTCGAATTCTTTAGAAAGGAAGCAAAAATGAAAATTTGATCTTCCCAAGAAAATAATCAAATAGCAATGACCATGGAGGTATAAAAGAACAGGAGATACATCTTCTTTAGAGCTATTGAAACCATGCGTGATGCAAAAACAGGTGCTGCATTAAAAAAGAACGAACTCATTTTTAAATTTGCCCGCGGGAAGTTAGTTTGATTGTTTAAAAATGAATTGTGATTGGCCAATTCGGACCAACTGTCAATCAATTTAATTGATGTAAAGAGTCGCCAAGTGTTGTGTGCAGTAGCAGTAGCTAACAAAATCTACGATTACAGTCCTTATAAAAGAGTTAACCAAATAAATAAAAATAAAAAAAGTTTGTCTGTTAGATATTTAATCACACTGTCTTAAAATGTTAACAAAATGTTTTTCAGAATCTTAAGTACATCATTCTATAAAAACATTTCTCTCTTCACTCTATATTCACTTTAAGCATTTCATATTTACTATCTTATTCCTCTAGGCTAAGGGGGTGATTACATGGAGAATTTCAGCCCGGGCTGAAATTTCAGCTCGGTGCAGGTGGCAAAAATTTCATCCCGCCTTTAACTGAAAATTCACTCACATTAGGAATTGTGATTACATGAAAAAATTTCAACCCGGGCTGGGATTTCGCACCGGGGCGAAATTTCAGCTCGGGGTAGTACAACCGAGCTAGGATTTTCACCCCGGGGCGAAATGTCATGTAATCGCAAATATTTTTTCAGCCCGGGTTGAAAACAACCATACGCATGCGTACATGAAAAAATTGTAACATATTTTCACCAAACATGTTTTGCCACCATTGCTTAGTTCACCCCCGTTGAACCCCGATAGATTTGGATTTTCTTTGCATACGTTGTAAATGCGATCTTCTCTTTTTTTTGCAACAAGTATTTTTTTTTAGCTTTTTAGCAGATAATATGGCACTAAAAGGCATGTTCCTCTTTGCCTGTAAAAACTTGTAAATAATTACCAAACCCTGCAATTGGATAGTCAATGCTGCAAGCAGTCCAAATTGTGTTACCAGTAGCAATAATATCTTGCGCATTTGTGTTATCGATAACATTTTTCTATATAGCTAACTTCTCTTCTATACAACAACTTTTAATTTTGTTTGTATGATTGCGTTTACAAAATTTCGCGCGTTTCCAACGAGCTACCATCTTTTCTATGGTTGTTCTTGATTGGTTAAAACTTAACTTACATTCCATATTTGGAAAAAGATGTTTCAACCCGGCCGAGTTGAAAAATATTCAGCCCGGGCTGAGATCATGTTCAAATCTCCATGTAGTAGCAAAACATTTTTCAGCCCGTCCCCGAGTTGAAATTTTTGCCACCTGCACCGAGTTGAAATTTCAGCCCGGGCTGAAATTCTCCATGTAATCACCCCCTAAGAAAAAAAGAAAAAGAAAAAAAGCATGATTTTTTAGAAAGCATCTGAAATTAACGTGTCTAAAAAATCATGCTTTTTTTCTTTCGATAAGAGATCTTAAATAAACATAACTTTAGCGTAGAAATGAAACAAAAGAATCATTCAGCAAATCAAAACATTCATAATGGCTCTTGCCCGCGTTTTTTACAGAAATTTTGCTTAAAAGTATGTCAGAAATAAAAGCCTATAAACTGTGCAAACATCAATGGATCGTCTTGAAATTTTCAGAGACGTTTTCTAAAACCTTAATTGTGTCATGGTTACCACGGCGTTACAACGGCGCATGTCTATCTTATGTTTTAAGCCAGTTTTTGCCACACATATTTTTAATGTTTTTCCACTTTCTCTCAAGAATACTGAAGTTTCCTCGTGCTTCTAATGTTTATATATCCTCTAAAGATGATTGGCTAATAAAATTCATAAGCCACTTAGACCTCAGCCTTCAGGAAATATGTATTTTAATGGCTTTTTAAAAACGTAAACAAACGCAAGTATGCAGCAAATCTGTGAATATCCAGTGAACTTCGCATCGCGCATAGTTTCAAAGGACACCACTTTCAATAGAAATTTGAATATAATTTAAATGGACGATTCGTGAGTTGTATCTCCTGTTCTTTTATACTTCCATGCAATGACTAAGAGAGCAATACCTTAAGGGAAGAAATTATTTGCGGAAGAAATTTGTGCGGAATTTGTTTTTGCGGATGAGTGACCCAAAAATGGCATACTTTGCGGAATATATTTCTGCGGACAGCGACCTCAAAAGAGATATTGCGGAATTTTGCGGATGCAAGAAATTTAGTAAATCGAAAGTCGGGTAAAACCTAATTTAGTACCTAAGTGTATGAAAAACATCCGATTTATGGAATATCATCTCTCTATTTTTCATCAAAATATCAAAAAGAGAGTACTAAGCTGTAACAAATGTAAGATCAAATATCGTCACTGAAAATATCTAAAATATTTCTACATGGATCGTCCTCCACAGACCACTTATCTTCGTCACTATCATCTTCGCCATTGTAGGTAACAAAACTTTTCATCTCTTCTTATTGATGAAGAGTAAGAAATAATTCAACAAGCTCATTAACGTTTTATTTCTTCCGTTTTCAACCCCCTTCTTTATTCTCGTGTTGTAAAGCTAAAGAGGCCTGTAAATGTAAAGCAAAGTTAACAGATCGATTCTTTACGCATAAAGTATTTCGAAAAATTTGCGGAATTTATTTTTGCGGATGAAAAATTTCAAAAGTTTTGCGGAATTTATTTTTGCGGATGACCAAAATTTCTTCACTTCTGCGGAATTAATTTTGGCGGATTTGGGCAAAATCCGCAAAATTAATTCCGCAAAAAAAAGTTCCGCACAAATTTCTTCTGCAAATTAAGGTATTTTGCGCCGCTGCGATTGAAAAAACGCCACTCTCTATAGAAATCCACATTTAAGCCTGTACAAGAACAAAAAATAAGTAACTCTGTCAGAGTTGCTTAATTTTTTCAACGAGAATTTGGTGCTGCTTCTATAAAAAAAAGCGTGTGTTAAATTTTGCGTTATCTACAGACTTTAACAAAAAAATGTTTCTCACTAGTATACACCTGCTGTCTTCGTTCGCGTCTTCCTTTTCTCTTTTGGAGAACATGCAAAGTATATTCTTGTTTTTTGTTAAAAATAACATGACGCGAGACCATTCAACAATTTATTAGCACCAGTGCTCACGACAGCAAAACAGATCATAAATTTAAGATTTATAGGGAGTTATAACCAGAAAACAAACCAAAATACGTAAATAGACAACTTAGAACTGTGTCCCCTGTATGTTTTTCTTGTATGTGGAACGTTAAACATTTAGGGTGTGTTGACCTTTTTTTCACAATGGTCAGGTTATGACGTAAAAGATGTCAAAAAACGAGGAATAATAATAATAAAAAACCCTGTTAAATAGTAACTTCGTACCGAGTATGTTTTATCGTTGCGTGTTATTATATCTCTATGCTGGGGTGATTCTACGTACTCATCCATTCTTCTTCTTGTATGTTTTCTTCTAATAGACACACCTATCTGAATTTTACATAACCCTTATTAGGATTTTTTCGCAACTATTTCTAGTTTTATCAAACCATTGCAATTATGTCTATGCGTAGATGTTGAGAATCAAGTTTCCTTTATATTTGAAATGTTAAGGGTTGCTAACCACTGGCTAAATCCACGAAAATAAGTTCCCCCTAAAATTTTGAAAAATCCGTCATCTCTAATTTAAATTACTTGACATTCACGTGTTTTTGTTTGTTTGTTTTTTTATAAGAACCTAGAATGTTGAGATTGTGCCAAACATTAAGAACATATTAAGAACGTACTCAGCCTGAAATCCCTCACAGATTAAGAAAATTGATATTGTGAGTCTACAATTAATTATAAAAACTTTTAGTTCTAAAATATATTTCCTCTGTTTTTACTAATATTCAACTGACCTCAACACCATGTACCTTAATAAGCGGATTAATTTTGGCGAAGACTTATTTTCGCAAGTTCAAAGAAATGCATTTCGAGAAGACAAAATTTCGTGAATCAGTTTAGATATTTCGCAAATATTTTTTTTGCGACTGAATCTTTTCTGAAGGTTTTTTGCGAAGAACTATTTTCGCGAATCTATTAGTACTTTTTCGAACAAGCGAAATAAGTTCTAGTGAAGTTCAAAAATTGAACTGTAACTTCAATTTTAGTGTAAAGACAATCCTTTGCCTGTCCTTACCATGGTCTAGCTAACACGGTCATCTACTACTTGCTATTATTTGAGAAAGGTAAGTACATTTAACATAAGACGTATACTAGCTAAGCATCGGAAAATTTTGTTGCAGACAACCATGGTTATGTGGTTACTTTTACCTCCTTGCTTTTACTTTAAAACCCTGGGCATAAAATTGGTAAATTGTCCATTTTTTAGATCTTTTTGTCCGTTATAGCTCTTTCTGTCTGTTTTTTTAGCTATTCTGGAAAGGGCAAACAGCATCACTTGGCTAGTTCCCCACAAAAAAATTACTTTCGCAGGGTAGGCCGAGTAACCAACGTCGAAAATGCTTTCCACAATGTCCACATTATGGAACAATCCGCTCCACGATCCGGAAAGGTCTGGAATATCGTGGAATTGGGCTGTGCTTACGCTGGGAAAAAGTAGCACCCTTTAAGTCCTCAGTCCGCTGTTAACATTAACAGATGAACAGTGACAAGTACTGAGTGCGTGTTACTAAGATAGGGATGGCGTTTTTAATTGCTTGTGGTGGCAATAAAAAAGTTAGGTGCTAAGCAGCTCGAATTTAAAAAAAGGCTTTTTTACCCCTAGGAACCTAACCTTTGAATTGAGGTTAAAAACGTGTACCTGTGCATATCTCAGCCACTGGGTTTCTTGTTTTGTTTCTATTATACTTGAGCTGGCAGAGTACGCGGTATTGATGCGTTTCATGATGTTGGTGGGTAAAAAAAAAATTGCTTATTCTATTGAGGTTCATTTTAGTATGGGACATATGAAACAAACAATTTATTTTGACAAAAACAACAACATTTTGCTAATTCTTTATAATAATTATAATTATAAAACTATATAGACGAGTCGCTGATGTAGTTAGATTGGTAGTCCCTAATATTCAGTGGAGGATTCAGAGTGTCGTTATGGAGTAAGGATGTTGTGTGGGTAAAGGGATGAACTATGAAACAAGGATTTCATCACACACAAACCTTGTTTCTAATACCTCCACCTTTCTGCTCAGATAGTGAAATTGATCCATGATAAAATCAAAGCTACCTGACTTGGCGTTAGTGGTCATTCATTATTATGGTCCTGAGTTAGAACATATAGTTAACCTTTATATAATTCTCTTTTGATTGCACAAGCACAAGATCAAAAGGCACTGAAATATATATTTTTTTAGCTATATTTCCTTTTTTAAAAAAAGGATTTCACCAATTGTAAGTGAAAATTTCGTATTTTAAATGAATTTATTTTGTGGTGTGTTGTTTATACTTTCCTCCTACAAGACATGTGTACTCAACACATGTCCATTGTTCTTAATGCAAAATTACCTTACCTTTAATACCTTTGATAATCTTTAAGTCTTGTAGACTTCGACTACGTCAAAAATTCCGACTTCTGCTTCAAGTGCACTAAAAGTTAGGGCAAGAGTAGCAGCAGAAACATGTTGCTCTATGTCACAATATCTATTGTTTGGTGACCTGGTAGGAAGGGTTCATCAGGTATAGTGCACAAGATTTATAGGTTTATAAAAGAGTTGACATTTCCAGAATGGTCACACAGATGTCTGGCAAGTGTGTTAAGCTTTGGGGACACGGAAACAAATTTTCATGTAATTGAAACAAAAATACGATTTGTTGCAAACACATGAAAATGTTTCCTTGTTTCCCTTCGTTAAATTACTAGAATTTGCAACATTTTTTCCTAAAAGTTTTTGTTGCTGAAACAAAAAAAAATGTACAAGCAAGATGGCGGAAAGTCAAAACGTGCAACCAAAGCAAAAGCCTTCTGATGAAGAAAAATCAAACCTTATCAATTTTTATAAAGAACACGAAGCACTTCTTTAAAACCTTCTGAATCTTCTTCTTTTAGCTCTTTAAACAAAATATGGTAATTTCCATCAATTTGTCGGCGAAGCAACCATGGTCTTGTCCAAATAGAGCGCCTTGTTTTGTCTTTTCGTTTCTTCTTCTTCATCAAGAAGAAGTGCTATTGATGCTATTACCACATTTTTTTTACAACCGCCATCTTCGTAGCTACATGCAAATTTGTTTCATAAACTAGCACCCACGCGATACGAGGAAAAAAATCATGTGCTTGAAACAAAATTTTTTTTGTTGCAATTGCATGAAAAACGTTTCCGTGTCCCCGAAGCTTTAAAGAGTTAAAACATGTCGCACAGAAAGTAAAATAAACATAACATTACACATGCCTTGCCAGAACTACCATATACAAGTCATATACAACTTTCCTTATATCGAGTTAGTTATATACGCATCATTTCACAAAGCTGCAATCGAACTGCCCTAAAAATTTTAGTTTAAAGGCTGTGTTTCTACTCCTTCTAGAATCGCGTAAAAGCAAGTTTCAAACCATCTTCCCGTTTTCAAATAAACCCCTAACCTGACAAAAAGGCGGGGGAAAAGACGCGTAGCTAAAGCAGCGCTGCCGCGGAGCCATATTGGCAAGCGATTTGCTCACTTTAACATGGCTTATGCATGTTGGTGTGGTAAACAAAAACAAAGCAAACCGTACACAGCACTTAATATGTTTTTCTCCAGTTTTTCATAATAATTATTTTAATCTATAACATTTCCACCAATATTGATTTCATATTTTGTTTTCTTACGTAGCTAGCTAGCTAATTTTTTATTCCCTATTCTCGGATCCGGGTTAACATTATCAAATTTTGAAAAAGAAAACAAGGAACTTTTGAGAAAAATGAGTGGCATATTTGGATTTATCAGCAAAAATTATATAACATAGGAAATTTAGAATACCAAAAGATTATTAGAACACAGGATTTATTGTAATTTAAAGTTTTTAAATTTTATAAGAGTTTGACCATAATATCTAACTGCAGTGAAAAATTTTCACTGCAGTTAATTTGTGTGGTTATTTCTTCATAAAACATCAAAAGTTTGGCTACTAATATAGAGGCAGTTGTACTTAGTGTAAAACTTAAAAATTTCCTTGTTTCCATAAATTTTGGTGCTGAATTTAAATATGTTGGTCATTTTTGTTGAAAATGATCAGAAAATTTCAAGCATGTTAACCCGGATCCGAGAATAATACCTTTGAACTCGCAGAGAACAAGACAACTGTAGCTATAGTATAGCTAGACAACTAGTGCATACTATACCATCTATATTACATGATTATCCAAACAAACTGCTCTGGTGCCAAAATGGCATCTTCACCAACTAAACTAGTTGACAATTTTGACTATGTATAATTTAAATAGCTGGAATATCTACCTGCTGACTTGCCCCGGAACTTTGTAAAGTGAAAGGGATCCTTCTATCCTTCTATGCAAAAATAGTAAAAGGTAAAACAATACAGACTATACCTTGCAATGGACTAAAGTATTTCGAATTAAAATTTCATCTTATAGCCTCTTATTCTCTTCCAGGGCTTCTTCCTTGCCAACGAGAAAAATCATAATGTTGTTCATGACATATTACGTCACGACTAGAATCATTACAGACCAGATTTGAGTATTGTGTATATACTAGTCTGCATTATTCTCTTGTCAAATATAATGTGAACATGATTAAGGAGAAGTTATTTTAAGAGAAGTTACAAAGATTTTCCCAAAATTATTTGAAAACTTAATGCTAGATTCTCAATTTGAGCCTGGAAGGAATTTTATAGACCCCGCAATGAAGACATCCCAAAGGTCGCATTCTATAGAAGTTAGAGGATCTGCACTAATATTCTGTTCTTTGTGCCTTGTCGAATTGAGTGACTTTTGCTGCCCGTCTGCTGATCGCGTCTCTAGGTGAAGTAAAGGCGACCTGCATGAAATCTTTATTTTACTGTAAGCCATAACATCAGAATTGTATAGATAATTGTTTCAGCTTGTCAAGAAGAATGCTAGTTCCAAATTCATAGAACAACATTGCTAAATTATCGCATTGCTTTAGGGATCGTCTCCAAGATCGTTTCAGTTTTGATACGAATTGAAACGATTTTCATCGTATGGAAATCGTTTCAATATTTTTTTCACATCGTTTCATAATCGTATCATGAAACGAATTAAATGTTTCATATTTTATTTGCGAAACGATTTTGTATAAACTACGTAAAAATGAAACGATTGTGAAACGATTTTGAAACGATTAGAAAAAATTGTGAAACGATTTGATACGATTGTCAAAATATTATTTGTGATACGATGTAAAAGTCTTTGAAGTTCTTGAAACAAATTTTGAAACGATGTTGAACTAATTAAAAACCAATTAAACTTATATATAAATGTAAAATTATTGTTTCTCTTTCTTTTATTCAACACAACATCGACATCATCAACAACATCTTTTATCGTAAATATCGTAAAACAGTTTTTCAAAACTAAAAATAAACAGTTTTTCTTAAAACTAACAATTTCCTTTAAAATGGAAAATATTGCGATGAAAAAAAAATTAAGAACGAAGAACGGCTATAGAAATGCTTTTTGAGATCGCATTTTAAAAGTTTAAGAACGAAGAACGGCGATAGAAAAGCTTCGTTAGATCGCATTTTAAAAATTTAAGAATGAAATGCGGCGATAGAAATGCTTTTTTAGATCGCATTTTAAAAGTTTAAGAACGAAAAACGGCGATAAAAAAGCTTCGTTAGAGATCGCATTTTAAAAGTTTAAGAACGAAAAGCAGTGATAGAAAAACCTATGTGACAGCGCGTAGGTTTTATTGAGAGACCTTTATTAGATTAATAATTTCTTTTATTCTTTTATGTTAAAAGAATGTAAAAGAAACACCTTGAAACGATTTTGAAACGATCTAAAATAAATATACTGAAACGATCATAATGATACGATTTTGAAACGAATTATGGTATGTGAAACGATTTCAAGTAAATATAATAAAACAATCTTGAAACGATTATGAAACGATTATGAAACGATTTTATTTTTTAATGAAACGATTTACAAAATAGTGAAACGATTTCCATACGATCTGAAACGATTTCAAAAAATTAAACATTACTTTAAAATCGTTTCAAATTCGTATCACATGCTATGCTAATTAAAAAATGAAACGATTTGAAACGATTTTTTTTGAAACGATCTCGGAGACGATCCCTTAGTGGATACTAGTTGTGCTCCACCGAGAATAAATATGCAAACAGGTAGTCTCCAAGGAGGGTGTCACGACAAGCATATTCTGCCTTTGTTTTAAATATTATTTTCCTAAACTACAACAGACTATTTTTTGCAGTATTACATTTTAGCTAGGATATTTTCACCATCATATATAATAATCATAATGAAGTAGGGTGTTACGCAAATAATAATCTGTCTTGTTTTCCACTTGTGTTATAACTAATATAGCGAAAGGTAATCTTGCTATGTAGCTACAATTTAGGTAGTTTATTTTTATTATAAATTGCACACAAAAATTAAATTTTGCATGAGTGATTTAAGACCGCACACCCAATTCAGTTTTAGGCGTGTGTGGAGACGTGTAGGTGCGATCGCACGCACTAGAATGACAAAGCTGTCTAACCAAATAACCTAAAAGCCTTAAGTCTCCTGTGAACATTGGCAAGTCAATTTTGACAAGATCTGAGTGTGTGTTACGCACATAGAAACGGTTTACTCAACTGCTTGTGGCTTGGAACTTTGAAATTCCACCCTTTTTTGCAATAATTTCAGGGTTGCAACTTTTCATCGCTCTTCCCTCTGTGTCAAGAAAAGATTAAAGATGTCCTGGGTATGAGTTTGATGGAATAGATAATGTTTGACAATGATGTCTTCATAAGGGTTGTTATTTTATACTTTTTATATGTATATTTATTCAAAACTACATGTTGTCATATAGCACAATAACTACCTCCTAAACCCTTCATCCTATTCGCATTTCTTTGATTTTATGCTACTAACCAGTTTTAGAAGCAAAGAAATAAAATATAAAACACGCTTTAGAAACATTATAATTTGTCCATCACTTTTAAAATTTCATGGGGCTGTCAGCACTGTTCTGTTACAGTACCAACGTAACATGCAGAATTTTGTCACTTCAGCAATCACATTAGCATTTGTTCTCTAATTGTTGTCTAATTGTAAAATTCTATGTGGTTTTAGGTTATGTTTCAGGCAATTCACTTTTTAGATTTAGAAAATGCTACAATAGTTTTAAAACGAATATGCTAAAATCTGAAGGAAACGTTGATTGTAACACTCGCCAGTCATTTGAAAGACTTGTAATAGATAGTTACAAAAAGGTTTTACCAGCTGAATCTAAACTGTACAAACTTGGATGTAAAATAGGTAGTTAATTTTGTGCTAATGTCGGTCAGTATAGCAGTTGGTTGATTTCATTCTTTTCTCACAGTTTTTTTTATGCACACTTTTTGTTTGTTTGTTTTTTACTGCCATTGTATTGTTTAGGTAAAAGTCCTACTGACAAAACCCGAACTCAATATATTATCTTTTATGATTAGGAGCTGGTACTTTCTCAACACTATGGCTTGCTGAGTGTAAAAAAATTGATGATCGGAATCTGTATGTTATCAAAAAGTTAGATGTTGACAAGCTCACAACAAAGGATTTAAAAAACTTGCAGGTATAATTTGAATAACTTTTAACAAAAAGTCATTGTCGATGCACAGTGCTTTTTATGTTCCCTGTTCACCTAGATAAATAACAGTAAAAGGCATATTACAGTTTATTGTTAATGATCAGTCTCTTCTGATAAAAATTTTCAAATATTAGAATTCATTGAAGAATTTCCTTTATCATTTTTTCATCTGAAAGATACATGAGAACTACACAGCTCCTAAAAAATGTGTTTCCAAAGCAAATAAGGTGTGGCATGACTGTTGTGTTATGGAGATAAATATATTTTATTCACAACATTCTTGTGTGGCCAAAAAAAGTTGCACGATATAGTGTAAACATTGCATGGCAAGTGTTTTCAATACTTCGTCAAACTGAAGTATCATTTACTAGGGCAATAGACTCTATTGAAAACCAAGCTATATAACGACATGTTGCTTAATGTCTTTTTTTGTGTTGACAGGTATTCTCCCTTGAAAAAACATTTACAATTGATAAAATATGTGCATTCATGCATGTGATTACGGATATTGCTAAAGGATTTATCCTTATTTTCCTGCGAGAAAAAAGAGGTGCTGTCTTTGCACTAAATTTCTTATCCAGTTTTTACGTTTAGATTAGAACATTCGTCATGTGAATGAAATATATTCAAAAATGGTTTGCTGTCCATATCCAATTAGCCAGCCAGGAAAAGTCAGGAAATTAGGCTGAATTATCAAAAAGTTAGGCTGAATTATCAAAAAGCTAGAGAAAAGTCAGGAAAATCTGTCAACATTTGATTAAATTAGAAAACGTTCCACACTTTTAAAGAAATTTCATGGCTCCTCAAGGAGGGTTGTTACTTTACCTTTGCTGGTTTAATCATTTCACATATTATATAAAGCCTTCTCACTTTTATAAAGGTGTTGGTTAAAAGGTCATAATGTTTTTTTCTTCTTTAGTACGAGGTACAATTGTCAAGTCAGTTAAATCATCCATATATACTTGCATTTTATTCTTCTTTTGTTGCTGATCATGGCTGCATATGGACTGTATATCCGTTTTATAATTTCGGTGAGTGATGATAATACTTTTGTTGACATTTAAAACGGTAAATTTTTAGTAGCTTCACACATACTGTAAATTAACCAAAAATCTAATTAGCTATGGTTACTCGGGCCAAAACCCTAAGTTTGACAATTTACAGCTGATTAAGGTAACCCTTTTAAAATCAAGAAAAAAAAATTCGCATAATAAGTTACTAGAAGTAATTCTCAGACTATTATTCCATACTTTTTCTATTATAACAATCTTGTCACGATTTTTTAGCTATAATACTATTATCTTTCACCAAAAATATTCAGTTCCGATAATTCCTCTTTAAACTCAAAACACTATAAATAATTATTCCTGCTGAAATAACTTCAGTGCTATGTGCTTGTAAAATTATGCCAAAAAAAATAATTATGTAATTATTAAAGAGAAACGTTAATAACAACTAAGATGGCACATAATGTAAAAATTTGTGACAATCTTATGTGCAAGCTATTTTTAAAAAAAAATTTAACATGTCTAATAAGCAGAAATATTTTTATTCTGGATATTTTACTTTTAACAGCATTTGATGCATCAGAGATGTTGCCTTTGACTGGTTCGAGTCCTACTTAACGGGCCGAATGCAGCTGACTCTTGTAAACGACACAGGATCAGATCTGCTTCATGAAGACACTTTTGGGGTGCCGCAGGGATCTGTGTTGGGGCCTCTGCTCTTTCTTTTGTATATTGATGACTTAAAATCTGTCATTAATTCAAACTACCATCTATATGCAGATGATACAATAATTATTTCGTCTCATAAAAACTTGGATACCCTTGTCTCCCAGGTCGAGTTAGAACTTTCGCAAGTCGACCTCTGGCTGAATAATAACAAAATGACTATTAATACGGACAAAACTGAAACAATCTTTTTCGGCAACCACAGCCAGTTAAAAAAAGTTGAGAACAAAACTATCAACTATATGGGTATTCCTTTGAAGAGGAGCGAAAAAGTTAAATATCTTGGGGTAACATTTGATCAAAAAATGCAATGGGAAAAGCACATTAATGACATAAATAGAAAAATACTAATTAAATATTCTAAAATTAGAACCATTGCATCCTGTTTAACACCTCACACAAAAAACCTTTTAATTAATGCACTTGTCATGCCATATTTCAACTACTGCTCCTCGGCATGGGCTTGTGCCACCCAAGGTAGATTGGGAAAACTAGAAAAACGATTAAAATGTGTCCGTACCTTTCTTGGGAAAGAGAGGGAATATTCAATGAATTACTCATCAAAAACGATGCCATATTAGTTTTCAAAGCCATGAATCACATTGCTCCTGATTACATGCGCTCAAAATTCCTTTTGACAAAAAACTGTCATAATCATCAAACAAGAGGAGCTTCAAAAAACAGGTTCACACTTCCCTTGGTCAACACGGAATTTGGCAAAAAAGCCTTCCCATTTAGAGCTGCAAAAGTGTGGAATGATCTTCCAGACCAAGTGACCTGTGATGGAAGTCTGCTTTCGTTTAAGACTTCCATCTCTAATGTATTTGGCAAATTCTAATGGAGATCACTTTTTAACTTTTTAATTTTTGTTTTTTATTCTTTTTCTTTTCAATTTTCACAGATTATAAATGTTACTATGTTTGATTGAGCTGAGACAGTCTAAGGTTTATCATTTTTTGTTTCTTTTTTGTTCTAGTGGCCCCCAGTGGAAACAATCCACTAACTATAGGTTTTTGTGATTTTCTGGGCTAGCCACTTTAAATATTTATTATTATTATTTTTATTAGAGGATGCTACCTTAGAATCTTTCAAAAAAAACTAAAGTCTATTGTTAGAAAAATATAAATAAACAAAATAACTCTGAGTAATCTTAACTTATTACACCAAAGTTCATTTTAAAACAGAAGCAGATAAGAATTCATCAGGTAGTAAAAAGTTGGAGCTTCTAAAAGCTGATTTTTTTCTTATTTATTATGCATTTTTAACTAGGAATTTCTGCTGTCCTCAACAATGTAGATAATAATTCAAAATCATTTTGGTACATGTTAACCCTATTATAACACTGGGATTTTTTTATTAGAATTGCATGAAATTGAATTTATTAAAAAAGGATTATAATGACGTCATTAGGATAAAAAAATGACGTCATATTTGTATGAAAGTTACTTATTTAAACAGTAAAGGTAAAAAGATCAATTTTTCAATATTGATATTCATGTCATTAAACTTTGTACATGTTTAGAATATGGCATTTATAGATTTAATGACGTCGTTTTTGTACTAAAGGTGGCCTTGTGGTAGAGCGTTCGCCACCAGTGCGGAAGGTCTTGGGTTCAAACCCCGACCGAGTCATGCCAGACACTATAAAAGTGTGAATCAATCCTTTCTGCTCAATGTTCAGCATGAGAATAGGATTGATATCTTAGGCGGTTGTCTAGTTGAGCAGCTGTTGTGCTTGCACGCCTTCAGTAGCTCAAATAGGAGCTTTAAGTGCACTATAGGACCCCCTTCGCAGGACCCTCATTGATAACAGTTCTATTAGGAACTGAAGAGTCCAACACAACATCTTACAACACTCATAAATGCATGTCAGAACTTTTTTTAAATTCACAAAATATTACCCCTACCCGAAAAGTGCAATACCCCCTAAAAAGTATGCAATTTTTTCCAACATTTTTTTTTCATTACAAGCGCCCATAAAAGTTAGGAAAATTCACAAAAGTTCAGCACTCGATTGCATGCCAAACAAAAGTTATGCCAAGTCAATGAGGCCACCGGCACTTTTTGCCCCTACCTTCTGTGCTATTAGGGTTAAGGTCCATATTTTCGAGAAATAGTAAAGGAGATTTGTACACTTAAAATACTGAATAAATGATACAGCTGTTTGGACAGCTAAAAAAGGGTTGCTGCCACCTTAAGTCACGTTTGGCTAATATTATGTTTTCGTTGTTCTTTATTGTGGTTGCTAAAAAAATGCACAGAAAAGCTTTCGTTTGGTTGTAGCAAGCTGTATTTTGACTTTGTTTCTCTGCTTGGTGATTATTTGGTTTGGATGTAGTTTTTCATATGGAAATATTTTTTTTTAAATGTTTGATTTAAGGTTTGTAAAGTGGTAGAGTTTTTCTTTCCAGTGAGTATCCATGCAGCAAACTTTGAGGCTTATTACTATATTTGGAAAGCAATGAAGGCTTTGTCCATAACGCTAAAACTACCAAAACTGAGTTAATAATTTATGGATATTCTGTTATTTTAAAAACATTTAATACTCAATTTTGTGGTTATTCCAATGGTTCCTATCATAGCTAGTTATAGGTTTGCGAAATTGCATATTGTTTTAGGGTCGTGCCGTGACGTAATTGCTTCAGAATTCAAAAATGGTTTACCTCTGTTGTTTGTTGGTATGGTATTAAGATTTGTTGTATTAGCGCTTCAATACCTGCACAGGATGGGATTTCTCCACAGGTAAGAGCAGAATCAAGAAGATGAACAATATATGTACGTAATATATGTATGAAATTTGCACACAGCATATACTTTATTTAGGGCAATGAAAATATAAGTTTGTGGGATATCATGCATAGAACATAGAAAATTTATGTATAACATATAGAAGATAGGTTTATATACTTAGCATATGTAAATAATACTAGCCATAGTTATCACTAATGCGCCCCGTTTTCCAATAAATTTTGTGTGCAGGAAATTATTAACATTCAAAACACTCTGTCCAACATTGTCAGATTTACAAAAATATCCATATGGAAATGTACAGAAATATGTACAGAAGTTACAAATTTATGATAAAAAACAGAAACATAACATATTCTTGTTTTTGTCAAGCAAACCAATGTACATCAAGGGGCTTATAAATTTCTCATCATGTGGAGGTTAAGAAATCATTAGAGTGCAGATGTTAAACAACACAGAATCACAACTTTATTTTAATCAATGTCAAATAAATAACCATTATAATTATTGTGATTATTTTTAAAAAAAATATTTTGAAATTTGAATGCAAGATACATAATGTTAAAGGAATACACACAAAAAACAGAGTTAACACAATGGATACATCCCTAGAAATACTATTTTGAAGAATGCTTTCGAAAATGTTGAAAATGAAGAAGGTGTTTATTAAGAGCTGAAATGTAAGAGCTGGTGACTGTAAAATGTAAGAAAAAGGAGGTTCTGTTTTTACACACCTGACTAAATTTTATTTTCTCTATAAACAAAACCATAAAAATGGACTCAATTGGAAAAAATAACGACTCATTCTGGAAAGTAAATTTGGCATGGTTTTTGTCAAAACTAACAAATCCACCAAAATTTATATATTTTATATAATGTATTATGTATTAAAATATAACAAGTAAAGTACATTGCCGTGGTACACAAAATAAAAATACAGAAACAATTTAATAGGTCAACGCATAACTAACTACCCTATTCTGGCATTCTTTACGTGAATAAAAATTGATCAAATTTGATTAAAAGATTAAAGCCATGCTAAATTTAAGAGAACCAAAGATTAGTCTCCACAAAATTTAAAAAACTAACACCATACTCGTTTAATAATATTTTGTACTGGTTAATCTTAGTAAGTATGAAAATTAAAAGAAGTAATCAAGTGTTTACTCGATTACTATTTTTTTGTATATCAGACACGTAGACAGAGACATATTGAAATCGTTTTGAATAGAGTCAAAATCCCCTGCGAAGCAGACTCCCATATTTCTCCCATAAAATAAAAACACTTTATACCCGTGATCCACTAAATGTGTGCAATTACGTAGTGTAATATATATCATTTATACGTAGCGTAAAATGCAGCATGAGTTTTCCATTATCTGTCATGCTTATGTATACGTAGCATATAAAATATATAAAAATATTGTTTAAGGCAGACAAAGTGTTTCAAAGTAATACAATGTATCTGAAATTATATTTGGTCACTCATCTAATAACAAAAAAACAACAACATATTTGCAAAGTGTAAATTTTAAACCGTGTCTTCTATCTTAATTCGATAATTCTTTGTTTTTGTATTATCTTCTAGAGCCGTTAATGCTAGTCATATTTTATTAAATTCCGATAATACCGTTTGTTTATCGGGTCTTCGGCACTGTCTGATGATGCCAGATGACGGATCAAATGCTCACGACTTTCCTGATAATGCTATCCAAGTTCTACCCTGGGTGGCCCCTGAAGTTCTTCAACAGGTATGTTCAATGTTTTGATGTGATCAAATTATGTATTTTGTAAGTGATTTATTTGAACTGTAATTTACCTCTCAATTGCATTTGAGCTTAAGTTGGAAATGGGAAATAATGATTTTGGATATTAATTTTGGGCAGCAAAGCATAAGCAAAAGATTGTGATGTAAGATTTCCAGACCGGAATATTGAAAAGACTTTTTTTGAAGGAATGGGTAAATTAGGCTATTTAAAGTTGAAAGAGTATTGGGTAATAAAATTTGTAAACATGTTTAGCTTGGAAATTATATTATTGGTATTTGACGAGTGACTTGTGCAAATGGTAATTTTCCACTGAAGAAATTAAACGTTGTGCGCGTAGTGTTTTTTTTGTGAAAGGCCATTCTATCATAAAAAATTTATATTTACTTTCCTGTAACTTTTGCTTACCTTAAAAGAATGGAATCAGATTAAGAAATGTTGAAGTATAGCAAATAAACTGGCTAGGAATTCATGTATTAAAAGGGGATAATTAGGTAATATTTTTCTGAGAGATATCGTAGGAAGTTGCGTGAATGTAAGAAGTTTATTTTCTTTGCTCATCCTCACCCTCGCAACAATTAATTCTTTAAAAACATCCCGAAATCGAGAAAATTTTCTTTACGCCAAAATTGTTTCTGTTGAGGTGCTTTCATGCGTAAATGAGAGTACACACGAAAATTACTCCAAATGAATCCATAAACAAGAAGAAGCATGGTGGCGCTTCTTCCATAACCGATATGAAGATCAAATTAGATTGTTTTATGAAGCTTGTATAGCAAGTGAAAATATACGTAACCTCTGGTCAAGTTTGAAACCCCCCAAAAGACTAAGCGTAATTTCAGACTGAACTTTATGAGCTAAGAGACTTGAAAGAAACCGGAAATAGAGAATGACGTTTTAAAAAGAAAAACATCACTTTAACGCAAAACTTTATTTGAAAATTTACATGTTGGCAAATATGTTGCTCTCCTGCGCAAACAGTACAAGCATGAACAAACATATTTTGAGGCTATAATATGAGTTTTAATAATACAAGCATACTGATGCTGAGAAAGTATACGCTATGCTTATAAAAAAACGTACTATGTATTGCTTAACTATACATCTGCTTTTACTTTTTTAAATATCTCTCTTTTAGAACCTAACTGGATACAATGACCGTTCGGACATCTACAGTCTTGGTATCACTGCAGTTGAGTTGGTTACTGGAACCATACCTTACAGCAAACTACGACCAACAGAGGTAATGTTTTAATTCAGAGGTCAAATTTGACCTTGTGAAGGCCAAGGCTAGGAATAACGATAAAAGGAGATTGAACTGAAGTGTTGCTTTTATTTTGATAAAGTCCGAGTGGGTGTTTGTACATGGTTAATAGGAATCTGAGATAATGATGTTGAAACGATGTTGGAGAGCTCAAAAAGTTCTTTAAGTCTTTTGAAAATTTTTGGAATAACTCTTCTTTTTTTAAATATATACGTTTGAAGATTTTAACTTAAATTTTGATTTAGTTGCATAAATTAAGATGTAATAATGGTCCAGGAACTGTCGATAATTTTTGGACTGCAAAACGATATGGATTTAAACTTTGCACATTTTAAAACAATGTCATTACCAATAATATTATCAGGCTTGTTGATCAAACTATTTTTGTAAAAACTTCTCTACTTTCTGTTGCCACTTATACTGAAAAATACTTGAATTAACAATTGGTACTTGATTGTGCTGGAAAATTTCAAATTTTAGTCCTTGTAGTACTTAGAAAAGGCTTAAAATATCCTTTAATATGCTGGAATTTTGCACTTTTCATAATCTTTGATTCAATATGTGAAAAGGTTTTTGAACTCCACAATGAGATAGTTCGACTATCCAGTCCGATATTATTTCTTTGATATCATCAAGTACACCATTAGGAAAATGAGAAAAAATTTCTGGGAATTAATTTTTTAGAATTAATTTTTTTGTATTATATCTGTTTTGTCTTACTCATCGTGTTATTGAAGCTGTTCACAGTTTTTGCATTGAAATTCATGCTGAAAAAGTGTCAAGAATCTCCTGGAAAACTCCTGGAATTGACTTGTTTAAATTTAATGGCCAACCTGTGGCTATTAGAAATTGGGAAACACACTTATATATCTTGGAGAGGGTGAATGCAAATAATGAGACTTCCTCATGTCATTCTTCTCCAAAAACATCAACATCACACTTGATGATTTGACAATACCGGATTTTCTTTGTAAAAGCTACAATTTCAGTGTATGCAATATCAAATAATGATTCAAATTGCCATCCTGGGCGCTTATTATTTTTTTGATTTTTTTGCATGGGCAAAATTTCTGAATTTCCAAATTCTAATGGTACAGTATTCTATAAGGCGTTTCCTTGTAAATGGAGCGCTCAATAGGATAAGGGCGGTTACATGCAAGTGGGGTGCTTAAAAGATGTTGTGCTAATTTGAATCATTTTGGTACTTAAAAACTGCAAAATATATTTGAGAAGTTACGGGAATATACTTGAATTTTACTTGAATTTTGAGTGCTCACCCTGCTGAGTTTTGTGACCTGGAAAACTGTACTAAACTTTCAGACTTAGTGAAGAAAAGGTTAAATGCATGTAAGGAAAGAAAATATTTTTCCGCAAATTATTCAAATAATGGAGAAATGCAACAGTATAATAAAGGGAGCATCATAAATGTATATGTTTGCTATTATTAGATTTTACTGCAGAAGATTCGCGGTGTTATTCCGCAACTCCCAGATAAAGCGACCATTGAAGAATTACATGGTGATTTCAGCAATTCACAGTCGTCATTGGATGGTCTGCAACAAACCAACGATATGTTATTCTCTCCCCAACTTACTGCAGCTCCTTCTAAGAAAGTCAGGAATCTTCATCAGGTAAGTTGCATTTCTACATTTGGACGATGTTTTACATCTCCTCCGCCATTTTTTTTATCTTGTTCTTTTAATCTTAGTTTGTCGAAGTTTGTTTACAAGCTGATGCTAGTTTAAGGTAACCTTATTTTATTTATTTACGTTTGCGGATGGCGTCCACCTTTTGTAAACTCCATTTTCATGACGCGGAATATGTAGGGTGTCAGACAGGGCTGAAAAAACTAAACATCAATGTGCCTATTTGTCATATTAAAATAGTTATGCTGATAATGAATCCTTCTTATTTGTAAGCCTACGTCAAGTGATATCGGATTGTAAAGAGTTCCAATATATTCTCTCACATAAATTTGAAAATGATACTCGCTTTTCTACATTAACTTAGTTTTTTATTTCGCTTGTCTACATTAGACCGTCAGCAAGCCAACTGAAACAATCTTCCTACATTAGAAATGTAAGTATACATCGCCACCCCCTAATTATCAAGTTATCATTCCCTAATTATCAAGTTATCACCCCCTATAGCATCCCCTGATTATCAACTTAGCACCCCGTAATTATCCAGTTAGCACCCCCTATAGCATCCCTTAATGGTTCAAGTAAGCACCCCCTAATTAGAAAGAATTTTCCTTTCATTCAAATTTTCCCTAAAATCCTGGATAGGTGGGGCCATTTTTTTGTCCCTCATAGTAAAAGGTCTGATGAAACCAGGGAGACTATTTTTTTCATTCATCAGGGCATTGCCTTTAATTAGGTTTGTCCAAAAAATTCATGTCTGAAGTTTTTTATTGGCTCTTAAATTCACTTTCCTACTTGCGTTGCACCAGTGTGTAATTCTTCTTATAGGTGAAAAGAAAGATGAAGGATAAAGACTGTCAGGCATTCACAGACTTGTTAAAACCGTTAACACCTATCAATGAATTTATAAGCGACACTGAAAATAAAGGTACTTTCGTTTTATGCGTTTGCAAAATTTGTCATAAAAGCGGATGACTATTTTTGGCGAGCATTTCGCGAATAGATACACATAGATAAACTTTAAATTTCTTAACACACCCCAAATAATTGTTAAGGTCCCTACTTTTAAAATTGGAACCCTTCTGAAGGAGGTTAAAATTTTTTACCTAATATTTTCATCGATTGTTTGAGGTCGTTTAAGGACAAAAACAAGAAATTTTATTTTTTCGGTCTAATATAACCCTAAGATTTTTTGCTGCTACGACAACCATCATAAAATTTTAATGATTTTTTTTTTTTTTTTGATTTTAAAATTTAAGAAACATTGGCAGGCTGAGTTAACCAAAAAGACAACATTTTTGTGTGAGATAATAAAGTTTAGCATTAAACAAAAAAAATACCTGTGTAATAATATAACTGTCAGCAGACATTGTGTGGCTGATAGTTTGAAAGATAATTCGATCACAATCTTCCTCAGCAACTTCCATCTCTTCTAATGAGCTATCATCTTCTTCAACTACAAGTGGATACCACAAAAACCTTCCCCCGTGTGAAATTTAAGATGAACTATTTTAAAGAAACATTTCAGGCTGACAAAAATGAAAATATTAAGAAACAGTCAGGCTCAACTCAAATTTCATGTTTCTTATAAAAAAGACGTGTACAGCTGGTGAAAAAAACCTACAGCACGACTGTTTTGACTCGCGATAAATTGAGTGCCCAAGACAACTAAAAAATGTGCCAGTTGGAAAATCTGACGAGCTTCTTGTGTTGTCTTTAGGATTAGAGAATGAAATGGAAATTTTAGAGAAAGTACCCAATGTTAGTCTATGCGATGAAACCAGGTGGAATTTTTGAATGGAGCATGATGCTATCTCGTAAGTCGTGGAACGTTACAGATATCTGATCTACCAGAGCATGCCCGCGCTTTGCCGGTCGATTGTCTTCGTGGTGAAAACAAAGTTTTGTGATGATCCCATTTTTTGTTTGTATCAAACAATTTATGTACATTTTATGAAATTGTTATTTGTAGTATATTTTAACAGAATTGGAAAAATAAAGAACTTTCACTCCAATTTGAAATCATTTTTCTCGAATACAGTTTAATTATAGATGTACATTGTTTTTACTCCATTTGAACTTTTAGTTAGCGACTCGAAAAAATGTATTTTTCTCAAATTTAAAAAAAGTTTATGCTCGCAGATTCCTAAAGGAGTGTCAGAAAAATCAATGGAGCTGCAGTGAAACCTTGCCATAGCTTACACCATCTGGACCCCATAGATGTCTGCTACTTAGAAGGCAAGGTGTGTCAAGAGCCTAACAATTACGCTTCTAAAAAATAAAACAGACTTAAATATTTTGGAGGTTTCAATTTTGTAGCCCTAAAATGATTGCAAAAGTCAAAGAATTTATAAAAATATAGATAATATATGTGCCCCATTGTTGGGCGTGTCCGCTTTAAAGAGGTCAGTTTTGGTGGGTAATGTAACCTTGGAATGACGCTTGTAATATAGAAGTGTCCGCTATAACGTGTCCCCTACATAAGGATTGCACTGCATATTCATAGCAGTGGCATTTATAGTCACAGGTCTAATTTCCCTTTTTTAGAGATTAAAACTTTTAGCGGATTTCTTTTACACGACAAGCACTACTCAAATTCGATAGATTTCTTGAACAGCCTTTATATCTCGTGTGACACCCTGATAAAGATACAGATGAAACACAAAGGTAGATAACCACACTGCACAGAAGACAAAGTACCCAAAATGATCACTGCAAAGAAGACGAAGTACCGAAAATGATTGCGGCATAACTGTTCTTGCGTTAACTGCAATGTCTGAAAATCGTAATAAATTTTATTTAAACTTTCTCCGCGTTGTATGTAACATACAGCTACAGTGCTTATTGGTGTAGCAAAATTCAATAAATCTCCAATATGTAAGGGCAACAAAATTAACGGAGGCAGGACAATAATGTATAGAAACAAAATTATCGTGGCAAATAACGCGGGAGAATCGTAATCGATAATTACTTGCAACAAGCAGTCCAGTCAGCTTTTTAAAGCTCTCCCAGCATTTTGTAAAAAAGCATTGTTCTTGGATGAGCTCTGTAGTGAGGCCTCTTCCATGATTACTGTCGGTTCAGGATAGGTGTCCGCGCAGACAGGTTCCAGCATCCTAACAAACGTCTTAAGAAAGTGACACATATATTGAGACAAGTTGGCAAATTTCGAAGTTCGTCCCTACAACTAATTATTTTAGACATTTTTATGTTAGATCCACGCAATTTGAACTTGTCAAAGTTCACTTGCCAGTGTTAACAGCGGACTCAGGTTCGATTCTAACTCTGAAAATGTACTAGTTATTGATGACGTCTGCATGGCAATTTTTCTCAAATTTCGGGGCTTTTGTGGGCCCTCATGCGGAATATTTCGTAAAGAGGCCATGTTAAAAAGTGAGACTAGCGCATCTCAAACGCTACTTACCTGGCCCACGCATCGAGTTGATGCTGTTTACCAACATTTTTAAAAATGACCGACAAAGTGCCATTATCTCAATATTTTTGTGAGGGCTTATAGTTATCATAAAAAGAGTGAGTAAAAACGTTAAAACAGCATAAGAATATAATTTCATCATAATTTACTATTTCGTAATAAATAAATTTACAATAATTTACAAAATCGCCGCCATTCAGAGCAGCTACGTACCCCTTAAGTGTACTAATTTCCTGTGTATTTCGCGTATGTAAGCTAACTTAGTGAAAATAACCGCCAGTGAAAATTCCCTCAAAACGTCAATCACGAAATTACGCGATTAACAAAACAAGATATTTCAATTTATTTTGCACCAAGTTGAAATAACTGATTCAATTTGTGACAATTTATCGTTCTTCAACCATTTGTAAAAAGCGTAAAAAGTCAAAAAAAAATAACTTGTCATTTGCAAAATAAGCTACGGCGAATTACGAACAAAATACAGGGGGAAATTAATAAACTTAAGGTATACTGTACGTCAAAATGGAAAACTTCGAGTAACGGTAACGCTATACAAACCAAACTGTCAACCAAACTGTAGAAATGAGAATAAAAACATTATTATGCCCAACCTGTAAAAATTACTGACCAATTTAACACTAGTAAACGCTACTTACCTGACCCACGCATCGAGTTGATGCTGTTTGCCAACATTTAAAAAAATGACCGACAAAGTGCCATTGTCTCAATATTTTTGTGAGGGCTTATAGTTATCATAAAAAAGTGAGTAAAAACGTTAAAACAGCATAAGAATATAATTTCATCATAATTTACTATTTCGTAATAAATAAATTTACAATAATTCACAAAATCGCCGCCATTCAGAGCAGCTACGTACCCATTAAGTGTACTAATTTCCTGTGTATTTCGCGTATGTCAGCTAACTTAGTGAAAATAACCGCCAGTGAAAATTCCCTCAAAACGTCAATCACGATATTACGCGATTAACAAAACAAGATATTTCAATTTATTTTGCACCAAGTTGAAATAACTGCTTCAATTTGTGACAATTTATCGTTCTTCAACCATTTGTAAAAAACGTAAAAAGTCAAAAAAAAAAGAACTTGTCATTTGCAAAATAAGCTACGGCGAATTACGAACAAAATACAGGGGAAAATTAATAAACTTAAGGTATACTGTACGTCAAAATGGAAAACTTCGAGTAACGGTAACGCTATACAAACCAAACTGTCAACCAAACTGTAGAAATGAGTATAAAAACATTATTATGCCCAACCTGTAAAAATTACTGACCAATTTACGAACACTAGTAAAAAAGTAATATGTAGGACGATTTTCGACAACCCGGGACAAAATAAATTGCCAAAATGGACGAAAGTTTAAACATCGTCCCAAAATGTTTCTACGACGCGTGCTTTCAATCCATGTTGGATTATTTGGTTTATTTATTTAAAAATCTTAAACGATATAATTTTTTCCAACGTCAACAAGCCGCATTTTTTTAATTTTTTTGACCTTCACTGGCCAGCAATTTGGTTAAATATTGTGTAAGTGTGCCCTATACATCTGATGAAGATCTCACGTTTTCAAATACATAAGGCCGTTAAAATTTTGCGTTTCTAAAAATTTAACGAAATAGGCTTCATATATATTATATTTATAATATATTTTTATATTTTCTTTGCATTTTATGTATATAGATTAGCGACTTTGAGGTGGGAATTTGAATATGGTAGAAAACATCGTCTGTTTATGTCAAGTTTATCGCTTGACTTTTCTTCGAGTTAGCACGTAGTCGCCAATTTTAACGGCCTTTTTGATGCTGAAAATCTTACCACTTCAACAAATAAAAACTGGTGATGTATGCGACTGCTGTGGAAGCTGCGAAACTAAATCACAACCACGAGGGAGTACACCGCGCGCAAATTGGACTAACAATTACACGGGATTTTCCCAGACAATTAAACTATCCATTAAAGGGGAACTTGACTAGGGAAATGTCCGACATTTGGCTGCTATTTCGTCGTAACAAATAACGCGGCGTGGAAGCTCTGGAGGTTTGTATATGAACATCTGCGCGAGTAGACGCGGGTGTTAAAAGAAAGTTTGATCTTCTCTCCTCACTTTCCGGCGCGTCTACGTCGTCTACGTCGGCTTCTGTAGTTATGTCGGTATGTAACGGTACGTCGACATCTAACGACGATTCATCGGCATGTGACGTTACGCTATCTTGCGGATGTAACAAGTTTAATGTTTCCCCTTTCTCGTTCATAGTTTGAAATTTTTTCCTGAGTCTGGGACTGTCAAAGAATTCTTTGGAAAGCATGGCACTTCCACGACGTCTGTGTTCAGGATGTTGTTTACAATAATGGCGGAGAAATGATCTTGCCGACCGTGCTCCACTCTATGAGGTGAAAATAATGGATGTATTTAGGAAAGAAAAAAGAAAGCAATTAAACAACCTGATTAAGTAGATGTTAAAAAAATTGTCTTGTTTCTACCTTATTCGTACTAATTTTCCGCGTACTAATTGTCGCGGCTACTAACTGTCGCGCGTACTAATTGTCGCGCTTACTAACTATCGCAGCAAACACATTGTCGCGCTTACTAACTATCGCGCGTACTAATTGTCGCGCTTACTAACTATCGCGCTTACTAACTATCGCAGCAAACACATTGTCGCGCTTACTAACTATCGCGCGTACTAATTGTCGCGCTTACTAACCATCGCACGTACTAAATGTCGCGCTTACTAACTATCGCGCGTACTAATTTTCGCGCAGCAGCAACATGAAAGTATATCGCAATCAATTTCGCGCGCATTAATTTTCACGCGAAACATTTTGCGTGCATATTCTGCACTAAACTTTTTTGCGCGATTGTGCAAAAATTCGTACGAATAAGTTATAGTTCGATTCTGTGTTATAGTTAGTAGTACGAGGCGAAGTGTCTTTTATGTTTATTTTTGACCCATTTAAATTAGTCCAAGGTCATTTTTTCCCAAGCTTTCATTAAAGAGAAACCCATACTTAATCTATTCGAAGAAAGCTTGTTAAGTAACTTAAAGAAAATACGGAAATTCATGAATACCTCCAGTAGAAATGTTTTATCCAGCTCTTCCAAATAAAAATCGTTTGCTTCAATGTAATCTGTATCGATACCGATAGTACGTTCAATATCTCGATCCTGTAAAAATTCACACACAAAAAAATAAAAAACACATCATGAAAGTGTACTCGTGTAAATATTTCACCAAAGAAGGTGTTTCTTTAAAATATTGTTACGTCGTCCGCAAAACATTAATAGCTGCGAATTTTCAGCGTACAGGTGGAAATACAGTCCCGTTCCGCTAATTGTAACTTTTTCCAAGTCGCAAAATTAAACACCTGCGCAAATTCTTATTAGTCAGGAAGAAAGAAACGGAGTTGAGTTGGGAAGGTGTTAACTGTTATTACGGAAAGAAACGTAATACTCGTTCCAATCGATTTCTTATCTATATAACAACACCTACCTCCACATAATTTCGTTTTACGTTGATCGCCAACGCAGTCTAAAAGAACGTGAAAATACCATTTAAGGGACTGCACTAAAAAAAAGTATAGTGCTCAAAGGGAGGAACAACGATGAAATTTGACTGAAGCACTATGGAATATTTTCAAATGAGCCTACCGCTTGGACATGGAAGCGGAAACATTAATGTAAATGACAGATAAACGAGGCGAACAAATAATCACCTGATACCTTAAGGACTGAAATTATTTGCGAGATAAATTTTAGTCATTAAAATCTTGCTAAAATTCACCTCAGTTCCAATTCACAGAAATAAATTCGTGCAAAATCTTCTCTTAATCTTTGTTTTTGTTATTTTAAATTGAGAGGACTATTTACTGGTCTTAGAGAGATGACCGAATTTGCATTTTGATTTACAATCGGGAAGTTATTTATTTTTAAAGTCCGGAATAGCGAAAATCTACTGTATAATTTAACAACAACAAAAAAATTTGCGAAAACTTCGCGAAAACTAATTCTCGAATAATAATCCCCTCAAATTGTAAAAAAAAAAGAAAAGAAAATTGACTCGCAAAAATAAATCCACGCGAAATTTTCTTTTCATGAGGTATGCCAAATTTCGGTATTTTAGACTTATAAATAAGGTTACCTGTAGCGTGGCAATGAAATCACCAAGAGTCCGAATTTCTTTTCTTGTGTAACCCAAAAATCGCGTTTGTATGTTTACCCCTTTCTTCTCGACGAAAGACATCAGCTCTTGAAATGTGATCTATAATCGAAAGCATATCTTAAAGTGAAATTTCCACTCAAAAGCAAAACGGATCGGAACGGAACAAGAAAAATACTAAAATTTAATTGGCTATCTGCTAATTATTCTTTTCGTTTTAATAATATTTTCCCTTCCTGCCCGCAAGAAAAGTTGAAATGATTTTAACTTTCGGTTCGGATCGGAACGGAAAAATTTTATTGACCAATCAAATTCCAGAAACCTTAATAAGTAAGACAAAAAAACAAGTAGGGAAGAAACGAGGCAATCATGAAACATTTATCATTTTTGGAACGGTCCAACAACTTTTTTTTTATCTTAAGTGGGGAAAAGAAACAAGAGATTGACACCAAATTCAATTCAGATTTTTTGTTCTTTAATGTCAGGTTGTTCCAAAAATCCACCAAAAAGAGCGTCCGTAAATCGCAGCAACAGTAGCTTCTATAATATTACAATTTTAAAAGATTGCTTATTCAATGTCCGAATCGCAATCTTTTCGTTTCAAAATTAGGTGCTAATGCTAGCTCATATAAAAATGAGCATACATTAGCATACATAAAAATCCACTGTCGATTTTTGGAAAGTCGAATAGAATTTGGAAACTCTTAGTAAAACCTAATGGCTAAAAATTGCCAATTTGTATTAGAAACACATGAAATAGCGATTCCGAAAATATGTGCATGCGAAAATCTGATGCCTGGATACCTTCAACAGGCAAACCCATGGATTGTACCACGGAATAACAACTAGTTGAATTGTGGTTACCCTTTAAAAAGCATAACATCACTCTAAAACTACTCTATATTAACCTCGCCATCATTATCTGTATCCAGTTCTCCGAACGCTTGCTCGATGTCTGCATCACCAAATAATAAAGAGCGATCCTCAGCTGTAAATTCTTTTGACTGAAAATATTACAACATAACATAAGGATCGAGCAAAAGAAGCGAGCAAAAGAAGCGAGCAAAAGAAGCGAGCAAAAGAAGCGAGCAAAAGATATAAGCGATCAATGACATTTTTACACAAGATGTAACAACGTTTTTGGAATTAAATCGACCAAAGTCATGTTCACACAAACGAGAACTAAAAACACACGTACCACCTCGAAAACCTTTCGTAACTCCTTCAAACTTACTATACCATCCAAGTCAAAATGCAGGAGATGAAGTTCCTAAAACATAACCATATTCAACTGATTTTTTTGGAGAAAATGGTGTGCCGGCACAAAAAACACAAACCTGGATTGATAATATTCGAATTTTGTGTGTAATTAATTTTCGGCAGCAAAATTTTTAGATTTTTCCACGAACTAACAATTTCTTTGATATAATAAACAAAGACCTGCAACACATGCTTTCTACTTAGACGTGCCACTTATATGCATTTGACAGAATAAAGACTGCCTGGCTGGTTGGTCAATTTCTTGTTCCATTTTTAACTTAATTTAAAATGGTATCTTCCGCATGTACGCTAAATTGTACAGAACTTGTTCTATAAATAGGTAGCACTGGAACAAGCGCCTGTTTTTTTGTGTTATATGTGTTCAAAGTAAACAAGACAAAAGTTAGAAAAAAAGGTCATCAAGATCCACAAGTTCTACAAACAAACGCAGTCTTAATGCAGTCGCTTTTTTTGCTGATCAAAATAAAAGTTGTTTTTATAGTAATGCCGCATGTCCTATTATTATTATCTTATTATTAATCACGCTCATTTAGGAGGCACAACCAATGTCATCTCCACAGTCTATCGAGTTAATAGATTATTTCAGATAGATTTTTTCATCAATTGATTCATTCACTATACTGGTCTAATTTTATTATCCACTAGCATTCTCATATAAAAACACTCTACTTTCTCACCTTCATAAATCGTCCAACTGCACTGACAACAGCTTGATGTTCTTGAGTGGCTTCAGCTTGACTAATTCTCAACTTGCGACGTTTTCTGACAAAACAAACACAAACATTGTAACGCTTCGATAAGACGTAGAATGTTTAGTAAACTTAATTAGACTTAATTAGATAATATTTTATCACACCTATTTTCTTATTGCCAATGTTATTATTAGGGACAAGCTGCTAATTATTCTAATTATACGGTCAGAGAGTCTGCTAATTATGCGGTTTAAAGAGACGAACCCACTTTTCATAATGAATCCAATACATGGTCGTTATTTGACCAATGTCTAAAAATGCAGTCAAACAAAAAATGAGCCTTCTTTCACACACTTTATTAGAAGAAAATTTTGCAGAAGAAACTTTCGCGAGTTACAAAAATTACAAAATCCTGGGAAATAACTTTCGCGAATGGCCCCTTTTAAAATATTTCGCGAGAAATACCTGTCATGAATGATCAATACAATGATTTTTTGCGAGAATCAACTTTTGCGATAGGTATAGGCGTTGATGTTCAAGGAGGTGTTGAAATAGCGTGTAAAATTACAATAAAAATGTCATAACGATAAAAAAACACATGAATGTAAATAGGTTCAAAGAGTTGATTAACAAAAAGTACACGAAAACTTAAACAATAAGGATGAAAGTGGATTTCTTTTATCTTATAAAAGAAATTCAGAATAAATAAAAATTCGGTAGAATAGACTATTTCAATATATTTTAAGGGAATAAACTTTCGCGATTAAGGCTTTTTAAAATTTTCGCGAAGCTATTTCTCTTTCTTAAAAGTACATAGTATATGAGAAGCATATTTGGAGGCTTGACAACATCGATATTTTAGTAGCGATACAAAAAGAATAAATGACCTGACAACTCACCGGTATAGTTTTGAGTTTGGTGGAGGAGGTGGTTCATTTCCAATACGCTGAGCCAACTTGGTTTTCATTAGTTCCGTTTCAGTATGGGAATACTAAAAAATGAACATTTAACTATCATATAAATTTACGGGTATAGAGAACACCCAACGAAACATTTGTCTATCCGTTGCGATGATAATAAAGATGGATCGAAATATGTCTGATAAAAAACATACAGTAGATTTTTTCTCGGATCTTGGCTAAATTCGCGAAATTATGAAACCGCAAAATATACCATTCTCTGAAATTAATACTCGCAATAAAACAAATGTCAATAATTCCCTAAATTTTTACTTTAGATGAAAAAGGAACGCAAATTGATTCACCGTAAAACTGGAGCACTGTTGCAAATTCATAACAAAGGAGTGAACTGGTATAAAGGTGTATCTTGCATTTTCCTTTTTTCTTTTGATGCGCAAAACAATTCTGACAACAGCAAATCGCACCCTTAATTTTAAAAGGTCTTAAGTCTACTTACCCTCCAATTTTAAAAAGACGTAAGTCCAGACACCGCTTAGTTTTAAAAGGGGTGCCATTTTTATATTCTCAATGTGTGGGCTGATTGCTTTCTTTTCAGGTTTGATGTCAAAAAAAACCTCAAAACTTGTCTTAAATACACTCAAAAATCATTGTTCAATTTTGAAAAGGCCTAAGAAATCAGTAATTTAGGTCTCTGGGCCTAAGTCCATTTAAATTAAGTCCAGTAAAAGAACCTAAGTCCATTTACACTGCAGCTCAGAAGGGCCCAAGTCCATTTTAATAATATTCAAACAAATTCATAAATCATTGAGTTAAATTCATTTCACCTATACAACTTCACCTTAATGTAAACGTAACGGACTTAGACCTTTTAAAAGAGAATTATAAAGATTTTTTTTGGAATTAGGCCCACTTACTTACAAAATACCTTAGTACTTTTAAAGTGCTAACACCAATACTATTTAAAAAGGTTATTTTTAAAAAGGCTTAAGCCCTTTTATCTTTTCTTAGTCCCTGGTTAATATACTTAAGTACAAGATGCGTTAAAGTAACTCAAAAGAAATTATATCAAACATACGTAATCAAAAAACACAACATGGAGAGTAAAAAATTGAAGAGGGATTTCAACAAAACAAAAAAGGTTTTTTGAATTTTTCTCAAAATCAATAAAATGGACTTAGGCCTTTTTAAAATTAAAGATGTTTGAACTAAAGCCTTTTGAAAATTAAAACCATATGAATTAGGCTTTTTGAACTAAGGATGCGAAATATACAACCCATGTCATCTTGGTTGTATGCAAGTAAGAAAATATGCACTAACCAACATAATACCGATTGTACGATGATTCCAAGCGCCAAATCTTTCATTCTTTGCGAACAACTTAGCGTAGTTATCAAGAGGCTGTAACTTTTTAAAAAAAGTATCTTGCGGATCCATCGACAACCACCAACCTAGCACAAACATGCGTGATTAACATAGCTGTTTACTACAATCCCCATGATAGCCTGAATTAGGCCGATCAAAAAGCTAATATATCTAAAAGCTATTCTAGACTACTGAAAAATCTTCCCCAATTGTTGTTAATTACATTTATTATTTTTAGTTATTATTTTTCAAGATAAGAAAAGTATTTAAGTGATTTGAAACAACATGAAGTCACTTTTGCATGAAACTAATCAGCTTGGAATTGACACAGCATATTAGAATGGAAGAAGTCTGAAGAAGAGAATCACGAACGCTATGCTGCATTGCAGAACATGTCATTTAACTAAAAACGCAAGGAAGATTTGTTCTCACAATTACACAACTTCTCCACTTACAACAACTCAAACTTCTCACCAAAACAACTAACTACTTTGACGTCAGCTATTCAGATTTCCCCTTAGACTAGTATCGTCAACGAGCAAATGTCTAAAGAACGAGGACCTCCTTCTTACCGCTGACTGTTGCAGTCTTAGTTGTATCTTCCTGGTTCCCTTAACACTCTCATCACACATAAAGAAAAGAAAAATCTGAATAACACCTATACTACGCTGAATCTCACAATACTGTCTGGAATTACTGTAACCTTACACCTGAAAAACTGAATGAATCAAGCACTTAGTCACTTTCTATGATAATGTGAACAAAAAATCATTACTACCTACGCCCTCTAGTCAGACTTCACATGGCCATCTCTAAATATATGCTATCCTCTTGCATGTATACCTGCCGATTATATACAGTTAATGTCTTAGATCAGTAACATTCTGATCTAATTTTTTATTAACAAAATTTCAAAGACAATTATAAGCAATGAGGTACTTGAACTGTAACCTGATGGATACCAACTTTATTTCTAAACTCTTCACTTCAGATCATCTGATTTCACTTCTAGCATCTGTTAAAATTACGAAAATTGGCGAAATAAATATAATTATAAGGCTATTCTTACAAAATTGTTAGCTTCCCATAACCTTGCCTTAACTAATAAGTTTAATTCTTTTGTTGAAAATTTATTGCTGCATTTCTTATGCTGTGATAAAAAAAGAGTAACACATAAACCGTTACCGTTTTGTATGGATGTGGATAACTATAAAAAAAACCACATACCATCGAATGCATGAATAGGGTAGTTACACAGTAATCCACCATCCACATATACATCTGTATTTTCTTCATTTAGTTTGTATCGCACACTTTGAAAAACACCTAAAATCAAAATAATGCACCATTATAAATAATTTTAAATCACTTTTTTAAAACTTTTGAACTTTGAAACAAACAAGGTACGGTGATAAAAAAATTAGTCACAGGGTTTTGGCAAAATCATCACCTGGTAATGCTGTTGACATTCTAACAGCTGTACGTATTGGTGTATTGGGTGTTGCTTTGGGATGAAAATATTCAGTAGACATCTGACTTAAATTTGTCACCACCACACAGAGTTCTCGTCCAAACTGCTGCATAACCTAAATAATAACATAGAATATCTAAAAGAATATCTTAGAATATGTTGCAGTTGGGTTGCAGTCGAAAATGATTAGTGGGAAAATATAAATGTATGTATGGAAATAGGGAAGTAGGGAACTGAAGCTGAAGTTTGGTTACTGATGTGGATGTTAATTTGTAATAGTGTGAGCATTACAAACAAACAAAGGTGCAGTTTTTCTTCTTACTGAGTGATTTCATATGCTTTAGTATACAATAAGGTTGGGACCAAGAGGAAAGGTTACATTTTCATTAGCATGTGCTAGCAGCTCATGATATAGGCTGTATATTTGATATTTTTTAAAACGGTTTAATTCTGGTTTTACTGGCAAATAAAAGCAAGCGTTGTTTTAGCACCAATTGCAAATGGCAAATTAAATTTTTTTTTTTTACTTGTCGAAACGTAATGTCAGCGTTTCCAGTTTGTTCTTTTAATTGTTCGCCAAACCATTTCAACATTTTATTGCCAGGATTCCATCCAAAACCACTTAGTAAATTTGGTAGCAGACTGCAATAACCACATTTATGATCTAAAAAAATAAGTTAGTTCATCTAGTAGATAAATTTATAAGAAGAAATATTATTAGAACTTAATCTTTTTTGACCTAAACAAGTTGTAAGATATTGAACTCAGGAAAATGTCTTGAAACTGGAATCTGAAAAACACTTCGAGGTGAAAAAATATCTATTCTTTACTAGCAAAGTTTTGTTGAACTTTCTTTACATTGAATACTAAAAAAGAGCAAAATATTCAATACACCTAAGAAAGATAAATAGGAGAAACCTAACATATTTGTTGGGAACTTACCAACTAAAACCTTTCGAAGATCGGTTTCCATAAATTCTTTTAATTCATTTGCCGTAAATCCAACAGCAAATAAAGCAGCAGTGATGGCTCCAACACTTGCTCCTGCAACACCTATTATCTTCTGTGTAATTCCTGCTTCTTCCAATACCTATTCACAATAATCAATGCATAATAACATATAAAATTGTGAAGTGCGTATACTTGTATTATTAAAAGAAAAAAGTAGCTATCTAGCAGGAATCCAGTAATATCAGCAATGGTACGAAGCCATACCTTTCGTTGGATTATGACTGAACATCTCTAAGTCATAATATGTAGCAAATTATCAATATTTTCTAGTATGGATTGTTATGGCGGCGTTTAGTCGTAATTCAAGATGGTAGCTGTACACCGTACACTGTATATGATCTAAGCCATTGCATATATAAGCCATTGCATTATACTAATTATCTATAGGTTGATTTCTTTTTGTGTTAAGTTTATATTTTGATATAACTTGTAACTTTGTAGCTAAATTACTTGACAATGACTAGGAAAAATTGATTCCTTTTATTGCACCTAGGACTGAAATTAGTGCCGTTTTGCCTAAAACAGAACCAGTAATCCATTTCAGAGCGGACTGGTTAAGGAATGTCCCAAACGCTTATAAATTTTAAATATTCTTGTGCAAAGAAAGCAACACTATATTTTTTCGAACAGCAGTTCAACCTCTACACAATAGAAGCAACATGTAAAAATTCCTGACATCAAAATATTTAAAGTAGTAATTTTTTCTTTTGCCAAAGTACAATTTTTTAAGGAATTATAGCAAGTTTTATGTTGCCTTAGGGGAAGAAATAAACCTGAAAGAAAAAAATTGTGGAGGAAAAGAATTATTATTTGCGAATTTGCCTGTTAATAAATTCTGCTTTATTGAACAAGTAGAGTTATTTGCAATTTTTTAAATCATTTGGCTCCTTTGCGACTTTCCTGTAAAATTGACATAGCATCACTTTCGAAATTTTCAACCTTTAATTCTGCAATTTTAATAAAAATCCGAGAAAATTTTTTATTTAACATATTGCAAAATCTCAAGGATTTATTTGCAAACTCAAATTCTGCAAACTTTCTTCCCCTAATAAGGTATTTCTATAAAAATATGTGGCTACAAAAAAACGAACAAAAAGAAAAGTGAAAAAAATGTGGCAATTAAATTTTATAAATTGCAATTCAAAATTTTTGGAATCAAAATTATTGAAATCTTCTGAAAATACTTTCTCAGAACATTTCTTTATAATAATATAGCAGTAAAAATAGCTACACACCTTGAGTGCGCCGACATAGGCCATTCCCTTATTTCCTCCTCCTTCGAAAACTAAATTGGTAAATGGAAAATCATAATTCTTCAAAATATCCTCATCAACAGCTTGTTTATCATCATTTATAGTAGCTAGCAACCTTGAACTAGACAATGAACCTATAGTGCTTCCAATCGTTCCTGCAAACAGCATCTCAGAGTTAACTCCACCACTAATTCTTGCATTGCTCTCATCTACGGGACTAATAATTTTGGGATATGTATCTAACTTTATGAATTCCTTAACTGGGCTTGCTTCCACAGTATTTTCTTGTTTGACATATCCATTGCTGACATTTATCCCATTTTTTTTATGTATATCAGGAGAGATATTTTTTTGTTCATAAACATCTTTAACAACACCATTTTTGCTGGCATGTGAGTGAATTTTTGCTTTTTGCTTTTTATGGAATATGCAGGTAAAACAACCCATCACTGAATAAAAGAAATACAAAAACTTATCTTGCCATGTTTGATATTTTATTTAGACTATTTGGTTTATCCTGAAAATAAAGAAAGTTATGTAAAAATGCATTATACGTGTAGTAGCTTTGTGTAATACAGATGATACAGTATGTTATGAAAAAATCAAAATATTTATAAACAGTTCATGCATATTTGCATAATCATGTTAAGTAACACCTAAACTTAAAAAATGGTATAAGAGCTTAAAAAGAACAATTTATTATATTCAGGGTTCGAATTAGCAGTTCGCAATTCGCAATTTGCGAATCAAAATGACATTTTTGCGAATCACTTTGCGAAGAAAATGATAAAATTGCGAATCAAATATATTTTTAAGCAGCGATAGAAATGCTTTTTTAGATTGCGTTTTAAAAATTTAATAACAAAAACCAGCGATAGAAATGCTTTTTTAGATCGCGTTTTAAAAATTTAAGAACGAAGAACGACGATAGAAAAGCTTCGTTAGATCGCATTTCTAAATTTTAAGAACGAAGAACGGCGATAGAAAAGCTTTTTTAGATCGCGTTTTAAAAAATTTAAGACTGAAAAGCGGCGATATAAATGCTGTAGATCGCATCGCAAAAACAAAATGTTCTCACAATGAGTGTTTTGATCTACCAAGAACGTCAAAAGTTAGATTTTTAGATTTTTTCTTTCTTCGGTATTGAAATTTAATTTCTTTTCGAAATCTTATCGTGAAGGGAAAAGTCCTGAACGTAGGGTTTTTCCGTTTGCGCTGTTAAACGATGCTTGTTATATGAAGAACTTTTAAAAGTTTTGCATGTTAAAAAATATGTTTTGATGATAAAGAAATATTACTAAAAGTTTTAAAAAGTAGCAGCATTAGTTTTTTTTAAATATTTAGACCATTGGATTTGTTGTTTTTTAAAAGAGCTTGTGTTTTTAAAATATATCGAGATTAAAATCGCGTTACTTTAATTAGTTTCGTTTTTCAATGGCATTTGCGTTTAATTTTTTCTCGCGCAGAGTATTGTTTATAAACAATGTTTCTTACTATGTTTTTGTTTTTAACACGAAGCAATTATTTTCGAGTGATGTGAAAGGAAATCGCTATCCTATTGTATATTTGAATGAAAGCAATTATTTTTGCAAGTTGAGCTTACGCGCACGCTTATACATCTGGACTGTACTGTAAATTGCTTAAGAAACAGCATTTTACTAAAAGACTCATGTTTGAAACAAACATATTTTTTGTGAAAACAACTTTAATCAGTATACTGTATTTAATTTGCGTTGTAATGTTCACGAAAACTGGTTAAGATGAACCTCTGAAACAATAATTACATTTTGAATATTTTCTTACAGCATGCTATAGAAATAAACATTTCATTTTTTGCAACATTATTTTGGCTATCGGAGACAAGAAAGTTAAAACTGAGAGAGTCGCTAGTTCAGACGCTCAGTTCTCGTGTTTGGGGTTCACAAGTTTAAACGTCCCCCACTTGTCTCCAACAAAAAAAATAATAACGCAGGAAAAAGTAAAGCTCGCAGGTCACAAAAAAATACAAATTCTCGTTGAAAAACAAGTATAGCTACTAATGAACAAGCCAATGGTAATTGATCTATGGTGTTCCCAGGCCACATCTAGATGCTGGTTTACTTCGTTACAGAGTGCTGCAATTTTTGCGAACCAACTTTACTTTTCTAATTCATCATCATCATCATCATTCTCGGCTTAACGTCCGTTTTCCATGCTAGCATGGGTTGGACGGGGTATATTAATGACCCTCTTCCAATCTGATCTAGACTGTGTTAGATCAAAACTCAACTTCCTCTGTATCAAGTCTGTCCTTTTAACCTCCTGCCAAGTCTTTCTTGGTCTGCCTCTGGGCTTTGCCCCAGGAACTATCAAGTCTCTACACTTTCTTACCCAATTATCCTCCTCCATTCTTTCCAAGTGCCCCAGCCAATTCAATCTTTTTATCTGGATAACATCTTTAATTCTACGGAGACTTAGCCTGCTTCTTAGCTCATCTGAACTCTTTCTGTCTCTCAGACTGGCGTTACACATCCACCTAACCATTCTCATATCATTCCTTTCTAAACGGTCAAGATCTTCCTGCTTCACTGCCCATGTCTCACTACCGTACAACATAACACTTCTTACACAGGCCTCATACAACCTACCTTTTACCTTAATTGACAGGACTCTGCTAGTCAACAAAGGAAGTAACTCTCTGAACTTTTTCCAAGCAGAACCTATCCTGCAAGTAACACTTCTTCCAACACCCCCTTCACTGCCCAACATATCACCTAAGTAACAGAAGTTCTCAACTATCTCTAACGAGCCACTGTTGTACATCATTAAAGCTGGAAATACTTCATTCTCTATAATCTCACCTTTGCAACGCTTGCATACAAACTGAATGTCAGCTCTTAACCTTCCACTAATACTACTGCACTTCTTATGTACCCAATGCTTGCAAGTCTGACAAAAAATTGAGTTACTACCAACCCCTTTCCTGCAAACTCCACAAGGCCACTTTCCAACTACAAGGTCACACTTGGCTGCAATGCTACTAATCATGACTTTAGACTTTGCTGTGTTTACCTTTAGCCCTTTCTCTTCTAGTCCTTTCTTCCACTTCTCAAACTTTTCAACTAATTCTTCCATCGACTCTGCTATAGAACCAAATCATCTGCATACAATAACTCCCATGGACAACCTGTTCTGAACTCCATCGACAGCGCTTCTAAGACTAGAACAAACAACAAAGGACTAAGTACAGAACCCTGATGTACACCAACATTTACACTAAATTCATCACTAAGTGAATCGTTAATCCTGACACGACTTCTAGCATTGCTGTACATAGACTGTACCATCGTAACTAGCCACTCATCCACACCTAATTTTCTCATAGCCCACCAAATAACTTTACGTGGCACTCTATCAAAAGCTTTCTCTAAATCTACAAAGGCAAAATAGAGATTCTTTCTCTTTCCTAAATACTTTTCCTGAAGCTGTCTGAGTAAAAATATTGCATCTGTAGTGCCACGCCCTGGAACAAAACCAAATTGCATCTTATCTATATCAATCCTTTCTCTAAGTAACTTATCAATCACTCTTTCAATAACTTTCATTACTTGATCAACCAACTTCAAACCTCTATAGTTACCCCTTTCTAATGCATCACCCTTGCCCTTGAAACAATTCACTATTACACTCGACTGCCACTCACTCGGAATAGCACCATCCTTTATAATCTGGTTAGCAAGACTTGTAATAAGCTCAACTCCAATATATCCAGATGCTTTTACCATCTCTGCAACAATACCTGATACTCCTGCAGCCTTGCCAATCTTCAATTTCCTAATAGCCTCCACTACCCATTCTGTCTTGATCTGCATAGCTGGCCCTTCTACAACATCATCATCAGACAAATTATCCTCATCCCAATCAAACTCAGTGTTAAGCAACCTCTGATAATAATTCTTCCAAGCTACCCTTTTCTCCTCCTCTGTGCTAGCCAAAACACCTTCGTCATTACGTATACACTTCTCACCTACAACATCTTGATTAGTCCTCTTCATTTGCTTTGCTATCTTGAATACCTCATTGCGCTGGTCTTCCCTTCTTAACACATCTGCAAATCTGTTTCTCTCTGCTTCTGATTTTGCCTTATACACTGCTGTACGAGCACGACGCTTAGCTTCTAAGTAAATATTTTTACTACCACCTGACTTCCACTCTTTCCAAAGTTTCCTCTTTTCCTTTATACACTGGTCAACCTCATTATTCCACCACCAGGTCTGTCTATGTCTAGCTGGTCCTTTCGTCCACCCACAAGTATCATCAGAAGCTTCTAGAAGACAATTCTTCAAAGTAGTCCACGTACTTTCAACATTGTCACTATCACATTGACCATTGTGGGCTAACTGCTGAACTTTTGCACTAAATTGTCTTGCTACAATCTCTTCCTTCAGCTTCCAGACTTTTCGACGGGGCCTGTACTTTTCCTTGGCTTCTTTAACACTCTTCAAGATAATATCACAAACCAGCAACCTATGCTAATTCAAACCCTGATATTCACAAATTTATACTCTTGAGATACACAGTACAAAACTAAAGCAATAAATCAAATTGTCTTTAAGAAGTATTGAATTTTTTAACATAAAAACTTATATAAACTGACATACCTAAAAAAATAAAAAAGAGGTATATATATACAACCCCTGACCAAAATATTGAAACAATGGCACCTTTTCAGCCACTTGGCGAAAAAGATAACTCAGTTAGGTAAACTAGTCTGACTTCCTAACACATCTGCTCTACAGAATAATTTGTGTCAGGACCCACAAATGCCCTGAAATTTGAGAAAAATGGTCAATGCTGACGTTGACAACAATTAGCACATTCTGAGAGTTTGGATCTAACCAAGTAACAAGTTCACTGTTAACATTGACAAGTTCAAATTGCGTGAACCTACTATAGAAATCGCTAATATATAATTAATTGTGGGGACGAAATTCAAAATTTTCCACCTTATCTCAATATTTATTTTTTGAGGGGGTTTTGTATACACCTATTCTGACCAATCCTGCTGGTCTGGTTTTGTAAATAAAGGGACATATTTTCACTAGATTATAGTGAATAAATAAAAAAATTCAATTATTTATTAATTTAGCTATGTATGTCTAAGAAATATAAAACCATAAGTTTGATCTATCAGATGCCAAATACAGTTTCTAAAGTATATGTCCTTATTCAAGGTGTGTGGTGATATCTCATGGTACATTTAGAACAAACAGTAACAAAATACAAAAATGATTTAATAATATAGTTGTTGTTGTTATATAACACTATTCACGCGATAAAATTATTTTTGTGCAACTTGAGGCTTGAAACAAATTTTTGTGAATGTTTCTAATGCACAAGCAGAAAGTTCTTTCCATTATGTTTTTTATAAAAGATGAGTATGTGATAAACAAAAATGTGTTTTTACAAACCATGAAGTATATCCCTGCACAACATAATACCAAAAGATTTGTGATTTAATACCTAGTATATATTTATTATTATTATTTTTTGCCTACTTTTGCTTTGAAAAGTGCAATTTTGTAAAACTTAATATTGCCAGTTCTGCAGAAATTTAGTCCTTTAAATGTATAATGCTCTCAAAGGATTAATTAAAAAAAACTCTACAAATATTTTCTTAATATTAGGAACATGTTTTTGCTCCTGGTACTAAATTCTCAACAGGAGGATCAAAATTTACCACATATGTGTTATATACATTCTGTGAATAATTAATGAGGTTCACTAATCACCCAGTGCCATTTTGACTATAAACATAGAAAGTTTCATTATGGTGGATCAGAAGTTATAGAAGAGGGCACAATCTTCTCTTCTCCCCTCCTGGAGTACTGGGTTACCCCCCAAAATATAGTAAAATGAGGTTAATACCTTCACTTTGATTTTGTGAGGAAAAAAATCTTATTCATGCTGGATTGTTTCTGGTAATAATGAATTAGATTTACAAGGGAAACTGGAAAAGCATATAATAAATAACCTCAACATGAATGCAACACACTTGACTACTTTCCCCAATCCAACAGAAAAAGGATACTGTCTTAAATTTTTTGTGGGTTAATTGCTTTCGGTTCCAGATTAATAACACAAAATTGATAGAAACAATGTATTTCTATTAAAATAAGTAGATACAACACGTTCTGTATGTGTTGGACTATTTACAGAAATGTTAGGGATTGGGTAGGAATGCAGGTGCCTCCTTCATGCTTCGTCACATGCACAAATATATAAATGCATCTCCTGCACGTCAGGATATACATTACAGGCGTCTTCATGCACTGAGTGTCAGGCGCATGAGACAGATGAGATTTCCTGAGCGTCAAGTGATGATTACAGTTGAGATGCCTGATTGTCAGGCACATCTACATACCCTGAGCTTCAGGCGCATGTTTCCTATTTAAGTGGTGATTACAGTTGAGATGCCTGGAGCACTAGGTGCATCTCAATGAGCATCGAGTTTGTTTCAAGTACGCAACTCAGAACAGCAAATATGATGAACACATGTAATACATGCCCTGAGTGTCAGGTACGTTTCCAAGACTACAATGACTTGTATCAACACATTACTTGCCTAAACGGCTGACAAAGGAGGCCCAGTATACCCATTAATTAATAAATAATTGTGGGTTGTACTACGAGGGTGCCGATAAGCCGCATACGCCGTAAAAAGTGCGGGCGATTTCGGGCGAGTTCGGCGTTTTAAAAAAAATTCAGGTATTCGCCCGAAAAAACCCGCATAGTCCCGAACAATGCCCGAAAAAAAAAAGATTCACCACAAATGACTCTCGAAGAATTATTTAAGAAAGTATAAAAATTAAAATGAACTACTATGTGGTAGCGAAGTTCTTAAAAGAACTGTTTTTTATGATTTTTGATAAGATTTACTTGCTAAATAACTTATATATAAACTTTATTAACTCCTTTCTCTTCAAACGCATTCTTTCAACTGTCGTCCGCCATGTTTATGTTACAAGGTGTTGCATTTCGGGAATGTTCCGGGCGAGTTCGGGCGTGTTCGGGAAAGTGCGGGCGGTTTCGGTGGACAACCGTCAATTTAATTCGAAAAGTCGCCCGAACTCGCCCGTATATATGCGGGCGTTTGCGGCTTATCGGCACCCTCTTGTTGTACTATGGCTAGGCTAAACTATATAGTTGCTCCAAGCCCTATGTATAGAAGTAATTAAACTTAGTGTTTTCATGTTGCACTGCAATGGGCATATGCATGCACACATATTGCGATGTAGAAAATATAAACAACAGACCACAGTAGAATTATTTAAAAAAGAAATGTCCGCTTTCTACTGATTGGAGATTTTTTTTAAAAAAGAGAAGAATGGTAGTTAAAAAAAATTAATTACAAACCATTTTACACTACATGGTCCTGCTTTTTACCTAGCTACTGAAATTTGCATGCATAGCTATATCGCTAACTAGCTATTAGCGACATCTGCAAACTTTTGTAAAGTTTTGTAGCTAAACATATAGCAAGTCATCGTCATACATTTTTTTTAACTGAAAATGTATAAAAATAGTGTAGAGAAGAAATGTTATGCAAACTTTAGCTAGTTATAGTTAGCTAGCTATAATCATTATTATGGCAAGTTTATTTTTTAACTATAAATGTGATAAAAAAGCCATAAAAAATAATCAAAGCTATAGCTAGCTGAAAAAACTGTTTTTTTTTTTAAATAATAATGATTTTTGGCAACCCAACTTAAAAAAAGTAGCTATGTATTCTAAAAATCCTAGCAAAACTATGATAGTTACCTTGCTTGACAAAATATTTTGTTGTTGTTATGATCAGTCGACTCCGTCTACCATCTTTATTGTTTTCAGATTTATCAACAACAAATTGCAGATTTTTTTTGCGCAGACGTACCCTCCGTCGCAGACGATAAAAGCAGGGGTTTAATGTTACTGTTAATGTTACAGATGTAAAAGAGGGTAGATGAATACTCTTCCCCTACACACAGAGCACGCAAATAATACGAGCCAATTGCCAGTATTACAAGTAACTTGAAAGATTACGATTCTAACAAGTGTACTAGAAAATATGGGGCAGGTCGTGGCACATCTATTGGTGAAATTAATAGTGTACACCGCATATGTCGCTGGATTATGCCACATAGAAGGTATTTTGCTAGACTTAAATAGCGTAAAACGCCTGCGTTTCCCATATTTTGAATAGTAATATCGGCATCATCACCTCCTGGAGAAAAAAGAGCGATGATGATGCCAGATCATGATCAACATCTTTATCAATTTTTTACCTTTATTTTGCCATTGTTGTTCCAAAAGTCGGGACATACATTTTCGCATCTTGCTGCATGGCCAAAGAAATTTGTTGTAGTTGTAATCGGTTAAGGTCGATACCTCTTCATCGCTGATCTGTAGGTCGTCTGAATATATCCTTTAATGGAAGTGATTAACAGCGCTTCGGGTTACGCTCAATCTGGTCTAAGGTTGGCGGAGAGCATCACCTGGATACATGTAGTCAGGCTAAACATACATGTGTGGATTGGACTTCCCACTTACACCCGTAACCATCTTACCTTTGTCGCCAGGGGAATATTGCACCATTCCTCAGAGATAAGTATAATCGTACTCGATGTGCGATTACCTGATAATTGCTAATCGATTTTTCGGTGGTGCACTTTCCTTTCCTGACCACGATTTGGTTGATTGGGATGATGACGCGAAATAACTTCTTTTCCAAGCACATCGACATCTTTTATTTTTTCTTCCACCTTGTTTCACCATCATTATTGCAGTAGTCAGGACCAATATTTCGCATCATGCTGCTTGACGAGAAAAAACTTCGTTCGGTCTTGATTGTTGTAGTTGCAGTCGGTGAAGGCCGATACCTCTGCATCTGCATGCAGTCCGGTAGTCATCTGATGAATACATCTTTGGGCGGCAAAAACATCACCTTGATACGTAAACATACACGTGTGGAGTGGAGTCCTTACTTACATGCGTGCCCATCTGATCTCTATCATTAAGGGATATGCACCATCCCTCAGAGAGATGTAGCTGAGCTTGTGTCCTGGGATTCGATGCGATTACCTGCTAATTGCTGATAGATTTTTACAGCTGTGCTCCTTTGTGAGATAGTGCCTATCATTCCGACTTCTTTTATCTATCTTTACTTATTTTCAGTAACATTGTTGCTGTAGGCGGGACATAAATATAGAGAAATATAAAATAGTTGCAAAGATATACAACCTCGTCCCCAGGAATTTTTGTCTTTTATCGGCCCTGCGCTTATTGATAGGTCTGGCGATGTTTATCTCGCCGTCTCATATGCAAAACGAGACAACAGGTCCTGGGATCGAGGTTGAAAGTTACATTAAGTGTGTGTCATGTGTAGTTGGTTTCCGAATTGACCATGACCTAATAGAACTGGCGGGAGAGGCTTGTGTGACAGAATTCGGAATGTATACTTTTTGTCACTACTTGGCTTGTGAAGAGCTGAAAATATAAATTACAGTAAATGGTATAAAGTACGGAATAAAGGGTGGCAAAAGTTTAATAATTATGGGGGAAGGGTTTGAATAATTGAGGGTGTGGGGGAAGGGTTTGAATAATTGAGGGTGTGGAAATAGAAATTATAGATATTTCGGGAAACCTTTAAAGTTAATTTTTTCAGTTAAATGACATGTTACTGCAATGCATAGCGTTCTTGATTCTCTTCTATAGACTTCTTGCCTTCTAATATGCTGTGTCAATTTTAATTACACATGTGAATTGACTTACTGCTTCAGAAAAATAATCTTCCTAAGGGCCTGCTATAAGTTTTGATATTTTTGCATCATATTGTTGTACTGTAAGCTCAGCATCTTTTTACATGGGAAACTTTTTTACAAATTAAATAAGTTTATTTTTGATTAAACCATTTGAAAAAGAAAACAAAAATTAATTATCCTCTTTCTTTGCGGTACACCAATATCCCGATAGCGATATTAGAACGTCTGAAAATGCTCTTTGCATGGTTTACGAAGATACCAACGTTGCAACCTCGTCCCCAGGGTTTTTTGTCTTTTTGATATGAGAGATGACGTCGAAAAATATTTTTCGACGTCATCTCTCATATCAAAAAGGCAAAAAACCCTGGGGACGAGGGTGACCAACGTTGTGATCAACTCAAAAAAAACAAAGCATACATGCTTTCAGTTGAGGCTTGATTATATTAGGAGATATAAGATCGTCCGCTAAGAGATATCAAACCTGCCTATCGCCAACAGAAAAAATTGTGATTGAAAGAGATTGTCATCTTTGAGGTTAGTGTGGGGAACATAACGAAATCTTACACCACTACAAAAAACGAGTACAGACACTCAAAATCATTGTAAAAGGCGTATGAAGGCTATAGTGCATCTATCCATGAGGTTGATAGTCAGCGATTATTGATTAAAATTGCCCGATGCTGCACAGTAGGCTGGGATACATACAGTCTTTCGTATGTTTTAGTCCATACGAAATCGTAGTCGGACCCTTATTTAAAGCTGAATCTTCTGGTCCTATCGAAACACTGTATAATGCGTCCCCATTACGTACAACCCGTACACACACACCCACATTGGATTTACGTCCCGAGATATACAAACCGTGCCGACCATCTGAAAGGGTTTCTTGGAAGATCGAAAAACTCCACTGATATGTTTGTTACTCTGAATGGTGTCTTGAAGATAGTATATTTATATACAATCTTCTGTATATCAAGTAAACCATAGAAATATGAAGACAAATACACCTAACAAGTTAGAAATATTCGCCAGTTAACAGGTGAGCAGCGGTAATTGATTGAAAGAAGAAGGGCTTTTAGGACAGTACAAGTGCCAATTCTGACTGAAAGTGTTAAGAAAAAGAAACAAGAAAAAAAGAAATATGAAATAGGTTTCATAAGTTGATCAATAATACGCTGTAACAAATGCAACGTTTTTTTCTCAATATTACTACCGTAAATGCTCGATTAAGCGCCCAATCTCGAATAAGCGCCCCCCCTAAACCTCAAAATTTTAATCGAGCATTTACGGTATGTATGAGCAACAAAAACTTCTGTCCATTCCATGCATTTCCTGCATCGTTTCTAGATATTGTTGGTATTTGAGATGACAACGTAAAACGTACCACTGATGATATCCTAATGCGACACTTCCAATGAGTGAACTTTGAGAAGAAATTTGTGTGTAGTGAGAAGGTACAAATTGTAATATAGTAATAGCTTGTAAAAAGTTAGAGGTTTATTTCAAACTTCTTCATAGTAAAGGTCACCCTATCCATGGAGGTATAAAAGTCCTATATCAGCATCACTTTGTAAGAACTACTCAACCAGGATTATTTTTGTAATAGATTTTCAGGTACCATTTATTTGCGTACATTCGCACAAGCACCAAATATAAACAACAGATCACCAGGATTGAATAAATTCAGTTAAAAAAAGGAAGCTACACTGAAATTGACTTTTGAAAAAAAGAAAACAGTTGAAAAATCAATTTCAGTGTCTTTAGGATCCTGTATATATTTAAAAACAATCTCTATATAAATAAACTGTTTTTTCTACCTGCTGGGTGAGCGCAAAACTCCAGAAGTAAACCAACTACAACTTCTTTACATGTATAATATAAAAAGGTAGTTTTATATGCAAATGTATGTTTTCAATACTTCCAAATTTATCTTTAATAAGTCACAAGGAATCACTTGTATTATTAAAACTTTCTAAATGTCTCAAGAGACTACAGCAATATTTTTCTTTTTGTTCATCGTTTCTCAAACTTTCAAAGCTTTTTGATTGGGTAAAAGTTACTTGATTATATCGCCATCGACTATTAGTTTATCCTTTGAAATAGTTTAGCATATCGATATATCGATTGCACTTTGCCAGCTTTATTATGATTAAAACAAGGTTCTATAAACATTCTCTGTACAGGGAAAGTAATACACTTTATTCAATATATAACAGATTTATTAGAGCAAACCGAAGTTCCAAGCTAGCAGCAATCCAACATTTAAACATTTCTTTACCTAAAACAAAAAAGAATACAAAGTCCACTAGAAGCTGTATAGCATTTAAATAGCTTTTGGGAAAAATATGGTGCTAATCAAATATCTGGGACTTTGAATGTCGCCCACTCCCACCAGTAGAACGGAAGATGTTGGTTGCTTTGGTACCGTAAGTTTCTTTTTTGGCTTATTTAAGCATTTTTTGCCTCGTTAGACAATTAAGCCTCCCATACATTTAAAATTGCAGAAAAAGAATGCTGTAACTCATTGAACTAGGATTCCCTTATCCAAATTTAGATGCATTACGAAATACTTGTTTACTGGCAGAATTTTGTGACTTTTCACCCAAATGGCTCCTCATTAAGTTCTCTGCACCGTCACTTGATTAGGCATTCTTCATGTAAATTAGGCTAGAATATTCTGCTATTTAGGAGCAGTACGTCCAATTAGCATGTTTATTTAGTTTTACCTGACTGATATCCGAGAAATTGAAAAAGTCAACATAGCCAGCTAGTTAACTAGGGATAGTCACAAATATATACTAACTTAGCTACAGTAGCTAGGTACTATAGTCAAAAAGTACGAAATATATAACCATATACTTTCCACTCATTTTAGCAAGAGCAAGGTAACTACAAACCCCCTTCCCCCAGTATCAATGTTCGAAACTTGTGCTGACCCATTTCCAAACATAGATACCGGGGGAGAGGGGTAGGAAAGGATTATACTTTGTTTTTTGTAGCTCACTGTCAAAATATTGTGACTGGGATTGTAGCTAGCTACAATCTTTGTCAAAATATGTTGAGACAAGACGGGTAACATCTATATTAGAGTCATGCATTATGAACTTGCAAGGTTCACTTGTCAATGCTAAAACGTCCTAATTATTGCTTACGTCAGCATGGCCATTTTTCCCAAATTTCGGCGCCTGTGTGGGCCACCGACGTGGATTATTTCGGTGCGCCGACGTGCTAGAGAATGCTACTAGCAAATTGTAAACGCTGTCTGCCTGACCTACGTGTATGCAAAAGTAGCCACTTTGCAGCCTGACGAAAAAGCTGCTTTTGTCTCAATATTTTTGACCAAGATTGTAGATGTTGTTACAAAATAAACAATACTATTTTTTTAAGGCTTATTTTCGTCGTGTTTTTCGTTTCATTTCGAGACAAACCTGGCCTCACTGCAAACGTTACTTCGCTACCCAATGGAAATAAAAAAGCTTTGGGAAAGTGAGTTCAGGGGAATAAAAAATTTGCCAAGCTGTCTTCGTGCTATATATTGTTTTTCCGAAGAAAGGCTAAAACCGAATACACATTCCGGCAGATTGTGTGAAACAGGCTTGAGACAAGGTTGTCTCAGAGAATATAAGGAACAACATTTTGTCTCTTATATGGACGACTTTCCGTGCGACGGAATACTTTGATTTTGCGTTGGGAACAATGCACATGTGCACGCATTTTAGTAGGTAGAAAATACAAACCACAGGAATTAAAGAAATGCATTCAGAAAAGAAATATTCGCTTCAAATTGGTGAAACTTTTTATAAAACGAGAAGGATATAGTTACCAGGTTAAACTCCAGTGCCTTTTGCATCTTGTATTTCTAAAAAATGTTTATAAATATCATTCCTGCTTTTTTATCTACCAAAATGGGAAGCATGTACGAAAACTCGCAATTTTTTGTAAACTTTTGTAAACATTGGCTAGTCATTTAATTGCTTACCTGACGATGTAAGAGTTTTTACTTACGAAAAGCTTCGTGTGTTTTTATTGTACATTTTTGTATGTTCTTGTATATAATAGTTTTACTATGGCGAAAAAAACAATTTTAAAGGCTAGTCATCTATTATTACCCCCATCCTGTTTGCGTTTTTGCAAGAAAAAAAGGCGTTCCACAGGCACGAAATAGTAAAGGTGATATATATTATCGATTTTGTTGCGATGGGTGAATTCAATTAAATTTTCCACCGGCCAACGGCTAGAACAATATGTAAAATTAAATCAACATGTGACTTCCAGCATTTTTTTATGGAGAGAAATTAGCAGTGCGTGACGATCAACGTCGCAGAAAAACAAACAAATAGAACAGAAGATTCTTTCTTTACATTTATATTGTTTTGATACAAAATATATATTCTACTACGAAATGTACATACAGAAATATACAACTGTTTACTCTAATGTCATATGTTTCGCCTACTTCTTGAAACTGCGTGTCAAATGACAAAAATAAAAACTCGCACGAGAAAAGTAATTAACTGAGCAGTGATAAAACAGAAAGATTTTCTTTTCTAACTTGCGCTGATATTCTAAGTTTGAATTCACAAAATTTGTGCGCTTTGCGCAGACTTTACTATAGTTATAGTAAGATATTTCAATGCCTTTCAAGACATGGCAAAAAAATATGTCAAGTAACTTATCTAATATAATATACATATTTACAAAAACTTTTTCTTTTTTTCAAATATATTAAATAAAGCCTGTTTTTTTTTCATTTACCATGGCAGATAAACAGCGTCTCTTCGGAACTATAAACACATGTACAATTTGTCTCCTAACCTATCGAAGCAACAGGGACGGAGTTCTCTTTTGTTTTGTTTTTTCGTAGGCAGCAAAAATGATTTAATCACAACATCTTTGCGTGTGTCTGTTTGTATTTCTTCTTCATATACTCTCATATCACATTACTTTCGCGCCTTTTTTAGCAACAAGTGCAGCAAATACGATATCGCTGCGCCACGATGTTGACAACTCACAGTAGCTTCTTATTGAAAGAAATATTTCCAAATCTCTTGTCATACTTTCACATTATAGAACACTTTGGATTGGGCTTTCCTTTAGCTTCTCTTATTCGAACATCTTTCGGTATTTTGCTCGCTTGACCAGTCGCTAATAAAGCGGCAACTCGGAATATTTTATCAACTTTGACATTGTTCTCGTCTGTTTTACAAGAGCACTCGATGTAAGCGTGAGCTCCTATCGATTTAGCTACAAGCATTCCCTAAAATAGAACGCAAATTGCAAATAAAACAAGAACATCGGAAATTTGTCAAACAAGTGCGTCAAGTCAACGCGTAAGAAATGTACGACACTGTCTCTCTATAATAAGAACCGTATTTTGTCTGTCAGCCAAAAGCGGGTCGTGCTAACCACGTAAGAAATCTTTAAGCTACAAATAACAAATGCATAGTTGCATCGATTTCCCACCGCCTAATGACTAGTCTATTATAGTATTAGGCCGTATTATTCGTGCATCAAAACCAAGTGTTGCTACGAAATTTGTTACAGACGCACGAAATGTAAACGCGGGAAATACGTATGGGCGAATTCCCATGGAATTTTACCGCGGGTTAACGAAAAATATAGCTAAGTACCTGTGGACAAGCGATGGAATATTTTCCATGAGTGATTTTTGTTTCCACTTTTAAATCTAACTTGCAGCCAACCAGAATGACAGGTTTATCTCCATTACAGCTTCTCACCTCTGGAAGCCACTAAAAATAAAATATAGAAACAATACGATTAACGAAGTAAATTGTAAAGACTTTTATTTCCCAGATTGACATAGGTGTAAAAAGGAATTGGTACAAGATAATAAAAGAAATACTTGGTGAGTTTAATAAGAAATTCACCGGAATACAGGTGTTTGGATTCCAGTAAAGTTAGCTACCTTTTTCTGGACATTTTCTAAACTGAGTGGCTTGTCAATATCAAAACAAATGACGAACGCTCCAACTTCAGTGAAAGATAATGGACGGATGTGGTCAAATTCTGAAGAACCTATAAAATGCAATTAAAAATACTTCATCAAGGAACTGTTATTGACCAAACTCGTCCCCAGAGCTTGTTAAGTTTTTTATAGTTGGAACGAGGTTATGTTATTGGCGTTTTTATTGATTTATTGTGTTGTGCAGAAAAACTATTGTACCTGAGGTGTCCCATATGTTTAACTTGATATCATTGTTTTGGTCAGAAACGATTTCCGCTGATCCTGAATCGAACACAGTTGGCACGTAATCCTAAAACAGCAGAACAACATTAATTAATTAATTGAACGAAATTATATCGTCATTATTATTTAATTCCGTCGTTTTTAGTTTTTATTATTATTGTTGTTTTTGTCTTAGAATACACAATGTGTCGCTAAAACAAGGCTACGTAGAAAAGCTTAACTCAAGACTAATTTTAAATGCAGATTTTCAAAAATGTCATGTGGACAGTAAAAACCAATTAGAATTTCAAAGAAATTGGGATAACAGAGACAAATATTGTGGCGGTGAATGGTCTAAAAATAATAGCTAGTTGGCAGCTCTATAGCTACAGATCTAATCGATATCGATTTATATTCTTCTTTGAATGACGTCACATATTCAAGTCACGACATGGCTACACTTACCTTGACAAAATCAGACTTAAATAATTGTAAAAATAAGCTAGATAGCCCAAAAATTTCTATCTCGGAAAACCACTGTACATAAAAACCCTCCCCTTACTTTTGAAACACATTTCGTTTCCAGTAATTTATACATTTTTTTGAAACAGAATATCTCACCTCGGAAAATGTTCTCCTTGTGTGTCTTCTGAGTAAGGACGATTTTCCACACTTTGAATCGCCCAACAGAACAATTTTATGAGGTTTACCCTCTACTATTTCTTCTCTCATGACTAATGAAATCAATTTGATAAGCTGGCTTTTATAATGTGTGATCAATTTGTGATTGGTAATCAAAGTTGTGACGTCACGATCAACAACAAATCAAAAATTAGATTTTTTTTTGTTTAATTATTCAGCTATGGAATAAAAATAAATTAAGTTATTAATAGATAAATAAATAAACAATGCTCTCCTACGTATTTTTTTCCTAATAAATACAAACAGTCTTAACAAAAAAACTCAACGAGGGAGAACATATCGTAAGAGCAGGAAATGAGGTGTGTGTTTGATGATATGCTTACATGACGCTGCAGTTAAAAGCTTGCGTAAAACTAGCAGAAAACAATAGCTCGCCGCCACGCAGTTAAGACGCCATATTTGTTCTGCTGAATAACGTCAATGTAACGTTGCACGAATTTTTAACCTCGTTCCTAAGATATGTTGTCTTTTTTCGTTTAATACCATCCCATCCTATAATACCCAAGCATTTATGCCGCAACAAAGTAGTCAACATTAAAGAAGCCCTTCTAATCAGTCTATCGCGATTAAGGATGAACCTTCTTAAAAGAAAATCCGACCACCTGGCAAAAGAATAACACTATAAAAGAAGTACATTTTTTATGAGTGCAATCCACCAACATATTGTCAAATGCGTTCGCACTTATGCAACCATAACGACTGCAATAAATTGTTATTGTTTTATATGAGCTCTCTGTTGCGGAGATGTTTTGTGCGACAGAAAACAGAGATAAGAAAATACTTTTAGTTTCATAACGAATAAAAATTAATATCGAATTTTTGTTTTTATGTAATATCACCCACTATATCACCCACTAACACCCACTTCAAAACCAATCATTCTGTTCATCTACTATGAAATGCGAGTTTTTTCTAAGAAATATGTGACTGAAAGCATAAGTAAAGTATATATTGTCTGTCTACACTAACTAGTGAAGTGTTGACGAAATTGCGCTATAGTGAAACTAAAATCGACAGGGAACCTTTAAAAATGAATTTCAGAGTTTCTATCGACACGTTTCATTTACGAGCATTATAAATCAACTGAAATATCGTATAAAGTGTAAAAAGTAATTCTATTTTTGCGTTTTTATATTATTTTTGATATATATACTTGTTACCTTATGTATACTCTCAATTTATTATCTGTCATTTATCTTTGTGTAGCCTTGACAGACAGATTTTGGTAAATTGTGGAAAAGGGAACGATAAAGGAGGTGCAGTGGTCACCTTTACTTGATAATAAAATCGAATGTTTATACCACATAATTAAGGTAACGGTCCAAACTGTAATAATTTAAAAGTCATTTGTGTAATCAACAAAATAGTTTAATTATTGCTTTAATTTGACTTCTTACGTGACCGAAGCTGACGAAATCATTTGTTTGCACGAAGTTAAGGAAGTTCGTTACTTCTAATGTTTCTGTATCTATAGTATGACCTATTCATCTCTTAGATAACAAACAATGTCAGGAACTAACTAAGTTATCTTCAATGAACATTGCTGATTGTTTTAATTACACATCGCTAGTGTGGCATTAATGAAATTCTCATTTTTACGTAACCGTTTTTGTTAGAAATAATCTTAAAGCAAAATAAGATAGAAATAAAATTGCTTATAGTTGCATGTACGAAATTAAAGTGTAGCTAGACCTAAAATTTAACCAATTAAATGCCTAAAAGGGATACGTAATAGAGTTCTATCTATGGTAAACTTTTTTTTTATTTACTTTCTAATTTAAACTCTTGTCACGGAGGTGCATATTTATTTTGGCATTTGAAAAAGGTGTAGAAAAAATACTCTGACGAACGATTCTAACTTGGAGTGGGTCACAACGTCAAAAAAATAGAGTTTCAAAATAAAAATTATCTACGAAACATTTAGCTTTCAAACCACCATATTTCCATCAATTCAAAAAGATAATTTATTGAGTAAACAAAGATTTATATATAGTAAATATAAAAATAACAAACAATAACAAACAATAACAGCCATAGCAGTAAAAATTTTATGTAAAGCATCATTCTGTTCTTCAAAGCCATACAATAAAAACTTTAATTCTCTTTTATGTTAGAGCAACTCACGAGCCATCACACGTGAAAACAGAAAACCACTTTCAATGAAAACACACCACAAACTTATAACAATATCTAAGATATTACTTCTCTCTTAACCAAATCTTTCTGATTATTCTTTCTGACAACAGCTATTGTTTATATCTGTGTCACGTGGGTCTCATGTTGCTAATTACCCGTCAACAGCATGGCTTTAGTGAACTTTATGGTTAATCGAATTGTCTATAACGCAATATTCAATTACCGTGTGTGTTAGTCATCGGGTTGGTTTCTACAAACGATGGCATGAATTTGATCATTGCGATTTGATCATGCCAACCATTATATAAAAAAGCGCGGGACCACGTTTTCAATTTGGAAAACACGCTTTTGGGACGGCTCATTTTTTTCCAGCAAGAAAATTCATTTTGTGTGGTCAAAAAAATTTTTTCTTCAAAATTGTTTAATTAATTTTACACCATTGATGTGATATTTTTAACACTTTTTTTTTCTTATGGGAAATAATGCTATTCCAAATATTAGAAAATTTTCAATAACAAAAAAAACTTAAAAGAAGTTTAATGGCAAAATATTGGACTTTAATTTTAGCTGGATATTGCGGATATAAAGTGTCTAAAATTAGTACAACACTAACATTCCCGTTTGCGGGTTTTTAAAAGAATAAAGATATAAGAACGAACAGCTCACGGCGTTAAAGTTGCGAGAGAAGCTTAAACATTCTAGGATCGCAGGTAGGTTTGGTTGTAAGGATAAATTTTGATTGACACTAAAACAATTTCTTTTCTTTTCAAGTTAAAAGTCAAATTTTTTTAAGTAAAATGATAAAATGTGTAGTATTGCTTCAAAACTTTTATTTCTAAGAATTTTTCAGTTAATCTAAAGACACTAACAATTCCAGAGTCTTACATAAAAAACATGTAGACAAAAACTAATTTTTTAAACGAAAGAAACCAGCTTCACTGAAATTATTTCTGATGACATCATTAATTATGTGTCTGAGAACAATTCACGTGACAATACACATAATTAGCATTGTTAATATCGTAATTATGCTGAAGACATGCCTCATTCGGATTAATATTTCGGATTACTCATTTTGTTACTAAAAATAGAACACCAACCAAATTCAATATAATGTTATACAACCTCCTTGGTTATACTCATCGAGTCGATGTATGATCCCTTTGAATGCTATGGCAATGTAATTATGCTAATCAAAACCTTGTCAAAGTAATACCTTTTTTTGTTCCGTTGTTTTTTATCGTGAATATGAAGATGTCATACCAACCTGGCAATAATACTGAGTGTATGCCTCTGGCAGGACTGGTAAGAGTGTCTCGCTGACTACAAACATTGAAAGCTCCTCCCCAGCCTTGATTTTGTGTACTAACTTATGGTTTAATTAAAGTCGTAACATTGACCATTTAACCATATTTATATTGGTCTTTGTATGTATCAAATATCCTTGAGGTGTGGTTTTAATCACGTCAAAAAACTTTTTTATAGCTTAAGCTATGTTGATGAAACTTGACAGGAATTATAGCATAGCATAAAAAGAAATTGATTGGTGGAGATAAAATTTGATGAGTGGATGATATAACTCATTTTTTCTGAGTAAAAACAATGGGACCTAGTTTAGTAACACGTTTGTTATGGCAACTGCCAAAGAAAATTATTTTTTTCCATAAAGTTGCCAAAGAGGAAAATAATAGACGTCACTAAGTTTACCACTATTCAGCAGTATTTTAGGAGTGAGTTGTTATGGAATCTCCCCAGTTTAAACAGGGTAAAGATATAGTTAAAGAGCCAGGAGTTTGAAACTCATCTCTGCAAGAATAGTAATAATACCTGTTAGACTACGCTAAATTTAGTTGTTTTAATTTTATCTTATCAAGAGATCTAAAGTTTTTTTAGATAACATAAATTATATTAAACTAAAAACCAAAAAAATTCTTACATGGGAATATTGTCCTGTTTAGAGAGTGTTTTAAATTTATGAAGAAAGCCAGCTTTTTCAGCTCCTTCTGACTTGGTCAGCATTTTAAAACATTATCTTACGTAATCATTCTTTCTAAATGGGTGAAGCATGATTTTCCCTATGATTTTGTTTTTTTGACATGATATTTTTGTTTTTCTGCAAATTCAGCAACTTTTGACACCCACTTAAAGGTTTAGTAGCTACGCATTCAACATCGTTTTGATTACGTATGTGCATATCTGCATCCACACGTTGTTGTTTGTGATGACAAATTTACCTTAATATTGGTGAACTTTTCATTTGATAGCACAAAAAATTTACACCAATGTAGATGAACATTTAGATAATAATCTCTACTGCACAGTCCCTCACTAAAATATTGAGACAATGGTACTTTTTCAGCCAGTTTGAAAAGTTGCCCAAGGCATTAACCCGCGAATTCTCCACAGTCGTCGGTACAGTGCGAAAGTACTATTTTTACAGATGCGTGAGTTTAATAAAGACTTGGTGTTTATCAGGAGCATTTTCGGTGTAAATTTGAATCAGTAAAAGTTGTCGCAAAATTTAGACTGAGCTAGCAAAACAACGTTGTTTGTAAAGTGCTGCATCAAAATGAAATGTGACGAAGTGTTACACGTGCCGTCATTTGCGGTTACATCGAGATGTCGTAATATCATGTGATAATTTAACAACATAAAACCAACTTCCCTCCAGCAGCAGATGCATTAGTTAAATCGGTTTCATCATCTTATTGGTCATGTGACCACAACGTGATTTGAAATGAATTTCCTGTATTATTTTTTACGAGGGAAATTAAAGTTTTTTTTACGTGAATTATGTAATCCTAATAAAATTGTCGCTTTCTCAGATTCAAACAGATGGCCAAAAATTTTTCCCTTTTCGTCGATATTTTGAAATATTTTGAAAAATAACATTGACCATTTGCAACTCTTCAAGTAATGGTGGCACCGGCTGGTGGAGTAATAAGTAGAAACATATTGAAACACCTTTGGCGCCTTTTCAAAATTTCAGTAAAACGCAAACTTTTAATATTCTCTATCCAAACTCCTGTTTTCATCACTGTTTACTTAGACGCTGTGTTTTGCCAATTTAAAAGTCTTAAAGATTTTTAGACGATTTGAAAATAGTAAATTTGGGTGACCAAGTTGTTGTTTTTTCGATCTCTAAGTGAATGAGCCTTCTTAAATCCAACGTTGCGTACAGCCTGTAATATTTTTATTTATTTCTATATTTTTCATCGACGCTTCATATGGCCATTCTACTAGTATTCATATATGGTATAACCTTATAAAACGTGTATTTTACGTGTATATGACGTGTGTTTGATGTGTATTTGACGTGTATTTGACGTGGGGCATCGAAAGAAATCGTAATAAAATGCCGAAAAATAATACATTTTTAGCAACTACAAAAAGCATATAACGGACCCGATATTACGAACATCTCAATTATACGAATTAAATTTTGTCCCTCCTTCTTAAGAAACTCATAAAACCCTTCGATATAACGAACTGTTATATCTAAGACCTTTACGGACACTACTGGCGACTTCAGGATTTATTACAAGCTTTTTCTTATAAAAAAATACCAAAATTCTAACCAGGCTGGCCATTAATCTTATTTCTAGCTCTATTGTTTTAAACAGAAACAAGTTAGTTTTACGCTCAAAGAAAAACAACTTGGGCAGGTACACATAAAAATCGTTTAATTTAGCATATACCATTTACTGACACGTGGCGTGTAAGCGTGACACGAAACAAGTTGTGGAAAAAAACAATGCGTGGGAGAGTAAGAGAGAGTAAAATGATAGCATTACGTAAAATCATTAATGACAAGTATCTTGACAAATGATTTTACTACATTGATATTTCTTCCCTTAATATCTGTATAAATGAAATTAAAAATGACATAATATGCTTACCAGAATTTAAACTGGAAATTTAACTTTTTCTTGTGTGTTGTCTCTGCTGAGTAAACGGTACTTTAGCGTTCACAGATAAAAGTCTCATATATAATACCCTTAAAAATACCGGAGCATTAGTCACAACGTTTCCGGTTAATTATAATACAGCAATTTTTGCACGTAAGATCTAAAATAATTATTATTTCCTTATCTCCAGTCGTTCTTTATATATCTCTTTAAAAGCATTTTATATGTTTTGATAATAAATCATTTGTTCGTCCCATATTTTCCCACAATCACATCAAAATGAATATATTCTTTGAAAGGACATTGGGAAATGCTATAGTATTGAACTTACACAATTCTTTCATACCCCAATCTCCTGAATTAGTTGGAAGACAGAAATTATTTATTAGAAGTATTCAAACTGGAGAGGAGTATTCATTTAACTGCGTGCGCTAGACAATATTGACACAAGAAAAATGATCGTTTATTTGTTCATGCTATTGTAATGGTGAAAAAAGGGAATATCGTATTGTCAGTTTTAAGCTTGTGCTGTTGCGATACAAAATAGTTTTAACAGGTTTTTGACAATTATGTGACGTTTGTGCGAATCTGAAAGCGTGCGGATGACAAATTTAACACACGTCAACTTCCTATATTTCTGTCAAGATGTAATGTATTCCGTGTTACTGCTGATGGCAGCTCTAATACGTTTTAATTTTAGCAATTTTATTCAAACTGAAATTAGGTCTTCAGAACATTAATTTTATACCAAGAATTGTGATTTTTAATTTAAGTTCCCTAAAAACACGAACATTATATACAGTTTGAAATTAAATGTATGGAAATCTACAGGACTTTGGGAGTGGTTCTTAAAGTATTCTTAAATTTCACGGTTTCCATCATCTTATGGAAAATTCCTTATAAATAACACACAGTATCTTAGTATGGTGTGATTTGAAAAAAATTTGTTTTGACAGCTCGCATTTTGGTGTATGTTAAAAAGGAGATAAAAACACAGGAGAAAGGTCCGTCTTTCATCAGGTGTTTACCATTTTTTTGTATCAATATCAAACGTAAACATCTATTTCCAACTCTTTTGATCAGTTTAGATTGAAAGTTCTCTGCTTTACGCTAAAAAACGTGTATAGGGAATCTAGAAGTCGCGCGTCACGTTGCTTCAACACAGCCACTTTTTTATGTATACAACCAAATCCATTGAAATATGATATGATATCTTTCTTTCGTTTCTTTTCTATATAAACTAGTTTAATTTCTAACGACGAAAAGTTTAATTTCCTAAAGGTAATAAAAAATCTAGCACAAGTCTCTTTAACTTCGGATTACACTTCGGATTACACTAAAAATCCAGCACAAGTCTCTCTTTAACTTCGGATTACACTAAGCTTTCATATTATCATAGATTTCACCAGAATTGGATTTCAATAAAATAAAATCCGATTTTGTTGTCCACAAAAAAATTTCGAAGTTAATGTGCGCAAAAATATTGGCGTCAAATTCTTTACGCTTTCCCCTCCCAAATAGAAAAAACTACTCTTATGAATATAGAGCCTATGAAGTCGTAAGGCTAAATATTACGTACCTAACAACATCCTCGAATCATCTCACCATCACATAAGTTTTTCTTGTCATAAAAAATTCTCACGTTCAGGTATAAAGCTCTCTTTTATAAATAATATCTATTTTTACAAACTGCAGAGCTATATAAAGCTATCCACTTCTTCTTATTAAAAATGAAATAAAAGTATCCTATCGAGCAGGAGATAATTAAAGCTATACCTTGACACCTCCGTGTCATAGTGGTGGATTATAAAAGACACTTCTCCGCAGATGTTATTTTCCAATGTCTCCAGCTTGTTTACTTAGCGCGCACAGATGTTATTTGCATATAATAGATTTTCAGACTTAATACATTTAGAGAAGTGTTTTTTTAGTTGCACTTGCCAATCTTGAGATTAAAACTATTTTTGTCAATGCTAAAAAGACTTTTCTAATGGCTATTATGTAACTATGCCTGTTAGTACAACCCAATGTTGAGAAAAATAAGATGCGACGAAAATCAGGTCACCTCTGACGTCATTTAAAAAGTGCAGAATTGACTTGACAGGAAGGAAGCGATCTTATTTTTTTTTATAGATAATATTTGTAGACAATACAAAGAAGCCAGGTTGTTATACTAGAATTATGACGTTTTCCTAATTGGCAACATCGAGATGCATCGATTAAGCATTGATTTAATCTTTAATCCTAACTATTCGGGTTGGGGGGGGGGGAGGAGAGAAAGGTGGAGGGAGGGAGGCGAGAGAAAGGAGAAGGCAAGGCAAAAAGCCCTGCACTAGGGTTTTTGTAACATCTGATTGCCTCGTTAAATCCACTTCAAATTTACAATAGCTGAGATTTAATCCATTTGGCGTTGACTGATAAAAAAATAAAAAAACAAAACTGCGCCACCATTAGGTAGTGAACTACGTCATTTGTCAGCGCCAAAAGTGAAAAAACCCTATTTTTTAAGTATTATTATTACAATGGATACAACTGAAGTTATTTCACTACTAAGCATGAGCAAAAACACACCCGAAGAAAAGCTACAATCTCTCAAAATGGCCTCTATTTTAGCTCTTGTTTTATGCTTCGCCACCTAGAACAGAGGGCCCAAAGTCAAACTTGCATATGTTTCATTGTCAACATAAATAATTTCACACAATTTGGACCTTTTAATATAACGCAATTTTTCAAATTTTTGTTGAAGTCAACATTGAACTACGTGACCAAGCATAAGGATGTCATCTTAGTTTTTGACAGTTGTTATACATGCCAAGTAAAGTAAGGAAGGTAAGACCTTAAAAACAAAGTGGAAAAGAATAAGCACCACACTATTCGACGTTCAAATATTATTCGTGCAAGTAAGCACCTAAAAATCTCTTGCTTCTATTTTTAAACAGCTACTTTTGTTTTTGTTTTGTTCACTGCGACAGACGCAAAGCCCTTAACCAGATTAGTGATTAGCATTTCAACACTTTGGCAGCTGCAAAATTGGATTTCTGAGTATGCACTTTCCTGATGCTAATGATGCCAGATTAAATTTGAAGTAAATAAGTGAGCTATTAATAACGAATACAATATAGTCTGTAGCAACAACAACAACAATAAAAACTTTAGAAACAATTAATAACAACATTAAACAACAAACACGGCAAAAACCACGAATGACGACAAAAACAAAAACAACGACAACGACGACAAAAACAACGACAATGACGGCAAAAGCAATGACAACGACGACGACATACACTTTCTTTTGAAAATAGCAACGTTTAAAAGATGGTATTTTTATGAAAGTGTATATCTAGTGATAACAACAACCAAACTTGAAGTCGAAAGAAAGGACCCACCTTCGTGCAGCGCAATTGCAAACATCATGATCAACTTTTCTTTCTACAACACACATTTGTTTGTCATTTTTATTCAATATTCAACTTTTTTTCATATCTTTCTTTTCTTTTGAACTTCGTTGAAAATATTCTTACAACAAGCAGCAGATGTTTTGATGTGAAATCTTTTAAGATGAAAACTCGGATTTTTTCGTTTTTTAATTACAAATTTTGTTAAATGAACTGAAGAGAAAACCAATATGGTGTAACCATGGCAACGTGCTTTCTCGTTGCTAAACCTCTTTGACATATAAGAATGAGAATCGTCTGAAAGACAATGTGTTTGTGTTGATAACTTTTTAGTTTCTTCTTTTTTTTGAAAAGCCTGTTTAATTTTCTTATTTAGAAGAGCATAGTTGAATCTTTACAAAACATTTGTCTGCTAATTTCATTATTTTAAAATTTCCCACTAAAGTGTAAATTTGAAAGTGGTCCAAATTATTTTTAAATCCAAATTTTTCCTCAGCCTTAGGTGACAAATTTAGAATAGATGACAGAAACTTAGCCTGCTAAAATTTAGGACCGATTTTTATTTTCCCAAGTGCCGCGTTAACGTTTTATTTGAAAAAAATACTGCAAAAGTTGAAAAATATTTATTCTCGGATACACAAGAGCAAAATTTGTGAATTTTCTGCGTTTTTTTTGAAAATTTCAAAAATTCTCGTGCATGAAAGGCTTAACAGGCGCAAAGACACGGTGCGAATTTATCGCAATACTGCAGCAGTGTAACGAAACATTCAGCCTCGTGGAAGCCGAAACAGAGACAAGATTTTTAAAATGAAGTCCTTGCAACAATGGTCATTGTCACTCAGCAGTTGTTCGACATGATTAAGGATAGTTCAACATATTCAATTTTTATATGTTTAACGTTTCAATTATCATTTTCAACGATAATTGATCATGGTCAAATGCTCAATGACAATATTTATTAACAATAACTGCAAAAATAATAGTTTATTTGAACCCTAAAGTTATATTTTGTTGTTTCTTTAAATATAATCCTCTAAATAATAAATGAAAAATACAAAACCAACTCACCACTTTATCGTTACCTCCGACAACTCGTCAAGCTCCACTTGAAAAAGCGTGCACGTCAGAGATTTATATTTCTTTTTATCTAATTGCTTGCGGCTTCAATAATGACATTGAAAAACCTATAATGTCCGATTGCACTGATTTGATTGCTGGTAATTACACCGCATGTCATTCATGCGCGTTTCTGTAAAGCAAAACAATATTTACCTGTTCTTAAGATTCCCAATTTTTTTTGTTGAAACGAAAACCTTCTCAAACACAAATACGTATTTCGGAAGTCGTATTGTATTAAAAAATACAGGTAAATTTTTTTACATATATATTTTATTTTTAAGGTTTGTCCTGCAACCGTGGACAAAATAATAGAATGCCTGTTAAAACTTTCTTTTTGCCCTGGTCCGGTTTAAGGTTTTCTAGAGCTGCATGAATGCAACATTGGGAAGGTGAAATATCGGTGCGATATCAGTGAATTATGACGAAAAACACGCTTATTTTTTATAAGAAACTTATTGTGAGCAACACGGGGCTCGAATCTTTTAAAAAAAACGAACCATCTTATAAGCAAAGAGTCAATTTGAAGTGAGTAAAACAGGGATCGTAAAAAAAGCCATAGTTTTGAAGAATTTCCTTGTTGTTAAAGTCATGCGAGTTTTATGCAACGACAAACGTATAGTTCAAACAAAAGTTTGATTTTGATCTTTTTCCATTTAGTCGTCCTATCAACAAGCAACAACTAAGCAATAGTTATGCCTGTAAAGTATAGAAACTTAAGCAACATTGTGTCTCAACTAAAATTTTATGTTGCTTATAAAAAAAACGTGTATCAATATTCTTCTGAGCGCTGTATCGTATTTCGATCACGGTTGTAAAAAATGCTTTTCGTGAAACATATTTACCCAACCTGGATCATAGTACCTACCTTTTACACTGCGGGAACGGCCTGGGATCAAGGTTGACACTCTTTTTGGACTTTGACTAAACTCCAGAGATAACCTTTTCATTTTCTTAGCATTCTTGTTCCCAGAGTTTATTAGGTTTTATCTCAAAGGACTCTGGGGACGAGAATGCATTTTTTTATTTTCTTTGAGCATGCATTGCAGTGTGATACATATATATCAATTTAGGCCTAATAATCTTGTTACGTTTGAACCTCCCAACCGACTCCTCAATTTGTTGTTAAATGACGCTTAGTCACGTGACTTTGCAACCCTCATCAGTCACCCTAATTAGGTACCAGCTACTATTACTTTGTAAACCACGAAGATATTCACGTTTTTCGCACTGCTTTGATGCCACCTGTACACGTGCAAGACAGCTATTAAGATGCGGTAAAAATGAGCACATTTTATCAAGGTATTATTGATCATATCCCGACAGACTGCGCTTTAGATAACGATTTCATATAATTATTTGTGGTTTGTTTTAGATGATTAAAATGTTATTTCCGCCCATAAAACAGGTAATTTACTTTTGTTATGATCGAAGTTTCTTTTCATTAATCAGATTAACGATACAATGAAAGATTTATTCATTTCGAATGGATTACCAGTTTGTGTACAAAATTTCGTGAAGCATTTTGATAACACTGCTTTAAGCAATTTTGCGTCAAATGCAAATAAAATTTCTAAACATTCATATACTATTTTTGAGTTACTCTGATTGGCTAAAGAATTGGGGCAAAGTTATTCACCGAAATAAAAAATTGATTTTTCTCTAAGTTTTTCTTTGCGTAAGAGTGATACAATTCGAAGTGTTAACATTGTACAACCCTCTACCTTATGTGCTTCTCTGTTGTTACAATATCATCATGTTGTTAAAATGTTTCCACTCCATTTCATGGTAACAGTTACTAGCTCCTGGATCCTAGAAATTAATTTACTTTGGAAACTATCTTTTTCACGTCATCAGTTCGTTAGCTTGAAATTTGGTTGACCTTAATGTCAGTATTGTGAAACATTTCCATAGTTATGAAACTTTCCGCTGACGTTTTGTAGTTTCCCTAATGCGTTTCAAGAAAATAACTATCGGCCAATGACGAAATGTCTGTTAAATACACCAATACAGTGAGTCGACTTGTGTAATTTCGTAGAAATTAAAATATTAAGAGTATTAAATGTAGTGAAGGCATGGTTTATGAACTTCCCATAGAGACAAAACATTAAAACTTGACGTAAACCTTTTAATAGAAAATTTAGTAAAAAGTTACAAATTTATCTTTTTATAGACAACTATTTTCACTTCAAATACATCATCTTCAACAAGCACCAAATTCTCCTCTTTATAGCCATACCTACAAAATGAGTGCCCTTATATTCCGGCTGTTCTTATTTTTTAGTACCTTTACAGCACGGACAGGGATGACCGATTATCCAAATGTTCTTTTCCTTATGACTATGACTGTCCGCGTCATCATCAGACTGGAGTGACATGGTATACTACACAACAGAGAACGTAAAGAGATCAAAATTGGATCATATTGTTAAAAAATGAAAACACTTGTTTTTATTATTAATTTATTTTTATTTTTTATTTTTTTATTTTTTTCAGTGAGTTGAAAAACATTACTTACAAAACATCATTATTAACTGTCTTTAAAAATACGCATCAGCTTTACCAAACCACAAAGTTCTATGAGTAACTACCTTCATTATTTTTTAGAAGTTATCAATTTGTTGATGGTTTTCAGGACAACTTTTATTTGGTGCAGCTTTTATATGAGCCTACACACATACTTGAATAAATACAAAACCTACTACAACTAAAATTGCACGAACTTTTAAAGTTGCTCGCTAGGTGTCTTAACAGCAATGCTAAAATTAATACTAACATAGTTAAATAAAATACAATGACCACGATATTAATATTCTTTAAATCCTTTCATAATTAGTTTAAGTTTTTACTTTATATTTCTCTTTCTTGTTATAACCATGGAGGTATAAATTCTTTTATACCTCCATATTTTTACTAGATCCAGATCTGTGCATCTGACGTCATTACGAAAAAACATCTCTTGCTGATATTCTGCAATTCTTGTCTATGTTTACTTAAACAGCGTCACTATCCTCATAATCATCATCATCGTCATCATCATCATTACTTTTGAAAACGTGATCCTCGTTATAGCCGTATGCTTCTCCATTGATTGTAATACTAGCTGCTATGAAAGAAGTTATATACCAGTATCAAATATTGGTTATAAAATTAAAAAATTAACGAAGCTAAAGCAAAAAGGATAAATAATAAAAAAATTTAGGTATTAAGAGCGATAAATTCTCTCTTCTTTCCTTAATTAACGGTATCTCTAGTAGGCGGCACCTCTAATTAGGGGACAATTTTATTTTTACTAAAAAAAATTAAAGAAATGAATCGCAAATATATTAGAGACTTGATATTTGATAGGTTTTTCAAAAGAAATATTATATATGTTCAGTTCTTGTTTATATTCCCTTTGTTATTGCCGTCGTAAGCATTTTGTCGAAAGCAGTTATTGTTTTGCATAAATAGTTTTTTAAGCTATCTATCGCCTCCTATCGTAAATATCGCTAGTATTAATACAAAGCATTTAATTTAAAAAGACAATCTTAAAATCAGTTTACTTTCCAAACATTAGGCACATCTTGGTCCCCTGAAACAGTTTTCCGCTACACAACTGTTCGTCGTATAACTAGATGTATTATTATGACATATTTCAACAGGTTCCTGGATAACATGTCCGCTGTTACATTGCAAGCTATATATATAGCTATAAGGGTCTACAAGCCTTAAGTTCTTACATCGTTTGCGCTTGAATGTGAAGTTATTCTGTAATGAAAAGACTTCGTAGTCGACACAAAAATAAGTTACTTACGTTCATTTTTTGTGTTCTTCCTCTGCAACATTTTCATACTACTTGTGTATTTCTTTTGGCGCGTTAAACCACCGAATATTCGTTTCCATACCTTTCTTGCTTCAACGTTGAACACAACAAACATAAGAAAAATAAAGAAGCCTTGAAACGAGGATAAAATGCAGAACAGCCACTGAAATACATCTCGTAAATCACCGACAGCTAAAACACCGAATATCCAACTCAAACCCAATACAATGATCACTGCGAAGGATGATTTCGCTCGTTTTGCGTTAATCATTTGACGATCTTGGATGGAATCTTTCAGTAATTTATCTCCTGTTGTGATCCCTTTTATAACAGGAACAAAGATGGCGCAATTGATCACCAACACCACACACACAGGCAGAAGTAAGGTGTAGTAGAAGGCGACTCCTTGCACGATACAACTAGTAAGAATGAAGGGTGTCTTTCAAAAGAAGTACTGCGGTGGAGGTTAACAAGACTTAACAACTTTTAAAACCTATGCTTTAAAGTCAAACACAAATTAGGGTATGCTCTTCAGCAACCTCTTCCCCTGGGTCTTGTGGCCCCTGAGCCGTTATTACGGAGTGGCCAACAATCAACTTATCAATAAGGCAAAATGCCCTGGGAGGTTGGCTCTTCAGTAGAAATGCGGATTTAAACAAATTGAGTTGAAAATCAAAGTCTCTAAGTAAAATTTGCAACTTTAAACTCAAAAAGTTTAAAGAACTATAACTTGGAGTATTTCTTTTCTTCAAGGTTACAAACTGAATAAGTTGACCGTAACGTAGATAGGTGAAAATTTTTTTTTTCGTAACAAGAAGAAATTGATAAAGTATTTACTTAGCTGATATGTTTATGCTTTAAACAAGACTACCCAGTTGGTGCGTGCTACTAGCTTAGCTAATTCAAAAACAAAAAAATAAGACACGCGACTTGACTTAGATTTTATCTAAGATACATGTATTTTTCTTCGTTACATCATAACTGCCAATCATTAAGATAGAAAGTACTTACAATTGAGTATGGTAACCAGGTCTAAAGTTTGCGCGTGTTAAATATCCAGTCACACCCACTATTATAAGAGGAATACCTATAAAGAAAACATTGCAGATAGCAGTCGCTGTCTAGTGCAACTTTTAGTATGCTGTCACAAGTTTGCTAATTTCGTAAATTTTTGTGGAATTTTCAAAAATAAACGTTTTCATTAAGTTTGGTAAGGTGTCAATATCAGAATTTAAAGCGTAGTTTGGCCTGTTTTCTGAATTTTTTAGAATGTCCTTCCCTTTTGTGTAAGCAAAAATTAAGCAAGTTACTACTGAAAAAAATCAAGATGCGTAGTAGGTAGAGGCATTCACTGGTCAAGAACAACTTATATTACAAGCCTAACCCTTTCATTCCCTGCCACCCGCGGGTGGTCTTGGTTACATTTTAAAAATCTCAATATATCTCAACATCCAGTGACTTTTTGACACTCCAAATCTTTTTTTAAAGTAGTCAGAATTTCCTGCAATTTCAAATGCTTTCGGGACCGCCCTATCTAAATGCGACGCAGCGAAACTTATGAATTAATTTTTTCTCATAAACGCACGACTTTTGGGGACAGACAGGATTAAAGAATACAAATTTGAAAACAATATTCAGAATGACTTGATACAACACAAAAACCTATTTGAGATGGAAATTGAACAGTTTCAAGGCAAAAAAATAAAAAAATACGCAAATTAATTTAATTATTTTTGAGGGAAAATTGACTTGTGTGATCTATCAGGTTATTTTGAATTTATATTCACGATCAAGTCTAATAATAGCCGTATTCTGTCTGTCTCTGCGCAAAATGGTACCTCAAGTAGCAAGACACACGAATTGTGGTATATAAAGGACGGACGAACCCGTGGATTTATCTACGGGCCACCGACTAGTTTTATTATAATTCTTAATTGATAGTCAAACCTCTTACCCCATGCATAGAGACACATCCATTTAAAGAATCTAGCGTCATTGCCACGTGTGAATACTTTCACTATCGTTCGATACAAGTTCAACGCTTCCACCAACATCCATGAAAACGAGGTCAACGTGAAGTAATGCAGCAAACTTGCTATTATATGACAAAGAGCTGCGTGTTTTGTTTGGTTGATACCAGCAACAAATACGATGAATAGAAACATCAATGACGCGCATAAACATATCAGGATTTTGGCGGGAATCTTTTTGCGTAGTTTGCTACAAAACAAAAACACGATCGTCAGCATAATTTACAAAAATTATCAAGGATTAATCATTTCCTTAGGCTCCGAAAAACGCACATTGGATTCAAAACAAAGCCGAAATACCGACACTTCGTCTATTAGCCATAACTCACGGCCACCCATTATTATACGTAGGCCCGTATAAAAGAGAATTAATTTTTTCGGCAATGCCCAACGCCGTCAACGTTGAAACGTCAGGTGGCCAAAAATCATATTCAACAATGACAATTTACTGTATTTTCTTTTTTTAATAAAAAAGTTCGGGGTCTAAAAACTCATGTCCGTTTTTTCCCATCTTTAAGTTTTTTTTTATTTCGAAATGTTTACGTAATAGCCTGAGAAATCACTTTAGAAACTTAGGACATACATGAAAATTAAGTGTGTAAAAAACAGAACACTAAAAACTTACGCAAAGCAGACAAATGTTATCAAAGTTAATCCTAATCCAAGTATAGAAACCAAACAACCCGCAAAACTATACATTCTTAACTCGGCTGGATTTTCATATTGTTGCAACGGATCAAGCAACAAAGCAAAGTTGGTTAGATGGTTGCATTTGCATGTTACAATGCCATCAGCAGATGTACTAGCCTTGGAGCATCCTTCTGTTGACCATGCAGCGTATGAAGAATTTACTAAGAAAATAATGTGGAAATTCTACTGCATGTTGAGAAACTACTGTATATAATGAATTCTATGTATGGCTAATTTACAAGTTTTAAGATTTCATCGCGGTTGTTTTTTTGGAGCCTTAACTTAGCATAAATATTTACAGCTACAGTATTCTAGCTGCTTAAAAGCCAAACAAACAAACAAATAAATAAACACACAAACAAACAAACAAACAAACGTATACCTATTTTCCAGAATCGGCACGATATTTCTCCTTCTCCTTTTCCTTTTCTTTTTAACTTTATTACCACAGGTTCTTTTAAATTTTTGATTTTCTTCCCTACTATAGTAGCTGAGATGATACTACTTTGTATGTCAACATTTCTTTGAAACAATGTTTGATCTCGTAAAACGTAAAAATATGCCTGTGTGTCTTCTTTAATGTTTTTTACGGCAGACGAAGGTACAGAGATTGATTCAACGTTCTTTTTATTGTAATTGAAGGAACCAATCATATCAGTTTCAGAAGAAACAGAAAACTTCACTTCTTTTTTATCAACCTTGGTCACACCAAATGATATATCTTTCTTAGCAACAACCATAAAGCGTTGACCTTTTTTTAAGTTAAAGGAGCTGCCCAGGGTGTTAACTTGCTGGAGTAATACAGAAGCTGAATCAGATTTCAATTCTTTTCGCTCTTGTAGCAAAGAATCAACAACCGTCAATATATTTCCAGCAACCTGAAACAACAAAATCAATTACCCATTCATGTAGTGGAAAAAGATGATTTTTTCAATAGACTATGAAAGCGTGTGGAAGAACAACCGTGAAAGCAGGATAACTTGACCACGCAATGAGATCAGAGTTTTTGTTGGGCATATAATCAAGGCAAAAATGCTTTAGTGATCACGTGACAAGATCGAACTTGTAAGTTACCTGTTCATCGGATCCAATTGATTTAAATATCTTGTTTATCAATCTAGTGATCATTTTGATTTGCTTCTCTTTGATTGGACCACGATTCTTTTTGGAACAGATTTTTGCAAGAGAGCTGGATACTTTTAAAATATTGCTTTTGTTCACGGTAACCTGAAAGTTAAGGAAAGAAGTGTAACTCAAAGCTCGTACATTATTTACATAATAACAAACCGTATTCCATAGGTCTTTATTGGCCAAAAGGTATTACTAAAATATACCAGGACTAAGCGATGTTTCCCGATTTCGATGATTTCGGGAAACAAAGCGCGAAATACCAATGTTCACCAAAAAAGTATTTTTTTGTGTTTGTCAGGAAGATGTGAAAACAATTCAACTAGAGTGCATTTCAGTCAGGGAAACATATATGTTTGACATCACAAGCAAAATGTAACCATATTCATGTTCTTAGTAATAAAGACGAGAGTTTTAATTAAAGATATTTTGAAACATTTTCCACAAAATATTTCCTTTCCCATTAGTATTTTTGTCGCAAGCAATTTATCACAAAGATTGTAGATAGTGAATCAACTCTGCAAAAAACGTGAAAATGCTTATTAAATAAGACAAAATGGAATCCTACCTTTTCAAGGTTGTTTAAATCCAAAGCTGCGCAATTACTTAGGTCTAATTTAGACCAGTATGCACCTTTAATCTTGTCATACAAACAAAACCTTTCGAAATTAGTTTTTCCATGTAAACCACCATATATGCAAGTGTGGACAACTTTTTCAAGAGCTTTTGTTTTTGGAAATTTATATCTTCCTCTGCTATTGGCATCATCAACATGTTCAGCTTCACAATATCCTAAAAAATTTGTCGACATTATAGAAGTTATCATGGGATAAGGACAATATAATGTAAGTCAACAACGTAATGACAAGGGAAGTCATGTGAGAGGTGGAGGGGGGGAGGGGGGGAGGGGGGGAGGGTAGAGAGATATGTCATGTGAGTGGAGGGCTTAAAAAACTGAGAAAAATTACACCGTACCTTCGGCTTTGACTATGACTGGTTCGTCTGTTTCTACAGAAGGAGCTGCAAAATAAAAATATTTTCTGTAATAATAATACCCATAATACTGTTCGAAATCACTACTAAATAGCTACTTCGTGTTAAACCTTCACGAAATTGTGATAGTGGGAAATATGTACAACGTACGAAGCTGTGGATATTTCCACGGAGTAACGACTGGTTTATTGTCATTATTATAAATTGATCTGCAAATGTTATATTTGTATCAATCTGGTGTATAGCGTACCTGGTGTGCTTTCCAACTTGGTTTGTACTGTCAATGCACGTGTTTTGTGACAATCTCCTAAAACAAGATGGCACTGAAAAATTATTTCCTTTAAATACAGAAATCTTTTCCCTATTTTGACCGTCATCTCTCCTTCTTTCCAGTTACAGATCAAAGTAAGCAAAGCAGAGATGCTTTTAAATTTTAATTTACATTTTAATAGTATTTATGTCTTTTTAACCGATTCTTAATCCAGCGGTTGTAAAATGTAAATGTTTAAAACAAACTTGTAAAAGTCTCAGCACCAAAAACATCTACGTACTTCTTGTCCTAGAGCTCTTTGAAATAGGCCTATCAGGTTTATGTGAAGGAGCTTTGGTAAGAGAATGATGCCATGTAGCATACATGCCATGTATCTAGACTACATTAGTACTGGAAAACATGAAGGTCTATCTCTATGTTAAAAATTAAATTTTTTAGAATGTTTCTTTTAAATCGTACAGCTCAATAGTTTCTTAAAGTGTTGGAAGTGCCTGGACTCTTTGATCTGGTTGCTGAAAAAAAAGCATTCACCAGAAGGGACTATATAACTAGACTGGGCGTTTATTTCGTGAGTTACCTTAGGTTATCTTAAATTTTGTCAATTTTCAGGCTAAAATTATTCTTAGCACATTCTTACACATGTGTATGAAGTTGTAAACCAGTTACAAGATCTAGACACCAGGCTTTCACATGGAAATTGAAGGTGACAGGTTTAATGTTGATGTTTTTTTAGTTCAGATACACAGTTGGAAAAAAAGCTTGATAATAATTTTTATTTTCCTTTCTTTGGAAAATCAGCATAAGGGTTCTTAATACAGTCTTAATTTTTGTGTTAATCCCAGCCTGATATTCTTATAAATGATATTCTAAAGCACATGTCTTTTAAATAAGAAAAAAGCGGAAAAATAGTGTATAACATAGCATTTTTTTTAACAAAAAGAAAAATAATAATAAAGTTTTATGGAGCATTTACACTTACTGGGATTTCGTTCACGGAAGCACAATTTACACTTGGCAACATAAAAATACGATTTCGGTCGACAACATTCCCAATTCTGTTTACCATTCGAGCATTGAATAAAACAATTTGGATGGTCTGCCCATGTGTAGTTGCCGTCGGGTTTTGCAGTCTTGTTGCTATAGTGACAAAGGCGAGTTGCTAAAAGTGAAAAATACAACTAAAGAATTAACCATAAAAGAGGGACATAAAAGTATTGAACTTTTCAAATTAAACATTACTTACTGGGTAGTGTGGGGACTTCATCTATCTGTAACGAATGTTCTTTCGTCACAAGTGTTTTAGCCGGTGAAGCGTTTTGCAACGTCATTTTTTCGTCGGCTGTTATACCCATTGATGTGGATGTGTCGCTATTTTCCGTCAAAGGAAAAGTTTGGGTTGTCGTTTTTCTTGAACTTTTTACTGTAGAAGCTTCTGTAGTGTTTTGTTCCGCTTGTGTCGACGGCTTTTTTATCGGTATGTTGGTTGTTGTGTCCGTTGTTGACATGATTGCCTTCGTTTCTGTTGCCGTCGTTTCTGCAGCCATCGTTTCTGTTGTTGTTGTTGTTGTTGTTGTTTTTGCTGTTGTAGTAGTAGCTGCTAATGCTATTCTGTTAATCAATATTTCATCATTCGCTTCTGTTGACGAACTGGTTTGAGGAGAAGAAGTTCTGCCAAGGACGTCAATGCGAGTTGTGTTAGATGAAGCAAACTTTCCGTTTGTTGTATTGGAAGTGACGACTAAATTTGATGTTGTAGGTAGGACTAATTTCCATGCTATAAAAGCAAGATAAACTATCAATCCTAATATACCGGCAAAATCATTATTTTCTTCATTTTTTAAATATGGACAAAAGCGTCAAACGGTCAATGCTATACAGCCAGACTGCAAAGTCGCTACCTTTGCACGCACGTAAGCCAGGCAGCGTTTCAAAAATTGCTAGTTGCGTTCTCCAGCACACCCGACAACGAAATAATTTACGTCGTGATTCGTGCAGGCCCCGAAATTCGTGGAAAATGGTCAGCAACAATTAGCACATTTCAACCAAGTCCTAAGTCGTCTCTAAACATTGACAGGTGAACTTTGACAAAATGCGTGAATCTGATACAAAATTGCCTATGCAATTACCTGTGGTGGCGAACTTCGAAATTTGTTGTCTTATCTCAACATATTCCGATCAAAATTGTAGGTACAATACTATGAGAGGAGGACTGACAAGACGTTTCAATGCACATACAACATGGAGACCTGTAGCGTTTTAAATTCTGGTTTAAATTGCAAGACTTTATGAAAAAAGAAAAAAATGGTTCAAACCATTTTATTTCATCCATTTCCACATATAATGCAAAATAAAATAATTATATTCGTAGAAGTTTTCCAGGTTTTAAAAACCTTGCAATAACTCTCTTACCGTTTTTAGTTTCACATGTGTACGTGATCAAGACACTGTTGTTGAACATAGCACATGTATTATCTATCTCTGCAGATCTTGTTATTCTACACTGAATCTTCTTATCACAAGTTTTGATCATGGACTCGTGAAAAGCTATCAACGCGCTGCATCTTTTATTACTTCCATTTTTGCTGGAGCATTTGGATGGGGTTATTTTAACAAGATTGCCGTCCCAACAAAAGAAGACAAATCTTCTAGAGCAGACATTTCCTACAACATAAAAATTTTAAAATACATTTAAAGATTTCTGAACTTGCAATCAGAATTACCGTAATGCAAAGTAACTCTTTCAAAAGAGACTGGGCCCAACAATACATGTTAAAGAATTCGCGCCAAAATAAGTAACTCTTTTAAAAGAGACTGGGCACAACAATATATGTTAAAGAATTCGCGCCAAAATAAGTTACTTTTTCAAAAGAGACTGGACACAACAATACATGTTGAAGAATTCGCGCCAAAATTGTTTACGTAATGAATGTAAAGAAAGAAATATTTTTAACAGTACAAATATATTTATGCATTACCTGTTATTTCTGTTGATATCGATTCGAGAAGGGCTAAAATATAGATGAAGAAGTTGCCAATGAAATAATAACGAGGATATACCGCAATTTATCACGATTTTGACGAACTGCAAATCACAAATATTCCTCAGAGGTTCCTGCATATTTTTGCAAAGCAACACTGGACTGAAACAATGAAAATTTAAGCTGCACGCAAGTTCAAGATACAGTAAATTTATTTTTTTAAATCGTTTTGAAAAACATAAACAATTACGTTAAAAAAGATGTTTTTACTAAAACTGTATCTAGTTTTTCTGTATCTTTCTTTTCAATCCAATTTTTTTAAGGATCTGCATTTTAAATTAACGTAGCTAGCTAACGCCACCTTTAATGCCATTTTAAAGCGCTTTTTCACTGACTTGTTATGTTAATTTGGACACTTGACTGCAACTTGAGTTAAAAAGTTGTAAGCACAGTCAAAACTTTCTATAACGAACTGTGGTATTTTTAAATCAATTTCGAAATCCCTCTCTATCACATTAGTGGTCGATATAAAAAGGTGGTCAAACCTCATTAGTAAAAAACGTCGGCAATGGTCAAGTGACAAATATTTTATACCTCAATGATTCCAGACTTCACCTCAAAATTGTTGGCAACTGTGTTTAACGTCCACTACTAGTTACTTCTCTTTTTTAAAGAAAACTTCGCAATGCAACCAAATAAGAAAGTAAAATGGAAAATATATTGTTTTTACTAACTTTGACAATATTGTTATTATTTAAAAGTTGTTAGGAACATAATGAAAACAACTAGCACTCGAGAAATAAGAACAGTAGGCTCGAGTTCTAAATATAGTTGCTCCTACACAAAAGTGCGTATTCGGCTATGTCATATTCGCCCTACTTGGAGGGCTTAAAGCAAACGAAACTTAAAGCAAATGGCTAGAAGTTTTGAACTGTCAAATTAATACCACCAGAGGAGCATTTCCTCAAAACAAACTGTGTCCAACATTTACATACACACCAATATGATGCCACTTAATACGATTTTAAATTAAAAATATATAGTACAAATATAAAGATTATATATATATACCAAGCTTGGTCGAAATAATCAACATCAGCAGAAGTTTCATTCTGTGGTATCAATTCCCTCGGTTTACACGAACGGCGACAACTTGAAAATAGCTTTGTCGAAAAAAAGTATTTCACGTCGATATTAAATCTTCAAATTAATGAAATATTTACCTACTGTTCCCTGTATGTAACCCCCTTGCAAACCGTACGCCTTAGTAGAAATAAATGCACAATGCGTTCTTTTTCAGGGGGATATATATTCTCAAACATTAATATTTATAAATAGAAGAGTGAAAAAAAACCAAGTGAGCAACAACTCGTGGTTAAACAGTGTTGAATAGGTTGACATAATTAATGAATGTGTTTGCATAATTAATAAAAGGTAGGAGCATGGTCGTTTACGATGGTACGAAGTTTGACGTCATATCACATGACTCACTTCGAAGTTTTGTTTTGTTTTGTCATTTTAATACACGTTTTTTATAGGCAATCCACTTTTTATAGTATCAGAACGTCTAAATTCCAGCAGAGGCTAGATGTGCTTAATTTTTTACATTTTTTAGTCTCAAATTTTCTTTTTTGTGTTCTTCCGAAAATGTTGCGAAATTAAATATTTTGACAAGAAAGAGAAATATATAGTCAGATATATAAGTGACAAAGATTTTCTGATTGGAAGAGATAGATGGTATTAAAGTTATGCTATTGTAAAAACATACATCTGAAACTCGCAGTATTTGTTTCTTAAATCTATGAAAGAATTTGGGCTGAGTAGGTTCTTAATATGTTCGTCTTTTATGATAAAATCTCAACCTCGACGTTCTTATAAACTGCAATACTGGTTAAAATATAATGAAACAGAAATGGAAGTTTCAAAGTTGATCCACACAAGTAATTATGTAAACTATTTCTAGCTAGGTTCACAAATTTTGTCGCATCTTACTTACTTACTTATAGGACTTATTTATGAACTTAGGTTATTAGGCTGCGCTCTGAAAATGTGCTCATTGCTTCCGTATCAGTATTGCTGCTAAATTGCGGGGTCTGTGTGGTCCTCGACGTGAATTATGAAACGAAGGCTTTCTAAAAAGTGCTGCTAGAAGAATTCCATAGGCTCATGCGTGTTAGTTGAGATGCAATGATCATTGGACTCTTTCGGCCAGAATTCAAAAAATGTCAAAAATAACACGAAATGCTCAATGACATCATATATTAAAGTAACACGCCAGCCTCGTATTGATTTTGTTTGCATCAAATTGGAATGCTTAGTGCAACTTTTGTTTTGCTCATAGTATATTTATGTTTCTTAACCCTTTCAGTACGGGAAACCCTGCGAGAGAACCAATTTTAAACCAATCAAGACAAGTTATTTCGACCAACCAGTCAATCAATTTGCAGAAAAATCCATCGGATTCTGATCGATTTTGCCGTGGCTATCAAATCAGTGTGCTCTTACAGGTTCAATACATTCAATATGTATACAATAGTATCTCGGCTTAATGAGGAAATTGTATCTACTATCAAAGAAATTCCTGGCAGATGCACCTCCTAGGATACGTGTAGCATAGTTTACTGAGAACAAGTATGATGTGTTATAAAAACGGCTCCCTTACTACGAAGTACTAACTACATTGTTATTGAAAGTTATGACGTTGTTTATTAGTTATTGTTATTTATTTATTTATTTATTTATGTTAATAGCATAATTTTAACAATGTTAGTGGATATCGAAAGATATCCCCGTCACTCATAACACTTCCTTACATTTCGCCAGATACTAAAGAAACCACGGAAGGTATTTTATTTCTATACAGTTAGCTCCCGGTAACTCGAACACCGGATAACTCGAACTTTCATTATCTCGAACCATTTTCTTAGGTCCCTTGAACTTTTTGTTAATACTTTTTTAAAAAAAATCCGGTTTGCTCCAATCTCGGATAACTCGAACATTCGAACATTGGACCCATTTTTCGACTCGGACTTCTTAATGGAGAAAAGGAAATTAAAGACTAGATAAATGTCAGATTTTAATTTTTTTTTAGTTTTTATTAACTCCTGTATGTAATATAGATAGACAATGTTGTCTGTCAAGGAAAAATTCAATTTACAAGGGATTTGCATGCCTTTTTTATCGCCAAGATTGGACTTTTTCCCGGTAACTTTAACTCGAAGTATAATTTCATTTTGGACTAAATTCGACTTAACAGGAGCTTCGTTTAACTCGAACATTCGTTAAGTTGAACTATTTTCCTCGGTCCCATGGAGGTTCCAGTTTCCGGGAGTTAACCGTATCTGGTTTTCTAGGGCATGTTTATTGTTTGGCTGTACGTATTTAGTGCTTAAAGTTTTCCATATAAAAATACAGTTGTTGTTTTTAACGTGTCTTATACAGCCATCTTTAGTGTTTCTATTAAAAAGACGATTTCTGTAATTTTTCTGTAACTTTTTTTTCAACAAAATTTTCTAAGCACAAAAATGTTTTAAAACTTTACACGAAATCTTAAAATTTGGGCGTTATCAACCTAGTGTATGTGGGTGGACCACGTTTTTCTAAGTATTCTTTCAACTTGCCAGCATTTCTCACTCTTTCATTGTAACTTTTAAGTAAAGGATATTTATCGATAAAGTTTTCGTATTTCTTTAAGTTGTATGGCAACTGCAGTGTCTCGATACTGTTGACGATCATAAAATCTCCCAGCGTCAGCTGAAAAAAAAATTTATTCGTATTAGGGGGATAATCGTCAGTCAACACAATATTTCATCACCACTTAAGAATATAAAAAATATTTATGGAATATTTGTACATGATTGAGTTTTTTCTTATAGATAAAATGTCTTTAGAATATACAGTGTCCCTATTGTGGACATCATGGGGACTGAAGAAGTGTACGTATAGGAGGCTGTCTGGAAAATATATAGAAAAAGATTTTTAAAAATATTGAAATTAATGTTAATATGAAAAAAGTAATAAAAAAAATTAAAGAAATATATGAAAAAATAAAATAATTTCAAGTATACGTTATTTAAGGATACGGTAACCCCCTTCAGGGTCATTTTTTTTTGTTTAATTATTTTTTTTAATTTTGATTCTTTGGCATATTTTCCTGATATTTTTTAATAAAGAATCAAAAATATTTATTGTTAAGAGGGATAATATGAGAAATTTTTTTTTTATCTTTTAGTGTTTTCAATAGTGTGCTGAAAGTTTAAAATTCCTCAAATATATTTAATCTGTATAATAATTAAAGAGAGTTATGCAGAACGAATAAAAAATTGCATCTCCACATATAACATAGGAAACATTCACACTTTAATAATCTATACAAATATATTATTATTTATCATCTATACCTTTTTAATTTATTTCTTTATTTTTTTCGTTTTTATCCTGTTATGTTATGTTATCCTGTTGTCTGTTTAACAATAACTAGACCCATAGTTCTGCGAAAACACTTTACCTTTAATTTTAAATAAAATATTCATCAGTTATTAATTATTCATAACGTTTAAGTGGGTGTAACCATGATTCTTGCAGGTAAAAGCAAAGGTCTTTGATTTGCTTTTTCTCGAAATAAAATTTTCAGTCGTAACGGTATATATTTTTGTCGAACACTCCCCTCTATCTTGTCGAAATTGTACGAAATCAAGTTTGTTGCGACAATTATATCTTTGGCTACAAAACTTTGCTTTTTCTAACGCAGAAAGTGAGGAAATATCGAGATATTGATCTATCATGCTTAAAAATAGATAAATCAGTCATAAAACAGCTATTGTAACACAAAATATGCTATATTTTTGGAACCACGTGTTGTTTTGAGTAAAAAAATCAAAGTTTTTTAGAGTTGAATAAGAGCTTCGCAATCATATTTTTCTCAACGAACAAAAATTTTACTGAGGGGAGTGTTCGACAAAATGAACTGGAAGGGTGAATTTTTGTATATAATTTTTTTTCTACTTTTTGGATTTTTTTTATGGAAATATTTTATCATCATTCTAGAGATAATTTATTCGGCTTTCAGAATATATATATTTGCTAGGGTTAATATAGCGAGCAGAGGAGAAATTTTAAATATACTGAGTATGTGTCTCAGGGGGTTACCGTATCCTTAAAAGCGGACCAACTTGATATAGTACGTTATTTTTAAGGCCGCCCAATATTTCGGGACTGGGCATGCGCGTCAATTTTTTTGTAAATGCGACTGATAGCCTTGTGGTAGAGCGTTCGCTTTCAGTGCGGGAGGTCTTGGGTTCAAACCCCGGCCTAGTCATGTCAGAAACTATAAAAGTGTGAATCTATCCTTTCTACTTAGCGTTCAGTATGAGAATAGGATTGATATCTTAGGCGGTTGTCTGGTTGAGCGAGTGCTGTGCTGGCACGACTTTCGTAGTTCAAATGGTTTTTTGGTTGGTTCAAATGTTCAAATAGCTTTAAATGCATTAGGACCCCCCCCCCCCTTGCAAGACCCTCGTTGATAGCAGTACGACGGAAGCGTCTTTTAAATTTTCATTGGTCGTTAAATTTGACCGTCTGCAAATGCTTGGAAGTTGACTCCTTGAACTTCCTGAAGTGCCAAAAACAGGTGTCGCGGCCAGAAGAAATTGCGCATACCCAGATAGGAGCTTCACCGCAAGAACGTCGTAGACAACCAAGTCTAATAACCATGGAGATTGACCATTTGTTAAGCGTTGTCATCCAAACTGATATATTATGGAAATTGATTTTTATGAGAGCCGGGTAAGGATGATAGTAAGGAAGAAATATACTTACATTGTTTCCAACCAAGAAACTTTTCCCATCATTATTTTTCTTTAAAAACGTTTCCAGCAATTTAAATGCTCGTGGAAGGTAGTTGTCGAACAAATTTTCCAATTGTTTGTTCTACGAGAAGAATAGTCAATTGACGAAGTGGAATGTATAATGCTAGATACAATCGGTTATAATCACACTTAAGTCTTAATTTGTTTTGCAATCTCTATTTTCTATTCTATTACACATTTAACTGATATGAAATATTCAGATACTTAGAAAAAATTGAATCGGGTTAAATGGCATGGACTTGCTTTGTCTCCTTTACTGATTTTTACATTTAAGTGTCTTGATTATGCTTCCGACTTTATGTCTAAATTCCGCTATCACCATTATATGAGATTCTATACACGCAGTTAGCTAGCTATCCATATAAAGGTTTTTCTGTGAAGGCCAGCACTTGTTACTTAGATTTTAAAATATTTTTTTATATAACTTCGATTTATACAACCTGTATTTTTTATACAACCTGTATTTTTTATACAACCTGTATTTTTTATACAACCTGTATTTTTTATACAACCTGTATTTTTTATACAACCTGTATTTTTTATACAACCTGTATTTTTTATACAACCTGTATTTTTTATACAACCTGTATTTTTTATACAACCTGTATTTTTTATACAACCTGTATTTCTTATACAACCTGTATTTTTTATACAACCTGTATTTTATACAACCTGTATTTTTTATACAACCTGTATCTTTTATACAACCTGTATTTTTTATACAACCTGTATTTTTTATACAACCTGTATTTTTTATACAATCTGTATTTTTTATACAACCTGTATTTTTTACACAACCTGTATTTTTTACCTTCTCCTCCTCCGTGTTTTTCCAAAAGTATGCGCCCAAGGATTGTTCTTGCGAGTGTTTCAACGTGTCCAACACCTGATCGATAATTGCTTTCTCTTGATTGGTGGAGCCATATAAATCATGCGCATTCGCCAGATATCGCGTAATGCTATGAGATTGGCAAATTACCTCATCGTCAACCTCGAGGGAAGGAAGTTGTCCCATGGGAAACAATTTATCTAGTAAATAATAATATTATTAGTGAGGTTGCATGCAGAAAAATTGAAGCTGTATTATGTTATCTGTAGAATAGAGTAAGACTTTCTGCAACCATAGATAAACGAACCAGTCCCAACTCCCTCTCTAAAGTGCGACGCCAGCCTTGTTTCCAATTTTGGTCTTACAAATTCGCTGGGACAGGTATATTTCGTTACAAAATCTTAGAATCAACATCAAAAACCTGTTTTATCATAAATTGTTTACGTACCGTTTTCTTTTATCGAGGGAACGTCAGTGAAGCCGTATCTCTTATCTTCATACTCAACACCAGCGACGGCGAAAAGCATTCGAATAGGCTCGCCACGAGCTGGTAAGTCGAAGTAGTGAAGGGTGTATTTTGGCGCCATTTTGCAAACAAATACTCTACGAAAAACAAAACATTGATTTCTCCATTATTTTTAAGATGATTCAAATAATAGTAAAAACTTTAACTACACGGATTAAAAACTAAATAAAAATAAAATAAAATAAAAGCTTGGTGTTGTGAGGGAAGCACAGGAAGGACTCAGTCGAGAAAACAGTGTAAACACACGACTCCTGAATATCAGAAAGGGAACAAATCGCATGGCGTATAGAAACTTGAAACCACAAACCAGGTTGTGGGAAAACTACGAGAATAAATCTCTAGTGTGAACGCTAGGTGCGTAATTATCCTGCATAAAAATACCTTAGCGGTAAAAAAAAGTGACTAATATTTTTTGCCGACTAATATTTTTGCCGACTTTTTTATTACCGACCAAACTTTTTTGCCGACATTTTTATTTCCGACCTAACTTTTTTTCTGACTTTTTTCCGACCACCTTTTTGCCGTTTTTCTTCCTTGTTGCTTTTATCAGTTTCATGCAATTATTCTTTGTTACTGACTAAATTCAAAAAATTAGTCGGCAAAAAGTGATTAAATTCAAAAATTTAGTCGGCAAAAAGTGACTAAATTTTGTCCAAGTGACTAATATTTTTGCCGACTTTTTATTTTTGCCGACTAATTTTTTTGCCGACTTTTTTTTTACCGATAAGGTACTCTCGAGTCTCCAATAGTGCTTCCTCCCTCCGCAATATTAATATTTGACGTTTATGCCACTCAGGTTTATCCAATTTTTTTTGAATATTGTTTACCAGATAGCTCTACTTCAATTGGATTACACACATTATACCCGCCCGTCATGATAGGAGAACCGATCAGGGTGAACCATTATCAGTAGAGAATGGTAAACGTATGTGATGTGTTGAACCTTCATCTATATGTACACGCCATCTGGATAAGCTACCTGCTTGAATCGCTAACAAGTCACAGGTAGCGTAGGGACCTCGGATCGAATCCCGCAATCTGCAGGCAGTATGTTAGCGAAGCACAATTAGCTCTACTTTAACTTGTTCTTATTTTGTTTCTATATATTGAGCATTTTTTAATTATTTTCCAATACATTATGAAGTACAAGTTTTGCTACATCGCAAATGTTTTTTCAAAATGGTGGTTTTATCGCCCCTTAAAAAGCCAATTCGTAGCACTGATTTTATTGTATTTCAGTGCGTTTTCCGCCAAACTAAAATTGATAAGACTAGGACTTAGGGAGTGATTACATGGAGAATTTCAGCCCGGGCTGAAATTTCAGCTCGGTGCAGGTGGCAAAAATTTCATCCCGCCTTTAACTGAAAATTCACTCACATTAGGAATTGTGATTACATGAAAAAATTTCAACCCGGGCTGAGATTTCGCCCCGGGGCGAAATTTCAGCTCGGGGTAGAACAACCGAGCTAGGATTTTCGCCCCAGGGCGAAATGTCATGTAATCGCAAATATTTTTTCAGCCCGGGTGAAAACAACCATACGCATGCGTACATGAATAAATTGTAACATATTTTCACCAAACATGTTTTGTCACCATTGCTCAGTTCTCCCCCGTTGAACCACGATAGATTTGGGTTTTCTTGCATACGTTGTAAATGCGATCGTCTCTTTTTTTGCAACAAGTAATTCTTTTTAGCTTTTTAGCAGATAATTTAGCAGATAATATGGCACTAAAAGGCATGTTCCTCTTTGCCTGTAACAACTTGTAAATAATTACCAAACCCTGCAATTGAATAGTCAATGCTGCAAGCAGTCCAAATTTTGTTACCAGAAGCAATAATATCTTGCGCATTTGTGTGATCGATAACATTTTTCTATATAGCCAACAACTCTTCTGTACAACACAACTTTCAATTTTGTTTGGATGATTGTTGTTTACAAAATTTCGCGCGTTTCCAACGAGCTACCATCTTTTCTATGGTTGTTCTTGATTGGTGAAAACTTAACTTACATTCCATATTTGGAAAAAGATGTTTCAGGGCCCGGCCGGGTTGAAAAATGTTCAGCCCGGGCTGAGATCATGCTCAAATCTCCATGTAATAGCAAAACATTTTTCAGCCCTGCCCCGAGTTGAAATTTCAGCCCGGGCTGAAATTCTCCATGTAATCACCCCCTTAGTTTCCATTAGACGATTTAGCGAAGCGTCGCGTCTTAAAAATCAATACGATATTTTTGTTTAAAGGGGAATTAAGCCTCAAACTTAATTAGCATTATTTCGGTTAACATTATGTTCGTTTCCCAAATTCTGGTCAAAACTTTGAAAAATAAATATTATTTGGATTGATTTAATATAAAAGTTACCCCTTCTATGAGCGAACGGTAAGCGCCATTTAAATTTTCTGAGGCCACGGCTGATTCTGGAGACTGTTATATCGTGACGTATCTTACGCTGAAGAAGCATAAGCTTGTGCTGAGCGGAAGCAGCGAGATATGGAAAATACAAGCTCCTGCTCTGGCTCTCCTATTTCAGAAGTAGAATATTCAAGTGTTGCCAAGAATTTTCCAATTTATTGAACGACAAGTTGAATGATAACAAGTGCATTACGATGTACAAGGATTTTGAAATTTTATGTTTGAACCGCACAGTGTTAGATACAGCCAGCATACAACATCGACGATACCAGAAAAAATATAACGAACTCTTATTAAAAAAAAATATGTTTCTCGTAAATATTTTCACAGACCATATTTCTTATAGTCACACAAAAATTAAACGTTCTTATCTTCTCACTTTTCGCTTTATAATCTTACAGGTCCACGCGCTATGAAATTACACACCATCGCAGATTATTTAATTATAAAAATAATGTCATTCCTTGAATAACAAATAAAAAAGGAGGAGAGCTAATGTGCCTCAAATAACAATTTGTTTCAAAGAAATTTTGATGAATGAATAATTTCTTTTGAATATTTTATCCTGGTTTACACTATAACATAAACTTTGATTCCGTTGTATGGAAATGAGGTACACCAGTTACCGACAGTACACGGCCTGGGTACATTATTATGAAAGGCTTGGAAAAGGATGTCGCGTGGTGATTCCAGGTTGTGTTGTGCGAAAAATAAGGGAAGAATTTCCTGATCCAAATGGAAAATATACTGGTTTTGAAGAATTTGTTGACTTATAACGGGACTTAGCATTTTCAAACAAACAATAACAACAACGAAAAAGCGACCTATGGTGTTTATCCATCTCAAACAACGCAACTTTTCTTCGTTACTGTTTGGTCGAGGAATCATAAAAAAGACTTCTTCACCTCTCCTTTCCCAGTACTATTTCTACAACCATAACCTTCACAAGTAGGCATCGTTTTTGGAAGAAAGATAACATCAACAAATACGCTGTTGCGTTTGTTCACATTGTGTAAACAACTTTAAAAAAGATGAAGAGATCAAAAAATTGAAATGAGCGTAAAATACGTCATAGATCTCCATCGCAGATATTGTTTTGATTTTAACATGGCGATTACTGTTGTCAACTTTTATGCTAGAAAAGGGATGTAAATTCAAAGAATTTCAAATTTTTTTATATACCATTAAAATAAGTAGGGTTTGTAAAAGATATTTCCGAAGAAAAAAAATTTGGGCTTAATTCCCCTTTAATGGAAACAGTTTCTATTAATTCGTTTTAATACGGTAAGTGATGTTTCCATTAGACCTCTTCTATTAGTATGCGCACTATGATGATGAGTTTCGTTAATGATCTTCACCATGGATACTATTGTCAAAAAACACGTGTTCAAGTACCAGATGAAAAATAAATCAGTGGGAGAGTCCCAATGATTTGAAGATTTTTCTGTTTGATATCTTTTTGTGAAGGATATATTACTTCTACCAGGTCTTGTCCAGTATTTTGGAGGTTTTCGTTCCTTTTTCTTTTTGTTTCTTATTTTATTTGAATCAGCAACCAACATCTTCAAAATAATTTGTCTTCTGTGTTTGTCTTTCAGTTAAAAATGAAATCACCGAGCTGAACATATTACATGTTGAAATCCAAACATTTTGAAGTATAACAATTTGCTTACTCAAATCAACTTTACTCGACACCATTTTGAGCAAAAAACAAAACTGAACAAGTTTTCATTACTTTTATTATGTTCAAGCATGCCGAAACGTTTATTCACCTGTTTCCATTTAAAAAAATATCGTCTTAACAGCTATCCGATACATGTTATGTCACTTTCACGATTGGCATGGAGTGATAGCTATCCGATAGCCAATATATGCCGAAACAACACATTTTAAATGGAAACAAAACCCCTATCCGATATGCTTTTTAAGACGCTGCGATAGTAAATCGTCTAATGGAAACTAAGTCTAGATTTCAAAACAAATTCTCTTCCTACGGCACTGTGAAAGATGTATTAGTCTTTGTTTCTTGTTGTTGTTGTCGGTAAAATTTTAGTCTTACCATTTTTCTTACATTGTTCTTCTTTTTAAGCCTTCACCATTGTTTTGTTCTTATTTTTAAGCTTTTTTTGTAACTTTATATAATTTTGATACGAAGCAAGTCCTTGAGAGCCTTAAAATATGACGTTGACAAATAAGCAAAAACATTTCAAGAAAAGCTGCAATCTCTCAACAGAACATTCTAGCACTTTATGTAGGTTTCGCGCCACAGAAGAAGAGGGTTCAAAGTCCAATTTGCCTTACTGCCAAAAAATAAAGATGGTATCCTAATTCCGAAATCGCGTGTCTGTCGCAACAAAATGAATAAAAATATATCGCATTTGTTGTTTTTTAAAAAACGTACTTGCATAAAAATATAAAACTTCTCGCTTGGTGTTTTATTTGCACAGAATATTACAGCAGAGAGGACCTCAAAAAAGTTGCCCTTGGGTTTTTATTTCCCTTGGTTTTACGCAACATAAATAGGAATGACGTTTTTTTACCGTTGAATGTTTTAAAACAAAAAAAGAAAAGAATACATTTGTTTTTCTTACTTCTCGTTGTCGCGCGCCTCTTCTGCTCTGTTATAAACGTGCTTAAAGACTTTGAAAAATAAAGTATTTAAACAAATAAGATTATGGTTTACCCTGGTTTTCATTTTCGTTCATGAATCAAGAGGTTACACTGCAGCTAAGTGTTTATACAAGTTTAAATGCGTGGAAACCGGCCCTTACAGTCAGCACTTTTCTGTACATTCAAGATATCATTTTAATGTTTATCACGTCAAGTTCTAATTAATTGGTCATATTTTTGCATAGCTTTGCAATATTCGTAACTATCTCGAAAGGAAATTAGAGACCAGAGAAGATCCAAGCCGAAAATTATAGATAAGTCCAACCACAACCTCGTTCCCAGCGCCTGTTGTCTCTTTTCTCTAACCGGGACGGCGAGACTAACATGACCCTGGAGGAGGCCTCGTCACGTGACCCTCAAATGCACAGTTTTTCTGGGTGTAATATTTAATGAGATTTGTCTCAATAAACCAAAGTTTTATATATAGCATTGCAGGGGTAAGCGAGCTCGGCGAGTTTGTTTTAATTTCTCTCATACCCCAGTGCAGACAAACTGCTTGCATATTGATCTTGATTGTTTTCCAAATGTATAAATATACAATCATGTTATTTAGGCTGCTGTTTGCTTAAAATTCAAGCAGTTTAGTTATTTGTATTTTACTGAATCGATTGGTTACCAAACATGTTCGTATCGCCGTCCCGATGTCAGAAAAGATACAAGATGCCCTGGGGACGGGGTTGGCTTCACTACTTTGACATACCAGCTCGTGGCGAATCTATTCGAATGCTTTTCGCAGTCGCTGGTGTTGAGTATGAAGATAAGAGATACACGTTTAATGACATACCTTCAATAAAAGCAAATGGTAAGACAGAATAATTTAACTATGATATTTGCAAAGCAACTTTCAGAGTGTAGGACTCGTGATGCGTGGGAGTTTTCCTCTGCTAGGTAACTTCGTCTACATAGCGTTATATGTATTGGCACCCGCAATCTCCGTATAAATAAAATAGAAAAACCTTGGGAACGAAGTTGATTTTGTAGTTCTTAATCTTACAAATTGCTAAAGAATACATGCACCAGCGTACACGTTTTTTTCTAACAAGCCAGCCTATAAAAACTTACTACAAATCGAAGATTAATACATTTTTAGAATTAGAAATTTTCGAATTGAATTGAATAGAATTAGAAAAGAAAATTGTAACAAAAAGCAACAATCACACAATGGGCGCAGTATCCATCAAAGACACGCCCAATAAGGCGGCACTAGCTTATCGGGATAAAAGACGGGTTTAGTTTAGTCGACAAATAGTCAGATTTTAGTCAACAATGCTAGAATTAGCCACTTTTGTCAGACAAAAAATTAAAGAAACCCATTAATAATCTTATGGAACCACACCACTTGTCAGGTTTCGTGTAACAAACGTGTTAAACATCGAGGCAAAATTCCATAACACAAACTACATCTTCACCGTATTTACTGAAATATAAAATCTCATAAATATATTGTTATTTTCTAGATACTGTTCCCTCTGGGACAAGTCCCTGTACTAGAAGTTGATAACGAGGTCATTTGCCAGTCACACAGTATTACGATATTTTTGGCGAACGAATTTGATTTATATGGTAGCACGAATCAAGGGAAAGCAATTATTGATCCGGTGTTGGACACATTGAAACATTTGCAAGAACAGGTATTAGGCGCATATCTCTGGAAAAGCACAGAGAAGGAGAAGGTAGTGTAAAAAAATTTATTTGCCACGTGAAAATTGCGCTTTAATTTTACAAGATATTTGCACATTAAGAAAAAAACGGTTATAAATTCAAAAAAAAAAGTTACATTTGTATATGTATTTTGAATGTATTTTGAAAAAATGTATTTTGCAGAACGAATTTTCATTTCGAAAAAGGTCAACCTCGTCCCCAGGGTCTTGTTGTGGCCCCTGAGCCGTTATTACGGAGTGGACAACAATTTTCGCCGCTATCAACTTATCAACAAGGCAAAATGCCCTGAGAACGAGGTTGGAAAAAGGTGTATTCTATAGATATTGTCATTGTTGAGAATCACGTGTATGACAAAACAATGTTTTAAAATCTTCAAAATAAACTCTTCTTATAGATCAAACAGCTGGAAGATTTATATAAGGACTACATTCCAAGAGTATGCAAAATGTTGGAAACATTTTTAAAGAGAAATAACAATGGTGAAGGTTTCTTGGTAGGAGACAAGGTAAGTTGTATAAATACTTGGTTACTTTGCATGAACCTATACGCGAAGTTAAAACTTTAGAAAAACGGGAGTTTAATTTTAGTGATGATCCATAAGTAATTATAATTTTTTTCCTTCAATTTCGCGGGTTTAAGAAACTTTGTAGGTCAAATTTTTATTGGCTCCAATTTTCTTCCCCTTCTCAATATTTCGTTACCTAGACAAAGTCTGGGCCAGTAATAAATTATGTGTTCGTGATATTTTTTCAAGAAATTTTGTTATGTTTTGCGAAAGCTTGATTTCCAATAAAATCCATAATTGTTCTGCAACATCACTTGTTTCGTTTTTGTTGTACAACATGCGTTTCAAAAAATGTTGTAACGGTGACTGTTATGCAACTGTTGTGCAGCTGTGCAACAAAATTTAGGCCATTGGAAAACAAGCTGAAAGTGAAATAAAAACTCGTGATTGGATTAGTAAATAGAAGCCGGCCGACTTGCTAGTTTATAAAAATTAGGAAACCATTGTTTGAAATGTACAGTAGAAAGTTCATTTAATCAATCTTTTGATTTTAGTCAACAAGTCATTAAAACAGAAACATGTTAACGCATTCGGGGGGAATTTACTTAGCTAGATATAAATTATTATTTTTTTTAGATGACACTAAGAGATGATCGTCAACAGTATCGAGAAAACTTTATCGACAAATATCCTTTACTTACAGTTACAATGAAAGAGTTGTACTGAGAAGTATTGACAATTTTGAAGAATATTTAGAAAAACGTAGTCCGCCCACATACACTAGGTTGATAACGCCCAAATTTTAATTTATATTTTTTTTGTTTTTATGTGTAATCTTTGCCTGTTTGTAAATTTAATAAAAACAATTTTTCTGAAAAAACCTTTTTGTTTTGGATGTAAACACTAATACAATAATAACATAATACAACAAAAGAATAAAACAGCGCTTCTACTTGGAACATCTTTACTGAATGTTATCAAGAGTAAATTGCTGGACGAACTCTTTAGAAATAATTCATTATAAATAACATGATCTTTAAAAAAGCGTAGATAGTTTTTAAGTAAGTCGTGGGACAGATTTCTCTACTTTTGATTTCCCGCCACTGAATTTTTACTTGTTTGAACATGTTTCGAAATATAACACAGAATGAGAAAACATTAATATAAATATGAGTCGTAAACATATATATGCATTGTAAAAAAAAAATCTTAAAATTTGTAGAGTCGGAACCCTGTTTCATACCCTTAAAATTATTTTTAGTATAATTCCTGTTTATTCCAATTCCGATTTTGATTTACTTTTTCAATATTTTGCAAGTTAGCAGTTGAAAGTACGTATAATTTCAACCTCAAGTTAAGAAACATTGTGTTTCTTACAAAAAAATACGTGTGTATGTTTTGTTGAACTTATATACATATGAGTCGTTATATATGGCTTGTAAAACGTATATATATATAAGTCGGTATATATGGCTTGTAAAACGTATATATATATAAGTCGGTATATATGGCTTGTAAAACGTATATATATATGAGTCGTTATATATAGCTTGTAAAACGTATATATATATGAGTCGTTATATATGGCATGTAAAACGTATATATATATGAGTCGTTATATATGGCTTGTAAAACGTATATATATAAGTCGTTATAAATGGCTTGTAAAACGTATATATATATATGAGTCGTTATATATGGCTTGTGTAAAACGTATATATATATGAGTCGTTATATATGGCTTGTAAAACGTATATATATATGAGTCGTTATATATGGCTTGTAAAACGTATATATATATGAGTCGTTATATATGGCTTGTAAAACGTATATATATATATGAGTCGTTATATATGGCTTGTAAAATGTATATATATATGAGTCGTTATATATGGCTTGTAAAACATATATATATGAGACGTTATATATGGCTTGTAAAACGTATATATATATATGAGTCGTTATATATGGCTTGTAAAACATATATATTTATGAGTCGTTATATATGGCTTGTAAAACGTATATATATATGAGTCGTTATATATGGCTTGTAAAACGTATATATATATGAGTCGTTATATATGGCTTGTAAAACGTATATATATATATGAGTCGTTATATATGGCTTGTAAAATGTATATATATATGAGTCGTTATATATGGCTTGTAAAACATATATATATGAGTCGTTATATATGGCTTGTAAAACGTATATATATAAGTCGTTATAAATGGCTTGTAAAACGTATATATATAAGTCGTTATAAATGGCTTGTGTAAAACGTATATATATATGAGTCGTTATATATGGCTTGTAAAACGTATATATATGAGTCGTTATAAATGGCTTGTAAAACGTATATATATAAGTCGTTATAAATGGCTTGTAAAACGTATATATATATATGAGTCGTTATATATGGCTTGTAAAACGTATATATATATGAGTCGTTATATATGGCTTGTAAAACATATATATATGAGTCGTTATATATGGCTTGTAAAATGTATATATATATGAGTCGTTATATATGGCTTGTGTAAAACGTATATATATATATGAGTCGTTATATATGGCTTGTAAAACGTATATATATAAGTCGTTATAAATGGCTTGTAAAACGTATATATATATATGAGTCGTTATATATGGCTTGTAAAACATATATATATGAGTCGTTATATATGGCTTGTAAAACGTATATATATAAGTCGTTATAAATGGCTTGTGTAAAACGTATATATATATGAGTCGTTATATATGGCTTGTAAAACGTATATATATGAGTCGTTATAAATGGCTTGTAAAACGTATATATATAAGTCGTTATAAATGGCTTGTAAAACGTATATATATATATGAGTCGTTATATATGGCTTGTAAAACATATATATATGAGTCGTTATATATGGCTTGTAAAACGTATATATATAAGTCGTTATAAATGGCTTGTAAAACGTATATATATATATGAGTCGTTATATATGGCTTGTAAAACGTATATATATAAGTCGTTATAAATGGCTTGTAAAACGTATATATATATATGAGTCGTTATATATGGCTTGTAAAACGTATATATATATATGAGTCGTTATATATGGCTTGTAAAACATATATATATGAGTCGTTATATATGGCTTGTAAAACGTATATATATAAGTCGTTATAAATGGCTTGTGTAAAACGTATATATATATGAGTCGTTATATATGGCTTGTAAAACGTATATATATGAGTCGTTATAAATGGCTTGTAAAACGTATATATATAAGTCGTTATAAATGGCTTGTAAAACGTATATATATATATGAGTCGTTATATATGGCTTGTAAAACGTATATATATATGAGTCGTTATATATGGCTTGTAAAACGTATATATATATGAGTCGGTATATATGGCTTGTAAAACATATATATATATAAGTCGGTATATATGGCTTGTAAAACGTATATATATATGAGTCGTTATAAATGGCTTGTAAAACGTATATATATAAGTCGTTATAAATGGCTTGTAAAACGTATATATATATATGAGTCGTTATATATGGCTTGTAAAACGTATATATATATGAGTCGTTATATATGGCTTGTAAAACGTATATATATATGAGTCGTTATATATGGCTTGTAAAACGTATATATATGAGTCGTTATAAATGGCTTGTAAAACGTATATATATAAGTCGTTATGAATGGCTTGTAAAACGTATATATATATATGAGTCGTTATATATGGCTTGTAAAACGTATATATATATGAGTCGTTATATATGGCTTGTAAAACGTATATATATATGAGTCGTTATATATGGCTTGTAAAACGTATATATATGAGTCGTTATATATGGCTTGTAAAACGTATATATATATATGAGTCGTTATATATGGCTTGTAAAACATATATATATGAGTCGTTATATATGGCTTGTAAAACATATATATATGAGTCGTTATATATGGCTTGTAAAACGTATATATATATGAGTCGTTATATATGGCTTGTAAAACGTATATATATAAGTCGTTATAAATGGCTTGTGTAAAACGTATATATATAAGTCGTTATAAATGGCTTGTGTAAAACGTATATATATATGAGTCGTTATATATGGCTTGTAAAACGTATATATATGAGTCGTTATAAATGGCTTGTAAAACGTATATATATAAGTCGTTATAAATGGCTTGTAAAACGTATATATATATATGAGTCGTTATATATGGCTTGTAAAACGTATATATATATGAGTCGTTATATATGGCTTGTAAAACGTATATATATATATGAGTCGTTATATATGGCTTGTAAAACGTATATATATGAGTCGTTATATATGGCTTGTAAAACGTATATATATAAGTCGTTATAAATGGCTTGTGTAAAACGTATATATATATGAGTCGTTATAAATGGCTTGTAAAACGTATATATATAAGTCGTTATAAATGGCTTGTAAAACGTATATATACATATGAGTCGTTATAAATGGCTTGTAAAACGTATATATATAAGTCGTTATATATGGCTTGTAAAACGTATATATATATAAGTCGTTATAAATGGCTTGTGTAAAACGTATATATATATGAGTCGTTATAAATGGCTTGTAAAACGTATATATATATGAGTCGTTATATATGGCTTGTAAAACGTATATATATATGAGTCGTTATATATGGCATGTAAAACGTATATATATATATGAGTCGTTATATATGGCTTGTAAAACGTATATATATATATGAGTCGTTTTATATGGCTTGTAAAACGTATATGTATAAGATTTGTTTATAACATAAAGGTCGCTACAGACAACATCATTGAATAAATTTAAATTGTTAATATTGATAGAATACGGTCAAATCGTTTCCAGTGTCTCTTTTTTGTAGAGACGAGATACAAAAAGAAGAAACTGGAAACAAGACGATCGTGTCTCTTCTAGAACATTCTAGAAATGTTCGCCAAATTTTTCCCCGTCGTGTAATGTTTAAGATTTTTTAAAAAAATTTTTTATTTGGTAGTTATAATTAAGACAACATCTTGGAAAACAAACGCTGGTCCCGCTTTTTTAAAAAGAAGCAAAAGAAGTGTATAAAGATAAATTTGTGGAAAATAAAGTAAGAAGTACGTGTAGATTTGTTTCTGAGGATCCTGAAAGTATTTCTGCATTGAAAATATGATTTTTTGTAAGTTATAAAAAGTTGTTTATCAAATCTTAATAAAAAATCTTTGTTTGGTAATTTAATCTTTATGTCAGCATTTTCTCCAAACTTAGAACCTGGATTTTAGATAATGAAATCGTGAAAACTTGATAACGAAAAAAGATTTAAAATTCAATAGACTTGATAAGCATCTTTTTAATGCAGAAATCCCTAACACATGTTTATAAGAACGTTAACCTTTTATAGATCAAGTATTTAGAAACAATTAAGAAATGTTTTGGGCTTTATTATTATTATTATTGAAATTCTTTACCCAGGATAGCCTCTTCAGTTCCTATTGGAACTGCGAACGAGGGTCCTGCGAAGGGGTCCTAGTGCATTTAAATCTTCCATTTAAGCTACGAAAGTCGTGCAAGCACAACAATCGCTCAATTAGACAACCGCACATGGATTTATAAGGTAACTACAGTGGGGAATGTTTTAAAGAGGTTCTAAATTGCTTGGTGCATGTGACATGTTAATATTTTAAAGACCGATTTTAACCTGAGTGACAATTGGTTGTAAAGTATGTGTCACATTCTATCTCAAAATGCGTGGTAAACAGTAGATTTCTCTCTTTATTTCTTGACCTACTTACAAATTGATCCTGATCCTGAGTCTGCAAATTATTTAATTTTCATCGCAGAAATATAACCCTCTTTTAGTCTTTTGTATTTGAACGACATCTACAGTGTAAAATTCAATTTTGAACTTTTTAAGATCTTAGTGTTTTTAGACCGGTTTTTATCTAAATGGTAATTTACAGACCTAAAATAGATTTCAGCCACATCAAATATCACCCCCATTATAAACTAAATACTAGGGCAGTGTAAAAAAACACTGGTGCGACCGCTTATCGAACGCCACTTATTAGAAAGTTAGTACAAAGGTTCATACGGTGAATAGAACACCTTGGCAATGCCTTGCCAATGAAAGGAAATTTCTATTTTAAAAAAAGTGTATATGCGACCTAAATGAAAAGATATTGTAGTTTAATATTATTATTTAATATATTGTAGTTTAAAGCGTAGTTCACTCGCAGGTAATTTTTTATCTGCGTGAAGTGAAAATTATCGTTACTTATCTTGCTGTACAATTGGCTATAAATAATGGCGAATATGATGGAGATTTGCCTTTCGTGAGAGGTTTTCGTGAAAATTCTCCATAACAATAGACTAATGTTGTGGGCAACATGGCACCCTAGCTGCAAAGCGAGATTTCGGACCAACCTGGGGTGACCGCCTTCAGGCGGTCGATAAATATAAACAAATTTAGACCTAATTTTTTATGATTGATTGGAACACAGATGCTCCATGCTATTTTTAGAACATGGTCTATTTTACCCAAATTTGATGATATTTTGAAAATTAAGGTGCAAATTTCTTTGTCTTATTTCACATTTAATGTTTATCGCTTGTGTGATGTCACTAAATTGAGAATAAATAACTTTACTAAAATCCTGACAGAATTTTTAATGTTTGTGTTAAAGCGGTTGAAATAGCAAGTGAATTTGAGTGTCAGAGCTATCTGCCAAAGCCATTTTGTAGTATTAAAATGATGGAGAGTAGGAGCAAACGAAGATGTTATTTTTGAAACTTAATCTATTCAAATATCAAGAAAAGTAAGAACGGAAATGATCAACCCTGACCTAAGGGTTTCTTTCCACTGACTCAAGGAATAGGTTGTATTTTTTTTCAATTTAACTTCAATGGAATATGGAAAGCACAAAGAATAGACAGTTCAGCTAAATATAATGTAGGTTTGTTCTCCGTTATAGGATTCTTTAGCGTTAAATATGCATTGCAATCATCATTTGGACATATATGCCCACCTTGTTGATAACTTCCAACAAGAATATGCTCTCTCACTGTTACTGTTAAATGATTGCGAAGAATGTAGATTTCGTTTCTGCTCTGACTATTTCCAGCATGAAAGCAGCAGCACAAACCCACCGATGATTTCACTTCGTCAAAGTTCGACTCTTCAGAAGAGCCTGCAAAGAAAAGTTCGAAATATCTTGTCCGAGGAGAAAGTACGCAAAAATAAGTCAGTACTGGTCATGCAACATTTAAAGCCTATCATATTCAATTCAATTAACCTAGATGACCGCTGTGATACGGATTTAAGAAAAGATACAATCTACGTGACACCAGACGAATATAAAGTCCGCTTGATTATTCCAGTGCAAATTCAAGATAGTGTCGTGCATAATATGGTATTCTAATTTATGTTTATGGTTATTTAGTTAGGGAGAGGCGTTGCGACGGGGCGCATTGTCCCGCCTTCTCCTACCCATTGTTGTTTTTTCCATAACTTCTCACATGCTTCTTAGCGTAATGCTTCGAATAAACGCACTCATTTAATTACGCGCCCTCTCCATTAAACGCCCCTCGTGTTATAAGGTTATCAATAAAATCGTTTGTTTTCTTGTACATTACTTGCAAGTTTTTTTATTCCAGATTCGAATTTGAGGGGGCAAAATTAAATATGGTACTAGTCTTTAGACTTCAATTTTGTAGCCAAATGTTATTTACACAAAGAGTCACTGAGTGAATACACCCACATTGCAGTAAGGGGTTCTTATCTCATAAACAAAAATACCGCTCTGTCAGCAATTTACGCGCGAAAATGGCTGTTGAATAAAATGGCCGAATAGGTGATTATTTAGTAAAACAACAATACAGTTGCTGGTAAGGAAACCGGGAAGTCCGCTTCCTTCTGCTTCTGCTAGCTATATCTATATCTCATGTCCTATTATTACCATTATATAGAATCCGGAGGGTCATGTGGAACTTCATACCCCAGGAGGACCAATCATGGCAAATGAAACGCTTTGCAATTTCTTTCCTGCATTGTTCAAAAGTATGGCGGGATACGAAGGTAACGTAAAACTTAATGAGAAATAACGTTTGTGTCCTTCCACATTCCAAAACGGAAAAAAATGTATTCGTTAGCCTAAAAAGAAATCACAGAAACCGACGCTTCATTGGAGTGGGAATGAAAAAGATACAGTTACATGCTACTGATTAATGTTTTCGGTGTAATTGTTGTTTAGGCGTAAGCCCTGCAGTTAACATGATAATCAATACAGCTGGGTTACCACGCATAAATGTTGATATAACTGCATCTGTTACAGCAAGGGCTATCAACCTAAGTAATTTCGGATGGCAGTCAGCAAAACTTCCTCAGTGGATTGTGGAAAAAATACGAAACACAGAGCTGTATTGTGAACCAAAAGAAGATATGTGGTATGTGTCCACTGCACCCGTTGAGAAGCTGTTGATGAAAATTATAGATTACGATAACGGTTGCCGACGAATATGTTACAAGCTTCTGAAAGCGGATTTGCAAAATTGGAAACAACAATCAGGAGATGAATTGGCTGGCGTAATCAAAATGTTTTTTAAGGTACGCTTTAGCTATCCAACTGTTATGCTGTAGCAGGTTACGTTATAAGACAACACAAAATTCGAACACGCTTTTCTTCTTGTTCATGTTCATGTTCATGTTCAATTCTTTATATTTTGTTTAGCATATATTATTTTGCATGAACGAGACATACAAATGGCAATGGTCCAACGACTGCTTGTACGAATGCTATCTTGCTATGCTATGTGAAGTGGAGAGGTCTTTTGAAATTGGCAGCCTGCCGAACTACTTCAGAAAAACCGAAAATCTTTTAAAAAACACAGACGGCGGGGTTCTTTCAAAAGTGGCTGACTTGGCTCGTCGAAGAAGAAACAAACTGTTATTTTTAGCTCCACGCAAAGTCGTTTTGATGATGGAATTTTAAAGGAACAATACCAACAATTCATCAATACTGTACGGTTTGTCATGTGTTAGTGTTGTTCGTCATTTCTTAGTGTCGTCTGTCATTTTTCAGTGTCGTCCGTCATTTGTCAATGTCATCCGTCATTTGCTAGTGTTATTCGTCATTTGTTAGTGTCGTCCGTCGATTGTTACTACTGTCCGTCATGTGTTAGTGTTGTTCGTCATTTAGTGCCTTCTTTCATTCGTTAGTGTCGTCCATCATTTGATAGTGTCGTCTGTCATTTTTCAGTGTCGTCCGTCATTTGTGAATGTCGTCCGTCATTTGTTAGTGTTATTCGTCAATTGTTAGTGTCGTCCGTTATTTATTACTACTGTCCGTCATGTGTTAGTGTTATTCGTCATTTGTTACTGTCGTCCGTCAATTGTTACGCCGTCTGTCCTTTGTAAGTGCCATCCGTTATTTGTCAGTACCTCCGTCATTTCTTGGTACTCCTTGTTTTTTGTTACACCGCCCATCTATTGTTAGTGTCGTCCGTCAATTTTTACGCCGTCTGTCCTTTGTAAGTGCCATCCTATTAATTATCAATACCTCCGTCATTTCTTGGTACTGCTTGTTATTTGTTATACCGCCCATCTACTGTTAGTCCATCATTTGTTAATACTGGTCGCCATTTACCATTACTGTATGCTGTAAGTTATGTACATTTGTATAGGGCTTAATGACTGATATCACAGGTACAAAGGTGATTCTCTCTTCCTTGTGGAGTTTGCGTTGCCAGTTCAGTCACTCTTTTATAATCGTTAGTATTTAAGGTTACCTTATATATTTTTGTTTTTGCAAGGGGAATGCTATGTTCTAGCAGATCTTATCACCCTTGCCACACCTATGCAGGAGTTGTTGCTGCTATGCGTGTGTGTTGAGTAAGTGTATTGTCCATTCAACCTCGATCTCGGCATCTTTCCCCGATTTGTATATGGAGGAATTATGGTGTCCATGGATCTAGGTTGTCGTTTACTCTTCGCGCACATTTATTTTCATGTGGCGTTCCCTATTACTTCCTTTTTTTATTTCTAACCTAAAATGTAATCGTTATATTGTGTAAAATTATGAAATTTGAAGATGTAAGTAGGAATATACTCAGATGTGGTTGAGCGGGAGATGACTACTATGTTTTCATTTTTGTTCTTATTTTTAACATTAAAGTAATTTTATTGTATTAGTAGTATTATAAAGATTTTTTTTTGCCTGTGAAAAACTTTCGTTTTTATTCTCGACCCCTGAGCTCTTTGAGATAAACCGACATTTTATCCCAAAGAGCTCTGGGGACGAGAATGTGTCTTGTTTTTACACTAGTATAAATTTCACGCAAACGGTCGAGATATGGCAAATTCATACACTCTGCTTTTCCGTAGAAATTTTAGTTCTTTCACTTCTGTTCCAATTATCAATAGCTTATTAACAGCCTTCGTGCGATGTGAAAAACGTCCCGTTTTCCTACGTACACATATGTATGTTTAAGCAACTTGATTTTCATTCACAGTTTTTGATTTTGGTTCAAAGTTTTCAATATCAGGATTAAAGGAGCTGTTCTATTACAAGACCGTAGCAACTTAGCGGCCCGAGGGGCCGAGGTGCCTTCAACATTTTGTCCATCGTTGTTTTAATGTTGGGGAAATTTACGCAGAGGTTGCGTTTTTTCCCAATCTGAGGGTGAAAATGTCAAAATTTCCCTGTAGTACGTCTGTCCAAAACGTGTCTTTCCTCTACATTTACGCACTACATTTACAATAGTAAATTATTAAATTCCTAGACCCCCACCCCTTCCTTTCCCGAAAAGAAAATTGGTGTGCCTTCTACGGCCCTGATTATAAACGATGCAAAATAAAAGATACGCAAGGTTAGAATGAGCAGCTCAAATTTTTTTTATCTCATATCAAATATCGCTAAAACCAAAATCGCTGAAGAATCTTTCAGATTTTAGTACTGTAGCGTCTGCTTGCCTATACAAAAATTACGTGTACGGAAAATTCGTGTACAAAAAATACGTGTACGACGAAAAATACGTGTACAAAAAATACGTGTACGAACAATACGTGTACGAAAATACGTGTACGACGAAAATACGTGTACAAAAAATACGTGTACGAAAAATACGTGTACAAAAAATACGTTTACAAAAAATGTGTATTGGAGTTGTCTATGGCATAGCAGCATGCAGTATTTGCCTGCTAACAGAGTTTTTATTTCCGGATGAGATGGTCTTGGATTTAAATACGGACCTTTTCTTAGCACGCTTCATAAGGAAAACTTCCCATATTTTTCTTCACGTTACCGTCAACCTCGTCCCCAGGATTTTTTGCCTTTTTGATATGGAGGCGGGCGGCGAAATTACCCGTCAAGTGAGCGCTAGCGGCCCTGGCATAGGCAACAAACCCTGGGGACGAGGATGCGTTACCGTCCTAATTACTGCGCACTTGCTTGTGTCCAAAACTTTACCGTTTGTGATAAATATGTCATATAAAATTAGCTTGGGGGAAGAGTATATAAAAACTTGACGGCAACGTGCGTAGTATTATAACGTTAACCAACCCCGTTCCGAGCCCCTTTTGTCTCTTTTCTATAAACGGGACGGCGAACACGCAGTCCCGATGTCAGAAAAGATAAAGATGCGCTGTGGACGAGGTTGGTCCAACCATTAGTATCATCGCAGACTGTTCTTGAAAGGAACCCTTTTCGAACGCGAATATAGGCTTTGTGATTGTCGGCCTCGTCACAACGCAAGAGAATGCCAGAAAGTATATTTTTACGTGTCCCAACCTCGTGTCACGTGATAGTCCTAATTTTTTTTCAAAAAATTCATGCTGTCCAGTGTCTGACTTGTTTCTTGCAATCGTTGACAAAAACTTGTGAATTTTAGCCAAACTCGCAAATGTTTATGTCATGAAACTTCTGAGAACATGGATTCGTGTGAAAAACATGGTAATTCGCATTAGTTACTGCTGACAAAATGCAATAATTTTCCAATATTTTGCCGCACAATTTTCTCCCAACACCTTAAATTAACTGCACATCGCCGCTTGAACCTACTGAAAAGACATGCTTCGTACATTTGTATAGACACTATTTTCCAATCCCAACGTCTTCCTGCATTTGACTTAGTATATAGCACTGAGAAAGTTTTCTTAACTAGTATACTTCTTTTTATAAAATATACATCGAACAGAAAACAACAAGTTTGATTTTCTATTTAAATTTAAAATTTACCACGTGCTAGAAACATATATATATCGAAAAACAGTTTTTAACTTTCTTCTGCCAAACGTTTGGCTTTCTCGACAACATCGTCTATATTTCCAACCATATAAAACGCAATTTCTGGTAAGTGGTCCATTTCGCCGGACAAAATTTTCTTGAAACCATCGATCGATTCCTGAAAGTAAGAAAAATACTTTACAAAATGCATAATATAACAATCTCAGGAAAAAATGCAATGAAAAAGCCAGCTGGTAGGCATTTTAGCCAAAATATTTGGAAAACGAAAAAGAAAATCCAAACAGCAGGGCAAATAAAAAAAAAGCAATACCTGTAGCGTAACGAGTTTTCCAGCATGACCAGTGAAAACTTCAGCAACTTGGAAAGGTTGCGAGAGGAACCTTTGTATTTTACGCGCACGTGCTACAGTGTTCTTATCTTCTTCTGATAATTCGTCCATACCCAAAATGGCGATGATATCTTGAAGTGACTTGTGGTCCTAGATTATTAAATAGAAGAGATTACAACAAAAACGCCAATATTTAAACAGGAAAGGGGACGACATTGAATAAAAATAAAAACAAACACAGTATTGAGTTGCTAAAGAAAACAGTATAATATAGAAGTCATTGCATCGTATGCTTGAACCTGATTATGGATTAGAATATGTGCAAATGTTTTCATAGACATGAATTAAAGGTTACGCAATCTTTTTTTTATTAAACAAAACTGGCATTCGAGGGCTGGCATAACCGTCTCACTTTTTATTATAACACAGTATAAATTTAGAATATGAATCGTGTTTCAGCTATAGAATTCAAAACTCCATTTTCATAAAGAATTCGGCGGCCCTGTCGCACTAACCTGCAAGATTTTTTGTACAGAACGAGCAATATCATAATGCTCTTGTCCAACTACATTTGGATCTAAAATTCGAGAGTTGGAATCCAGAGGATCTACAGCAGGGTAGATACCCAATTCTGCAATACCACGAGACAATACAGTGTTAGCATCCAAGTGAGCAAACGTTGTGGCTGGGGCAGGATCTGTCAAATCATCAGCTGGTACGTAGATGGCTTGTACTGATGTGATGGAACCCTTTCGTGTTGTTGTAATACGTTCCTGCATAGTACCCATGTCAGTAGCCAAAGTAGGTTGGTATCCTACAGCTGATGGAATACGACCCAGTAAGGCTGATACCTATAAATTATACAAAGGTTTTTAACATCCATAATTCCATCTTCGCAAACATTTTCAGTTTCAATGACAAGCATGCAGTGTGAAACTTGCTACATACCCACAATGGCATTTCACATGCTTTACGTACATACAATTATTTTTTTCATACCTCTGAACCAGCTTGCGTAAATCTAAAGATGTTATCGATAAATAGCAACACGTCTTGTCCTTCTATATCACGGAAATATTCGGCAATTGTCAATCCAGTCAAGGCGACTCGAGCTCTTGCACCTGGTGGTTCGTTCATTTGTCCATATACAAGGGCGACTTTAGAGCTATCATCGTTGAGGTTGATAACACCGGTTTCCATGAACTCGTGGTACAAATCGTTTCCTTCACGAGTACGCTCACCAACGCCAGCAAATACTGAATAACCACCATGGGCTTTTGCAACGTTGTTAATCAGTTCCATAATCAGGACAGTTTTGCCAACTCCAGCACCACCAAACAGACCTAAGACGAAGAAAAAAAAGGTTTTGAATGAAATGTCAAAATCAAATAAAACATCTAGCAATGAAGATAAATTACCCTTACCCCAAATCTGATCTGAATTTACATAACCGAAGAAAATCACAATGAACATAAAAATCAAAAAATTTAGAACCTACCGATTTTACCCCCTTTAGCATAAGGTGCTAATAAATCCACAACTTTTATTCCAGTCTCCAAGATTTCTTGCTGGACACTCATTTCTACAAATGGTGGTGCTTCTGTGTGAATTGGAGCTTTGGATTTTGTGACAATAGGACCTCTCTCATCAATGGGCTCACCAATAACGTTCATAATTCGTCCTAAAGTTTCTGGTCCAACAGGAATACTGATAGGATCACCCATATCAACAACAGATTGTCCACGAACAAGACCCTCTGTACCATCCATAGCAATTGTTCGAACTACATTTTCTCCTGTAAGTGGGAATTAAAAAATGATATACTGTACCTTGTTATAAAAATGTTAAAATCCACCATACAAAGCTCCAAGTTTGCCATAATTAAAACTGTCAAAAGGTGATAGAATTGTTAAAAAGCTCTTATACAAAGCTTAAACATTTTATTAAAGATAATTTTTTTTTTAATGAATTTCGATCATCTGCAATTACATAAATACATGCTCAACATCATTTTACTTTGCCCAATGATGGGAGAAGGATCTCCAGAAACGTCGCTTAAACTATCATGTTCAAGAAATGATAAACTTTCTACAATATTTTTTTATTTTTTAAAAAACTAATTTTAAAGCAGCAGCGAAGTGTTTTACACAATAATTACAACAATATATTAAAAAAGTTAAGCATACCTAAATGCTGGGCTACTTCTAATACTAATCTAGAATCACGACCTTGTACTTCTAATGCGTTAAGAATGGGTGGTAAACCATTATCAAACTGAACATCTACAACAGCACCAATTACTGCTACAATGTGACCAACAAAACCACCAGCTGAAGCAACTTTAGCATCACCAGACTCTGCTTTCTTGGCAGCTGCAGCAGCTTTACTTGGTGTATCAGTAGAAAGTAATCTTTGACCTACAAAAAAATGACCAAAGAAAAAAGTTAAAAATATGTTATTAGTAAAATAAACAGGCATGCTCTTGAATTTTATTTATAATACGCTGTCCACTCTATAAAATTTAATAAGAATATTGATATACTATGATTTGATTTTTTTCTCTTAAAGTCTTAAGAATTAACAATATCGTCAAAACATTGACGATATTGTTATATTATAATAGTTATATTTGTTTATATTATAATAGATAGTGTTCATTAAACTTTTCTTACATTGTTTTACCAATATCATAGATTGATCTGTGTATGGTGAAAATAAAAATTATAGATTTTTGGAACAATATCACAGTGGATGATTAAGGTGATACTTTGACAATATTGTGATGACGTCACAGGGATCAAAAATGACGTCACACTCATAAAATAGGCCATTTCCCCCATGTCATTCTGCTGGATTAAAATTTCCTCCAAATCTGGTATTTAATTTATCCCTAGAACACATATATGTCCTCAGCAACCCCTTGTTAACCACCTCGTGACCAACATAGATGTAATAAATATTTTTATAACAAATACAACATTTTTAACACTCTTACATTAATGTCAGCACTTTTAAAAAAAATCACAAAAATTTACCCTTTGCAAAGTCTAAAACTTTTTAAAAACGTTTTCTTTTATCACAAAGCCCATAAGTCAATCAATACATGATTGACAAAAGTTATGTAAACTACTACAAAAAAGCGTGGGAACACAAAACAAAGATAATCGATGCATAATGAATATATTTACATGTCATTTTTGAAAAGCAATCGAGATGTCGAAAAAATCAATGCACAGATCTTCTTTCTCATTTACCATGGAAGCAAAGTATGAAATAAAGCCCACACACTACAAACATAAAAGAAAATGTTTCCTTACTTTTCCATAGGATCAAAATTTCGGGAAGGAAAAGCTAAATTAAAGTTTTTCTTTTGCTTTTCTACCTGTTTGTTTATGTTTCTTGTAAAATAATTTTGTAAAAAAAAATATGATAAAATATAAAGAACTGCACAATGTTTTGCCATCAATATCTGCAAAGATTAGGAAGCAGAGATTACGTCTGGTTGGACATAGTGTCTGTCACAATGAAAAAATCGCTTCTCAACTTGTCCTTTGAGAATCCAAAGCTGGAAACGCAATAAGGGGAAGAAGACATCACAAATACATCAACATGTTACTTTCTGAAACACGATTGCACACAACCATTAAAGTTTGAGTATGGATGACGAATGGAGAAGTTTGGTGCAAAATTATGGAGTTAGATCGGAATAAAATCCAGCCAAAGTGAGGTGAGGTAAAATTGGATATAAAAATGAGAAAATTGAACATTTTAATACATGTTGCTTGCGTAAATGTAAGAATGTTTAATGAGGTGTATTTTTTTAATAAAAGAATTCGAAAACATCGCAGGGGCATTCCTTCCATGCGCATTGGCAATTCCTTTCCTCAAATTTTCTTTCTTTATGCTAGTTCAAGAGTAGGATATTTTAACTCATATTTGAAATTGAAAAGATAAATATTTTTTTCTAATCAGAAAACGTAGAAACTGCTGTGCAATAATGGAAAAACAAATGATAAAATATGGAGCCCATGCTGCATAGTGCAATATGACTACACAGCAGAAACTTCAGAAACCATAATAACTGTAGCAAGAAAAAACTGTGAAATCAATTACCCTTTTTGTTAAAAGTTAAAAAAGTTTAAATGTTAAAAAACCATTTTATTATTTTTATAAAATAAGCAGAAGCTTTTCGGACTATGTCCGTCTTCAGTGCAATAAATATACAAGTAAAAGCGAAAATTCAGAAATACAGCGATAACGTAGTCCAAAAAGCTTCTGCTTATTTTTTAAAAATAACAAAAGGGTTTTTTAACATTTATTTTGAAATTATGGCGTTTTCATTACCTGAATTAAAAAAGTTTGTTCATTTCATTCAGATGGAAAAATAATAGTAGACAATAGACAGCAATAGATAATAGAAAAGCATTTATTGCAGGCCTGGTCAGGAATGGCGTGCGATCGCACACGCACGCCTCTGCACATGCTTGAATTAATTATGGCGTGCTATCTTCCGCTCTCCTCAGCTCTGTCATGGCGTGTTATAAAAAGTGCTAATGTAAAAGACACATCCATATTTGGCATTATGCTATCGGAAAAAGTTACAACTACTGAACAAACTTAAAACATACTTTTCTGATTTTGTTTTAAAATTAGGGGGTAGGAATTTTTGTAACTGCAGGCCTGTTCTGCCGTTTTGCACGCCTTAACATAACTTGGGAGAGTGATGTACCGCACATGGGTGATTTTACTCCTGACCAGGCCTGTATTGCCTTTTTGATTTCTTTGTGGCATTAGTTTTCAATAACAGATTAGAAAATACAGTAAAGTTGTAGTCTACGAAATTTAACTTAGTGATTTAAATTTTACTTGTGAATGAAGAACACATTTTATTTATGGAATTTACTATATAAATTAATTTCAAGCAGATATTTTTTCTAGTAGAAATTTTTTGACCAATCGTTGGGGAATTGGCCTTTAAAGGGATCCTGAGGTACTCTCCTTGCAAAACAAGGTAAGGTCTTCGTTGCCTGCTGTGTTGTGCAGGAGAGAGAACTTCGAGAAGCATATCTTCCTGGACCTTTTTTGATACAATTTACAATGGGAGGATTTGTATTTTTCTTTTTCTTTTTACTATTAGTGATAGTGGCCTAACATATACCTGATCTTTTCCGGTGGTAAATTTTTGTAACATCTGTATTAAAAAGAAGTCCAGAAGTTCTTTTTCCCACACGACACAGCAGGCAATAAGTCAGCCCTGCCCTCGGTTTTATGAGGAGATACGTTCTGCAAAGACTCTAACATTTGAGTCTCCTGTTCAGTTTTGCTTCATGTTGAACTGTGCCTGTGACAAGCATTTTCGAAGCATGTCACCGGTGACTTCTGTGATATACAACGCAATGATGCCCTGACTTAATGAGTTCAACTCGAAACATAAAAAGCCAGTTGGCAGCGAACTATTAACCAACGAAGTTCACCATCAGGAAGGTATGTCAATGAGACTTTAGAATTTAGGAGAAGTCTAGCCCCAATACAAGGTGAATGGCGAAAGTTTTAGCCAGCTGAAAAATTTCACTACAAAAAAATATTGCCAACGCAAATCAGTTGAAACGTATCTCACGTTGTCAGTTTTACTGCCAACGTAAAAAAATTCTAATTATAAGGGGTGAACATATAGATTGCAAATTAAAACAATTCATTTAAAATATAAACCTGTCATTAATATGTCCTGTGTTTGTTCATTTCTTCTATTGAAATTTTGTTGGATATATATTCCACAATAAACTTTTCAACTGGGAAAAATGAAACAAAAGGAAATAAGGAAATTCTTGTAGATATTTTTTGTATGTTCGTAATTCTACCGTTTTTCCCAGTTGGCATTTTTTTGCTTTGGCTGTGTTAACTGAGGACAGCAATTCTAAGGTCATTGATTTTTAATCTCATGTTCCACATTTACAATAGCTACATATCCAACGTTAAAAAACCTGCATAGACCAAACCAAAGCCATAAAGTAAAAAAATAATAATTGAAAATCTCTAAATTTACACCGCTGTGTCAAGCTACAGTATGCTGATTGTGTTCCCTAAAGGCTACACGACTAATATTATGGGAGAATACGAAAATCATTTAAATAGGTGATAGATACTTTTTTCTAGATTGGGTACCTTTTCAACTGGGAAAAATGAAACAAAAGGAAATAAAGAAATTCTTGTAGATATTTTTTGTTTGTTCGTAATTCTACCGTTTTTCCCAGTTGGCATTTTTTTGCTTTGGCTGTGTTAACTGAGGACAGCAATTCTAAGGTCATTGATTTTTAATCTCATGTTCCACATTTACAATAGCTACATGGCCAACGTTAAAAAACCTACATAGACCAAACCAAAGCCATAAAGTAAAAAAATATATAATAATTGAAAGTCTCTAAATTTACACCGCTGTGTCAAGCTACAGTATGCTGATTGTGTTCCCTAAAGGCTACACGACTAACCAAGAGGCTAGTGCCAAGAAAAACTTGAAGTCACTGCCAAGGCTTGCTATTGCTTTTGACCATTGTCTTCTGCAAAAGGACTGCTAAAGAAAATCTTATATTTCCGCTAAATACCACTGGAAACAACGGCGAGAGATATTCCTCAAACTTCTAACCGGACCAAACAAGACATTGTTCTATCCCGTTTTCTGTGATTTTATCATCTTTGCTGTAAGACCATACTTAAGGCCATAATTCAAGAACTGTGCATAAAGTCTTCAGAGACAAGTAGATCACCATTGAAACAACAGTTTTAAAAGGATTGTTGCATGGAAAAGTAACAGAAATTCAAAACGTTTTACTGTAAAACTGCCTATGGAGCGCCATTTTGACAAATACCACAATACACCTTAACGATAATTCAATTGTACATGCGTTCCTACGGCTCTCCATCGTTTTACATTATCTGAAAAAAGGAGGTAAAAATCGTGTTTTTATGAGAGTTTGTTAGAGACGAAAGCTTGTTTTCTCCAATTTTTCAACTTCCGTCGTATCAATTTCTTTCAAATTTTCAGGAAACGTTAATAATAATAAGATACAACTTATGTGTAGTTTTCATTAAAAACAAAACGCGGCAAGAAAAGTTATCACGAGAAAACGTGTTTTCTCCTTAATAAACTCTTATAAAGTGTGATGTTTACCTCCTTCGATCGCAAAATAAGCTGCGATGGAGTGTTAGTTTTCCCGAATTTTCGTAAAGGAATCCCTTGATAATGCATTATCCCTGACTTTGTGGTAGATTGCGGCCCCTAATTTGGTCTGTGTAGCTTAAAGTTAGTTTTAAATACTGCAGACTTTCAACATCTATCTAGTGAAGTGAAATTGCAATTGGTCAATATTTTACAAGAAAAAAATAATATATAAATGTTGGTGATCTGCACACGTTGAATCTAAAGGCTTTCTTAGATATATTATATGGGTACGTGATATATCTTTTTCTTTTTTGAACGGGAAGTAAAAAATAATAATGAATATTTTAAAATAAGGATTGAATTATTTCATGCGGTAAACTGAGGTACGATAGCCTTGTCACCTTGCACTGTCACAAAAACATTTTAAAAGCAAGTCATATTCAGGAAAAACTAATACTTACAGTTAGCAACACATGCAGGAAGTAGTCTATGTGAAGTTTTTTGTGCAGATTGTCCCAAAAAGGCACGTTTTGTGGCTCCTCTGCTGAATCTTCTTACTGCTTGTCGTAACATCTTGCCTGCAGCTAACAGAGACGGTCCACCAAGTGCAATGGACAGGAGCATCCGCGGATAACTGTCCTACGCATGCGTACGGTGCGAGGGACAAAAAAATGCATGGCTTAACACACTTTGAAAGCCAACCTAGTTCCCAAAATTAAAAACAACTTAGTTCCCGGTAGGATAAAACCGTTACCATCACATTTTACCTTGACAACTTTTTTTCCTCCAAGGAAAAAACTGACCTTTTTTCCTTATTTGTCTTATTATTATGCTTAGTATCTATTGAGTATTTGTGTCGGGCTAAAGATCAAGAAAATAATAGATAGTCAGTAAAATGGACCTTGTGCATGCTTGCTCAAAACAAAGCATTGTATTGTGGCAAAGATGGCAGCCAAGCGCTCCGCGAAATTATTTTTTTCTGTTGTAGTGAATTTTTATTACAAATACAACTTTGTTTATTTAGCCCGCATCTCTAAAAGGAAAAACAATCATCTGCAATCCAATCAGTCAATGTATCTAAGGGATTTATGCAGAAGGACATATGTGAAACAAGTAGTTTAATTTCAGAATTGTGGTTTGATTAATATAAAAGAGAAGAACATAGACTGGATGCCTTCTGCTGCTGAGAGTAAACCACAAATCTTACCCTCTTAGCTAGCTATTTTTTCTCATAAACTCCCCAAGAAAATGCATTGTTTTAATGATTGAGGTCATATGCAGAGTTTATTATTCTTTATTATATTATTCTCATGATAAATAAACCCAGAGTAAAAGTAAACCACGTATAATAAACTTATTGATAACAATTGAATTGACAAATCTTTGAAAATTTGACTTAAGTGTGTATTTCATTAAAGAAAATGTCAACATAAGCTTTTTAGAGTATTATCAGTCTGAGTGGCAACTTTTAGCAAAATTGGTGAGGTAAACCTCAATTTCTACCTCTTTTTGATTTTTGTGGTCAAATTAAAGATTTTTAGTAATAAGTTGATCTGCAAGTGAAGTCAAACCAACAAAAATTGCTTTTCTTGGCCTTAAATTAGGAAAATGATAAATCAGGCCTTAAAAAAAAATATTCAGAGTTTACCTCAGATACCTATTATAGCTGTATTTTGTTCAAAATGGTTGCACGCAGCTTTATTTCAGAAATTCCTGCAGAAGACGATTTTTACGAACTTTGTTATGGTTGCATGCAGCTTAATTTCAGAATCAAGGCAGATCCCGAACTCTTATTAAGCACTCAACCTGGCATTTAACAGCGGGTCACCATTTACTTGTGTGACCCAGCAAGTACATAATAGTGATCTAACTATTTATATAAGATGCATGGTATTTCTTGGGAAAATACCATGGTTTAACAGAAATTGTCATTACTTTTTATACATAGAATCTTTTTAAGCCTCTGAAAAAATTTGTTTTACCTTTTTATTGAATTTGATCAACCTTTACTCATTTCCTAGTCCAAGTTTGCATTTGATTTTGTTTATTCTAAGTGAAATTATCCCAAAAAATCATGTTTGGTCTGTTTTAAAAAACCTCGCAAATTTTTGTAACCGATTGTATATATCTGTTTTTATGCATTTTTATGTACCCTTTGCCTTTTTAGTTATTAAAAGGAAATATGATTCACATGTGTTTTGTATCCGTTGCAGTTGCAATCATACTTTCTGTTGTTATACGATGGGTGGTAAAGAAAACTACACATGATAAGCTTTTGCTCCTTCATGTAGATGAGTTCATTGGAAACTTCATATCTGCTGTTTTTATGCTGGAGCTTTTTGTCATCTCTTCAAAACGTGGATCAAACTCAATGGAATCAGTTGTATGTGGATTTATTCATCTATTTTTCAAGCACATATATTTTATGAACAAGAGGTTATATGGCACACCTTTATCATTTGTGGACATTTTTTATTCCAACCATAGGAAAAGGTTGTTTTCAGTTTTTGAGGTGATATCCATCATTGCGACACAGATTATAAGTCTCTTGGCTGGTCAGCGATTTGCGAAACTTATTTGGTCCTTGTCTAAAGATGACTTTCACGCAGTTGCATTAGAGGGTGCCTGTAGCACCACACTTTCTCCATCCTTTACATGGCAGTATGCATTCTTTATTGAAGTTGCTGGTATATTTATTTGCACCGTGATTGATTTTTTTACTCCTGTGGTACTGAAACCACTGGTAAGAAGCTGTGTCACGCTAACATTACTGTGGAATTATGGTCATGTGTCTGGCCTGTGGATGAATCCAGTTTTGGCTACGTTGTTTACCTTTCGATGCAAAGGTCATAGCAGTGATTGGCAGCACATTATGGTGTATTGGGTTGGACCAACTATTTCATTTTTTCTTGCATGGGAACTCAAATTGCTGTTGGATTCAGTTTCTGTGAATAAAGAAGTAAGTGCACCCATAAAGACAGTCCCAGTATCAATTAACAGTCGTCCAAACAGAAAAAATGAATAATTTCTCTAGTATTTATTTGATGTTTAATTATATATTATTATATATATCAAGGTTTTCATAGCTTACAAGAAACCTGTCAAGTACCTGCCAATAAGCAAAGAAAACAGACTCTATTATTTTGGAATTTTACTAAATTATATCTCATTTTGCATATCTTGAGATTGAGATTTGTGCAGACCATATATGCGTGAAGTTAATTTCATCTCTTTATATTACTTAATTTGAATATGACGAATAAAAAGAGAAAAAAATTAAGGTACTTTTTAAACCTGTAAAATAATTATTTTTAATGGTAAAAGCTTATATAAAAGTGCTGTGGTAACTTTTTATCTGCATATTCATGTCAAATTAAAATAATTTATGTAGCACTACGGGCAATGTTATTTAAAAATGTCCTATCTAGTTTTTAAATGACTGTAATCCTGTGTTATTTCTAGTCATCTGAAAAATACGAACAAATCTTAAAAATCACCATCCTTTCCTTCAGGGTGTTTTGTCAAGGGGCATTTATTAAAGCTTTAATAATATATTTTTAGCATATTTTCAGATGATGGCATGTTATTTGATCCATGCTACAAATAGTGAAACAAATTTATAAAAGTATCAGACAGCTTCAAATCAGAAACCTTGATCGTATTCAGAAAAATCAGGGAATCTCAGTTTTTATTTTTGTCACAATTTCATTAAAAAGACGAGTAAAATAGAATTTTTGATGAAATTTAACTTTAAAAATTTTGTTTCTGTTTTCTTTTGCTTAATGTACATATGATTGTATATTCTATTGAATAATACACAAAGATAAATGTATCAACACTAGTTATTTAAAAAAAATTAGAAAAACATAACTGTTTTTGTCTCACCATCTACCTCCGAACCTGTGTACTCTTGCAGATATGAATTCTCCCATAATTGGATTAAAGTTTAATTTTGTGCGAGTTAGTTTTCCAAGTTAAGAACCTTTACTTTTAGATTAAGTTTTCCTAAAATTTCCAGGACTTGTTTAGTTTTGACAAATAATCCATGGAAAATAGAGAACTATATCTCTAATTTTAATAGTGAAAGGAAGCCCTAGTATAATAAAGGTATATTTGAACACTACATAATAACATTTTCACACAGAGAAAATGGTCTTTTTTGCAGTGGGAAACCCCAAATAATATTTTTTATGAGAGAACTTTGAGAAATATCAATTTGTGGAGATTCAATGTTTTCTTTCAATGAGATTCATGCCATTACAATTAGTGAATTAGTAATAATGGTAGCACATTTAACTTATAATCACAAAGTTGAGTCTGTACTCAGTCGCACTTTCTATGTAGTGTTGTCAACCTGTTTGAAGCTATCTACTGACTGCCAATTTGTGCAGCAGACAAGCATGCTAGAGCAATGCTATACACATTACTTAGTTACTGTCAGAGGGGAAGTATACCCAGCTGTTATGCTATAATCATCCAAGGACGTTGAAACTGCCTGTTACCTATAAACTATATGGATGTAACAGGGTTAGTGTTTCTGTTGAATCAGTGATCCTGCTGAAACATTGATCAAATTTAAACAGGATCTGCTACAACAGAATCTTCTGTCCATTTGTGAGTGAAAAATACAATCTTGAAAAAAAATCTATTTCTGTGGGCCTTGGGTCAGCCTTTCGTGGTATACTGTTTTAAAATTGTGTATATTTGCTTTTTTTTTCAGATGAAAAATACTAAATGTTTTGATAAATGGATGTTGTGCCTATTAATAATCAGGTTGTGCGTTTAGCATCTGCAATATCAGAAGCAGACAATGAAAGTATTCCTGTGCTGCTACTTAAAACTCAAGGTAAAAATTTAAATATTGCCTTCTAAACCTTGATCCTAACTTTTTATGATTAAAAAAAGTCCATCATGCCCTCACATACATTGTGCAAAAGTGTGCACAAATTAATTCAAACCTATACAAATGTTTGAAAAATATGATATAGTTGAGGGACCATCAACAAATGTGTTTGTCTCCTTTACTTAAGACGTTAAAATTATGCGAACTGACCATGAAATTGAGCATCAAATGAAGCATGTGTTAGTGAAGGATTCAGTATTTTTTTGTAGTTTTTTAATGATTTTTGAAACTGGTAAGAGAACTGGGGATCATTATGACTTTTCTAACACGAACCTCAGATTTTGCAAAAACATGACACCAACATAAGAACAGCCTCAAGTTCATATCGTTGTTTTCAAAAATAGCTACTCAAATTTAAATTATGCCATAAAATATGAGCAATTTAAAATATATATTTTCTTCCTGTCTCCAGTGAAGAGCACCAATTGTTGTAACAATTCATGTTACTGATGAAAATTGAGCTCTATTATACAACAAAAAAACATCCCTTTTTTCATATTCACATGCATTTTAGAGAAATATGAGAAAGAAAAAAGCTTATAATACAAAATCAAGCTGAATTCTGAAGAAATGTGTTCTTACTGTTAAAAACAAATTTTAAAATCGGGAAAAATAAATATATCAGAAATAGGCTTAAAAAGCGAGAATAGCCAGCCTAGGGTTAGATTTTACTGGTTCTTAAAAAGTGTATAGTTACATTTCACCAAGAAGTTTATTTGAAGGATACCAGCTGATAATAGTCCAGCTCCAATTATCTTTTTACCAAAACTTTGAAAAAAATGGGAATGGGAAGTAAGCAGATTATATGGATGGGTTAATGAAAAATATGATTATTTTTTGCACTTTAATTTTTTTTTTAATTTTGGTCCAAGACATCGTTATGATTACAGGCACTGAAAATTAACCTGTATTAAATCAAGACCTTATATTATATTTTTGTTGTGTGGTTTAAGCAGGCAAACATTTTATTTTATGTTAGTGATGAACTCAGATAGTTTGACAAGATGGTGTGTATACATAGTTGAATCTTTATCATAGCACATGCGTATTTTTTATTCTCAACAGAAAATGTTTCACCCCGATCTGACCTCCGATCATGACGGTCGAATATAATCCGTATTACGGATTTTTTTTAGTTTATTGTGCTTGTTGTCAGCTATTTACACTTAGCAATTTCTTAGTATATTCACATAATTTCGTTAATCAATAAATATGGTAGACACCCTGAGATTAATTACAAAATATGTGTGCAAAGTGTATTTGGTTAAAATGTTATAAAATGTAAAATTATTTTTTATTTTTAGATATAATCCTACTTGAAAGGAATGACTCCAAAAGATATTTAGCATTAATATCTGAACTGTGGAAGTATGAATTTCCTGGGATGATTGTGACAGGTATACACATTTGTATTTTTAAAATCGAGTGACATCTACATCTGAAAATGACATAAGAATATCATCTCGTTTTTGGTCTAAAATGGAAACATGAACAATAAACTAATATTTATGTTATTTTAATTGGCAATGATTTTATATAAGACGACTATTTCCATTATATAAAAAAGTTCATTTTTCCCATTGGGTCCTGTTCAGAAAGAAGATTTAAAAATTTTTGGTCAGGAAAAACCTTATTCACCAATTATCTGCTTTCCTTGACTAAAGCTGGTTTTCTGGTTGAGAGAAAAACATCGGATTGTTTGGAAAAAAACATTGCTGTGTATTTTCTTCCTTAGTTATTTATTATTTATTTAGCTAAAATGTACTGTGGCTAATAAATAACTCCTAAACTTCTAACCACATATATAACAGAACTACATTAAGGAGTCTAAAAGTATGAGATTTCTTTAAGATTTAATCAAATCTTTTATAAAAACATGTTTTTGTTCTACACAGTGTTGCTGTTTCTTTAAGTCTTTATTTTTATATTTAGCCTTAAAACAGGACTTCAATCAAATTTCTGGATCATGGCTTACCGCATGCCAGTTATCATCCATTGCAGTCGAGTGTTGTATCGGAGCAACGTCAGATTTAGAAAATTTGAAAAAGCAATTCCTCCCAAATCTTACGTACACAATGTTGCAAGTGATGAGTAAAGTTGTAAATGAATACAATAAAGCTGAAAAGGTCAGTTTATATATCCTTTTTTAAGTTGGATTCAACTTTTCTGTGTAGTAATAATATGTCAATTTTTACATTATTTCAGAAAAATTGTTTTTTGTAGACTTTTTTTGTTTCAATTTTTATTTACTATTTTTAATCTTTTTAATTTCTGCTTAGCTGTTTAAAGCCAATGCCTTCGATAATTTAACACTGATTGCAACATCTTTAAAGAAAGTAATGGAACACTACGTATTCACAACAATTACAGGTAAAAATCCATGTGTACAAGTAGGGTTTACGATGTCAGTACTGTGTCGATAAAAACAATTAGGTGCTAAGCAACCAGTAAAGCAACGTGAGAGTCGAAAAGACCCTCCAGCAACATAATGTCTAGCCCAAAAATGGGGTTGCTTATATAAGAAAAAAACAATGCTTTAATTTATCCACAACTAATCAGTAAAATCTAAAGTTTATTTGCTTTTATTTTCTATCTTTAGTCCTGTCTTCAAAACATTTTATGCAACTACTGATGACAGAAGATGAAAAACTTGCACTGTTTTGTCTGGCTTTGTTGAAGAACATTCTTGTCATCAACAGGTTCTTTGTAATTTTAATGTTTTATTACTTTATTTATAAGCGGCTCTATTTATCATTTTACCCTCTTTAGATTTATGCTTGAGGTTGCTAAAAATTTGCTATGTCTATTATTTAAGGTTTTCAAAGTTCTTTTTATGGAACTGTTTTGTACGTTGCTTGTCAGATTATCAATTTTTAGGTTGCTTAGATTTCACACAAATCCCAGCCTCGGCCCTTTGCAATTCGGTTGCTTATAATTCTGGATTTCTTTATCTTTTGTTGTTCTTTTCCCAATCTTTTTTTATTATAAATTCCAGGAATGTTTTGGATCATGTTGTCGAAAGTCGTTCGCACAGTACTGTGGATGAGTTAGCATATAAAATATCGTCTACAGAGTCTCCGCAGTTAGCGCAGTAAGTTTATGCTTCCATATGTAAAAAGAAATCACAGACAACGTAAAAATTAAAAAGCATAAATTTATGAAAGTTTAATTTTTCAGTTTTCATTTATCTTCAGTGTTTTGTAACTGCAGATGCACAGAATTGTGTCTCGGCCTTTTTTGGTCATCTTATTTATACCCTTAAGTTTAAAGTCCAATGGATAAGAGTAGTTCTTGCAATTCATCGTTGAACTTGTTGCTGCAACATATTCGGCCTAGTGGAGATCGGGCACAAATTTCTGTAACTGTAACACTTCGGAAATGTTTTACAAGTATAAAAGCCTTTAATCGTTCTGGTTAGTTGTATAAGAGTTGGAACTCTTCCAAACTGAACATAAATCTGCAGGTTATACGTATTAAAAATAGTGTTTATATTTATTTATTAGTTTATTTTACTTTATTTTTAGAGTATCTGTATCATTACTTCTTACAATTATGGATGTACACCCTCCGTTGTTGGAGCTGCTTTCATCAAAACGTTACCGGTTCGTGTTAAGAGTGTGTTATCATAATTTTTTTGCAGCTTTTTTCATAATTATAAAACCTCCTGCATGAGGCCTCAATTATTTGATAGCCAATAATAATGCATTTACAGTAATAATAAATTTCCCATCGAATAGTGTTATTTTGTCATAAAATGTGGGAAGATGTAAAAAATTATCGAACACTTTTCTCGAATTGGCATTTAAAGCTGATCGCATAAAAATCACGCTATTCAGGTCTACTTCACTTAAGTATTAATACGTTCTCGGTTTTGCTTTTGAGGTGTAGTTCCGAATTTATGTCAAAACGTTGCTTTTCGTGCTTCTGCGTTTTCACACTGTGATAAAATCTTAACAATTCGTTTTCAAGAAAAAAACAGACACCGTTTAAAGAACTCAGTATGTCCACAACATTAATATTTTAGTTTTCTCTCCATATTCCTAAATGCTTGAATGGAATTCTTGTGGCCACTCGGTAAGAAATGATTTTATGAAGTTAAAACATCGCTATATTTCTTTACTTAACTAAAAAAGCCATCACGCAAATTCTTAACACAGCCGTATTTGTTAACAATGCTAAAAAGGCTTTTACGGAGCTTAAGCTTCATCAAATTTTGTTACTAAACTTTTGCTAAGCTTTTGTATAATTATTTGCGGAAGATATTTGGTCCAAATCCGCAAGCCGTGTTGGGAAGAATACTGATTTTGCCTTTGCTAAAATTACCGAGTTTTCTTCATCTACAAAATGTATTCCGTAAAAATATTCTGCAAAATTATTAACATGCCAAAACGCGATAATGTTACAAAATAAGTTTTTTTAATCCTTTATGTTATGAAAAATGACTTTCGAGAGGTCGATTTAACGATTAATTGGCGATTTAAGGCCCATTTTTTCCAAAAGATTAAAATTATCACATTTCTCCCGCAAAAATCTCCTAAAGAAATCATTTATTGGCTAATCTGTCACAAATATAATTTTTTGTACTTATAATAGCAATCCATAGTAATCCAGACGAACAAAATATTGACTGTAGATTATTAATCTATTGAAACAGTAAAAATTCAAAAAAAAATGCAGGAGTAGTCATGAAAAACATTTTTATTGAAAAAAAGCGTAGATAGAAATTAATAAAATCGCAATAATTTATACCGCAAAATCATCAAATTATTTCCATAACATAATTTATGTCACAAAATGATTTTTTTTTCACCTTCAATTCGCAATAATTTATACCGCAAAATCATCAAATTATTTCCATAACATAATTTATGTCACAAAATGATTTTTTTTTCACCTTCAATTCGCAATAATTTATACCGCAAAATCATCAAATTATTTCCATAACATAATTTATGTCACAAAATGATTTTTTTTTCACCTTCAATTCGCAATAATTTATACCGCAAAATCATCAAATTATTTCCATAACATAATTTATGTCACAAAATGATTTTTTTTTCACCTTCAATTCGCAATAATTTATACCGCAAAATCATCAAATTATTTCAATAACATAATTTATGTCACAAAATGATTTTTTTTTTCACCTTCAATTCGCAATAATTTATACCGCAAAATCATCAAATTATTTCCATAACATAATTTATGTCACAAAATGATTTTTTTTCACCTTCAATTCGCAATAATTTATACCGCAAAATCATCAAACTATTTCCATAACATAATTTATGTCACAAAATGATTTTTTTTTCACCTTCAATTCGCAATAATTTATGTCGCAATAAATTTTTTCCTCGACAAGGTATGTTTTGAATCTTGTTAGAGAACCCAATCATCATAAAATAGTACCAATGCTTTCATGTTGTTTTTTCAATTGTCTCAAAGCAAACCTTGTCTCATCCTTTTTACAATTTACTGTTCTGTCACACTAAAAACTCTGAGCTTAACCGTTCTCATGTAATATGATGTGTACAAGAAAAATAATCGTTAATAAATAATAATAATAATAATTTAAGCATTTTTAACAAGTTTGACAAAAGCTTTCATAAAAATTTAAATTCTAGTGGTTTCAAGATTTATTTAAACAAATGGAAAAATCAAAGCTTCGACTTTGATCTGTATCGACTTGTGAAAATTTTGGATTCACAATCGGAATATCAAGTAGCTTCCACTGTGAGTTGGTTTTCAATTTCTTTACATTTTGTTTGTCTATTATTATTTGTTTATGTTTGTTTAATTATCTGTCTGTGTTTTTTTTTGCGAAATCGCTTAATGGTGTCTTTAAATTTTAGAAATTCAACAATGCCGCCATTATTATCCAGTCTGTTTATCGTGGGTATCTTCTTCGCAAACGTTTAAAGCGAGCTGCATCCGCAATATCATTATTTCAAAGGCACTACCGTCTAAAGAAGAAGAAGCAAACTAGGTTGAAAGAAAAACAACAGTTGAGAAAACTAAAGCATGATTATGCAGAGTCTAATCGCAGAAAGGAATTTGTTGGCTCAAGAACAAAACAGTTAAAAGTACATTTTGATATGTATTTATATTTTAATAATTTTTACTTTGACTTACAAATCATGAGGCCGTTACCGTAACATTACTGTAGTGCATGGACATTTGCATAAACGTTGAGCCGAATTATCATTTATGCGTGCATTCAGTATGTTTTTCAACTTTACACATGTTGACAGAAAGAGAAGTTTATTACCATGGTTACAACGTATATCTCCACTGCCACTAAGTTTTTGTTTTCCAGATAATTGAGAACATTCCTGCTAAAACTGTTACCAAATTCTTCAACGAACTTGAGGAAAGATCGGCTACAAAATTGCAAGCAGCATGGAGAGGTTACCGTGCACGAATGTTGATGAACACACATAAACCTGAATTAAAAAGATTTAAAGCTGCCGCGGTGATACAAAGACAGGTAGCCTCTATATTTTCCTGCAAGTAAGAGTGGGGATGGAGAAAAAGTGCATTTTTTCGTTTACCCTTATATTTTTTATGATTTAGTAAATTTTTTGTTATTTACTTAGTGATTTATCTTTACCAAATTGTCGTATTATACTTTGTAAAAAATTTACTGCAGGACTGGTTGTAATGACAGGTTGCACCACCAGCCTTTCTAATTCAATTTTTTTTGCGTCGGCAAAAAATTGCCGACGCGAACCTTTATTATAGCGTTTCGCGTCAGCATTTACCAATTTTACGTCGGCAAAAAAATGTCGACGTAATTTTGTTGTGAAATTTGAATGAATGCCACGATCAAAAACGGTCGGTGTTATTATGAAGAACATAAGGTATAGAGAACATTAAAGTCGGCCCCTTTCCTTCATGCTGACACTCTGATGCTCGGCTGGTGCATTACACTGAGACTCGAACGAAAGACGGAAGACCATTTGGAACCATGCCACAAGTCAGTCCGACCTTCATCGTCACAGAGAATACTGCGAGAAGAGTGCGCACCCATGCAAGTTAAATATAACCAGAACATGGGAGAGGTTAGGTGTCCTGTACCTTAATACAGCTTTCGGACGAATGTTCTCGTGATGTAATACCAAAGAAAAAACATGTTGAATAAAGTTTAAAAAATCTTTTTAAAAGAGGAAAGAGAAATCAAATATGTTTAGTAATAATAATCGAAACAATTGTATATCGTATTAAAAAGAAGTCCAGAAGTTCTGTCTCCCACACGACACAGCAGGCAATAAGTCAGTCCTGCCCTCGGTTTTGTGAGAAGAGACGTTCTGCGAAGACTCTAACAATCGAGTCTCCTGTACAGTTTTGCTTCATGTTAAGCTGTGCCAGTGACAAGCATTTTCGAAGCAAGCCACCGGCGACTTCTGCGATATACAACCTAATGATCTTTGATTATTAGTATAGTAAATAATTACTTTATACAAAAGACATTTCAGGTGCGCATTATTGAAGTGACTAAAGTGTTTTTGGTGCGTGATTCGCTGCTCCATTGTTGTAGGAGCGTGCAGAGGTGCAGGGGCGCGATCGCGCACCTCAAAAGACCAGGACTGATAGCGTTTTTATTAGACTGCTGGATCCGAATTAGTAAGAATTGAAATGGAGAATAAATGGGCTATTATAATGAAAAAGTATAATGAGTATATATTTACGATAGATTCAAGACAATTGAAGGATTCTATAAATTTTCAAAAAAAACTTGTTTTTTTTCAATTTGCCTCGGCATTTACCTCGGCATTTGCCGTGTGCCGACGTGAATTAGAAAGGCCGCACCACAAAACAAAAATCTGATTGCAGCATGGTCATGTTTTGATCAATCACTGTATGCGTTTTTACTTTCAGGTACGCAAATGGTTGGGATATCGAAGAAAACAGAAAGACGCACTGGTAGATCTTATACCGTCTGGTTTAACAGACGAGCGGAAAGTGCAATTACAAAGTGTAATCGCTAACATTCGAGAAAGATTTCCTGTATGTTTGTATTCATCAGCTTGTGTGTTCTATTGGCAAATAATCCCTCACTATCCTCTCTTTAGTACAACTGTGTTTCTCAGGGGTTTGTTTATAGAAAGAGGCGATAAAAAGAGATGGTATATGTAAATAAAGTTTGTTTTGAGAATTCGCCATTTCTGGAGGTTGATCTTCATAAAAAAGTTGTTTTGGCGTTAAAAGAGGAAAATGGGCGTTAAAAGAGGGAAATGGTCGTTAAAAGAGAAAAAATGGGCGTTAAAAGAGGGAAGATGGGCGTTAAAAGAGGAAAGATGGGCGTTAAAAGAGGAAAATGGGCGTTAAAAGAGGAAAATGGGCGTTAAAAGAGGGAAATGGTCGTTAAAAGAGGGAAATGGTCGTTAAAAGAGAAAAAATGGGCGTTAAAAGAGGGAAGATGGTCGTTAAAAGAGGAAGATGGGCGTTAAAAGAGGAAAGATGGTCGTTAAAAGAGGAAAATGGGCGTTAAAAGAGGAAAATGGGCGTTAAAAGAGGAAAATGGGCGTTAAAAGAGGGAAATGGTCGTTAAAATAGAAAAAATGGGCGTTAAAAGAGGGAAGATGGTCGTTAAAAGAGGGAAATGGGCGTTAAAAGAGGGAAGATGGGCGTTAAAAGAGGGAAGATGGTCGTTAAAAGAGGGAAGATGGTCGTTAAAAGAGGGAAGATGGTCGTTAAAAGAGGAAAATGGTCGTTAAAAGAGGGAAGATGGTCGTTAAAAGAGGAAAATGGTCGTTAAAAGAGGGAAAATGGTCGTTAAAAGAGGAGAATGGTCGTTAAAAGAGGGAAGATGGTCGTTAAAAGAAGAGAATGGTCGGGCGTTAAAAGAGGGAAGATGGTCGTTAAAAGAGGAGAATGGTCGTTAAAAGAGGGAAATGGGCGTTAATAGAGGGAAGATGATCGGGAAAGATGGGTGTTAATAGGGGAAGGGCGTTTGATAGACTTATAACCTGTTATGGTTTTCACCCGTTTTTTGTTTTGTTTTTGAAGTGAGCATGAGTTGAGGAGTTTTTAATTTTTAATTTGGCTTATCGTTATAATCTTAAAATTGTAAAATTGCAAATTATAAGTACCTGTGAAGAACTATAGATGTGATTTATATGTGACTTGTTTTGCTCTTTAGACTACAGCACGAAGTGATAAAGACTTGAATGAACTTCATGAGAAAGTGAGTTACTTTTGATTACTTTGAGGATTTGGTGTTGTGATTCGGTTCACGGTTACTTAATTCAAGATAAAATGTATAAATGAATAAAATAAAATGAATAAAATATTTCAATTTTTGATGTTTAGCCTGATCTTTACTGCTCGAGTTAACGCACATGCGAAGGTTTATAAAGTTGCGATAATTGTGTCAGTTCTTTGTACATCTTTTGTATACTAACTTCGCATGCTTGCTCTATCTTTCTTGAAAACAACAAAGTGTTTGTATATATATCTTTCCTTACATTCGACGTAGTTGGATATATCTCCTTGAGTACAAAATTGATATACCAGCCCCCTCCCCCACATCCTGGTTGATGTAATGGCTTTAGCCTAATACTCTCCGTCAAATCTGTCCCAAATACGACTACGTAAAGGCTCTTTGCAGAGGAAAAATCTTAATCTGTTTACTCTGTTTTCCATTGGGTTGATATTTCGTTGTTTTCCGTTACGTTGTGACAGATATATTGAAACATGTTGATGTCACGAATGAATTTCTATTTGTAAAATTTTTGTTTGTAGGCGTTTGGAATGTTAAATGCGCATGTGATGACTTTAAGGAAAAATCGACGTCACGACGAACACAGAAAAGCGTTGCTGGCACAACTATCCATCCAAACACGTCAGATGTCTATTTTACCGCCACTAAACAACGTCGAGTCGGTTAATTTAGAACAGTATGTTTCCCATTCTACGCCCATAATGGTAGCTGCGCGGGAAAAACATTTAGATACGATGAACGAATTGCAGCAGCCCTGGTGGAAAAAACTAGACTGTAATGGTGAAGACTATGAAGAACGTTTGCCATATGAAACTGAATACTTACTAGAGAACGAGAAATTATTTTGAAACTTCCGTTGTGATTTCTAATATATTCCTTGAATATTATTTAAATCTCATATTACACGCATCGTTCATGTAATATATCATATTACACGCATCGTTCATGTAATATATCAATATGTTTATTATCTAGTTTTGTGAAAAGGCTATTTTCAGAATTTTAAAGTTTGTAGATAATTATTATACAAGATACTGATTTGTTGGTTAAAATGATAATTATGTTTTGAAAAACTTTCGATAGAAACAGTGTCTCGTGCAACAAATTTGATATGGCTTCGATAATTGGCATTATTATATTATGGTTGAGTTTTTCTCGCACTTTGATTGGCTAATCTACACGAAATATATGATATATTGTTATTTTCTAACAAAAAAACGAGTGTAGTTTCTTTTTTTTTCAATTCAAAAGTACAAAAAGTTTGTTTACTTGAAAAACTTATTCCAAAATATTAAATTTTCTTTTCAAAACAGTTTTGATGAAACAAGTATTATAACTATTTACTATTGAAAAAAGAAAATTATGACCCATGACTGAAACTGTACAATAATATACCGATCAAATACAATGATTCATGCTCAGTTTATATGATAAATTAGTTATAGAACGTTTTATGGAAAAATTGTCATAATTTTTTCGTTTTTGTATATTTGTAACAAAAGTAACAAAGGACATAAAAATCTCAAAAAATATTTTGGATATTTTTCTTAGCACTACGCGATAACTACTACTTAAAGGTTCAAAATTAACTAATTGTTATGTTTCATATAATTCTTTTCATGTTCAAAAAACATTCTGATTCCTCAAAAAAAGCCATTAAGATACATCATGCCCATGTGATACACAAAAAAACCCGTCTCTTTTAGGTCGTTCAAACTACATAAATTGGTGAAGAAAAAAGGCAAACTTATTTGGTTTATAGGTTAAAAAGTTGTGTTTCTGTTTGTGGGATTATAGTTTTTCCATTGCCTTAATTTTAAATTTTATAGAAGTACAAATAAAGAATTATACCACGTACTGAATATTTGCGTTCCCTTTTGTCAAAATTCTACACATCCAAAAAGGTCTAATTTTCTAATTAGACAGGTTGTTGTTAATCATTTTTACCACCCTCTGTCTAAAATGATACCATAAGTGTTTCATTCATTCGTTATTTCTTAGTTTCCTCAAATAATTATTTTTTAACAAAAAATAATTTGTGACACTTAAAAAAGTGTAAATTTCTTTCTTATCTATGTCTCAATTGCACACTTAATTAAAAGGATAGATACAGCCATTAAATTTTATACTTTGTAACGTGATTTACTAACTCTGACCAACTGTGCTAGCCTCATCAACATGTACAAACGGTGTATAATATAAAGCCTAGACTTGATCTCCATATATATACACCATTAACACCATTTATTCTGATTTGTTGCGTCCCATAGAATCCTGTTTTTTCTATGTTTGTTTTTATATAAAAGTAGCGATTACTGAATCGTAAACCAAATTCGGCAATTAATTTAGTTAAGCTTTCATCCCGCAGCATGTCAGGATGGCCGAGTGGTTAAGGCGTTGGACTTAAGTTCCAATGGACGAATGTCCGCGTGGGTTCGAACCCCACTTCTGACAAAATTGAGCTTTTCTCTTTTTTACATATAAGTTAGCTATATTTGCAACAGAATATTTGCATTTCCAAACAATTCAATTCATTCATAAATATAAAAAACAATGAGAAAAAAGTTTGGTGCGCGGAACCGCCCCTTTTGAATGCTTTTTTTAAAAGCATACTTCTTTTTTAAAACATTTTTCCTTTTTTAAAAAAAATATTCTGTAACGTGTTTTGTTGTTGAACAATGTTTTTTAAAATCGTAAAATTGACTGTTGTGGTACAAAACACGTCTTCCGAAAAACATTTTATAAATTTAGATCTTTAATGTTTTGACTTAGGAGCATATTCAACATCAATGAATTAGTGTGTGTATAAATTTTTAACTTAATCCGTGAACATTAATGTTTTTGGTGGTATTAATGTTACGGTCAAAATCTTCTTAATTTTGAACTTGTACTAATAAGCCTCGGTTTCAGGCAGAGGTCTGAATCTATATTTCACATTTTATCAAGTTTCGGGTAGGGATTTCAAAAATCACATTCGTTTTATTTAAAAAAGTTGAGAAATAGCAGCGGTACATCAGAGAATACTAATTCGGGAAATGTGTAATACTCGACAATTTATACGCTGATGGTAACCGACCTAAACATTGTTATTTCATTGTAGCAATCTCGTTCTTATGACCTTTTGGGCACAAAACCTGAACAAGGAAGATAGGTGTTTTTTGGGTTCTTCATTATGAATTCGAAAGACTACCCATGTTGTGAGCTAACAATTGAAATGAAAACATGAAAATAAACTTTTGGGTGAATAAATATATATATTTTTGAAATAGAAAAGGAAAGTATATTTTTAAAAAAGAAAGTACATTTTTGAAAATATTTTGAAAAAGAAAGTAGAAAATGAATTTTTTAATGAATTTTTCGCGCATATTTGGCAGCACAAAAAGGTCGCTATGCGCGGAACGTTTCTTTAAAAGGTGGTCAAAAATAAGATTGCGCAAAATTGAAAAAAAAACGAATAACGAAATTTAAGTATTATAATCCTTTTTTTCCGCACAAGATTAATCAAACATTAAATATCATCGAAAATCCGTGTTAGTTTTATTTCTTTTAAGATGTGCAATTCTATGAGGTTTTCGATAATTACCCGTAAAAGTGTGCGCGAAAGTTAAATGTACGCTAATTACCCGTAAAGTGTGCGCGAAAATTAAATGTACGCTAATTACCCGTAAAGTGTGCGCGAAAATTAAATGTACGCTAAACCTAGGTGCACATTTTTTAAACTAGAATTAGTACTCGCAGACTTTTAATTCTGCATTTTACCTTAACTCTTTTTCACTTTTAGACAGCTACTTAAGGTTATATTATTTAGTAACCTTCAATTTAAATAAAAATGTGCATATGCCAATATTTTCGCAGTTCTTCTATTCGCAAACTTAAATTTTTCCTCAATTTCTTCCCTTGAAGCATTTTTTTCTAATCTAATAGACCACTTTCCGCGTGACGTAGTTGTTTTGATTTCATTTTGAGAACATGGGCATGCACGCACTTTTGTGTAGGTAAAAAAGCAGGACTCACACAGGGTAAAATGGCTATTAATGAAGATTAAAGATTTATTGTGGTAGCATAAGATCCAAGAGGAACTGGATTAAATTTTAAAAATTTCACTAACTTTAAGCGAATATTTCTTTTTTTGGATGGATTTCTTTGATTACTGTGTTCTGTTGCTTATATTTTCTACATACAGAAATGCTTGCGCATGTGCAAAATAACCGCAAACTTTTCAACTTTTGTAAACATTTGCAAGTCATCTATAGCATATTCTATTCATTTAAAAAGCCTTCATATGTTCGTGGTTGTGGCCTAAAACACGCGAAAACCTTTGCCAATAAAGTACTCTTTTGCGGATAAACAAATGCAGGGGGGTCAAACTTAATTTTGTACGATTTATGAAAAATAAAATGTAGGAACCCGATCTTTTTCAAAAACAAATTCCGTAAACATTAATTTTTGCAAACGTTGTTCCCCCAATATTCAGGGAACATAAAATTAACGCTCGCAAAAATATATTCCCTTACAGCATTTAAACATCAAACCATTTTTTTGGAAAAAATGTTCCCTCATATAACAAAAGAAATGTACACATGTCTTGCTTGCAACCGCAAGTCAAAATTATTTTCTACTAAGGACTGACTCACATATTACAAAGTGTACGCTAAATGTCCATTCCACACTTAGGTTTAACCCCCTGTGAATGTTAAAATTAAAATTAAAATTAAAAGTAAAGTTTACAATCAATCTCTGAAATCACAAATCACACGTACAAGCATACTAGCCAAAAAATGGATGCTTTCAAAGTACTTCGAACACCCCCCTTCATTCTCTAATAACAGTTTTTCGATTTGGGAGTCTTCACTAAAACTAAAAAAGCTAAAAAAAATTTCAGGTACAAAACTTCCTAATTTTAGACCTTAGCAGGTCCCTGAACCTGTATACAAAAACAAATAATATATTTAGAAAAAAAACTGGAATAAAAAAGAAATCTGGTGAAATTTAGTGTTTAGAGGATAATTTCATTAGAGATCTTAAGTACACAATATATTTTCTTTCATCATTAGAATCCATTGGTAACTATCATATATTTGATATTTCTTTTTGTTGCTTTGAAACTTCAAATTTGTCATGCATTTCTTTTTTGCGCTTATGTGTTCTCACCCACTGTCTGTAATCACTCAAGGACTTTATTGTCTCTCCATAATAATCATCCTCAAATTTGGAATCAGCACCAAACCTATATTGATCTAATCGTTTTAAAAAGTCAACATCTCTTTCCTGGAGATCGTGTGCAGCTTGTTTGTTCATGGTTTTCCAAAAAAGTTTAAACGCATTTATTCCAACTACGTAACCAACACCAGCAGCAACAACACCACTAACCCCAGAGAACACAAGAGGGTCCAACCCCAAAATCAACTGGACATTCTCTGGTGTTGCATCAAACATGTCAGGGTACATATATGCCATGGTTAATGATGCAGCCGTCATACCGCAAAAAGCAAATGGAATTCCAGCTATGCGCTGTTTTGTTCTTATCGAGCGTTTTAATTTTTGATACTCATCAAAACTGAGATTAAATTGCTTGGGAACTGACGTGTTTGCCTGAAGAGACGCCGAACTGACATGAAAGCCACGTTTTTTTCTTTCTCGACTCGTAGTTGAAATAGAAGATACCAGTGGTAAACCAAAACGTTGATGAATTTGTTTTAAGGCAAAAAATCTGGATGTATGTGATGTTAAGGTGAATGCCATTTTCTGTTTACTAATTCCTATGACAAAAACATGTAGAATATATTAAAAGTGCATAAAGAAAAAGCATAAAATTTTGCATATATGTGGAAAATAATGGACAATTCGGCCCTGAAGAGACATTATCTTGTTGGTACAAAATTTTTACATAAGGTTGGCTTCTAAAAATTTAAAAAGGTTTTCATTAAAACAAGAAATACTTTTTCCACAGTTATATACCAGCCGAAGGACGTGAAAGTTATATCGGGGGAAGAGTGTGTTTCCCAGCATAGGTTGCTGGTTTGTGATATTATCTTGAAGAGTGTTAAAGAAGCCAAGGGAAAGTACAGGCCCCGTCGTAAAGTCTGGAAGCTGAAGGAAGAGATTGTAACAAGACAATTTAGTGCAAAAGTTCAGCAGTTAGCCCACAATGGTCAATGTGATAGTGACAATGTTGAAAGTACTTGGACTACTTTGAAGAATTGACTTCTAGAAGCTTCTGATGATACCTGTGGGTGGACGAAAGGACCAGCTAGACATAGACAGACCTGGTGGTGGAATAATGAGGTTGACCAGTGTATAAAGGAAAAGAGGAAACTTGGGAAAGAGTGGAAGTCAGGTGGTAGTAAAAATATTTACTTAGAAGCTAAGCGTCGTGCTCGTACAGCAGTGTATAAGGCAAAATCAGAAGCTGAGAGGAACATATTTGCAGATGTGTTAAGAAGGTAAGACCAGCGCAATGAGGTATTCAAGATAGCAAAGCAAATGAAGAAGACTAATCAAGATGTTGTAGGTGAGAAGTGTATACGTAATGATGAAGGTGTTTTGGCTGGCACAGAGGAGGAGAAAAGGGTAGCTTGGAAGAATTATTATCAGAGGTCGCTTAACACTGAGTTTGATTGGGATGAGGATAATTGATATAGATAAGATGCAATTTGGTTTTGTTCCAGGGCGTGGCACTACAGATGCAATATTTTTACTCAGACAGCTTCAGGAAAAGTATTTAGGAAAGAGAAAGAATCTCTATTTTGCCTTTGTAGATTTAGAGAAAGCTTTTGATAGAGTGCCACGTAAAGTTATTTGGTGGGCTATGAGAAAATTAGGTGTGGATGAGTGGCTAGTTACGATGGTACAGTCTATGTACAGCAATGCTAGAAGTCGTGTCAGGATTAATGATTCACTTAGTGATGAATTTAGTGTAAATGTTGGTGTACATCAGGGTTCTGTACTTAGTCCTTTGTTGTTTGTTCTAGTCTTAGAAGCGCTGTCGATGGAGTTCAGAACAGGTTGTCCATGGGAGTTATTGTATGCAGATGATTTGGTTCTCATAGCAGAGTCGATGGAAGAATTAGTTGAAAAGTTTGAGAAGTGGAAGAAAGGACTAGAAGAGAAAGGGCTAAGGGTGAACACAGCAAAGTCTAAAGTCATGATTAGTGGCATTGCAGCCAAGTGTGACCTTGTAGTTGGAAAGTGGCCTTGTCGAGTTTGCAGGAAAGGGGTTGGTAGTAACTCAATTTTTTGTCAGACTTGCAAGCATTGGGTACATAAGAAGTGCAGTAGTATCGGTGGAAGGTTAAGAGCTGACATTCAGTTTGTATACAAGCGTTGCAAAGGTGAGATTATAAAGAATGAAGTATTTCCAGCTTTAATGATGTACAACAGTGGCTCGTTAGAGATAGTTGAGAACTTCTGTTACTTAGGTGATATGTTGGGCAGTGAAGGGGGTGTTGGAAGAAGTGTTACTTCCTTTGTTGACTAGCAGAGTCTTGTCAATTGAGGTAAAAGGTAGTTTGTATGAGGCCTGTGTAAGAAGTGTTATGTTGTACGGTAGTGAGACATGGGCAGTGAAGCAGGAAGATCTTGATCGTTTAGAAAGGAATGATATGAGAATGGTTAGGTGGATGTGTAACGCCAGTCTGAGAGACAGAAAGAGTTCAGATGAGCTAAGAAGCAGGCTAAGTATCCGTAGAATTAAAGAAGTTATCCAGATAAGAAGATTGAAATGGCTGGGGCACTTGTAAAGATAGAGGGGATAATTGGGTAAGAAAGTGTAGAGACTTGATAGTTCCTGGGGCAAAGCCCAGAGCCAGACCGAGAAAGACTTGGCAGGAGGTTATAAGGACAGACTTGATACAGAGGAAGTTGAGTTTAGATCTAACACAGTCTAGATCAGATTGGAAGAGGGTCATTAATATACCCCGTCCAACCCATGCTAGCATGGAAAACGAAGGTTAAGCCGAGAATGATGATGATGATGATGATGATGATGGTCTTTATCAATTTTCTAGAATTCTTGTCATGGAACTTCTATAATTTCTGCCACGGAACTTATCTTTCAAGATTTTTTTAACATGACTTTTCCTGAAGTCATCTGTGTTCCCAAAGCAATAACAAAACAAAGAACACAAACTTCAGATCATGCCTGTCGTCTTCAGTGTTTTCAAAACAAGAGAAGAAGTAAACCTTTCTGTCTTTCTGTAATTTTTAATATCAGTCCACTGAGTCTTTGCGTTTGAGAATAGGTCCTGTGCAACTTGCGGTGCACTTCTTTCACATTGAACATAGGGCTTGTTCATTATATTGGTATGATGCCGGAATTTACAGGCTTCTATTTTGCTCTGTGCGTTATTTTTTGCTTGCCGTATGGTCCACCTGAACCTCGTTTGCATGAATTTCGACCTCAATCACAAGGCATGTAAAGTTCTTTTGATGTCAAGGATTAAATGCGTACTTGTTTTTTTCTTTCTTTCTGTCTTTCTTTTTATATTACTTTTTTTTTGACTTGTTCTTCGTCTCACACACACGTTTGTTTCATCCTCCCAATAGAATGAGAGCCCGACCCATTCTACATCTTTGACCAGTGTGTTTTAGCTTGCCTGTCCTTTGGGTGTTTACTCACATGGTCGTGATGATCAACGCTTCCTACAGTCTAGCAATAAGGGAAGTTCTTTACTGACTACCTGAATCAAAAACGTTTGCGAGTCAAACTGTAAACAACAAAAACTCTGTCTATGTTGGCATTGCTGTCATTTTCTACACTTTTACAGACTTTTCTGTGAGGAAAGTAGCATCATATTCAGTATCTGTTAAAGAAACTTGAAGAAACAAAACAAAACAACCGCATGGTATACATAAAACTGCTTTGTATATATAAAATCCTGGGCCATGACTAAATCAGCAAAATTATTAATCCAGGAGTAGACGTCACAGGCAAGCCCTCCTACAAGGGAAGTTATTTACATTCTGGAAACGCGATGGCGACCAAGACCAAGCTTTCCTCCTAGCTAATATTTTGCAACTTTAATGTTGAATATCTTGCAAACAAGTATAAAATATTATTTTCATAATTAGTTACTTAGAGTTGATTTTCGATTACTTTTTTCTAAGTGAGAGTAAGCTTTAAGAAGCTGCTGGATAGTTTTCTGTCTAAAATTCCAGATGAACCCCTTATCATGGGCTAACAGCAAATAGAAGGGCACTTTTACATATGGCCACCATAAAAAATATGTTATGTTCGCGTCCTGAAGACCCTGCAAAAATGAGTCAGTTGGTCGGTCGGGCGTATTTTTCCCCGGGATTTTCAGATCGGAGCAAATTCGTTCCCAGGGCCAAAAAACAGTACAGCGTCACTCGACATCATTTCAGACCCTTTTTCACCGCCCTGTAAACTGTCAGTAGCCACAGAAGTACCCTAAAGGAATTAATTTTTATGGGAATTAATTTTTGCAAGTTTTTGTCAATTTTGCTTCCGACTCGGGTTTTTATTACCAAAAGTGAGTCGGTCGGAGGACGCGAACATAACATATTTTTGATGGTGGCCTATGGTTGGGTGTGTGTAGAAAGATGAGACTGGTGTGTGCTGTCTTGTGTCCTTTTGGGTGGCATGTCATGGTCAATGAAGATAGTCACTTTGGATGATCAACCTAAAGCATCACTTCAAAAGCTACTAAAAGTAACATGTTGTGAGACTAATTGTTACTTCAGAAATGAGAAATGTGCATATTGCCCACGGTCAAAGCCTTATTAAATTAACTCCGCTTACTTTCTTTTTTTAATACAAAAAATGAGAAAATGAGCAAAGAACTCAGCTATATATATATATTTTGAGGGTAGCTAAGTATAGCTAGCTACAAATGACAATTTTTAATGCCATATATATAAAAACTACTTAGCTGGGATAGAACTACCAATGTATAGCTAGTATAAAATCAGCTATGTAGCTGGCATAAAATCAGCTACATATAGCTAGCATAGAAAAATTCTTCTGGAAAGATTTTTCTAACAAGCTGGCCAGCTAGCTTACATATACTACACAGTGAGTGAGATAATGCTACTCTGTAGGAATGTCCCATCACATAGCTTGTTCTAGCTACAATCATCCACAAAATTTCTTGTCTATGCTGGCAATTTCATACCAAAAACCAAGAACTAAAAAGTTTAGAAAATCAGCAAAAAAAGTACATAGCTAGCTAGATATTTTGCAGATGGTACGTTCATAAAGGTATGTCACGTGTAATCAATTACCTTGCTGAGCCACAAAGGGCAGTTCTTAAACATTGAGGGGGAATGGACAGCCATATTTTTGTGGATGATTGTAGCTATATATATTGTATGCACATCCAGGAAATAAACTTTTTTAACACTGCCGGTGAGCACCAGTACGGCTCAAGTTACAGAAACGGAAATTATTTCAATATATATACATATATATATATATATATTAATATACATATACATATATATACATATACATATATATACATATACATATATATACATTTACATATATATACATATATATACATATACATATATATACATATACATATATATGTATATATATATGTATATATATGTATATGTATATATATATATATATAAAGTGGGAGAACAAGCAACAAATTACAACTGTGTAACAACTCTGAGTTTCATGTTTTTAACAATCATCAGGTTACAACTATTGGTTACACTAAACACATGTTCTTATATACAGCCTCATATATATATATATATATATATATATATATATATATATATATATATATATATATATATATATATATATGTATATATATTGAAATAATTTCCGTTTCTGTAACAAACTTTTTTAACGTCTACATTCGTTTATTACCGAGGCGTTTATATAAATTCTGACAAGTGGTTCTCGTGCAATCATCAACATCTACTGAAAATCTTAAAATATATATATATATCTCATTCATTTTTTGGGTTCAATCAGAATAAATTTCAGAAAAATGAAATAATTTCCCGATAAAAAAATATTTTCTGTTTTTGTAACTTGACACTGATGCCGGATACTATTCTTGCTCAGTTTAACATTTTTTAGCATTTTCTGATACATCAGGTTCTAAACAAAATATGTCACTGGCCCATGCAATATTGCGTCCGGAACACACTGCGGTACTGCTAATGCAGAAGCCCCAGGATATGTTTCATCAAATTAAACCTTTTTCGCTTTGATGAAACCGTTTGATCGATTACCATGGAGCACATTGGAACTTTGTTTTTTATTGCGTCCGGAACACACTGCGGTACTGCTAATGCAGACACCCCAGGAAAGGCGAAGATGAAACCGTTTAATCGATTACCATAGAGCACTTTGTTTTTTATACAATTCATTATACAATTCAACCGAAAAGGGCATTTAAAATTTTTCGCTTGCGAACCTAGGGGACTCAGTCCCACGCTCCGCAACACTTTCGATATTGATAACTTTTGTCTGGCAATTTTTTTTCATTCTAGACACAAATTAGGCCGCCATCAAAAATATGTTATGTTCGCGTCCTCCGACCGACTCACTTTTGGCAATAAAAACCCGAGTCGGTAAGTCGGAAAAAACCCGGAAAAAACTTTTTGATCCAAACGATATATATTTGAAAAAAAAAATTCGTGAGAACTAATTTTCCCAAAATTGACTAAAACTCGCGAAAATTAATTCCCGTAAAAATTAATATCTTTAGGGTACTCATGGCAAGTTTACAGACAGGGCGGCGAAAAAAGGGTCTGTCGAGTGGCGCTATACTGTTTTTTGGCCCTGGGAACGAATTTTGCCCCCATCTGAAAATCCCGGGAAAAAATACGCCCGACCGACCGACCGACTCATTTTTGCGGGGTCTTCAGGACGCGAACATAACATATTTTTGATGGTGGCCTTAAGAAGTCATAAAGCTTTGAAACCACTCTAAATCCTTTTTTAACGTTCCCTTAATTTGTGGAGTAAATGGATGAAGCAGAGCACAACATGCGGAACTGAAATGTGAGTTTCTCCTCAAAAAAAACGGTAGAATGATGTAGCTAGACATTAAAACATTTAGGAAAAAACTTTGAAAGTCAAAATGTCCTAGTTGACATGCTTACCCCACGTTTGCTTCTTTGCTATGCGCCATCTTTTGTCTCGCTGTGCCTTCAAACGACAAAAATAGTTTTGAAGGCGGAGGATGCGCCGAGGAGCGCACTGGTACCCCTGGGCGTACGCCTTTTCAACGCAAGCTGAGGGTCAGCAGCACGAGAGAGCTAATGTGGGGTCTGACAAGTTACGAAAATCAATGGTTTCTTTGTTGTTTTTTTTCTTCTTTGAAATAAGTTTCATTTAAAACTTACTATCCATCGTAAAAGTGAGGGAGTGCGTTGAAGTCTACAATACCAGCCATTTCTCTTTTCTCTTAATATTCTCGCACGAACGTAACTACTGATTAAAGGGTTTAAACAACACAACGAGACCAACACAACGAGACCAACACAACGAGACCAACACAACGAGACCAACACAACGAGACCAACACAACGAGACCATAAGGTATTTAGAATCTTGTGGCTTTAGAAAAAAAAAAGGTAGTTTTATTAAAGAAAATTAAGGGTGAGAAGAAAGGAAGTATATAAATGTAAAAGCGATAGTATTATTACATTTTTTAACAAACTTCAAGTACTGGGATGTACTGGAGTAATTTTTAACTGAACCCTGACCTTTTAACGAATTGTATTTTCCTCGTAGCGATATCAAACTATTTTGTTGGTTCTGTGCGTTTCAGTTATTGGGGAAGTACCGTATAAAAATGAGGTAACCGCATCGCGAAAACATATATGATTCGTTTTCAGTGTTCAACGCCGTACAAATCTAAACCAAATCTATAGAAATCACATTAATCAAATATAAAAACGTATTGATTTGAATAGATGTTAAACAGCGCAAAATATTCCAACTACCCAATTGCACTTTACGCTAGTTCTACACTGCAATTTTTCGCGGGACAAAAATTACGAGATTAAAAAAACACTACTTCTTCTGCAATTTTGCAATGGTCAACGCAAATCGTTATTTTCGAGCCATGCCATCTCATAAAAACACATAAAAACGAAAAAAAGACGTATTTGTTCTCCCGCAAAAGTTTCTAAACATAATTTCTCACCAGTCTTTTTTATATAAAATTTAGCCGTCGAACTTTCCTGCATAAGTAACCAACGCAATCTGACACTATATTATACCGAGTTAAAAAAAAGGTTAACTTTATTTAAACTGAACAAAACGAAAGATGTCGAACAAAACTTTTGTAGTACACGAGTGACTTAGATATATCTAATGCTCCGCTTTAAACTGAAAGTTCTGATGGAAATAAATAATTACAAGTCGTCAACTTTATTTGCAAAATTTTGTCCCCTGTCGCATGTATGGCTTAAAATGCACGATGTTAACCAGGACGAAATAATACACATGGCCACATCTTTTCTTTTTTGAAACATGTGTCTTCTGGCTGCAACTGTCTGTGTCAACAACCTCTAACATGACAGCCATCACTCCAAGTGTAACGTTCAAAGAAACGGGTGTTGTTTATGTTCTTTCTCAATTCTCAGAGAAGAAAAGAACATCTAATTTTCCCATTTTTGCATAGCTTTCGGCTGGTTAGCGGGATCAAAATGTTCCCCCGTGCTTCCTTTAACACCTACATCCATTGTGGAGGATCCAGATTCCGAAGCCTTCGCAAATCTGTTGTATCCACACTAGAAAAATCAACAACAAGTCAAAGTCACCCACTTTCCTCATTACATAAAAACCACCAACACGTTCTGCATATTTACGCAAAAAACAACTTTCCACTGGTTTCATTATTACTTACAGTCTAAGGAATAATGCATTGAAAGTTCACTTAAAAGTCCTTTTTCGTAAACTTATTACGCGGTCTATTACGTGACGTTACCTGTAAACATAACGAAATAATCTTTTTAAAGGATCGAAATAAAACCTCAAAACAGACGAAATCACCTGCATATAGGGGCATATGCAGGTGATTTCGGCTGTTTTTGTTGATTTTTAACACGGAATTGAAACCATAACGAATCCTGACGTGATTATAAAAAATAGTTTTATTGATGAGGTCTAATATGTAATCAAATGTATTGAATGTAAAAAAAAATCAAAGAATTTAACCCATAAAGAAACTGGCAAATACTGAGGTAAGCACGTTTACACTTAACACAAATAAACAAACAATAACAACAACAACAACAACAATGTAAACAACAACAACAAAAATGTCAACAACGACAACAACAACAATGTCAACAATGTCAACAACAACAAGTATGTCAACAACAACAACAACAATGTCAACAACAACAACGATGTCAACAACAACAAGAATGTCAACAACAACAATCTTAACAACAACAACAGCAACAACGTCGACAACAACAACAACAACAACAACGTCAACAACAACAACAACAACGTCGACAACAACAACGACTGCAATGAAATATCAACACGAATTGGTTACCTTAAATGCTGACTTTATGTTTGCAAGCCGATTATTTCCTAGGGTAGAGGCCGACATTGAATATGATGTTAACAACGATCTAGACGGTCGTTTGCCGGCAGAATTTCCAACGGTTAATTCTTCTTCATCTGCTAGAGATACCTATGGAAGCAAAAAAGGAAGAAAATAAGATTCGATTTTTTGTTGTTGTGAGAAAAATGAAAGTTTAGTTTTTTAAGGTTTTGATAATTCTACAAATATCTATTTAATTTAAACTGTTGATATAGTGCTTGTTGTTTAGTCAAATTACATGCAACGTCCTTACTTGCAGAAGAGAATAGAGTATTACATTGTAAACGTGGTAAGTTTTGTCTTAGCAAATAGGTGTAATCTTTTCATTCTGTACACCACGTAAATAATTTGAGGTTTCAACTTGAGTATAATTTTTTGTTCTAGCATTTTTTTGGTTCTTTTAAACTTTCTTGTTTTAAGAATGTTCGAAGAAGAAATCTCGCCTTTGATTCATATATGTATATGTACTTATGTATATTTATCTATATACAGATTCATTAAAATGGGACAAGGAAACTAGTAATTTATATCCTTTGGTTTAAACAATTTAAAAAAAAGGTATAACTATGAAGACAAGCAAGTAAAAACCAGCAAACAAAAAACAAACATACCTCATCATTGCCACCACTCGGCTCCTCATGACCTAACCCTGGCCGATCACGTGGTTTGAACTCTTTATTTGCAGCTTTTCTATTTTGTCGAGCACGTGTCTTGCGAAACCATGGGTTCTAAAACATTGCGAAAATTAGTAGGAAATACGCTAAAAACTTGATCGCGTTTTGTGGAGTTTTCTGTAAAAAGGAAGTTAAGAGAATAATAACAAAGAAAATGAACAGCGAGGAATATTTCATACTGCTTGCCTTTTTTTAAGACGGTGGCTACGGCTTGAAAAAAATATATTTTAGAAGAATTTAGGCGGTTTCGGTGTCCACATTTAGGAGAAGAAACAAAATAAAACGTGTAAAAACATTCCATAGTCACACTGATAATCAAACATTTCGTTCCCAGAGGTCAAGAAGTTGTTCATATTAATAATAATTTCATAACATAATTTTAATCCAAATTTTACGTTATTTAAGAAATTTATGGAGGTGTGACCAACAGGTGTACAAAACTAAAACATCTAATTACCTTCATCGCTAAATCCAACAATTCATTAGGGACTCTTTGATTCGCTCCTTCCTGCAACGAAAATGTACGAAATAAAAAGAACACGGTCTAAAAGTAAACACTTGTTTTTTCGACCAACCAAAAATTTATTGAATAAAATAATAAGATGTATTTTCTCTTTTTAATTTTGTAGTTTTCACGCAAAACCTTAACTCGTTATTTCAGTAGCTTTGTAATATTGGAGATTTCACGAAAAAAAATATTGGTGAGAATAATAAATTTTTAATTATTTTTGCGTAAAACGAAGAAACACGGCTGCAAAATAGAAAAAAAAGGTTCGTTAATTCTGGGAAAAAGTCAAAATTAACTTCATAATCCACAACGATTATTTTACTCGAAGTGTGATGCTATTAAAGTATGCTTATATTAACCAATCAGAACACAGATGAATGCATCGAACATCATTGTTTCCTTTTCGCACCTTATCATACTATACAACATCTGTTAACGGAAAAAACGATACGCGTCAGTGACGTCATTGACGAGATAATTGAATATCGCAAAACGGAACAAAACTGATAAGCTTTATCGAGGTGTTACGACTTCATCCAACGATGTTGAGATCTTATTCGAGAACTGCAAAACTGACTTATTAACCAGTGTAGATAGCATAAAATTAGAAAGTCTTAAACGCGACAAAAACACAGTAAATAAAAGACGGCGGCAAAAACAACGACGAGGACGATGGTAACTATAGCAACGAAAATGATGACGACGAGAGAACTGCGACCTATTTTCAAGTGTGAAAATGAACCAATCACAATAGACAACAACGAAAAACACCCAAATGGATTTACAACAAATTTTTAACAACAAAAATCTCGCTATCATATTTTAAAAAAATGTTATCACTGCTCGTCATAATTTTTCACAAATAAAAAACACTCGTGACAATTCTTTTTTTCCTCTGTTTCGATCTAGTTGTTAAAATCCCAGCTAACCGAGAGATTTTGTGTCTATGTGGAATAAATTGGAACAAATTTGACCAACATTCGGTCCGTATTTTATTTATTTCCGCCTACCCCCTCCTCTTTCCTTTACAACAACAATAGCATAGGTGGTTTTTAATGAAATATTGAAGTGCGAAATAAATTTAACACATTACTCCATCACGTGGTCAAAAAACAAAAATAGCAAGCATATGGAAAAACTCTGCAAACTAACAACTGACCACCTCTTCTTCACAACTATCTTCTCATTCAATTTTGCTTTCCTTCGAAAAAAAAAATGTGAAGAAAGAAATAGACGAGTTGGTAAGTAGACTTTTGCTTAACTTATTACTTACTAAGTTTTGTTGACCCTCGATAATGATAAATTCATGTTCTTGTGAAAAAAATTTTTAGTAGTAAATTTTCCAGCACTGGTTACTCTTAAATAGAAATTTAAATTTCATAAAAAGAAAATAGTACAAAACAGTTCTCGTGAGATTCGCATATTGTCGTGTCCAGACCTAATTTTCATTGGTTCCCTTGATGACGTCAGAATTACACATCATCAAATTCTGTATGACGTCCTCAAGTCATACAGAATTTAATTTTTTATCGCCAGTATTAAATATACAGTCGAAAACACGAATTATTAAGAATAAGCCTCGACACAAAACACTATCTAGATCAATAAGGCGACGTTAAACAAGATAAAACTTTATGTTTATGAAAAAGAATTACACACACAGTGAAAAGTATTTACAAAATGATAAAAAAATTTATCATGTATATACAAAAAAGAGAAAAACATCTCTCTCTAGACAGCCATCAGTATTCACTAGAAGAAACAATTTAAATTATCTTTGTTTGAATCTAAAATATGTATGCAATTATAATTAGTTTTGTTTCGACGAAATCCCAATACTGTGACAGACATGCACGAGGTTTATTATTTACAAAACGAAAACTGCGCGGAGTTTGTATAATTCTACTTGTTATTCGAAATAGTTATGCTTGTTTGTCGAAATAGTTGCATCTGCTCGTCGAAACAGATGCAGTTGCTACAACAATTGTAGTTACCTATCGAAACAATTACGTTTGTGTCGAAACAGTTACGTTTGTGTGTCGAAACAGTTACGTTTGTGTGTCGAAACAGTTACGTTTGTGTGTCGAAACAGTTACGCGGGTAGTAAATACTGATTTAATTTTCGGTATTTTGTTTTTGCGTGGAAATAATTGGTCTGTTTACAAAATTATGCCATCGCATATCATGACGAACATTCTACGACTTTCTGGAAAAAAACGCGATAAAAAAGCTTACGGTAGCGTGCAACAACACCACTTGATGTAATCATACGTGCTACTTTATTATGTTTTAGATGAACGAAATAAAAAAGAACGAACTGGATATAACAAATAGGAACACGAAGTAACTTTAGTGAGTATGACCTGCGTCTACATATGGCCACACGTGAGTGGAAATTTCGGTCAAATTGCACTCGTTATTCTTACCTGTGTTGCTATGACAATTTCTATACCTGGCAACATCTTAACCGGTTTCGTTGTCATTCGAAACGAAATGTTACGAAACGAACCCGCGTATCTATTGATCTGCTCAGTGTGTTTAGCAGATATTATCGTGTCTGCGATAACTCAACCATTCTTTATCGCTACCATGCTTTTGGGAACGCGGAAATCGTGCAACCTTGATAATACGTACTTCTCCTTTGCCTGGGTCTCTTCAGTATCATCAGCACTCGGCGTAATAACAATCACATTCGATCGCTACCTTTACATCGTTCATCCTCTACACTACCGAACATACATGACACAACGGCGCGCCATTATGATGATAACCGTTGTATGGGCGACCGCCATTTTGTTTGGCACGCTTCCTCTGTTATGGCACAACTCCTTGGTACTTCACACAATCACACTAGTTGTGCTCGTTGTGATATCTGTTTTCATGGCCTACACTTACGGGCGAGTATACATTAAACTGAGGACTACCAAGGAACCACCAACACTTAATACTGCGTCGAAAAAGCGGAAATCAAAAAGCCAGAATCAAGCCACTCGAACAGTTTTACTTGTCGTTTTGGCATTTTTTGGATGCTGGTATCCATGGAGTATCATAAGTTTCGTGATCGCTCTACACGATGCTATGCCAGGCTTGCAGTCGTACGCAGTTAATTCGTATGTGCTAAAGTTACATTGGATCTCGCTTACTTTTGGCTACTTTAACAGCGCTCTCAATGTTTTCATTTACAGTCGAAAAAATACAGTGCTGCGTTCCGCGATAGCAAAATACTTGCGCTGCAACAGCGTTCGAGCAGAATCGAATCTCGCCGAACACAAGTCTCCGAAAAAAGACGATACGACGAAGCCGCGCGCGGCTAGTGCGTTTAGCATATTTCTTAAAGACAAGAACACAAAACAAACCAATCGGAGAGACAAAAGAGACATAGTGGTGATCAATGATATACATTGTGCCACTCAAATCGTTGAGTTTACGTCACGAATGGCGAAATCTCAAATCAACCAGATGCCGGCGATAGATCTTAGAAAGAAGGAAACATACGTATGGCCGACAAAAATGAGGACATATAATTATAAAAATAAACGACGTTCTGAGACAATGATCACAATCTTGTCTCTAAGTTAGAATATAGTTTCATTGTACACACCGAGCATGGAATTATACGTGAAAAGGTGGGGTGAACAGAGTGTATGAAATCTTTACGCACTTGAGTCTTTACACAGAGAAATAAAATATATATAAACGAACAACACTTACCAAGTTTCTCACTAGATCAGCACCAAAATGAGTATCTTGCGCTGTGATTAGCGTGTATGCAATACCCTTACCACCTAGATTGAAATAGCAAATACGATTGTTTTTATCTAAAATCAGCCGCCCTCACTTTCTAAAACAAGAATGTCTGAACTTTTAACTAACAAAATTTTATGTAGTTTTTAGTTGATTTGACCATTCTCGTACTAACCTGCTAACCCCAGCTAATCAGGAATATTACAACAACAAAATAATTGGGTTAAGGGTAGCTTATATTCACAAAATTCTTATGCTAAGAAAAATTCACCAAGTTTTTCCGTATCTCAGGTTTTCGCTTGACAAACATTTTTACCATGTTGTTTAGCACTAAGCATGAGAACGGAACGGAACAACAAAATAATTGGGTTAAGGGTAGCTTATATTCACAAAATTCTTATATTAAGAAAAATTCACCAAGTTTTTCCGATCTCAGGTTTTCGCTTGACAAAAATTTTTACCATGTTGTTTAGCACTAAGCATGAGAACGGAGGAGAAAAATGCTCGTAACCGATTAACATTTAGACATAATACAATCCTTTGCGCATGCGCACATACCTGCTCTTCCTGTCCTTCCAATCCTATGGGTATGCGTGGTAATGTCTCTTGCAACGTCATAGTTGACCACAGTTTTTATAGATGGAATGTCCAGACCACGTGCTAATAAAACATAGAAATACCTGTAGGAATGGTACCCCAACGAAGTCACATACTTCAGGGCACAAGAAGAACACTAATAGAAAAATTGGTTTTCTGAAGCCAATTAGGTCCTTAAAATCACAGTCCTGCTTACCGTTCCAATTTAAAAGAAAGGCATTTATTTTCGTGCACCTTTTCAAAAAAGAGCTATGGGCTATCACGACACACACCCACTGTAAAAAGCAATTTTGGCACTCCAATTGGCTTAAATTGCTGGACGGGGGTGTGCATAACAAATAATGTACGGTTATAATGGATTTTTTAGTTCAGATCGTGATTAAAGAAAACCCCTGGTTTAAACGTAACAATCTGTTTTTCTGGGGATACAATTGATACACACATAAAATGAGAAAGATAATAGCGATATTAACTTGTATCAATTTACGTGCGGTATTAATTTTCGCACAGATTATGGACGCGAAAATTATTCCTGCGCGGAATAGGCCTTTTAGCGCGAAACAAGAAAATGTGGTTATTCCCGTGAAAGATGTATAAAAAGGCCTAACAAGTGGAAGTGGTGAATCCTGAATGAGTGTGAAAGATGAATGAATCGATTTTTATGTCAGCCATCGATCTGGATCTCTTTTTTTCATGAATTTTATATTTAGAAGACGTTTGTGTTACATGAAAAGAAAAGAAAAACATTATATTTCTTACATTATATATCTTAAATATTTTATTTCGTTCTTTCTAACTAAGTCTAAGGTGCGCGAAAATTAACACCGCGCGAGAATTAATACAGTTAAAATTTATTAAGTTTTTACAGAAAGGTAAACCAATGGAAACTTCACGTTGACAGAAGTTCTTACACCAGATGATAAAATTTCTCCAATTTACTTAGGATTTACCCTGATTACTAGGCAAATTTATTAAGACTAAAATACTGGCTACACAGATCAAAATATGACGTCATACCTGCAACATCAGTGGCCACTAAGATTGGAAACTCTCTGTTTTTAAATTTCTTTAATATATCGTTTCGCTCAAACTGATCAAAATCACCATGAATAAGACCCACTAAAACAAGAGAAAATACGTTTTATGAGAAGAAGGAAAATACTTTTGAAGGATATAACATAACATAGCGAAATCAATACACATTTCTTTATAAGAAAGTCATCATTCTGGCTGAGGCTAGGTGGGCTTATTTGAGAATTGAGCCTGATATTGTTATCGTGTTCTTAACTGTACATAATTCATTAACTGTATGTGAAAAAAACGAAATCTTTCCTATTACTGAAAAGAAATCAAAGAAACGTCTCATTGTCAACATTGATGGTTACATCTTTTGTGACATCAAACTTTTGTTTTTTTTTTGATTTAAAAGAACTTTGTAAACAATAGACCGGCTCCTTTTTTGGTTTAAAAAGAGGAATAACTATTTTCCTGACATTTTGTATGAAACTAAACGAAATGCACCTACGTTGATGTCCGTTCTCTTTTAAATTCTTTGCAACTTCTTCACTGTTGGTTTTCTTTGTAACGAAGATTAAAACACTTCCTCCTGTAAAGACAAGTTGACTTCATAAGGGGAGTCCCTGATAGAGACTTTACGACATAAGAACTTGAACTATCTGTAATGCGGCGTTGTCAATGACTTTCATTAAACCCGTTATATAAAAAAGGCGCCGAAAAATTGATTAAGAAAAATTAAAAGAAAGCAAGAACGTAAAATGAAAATCAAAACAATACGGCTACTGTGAAAATTAAACTTATATTTATATATATTTATATATTGCGTGCTTTTATCAGTAGTATTTTTATATGACATTTCTACTTCATTAAAATATTCTTCGCTTTACACACAAAATTCATAATGGTTCTCTTCCAGTCGAAGGGAGAACGACAACTTTGTTTTGGGGGAGGATTATCTTGATCTGCACATGCGCATTAAAAAATATTATTCCCTACGTCGTAGACGACACAAAAACAAAAACAACAACAACAAATAAACAGCAATAATAACAACAACAACAACAACAACAACAACAACAATAACAACAACAACAACAAATAAACAGCAATAATAACAACAACAACAACAACAACAACAACAAATAAACAGCAATAATAACAACAACAACAACAACAATAACAACAACAACAACAACAACAACAACAACAACAACAAATAAACAGCAATAATAACAACAACAACAACAACAACAACAACAACAACAACAACAACAGCAGCATCAATAACATTTACCTGAAGTAAATTCAACAACATGACTAAGCAGCCACGTCCACTTTTCGTGTCCGTTCCTCATCACTTCCACGGCTTGTACAACATCCTCATTCGCCTATGTTAAGAAAATTACCTCACATGTAAAAAAATCTTTAAGCATAATAGGAATGTGATCAGCTTCTACCTGTGTTCCAATAGAGTTCTCAAACATTCATGATCTTAAACAGAGTTGGATCTTAATCTTACAATCACCCTATCCATCTAAGTTCTTAGAATTTTTTAAGCACTATTTGTGAAATAAAAAACGTGCAAAGATTTCCACTTAGAGTTTATTGCAATTATTCCCTTCACGAGAAGTGTGCCAAAAAACTACCGGTAAAAAGAGTTGCAGCACCAAACACTTTCAGTCAGATTTTTACACTAGAAACTAATTCAGTTGAACATGGTCATCAGAATAAAAAAAAAGGAACAATTTAAAAATAGTAAAAATAAATTGTTTTCTGAGGAATGGCCTGTTTGTGCTTCATGCTAAGGAGTTCAGTAATTTGTGCATGAAACCAAGATAAAGTTACAACACCTATTCAAGTAGGTTGCTAGAGAATACTTTTATTTTCTTTATATTACACAAATCTCAATCTTAAGCTTAATCCTACCCCCAAAGACCGTATCTTCCCCTACTTCAGTCACTTCTCCTCTGCCATATTAGAATGTTTTTTTTGTTTAAACGTCTTTCGGATTTACTTTGATCTTGACGTTATTACGTTACTCAGGGGTGCGCTACTTATATTAAAGGGTCGAGCTCGAGCTATAGGGTTTTACAGCCCTGCTAACGTTTCCAGCCGCATAATTTTAGATGGAGCAACAAATCCAACATCAAAATACAAAATTTTAACAATCTTTATATATAAAAAAATCTCCCCTATTACATCCCCTATTAAAATTTAGATGATTTTGCGGACAAGCAACGCAATGACGTCAAAATAACTTTGATGTTTGCCGCTTTATGCAGGATGCGGATTTGCATGCAAGTAGCTTGTTTAACCTTGCTTAACTTAGTACTCCCTCATAAATGTAAACCAGGCAAAAAGAGATATATTTTCTTAACGATATCAATGCTAAATGAGTATTTTGAGATTACATTGCACATCCGCTAATTCGGATGGTATTAATTCGAACATCCACCATTTCGAACTTTGACGTACGTCGAATCAAATATCTACTTAAACAATCCTCTCAACATTAAAAAATATTTTTAAAAAAACCCTGCTGAAGCATACACAAAAGCACGCCACATAGCATTACAAACCTCTCCAAGTTCTCCCACGACTATACGAACTGGATCGGATAAAACATCCCGACAAAGCCACTCAATCTTTTTTTTCATGGTTGCACTAAAAAGTAAACCTAAAATTGAAAACAAACAAATTAGGCTGTTCTAACCAACAGTCTAATCTTCACAAACAAACAATCGTCTAGTCTAAACAACAATATAAATAACAATATATTTTGCAGGCTAGATAGAACAAGACGAAGTAGTTGCATTATGAGAAATACTAGCTACATAGATGAGATTTGGCAAGCTTTTATTCCAAAATAACGATAATACACTGTGAATTGCAAATATTTCAATCCTCACTCTCGCTCTGACTCAAAACTACATTTGGCAAAACAAATATCCAACCTGGAGAAAGAATGACTCTTTTTTAACACTTACTTTTGCATTTTCTAGAACACCAATATTATTATCTTTTAGTTGTAAAAACCTGGGCTCAATATATGAAGTTTATTTGAAAACTAATTTTTCGAGGATAAACTTTCCCTAAAACTTTGAGATAACAAGAGAACCAATGCAGTTGTAACACTCGTCCCAAAAAGAACCTGGATATCTTCAAAAAGTAAATGCACTGCAAATTTTTTTTTAAAAAAATCGCAAGGTCGTTTTTTTTAACATAGTTGAAAATAGTTATACATTCTCCAGGATGGATGTATGCGAAATAAATAAAATATCTCTGATATTTTATTTATTTCACTTTCAGTATCTCTGTAATTTCATTTATAAGAAATTAAACCTACATTGGCGATCCGGTCTAACATTGGTTGCAATTGAACGAACTTGTGGCTCTAAAGTGAAGTTAAAAGAATTAAAAATATATTAGTTTGTCCTTCTGACTGACATAAACCTTTTAAAGCACAAAACAAAACTAAAATGAGAGTTTTGGCAGGGTCATTTACGTGCGAGAACACACTTCAAAGTATTTCTGGTGGTGCACACAATACAAAATCAAGTCGAAAGTGAAAAAAAAAGAAACTGAACGAGATGTCGATATTTTATGAACCAATCTACTTTTAAAAATTATAGAAAATATTAGAAGAAAGTTTGCAAAAAGTGGTTGACAATGAAGACGAAATCATACAATTTCCTTTACAAAGCACGCAAAAATTAAAAAATAAATGGCAGTTACCAAAACCCATATCAAACATCCGGTCAGCTTCATCAAACACTAGATATGACACTCTAAGAAAATTGGTCGCCTTTGCTTTGATTAAATCAATTAGTCGCCCCTGAAAGATGGTATAAAAAAAACGAGTAATTATCACTGAAAAATATGCACATACATCCTTAAGAAAATGAAATCTTAAAAAAAGGTAAGTAAATTCACCACTACACTTACTGGAGTACAGACAGCTATTTCAGCACCTTGTTGGAGTGTCTTTGTTTGTTCCCATTTGCTCCCTCCACCATAGCATGCAACAGACTAAAATTAACAAGAATTTTTTCCATCTGAAGTAATAACTTTCTTGACAAAAATACATCTTTATCAGAAAGTATAGTTTTTTTATTGCTGCTGGAGATGTAGAGAAGTTTGTCTCAAGAATAATTTTTTCCCCATATTTGCAGAATTTTTTTCACAAAATGAATACTCCTTCTTATGCATTTTAAATTCAAATTGTAGTTTAAATGGATAGTTTGGTTATTAATAGATCATATTCGTATCCCATCAAATAAGGCAACATGACTTTTTTGAAAATCCATTTCATCTTCAAGATGAAAAAATGAATACAACTAGAAAAGACATACCCGTAAATTATAACATTTCCCAAATCGTTTACATTCTGAGTGAATTTGCTGACACAGCTCACGAGTTGGTGCACATATAAGTGCTATTGGACCATCTCCTGGTTTTAATTCTGCTTGTGCCATTACATGGACTAACATTGGCCACACAAATGCAGCCGTCTTTCCACTGCCAGTTTTGGCTATGCCAATGATATCTCGACCACTCAGTGCAACAGGTACCGCCTGTACAAAAAAATGCATGCTGTAGCAATTGACCAAAGTAAATGCATGTTGCAAATGAATATATAGTGGAGCTTTGCAAGGAATGTGATAAAAATCAACCAAAATTTTGACTTCTTCTCTCTTCAAACACGCAGGTGTGGTACGAAATAGCATTCCAGCATCTAACAATCCTACTATGCTCTTAATATAAAGCAATAGCATCAAGATTGTGCATTAAATAAAAATAATTGTTCTCAAATAATTTTTTGGGCATACAAGGTTCTTAATCACCAGTAAACATCATAAAATTAAAAAAAAGGTATGTAACAGATTTTTTTAAGCAACTTTATTATATATATATAATTGAACTTTTTAAAAAAAAAATTCAAATTTTATCTACCTGAGCTTGAATGGGAGTAGGTGTTGAATATTCAGATTTCCGTATAACACCCATCAGATGTGAATCGAAACCAAAATGAGCAAAACTTATAGCTGGTCTCACTGGTCCAAAACCGCTCACCTACATTAAAACAGTTTTATAAAATATATTTCAACAAGTTGTGCAAACTGATTAAGCAACCATAGGATGTATTTCCAAAAAGTCTATTTACAATGAAAAGTGAAGCCACCTATATTTTTCTCAAAGTTCGTTGACCATCATATTAAAGCTTTAAACAGAAATGCAAGATGTGGTGCATACGTGAATACTTTCATCATTCTGTTGTTCGCAGAGATAATAAAACAAATGTTGTATTTGCCTTATTGGTTATTTCTAATTTGATTGCATCACATAAAATTGTTTTCCTTGCTGCAAACTAGTTGACAACTAAACTCGATCTCCAAAGGGAGATATTTTTTTTACATGGAAGAATTTTATCCCCACAAAACACGGCAATATTAGTGTCAAAATCATAAACACTTAATGACGAACAAATTTCTAAATATCAATTAGTCTGTAGTTTGTGGGTACAAAAAATCATCAGCACCTTAATACTAATTTTACGTCTCAACTCTGTAACTGATGCTTCAGGCAATGTACTTATTTCCATATGTTCCTCGTAGAAATTTCTTTCAAAAGATGGATAATCAATCTGTAAAAAAAACATGTGGAAAATGAAGTTACATAATTAATTTTTAGATGCAGGTTGAAATAGTGGGTAAATACCTCAAAGTGATCCACTGGAGGCAATGGCACAATAATCTATAAATAAAATTCCAAATATTAAAAACACAAAACAAATATACATCTGTCATAAATGTAAATGCAAATTTGCAGAATTAGATAGAACAATATATACAGAAAGATCTTCAAGAAAAATTAATACCTACAAAAAATAAGGAAAAGTCAATAATTCTTGTGATAAAGGATGAAAAAACACAATTTTATTCCTACGGATAAATAATGCTAACTTAATGAACAGCTGCTAGTTGATAAGCCCATGAACACAAAGTTTTGGTCTGGCAAAGTTTTGGTCTGCGGGAGCTATTTTGACCAAGATTAATTTGAGCTATTAATATAAGACATATACATTTGGACCTGTGATTTATAAAAAAATTGATATAAAGAAGTTGGTAAACTGAATGAAAATATTTGTTACCTTTGACCTCTCTGGTGCGATAGGATTTCCATCACTATCGTACTCAATCTCGTCTTCATCTTCAGGATAGGGTATAAGTGGAATATCTTTACGAGCATTAAAATATGATTCCTGGTCATCCTCCTCATCAAATGCCATGTGCTTTTCATTATTCTTCCTAAAAATATATTTACCTTCAGACTGAGCACAGATTATGCATACATTATTGCAGTGCATAGCATTGAAAATCAATGTGCTGTAATAACTACATAGTGGAGTGAAGGCATTTAAGATAAAAAAAATCCGTATGATTTCATATAAAAATACACTACTAAAAAGGCTGCAGTTAGGTAATAATAATTCGTTCACAATCAAACACATAAATGACTCCGAAAACAGTAAATGATAATGCTTTAAACTTTGTTATTAAGATTTTTTATAAAAAAAATGGATAAAAAATATGTTTATTCTCATTGCAAAAGCCTAAAATAACAAAATTGTATCATGAAATATACAACAAGAAAGATAACTAGTTAAAAGAATTAATGTGTCAATAGAATAACTTTTAGAATAAAAATCTCCAAATAAAATAATAAAAATAAAGCACACTTAGCACAAAGATTTTTCCTTTGTGTTTCACGATGAAAGAACTAATACCTGTTCCAGATACCATATTTGACCTATTTAGTACCCTTGTCAGTTTTTTTAAGCCCCTTCCTAATAACACCCACACTAAAAGCTAAAAAATGAATTAAACACCCATTTCGTATTAAACACACTCCCCCCTTTAGTTAGAATTTTTAACACAAAACAAAGTGCCCGATTTTCAATTTCCAATGCGACATAATATATTCTGTGTGGAAGACAAAAACAAACCATCAAATTTGATTGATGCTGACCAATTGAGTCACAAAGAAATGACCATTGGTTAGGATGTTTTACTTAGTTCTATCAACTGAGATTTGGAAAGAAATTAAGAAACGTGATTCAGGTTCTTTTTGAATTTTTGTAACTAACACCCCTAAGTTTAAAAAAATAATTAACACCCAGAGTGTTACATATCAAATACAGTAGCACACAAATAATACATGGCACATTCGGAAAAATGTAATTTTAGAGAATAAAAACTTACCGAGATGATTTTAACTCAGCTTCCTCTTTCTCCAGGGTTTCCTAAAATCATCAGCAATCAATATAAGGTTGTATAAAACAAAAGTAAACAGAGGATGATTGAAAGTAAACTAGACAAGTATAATTACACTAGCTTGTCTTGAGTATGTTGTTTTAGAAGATTTATTGTGCATTTACGCAATACTTTTATCACAAAAACATGTATTACCCAGAATACAACGGAACCTAAAAAGTATACTTATACAAAATATATAGTGTAAATTTTTTTCCTGATTTTACATAAACTACATTAATCCACAAGTAGCCAATGATTTCAAAAAACGAGAACCGATAAATTTTATTAAAAGTACTCATTTCTGGAATATATAATGAAGATATATTAGATTTCATATGCAAGTTCCACTAACATTCAAAATTTGATGATTAAATTTCAATATCAGGTTTTAAAAGCTAATCTGTTAATCAAATGACGCCTGACGATTGAATAAGGAAGGAATCATATACACACCTAATGGAGATCTATAACACAATTAAAAAATGCTGTGTTCGGAAGAATTGAAACTATGCTGGAATTTAGGGAATAGTTTATAGTCAGACAGACTGAAGCAACAGGCTTGAAATCAGACCTCAATTCTACTAAGTTGAAAAGACATAATGTATACTTATGTTTAGTAAGTGCTCTTATCACTTAAGTTTTCGCCAAATTTTTGTTTGGTTAATTATCACACTTTGAAAGAATTGGATAAAGAAACAGCATTTTCCTATCAGGCTAAGTAATCAAGTAATAGATATTTACATTTGAATATTTATAGGTTTTTAAAGGGCTTTTTATTATTACTTTTAATTTTTTTTAATTCTGACTAATCAGACGCTATGTATAATTTTCCCTCTCTAAAGCCACATAACTTAATGGCTATATTATTCAGATAGACTTAATGACTTTATGAATGAGAAATAGTGGTCATATATATTATGCCCATATAAGGGATGATTTTACATTAATAAAGAGATATGGAAATATAATGCCAAGAGAACTAAAACATTTCGCAAAAAAGCAACAAAGAAAATCCTAGAAACTGCAAGATTTTTTAATTTGACAGTTGCTAAAAAGACTTGACATACAGGAAATTTTTGAAAATAATAATCCCTGTTCAGAAGAGATATGTAACGTTTTTTAACAACATATTCAGAAAGCGTAAACAATAAAAACTGATGAATGAAGCACATACAGGAAATTTTTGAAAATAATAATCCCTGTTCAGAAGAGATATGTATGTAACGTTTTTTAACAACATATTCAGAAAGCGTAAACAATAAAAACTGATGAATGAAGCACATACAGGGGATTTTTGAAAATAATAATCCCTGTTCAGAAGAGATATGTATGTAACATTTTTTAAAAACATATTCAGAAAGCGTAAACAATAAAAACTGATGAATGAAGCACATACAGGAAATTTTTGAAAATAATAATCCCTGTTCAGAAGAGATATGTATGTAACATTTTTTAAAAACATATTCAGAAAGCATAAACAATAAAAACTGATGAATGAAGCACATACAGGAAATTTTTGAAAATAATAATCCCTGTTCAGAAGAGATATGTATGTAACGTTTTTTAACAACATATTCAGAAAGCGTAAACAATAAAAACTGATGAATGAAGCACATACAAGGGATTTTTGAAAATAATAATCCCTGTTCAGAAGAGATATGTATGTAACATTTTTTAAAAACATATTCAGAAAGCGTAAACAATAAAAACTGATGAATGAAGCACATACAGGAAATTTTTGAAAATAATAATCCTTGTTCAGAAGAGATATGTATGTAACGTTTTTTAACAACATATTCAGAAAGCGTAAACAATAAAAACTGATGAATGAAGCACATAGAGGAATGTTTTTAAAAAATAAGCCCTGTTCAGAAGAGACATGTATGTAACATTTTTAACTCATTATTAGAAAACGTAAACAATAAAAACTGATGAATGAAGCACATAGAGGAATGTTTTAAAAAAATAAGCCCTGTTCAGAAGAGACATGTATGTAACATTTTTTAACTCATTATTAGAAAACGTAAACAATAAAAACATGAATGAAGCACATAGAGGAATGTTTTAAAAAAATAAGCCCTGTTAAGAAGAGATATGTATGTAACGTTTTTTAACAACATATTCAGAAAGTGTAAACAATTAAAAACTGATGAATAAAGTATTTTACCTCCACACCTGCCATAAATTTATCAAGTTCATCTTCATCGCTGGATTCCTCAACTTTTCGTTGTGGTTCAGGACTGTCAGCACCTTTCTGGTACATACAATCATCATCTATAGTTGCCTTTTTAGGTGGTGGAACATTGATTGGTCTTGTTGGCATCACTTCGTCATCAACATCCCAACGACTAAAAAAACAATCTTAGTAAAACCAATATGTTAGAGGTATCTGTCTTCATGTATAGGTTATCAATATTTTTAAATTCATTTAAGTAACTAACCAGACACATAATGAGTAGTGGCATGAACAATAAAAGTCTTAAAGCAAAGCGTTATTCATAATTAAGGTTGTCTTCTTTGCACTTTACACTACAAGCAGCAAATGCATTTAAGAAAAAACGTATCTTGCTAAAAAATAATCATACGTTTTCTTTCTTTTTTTCTTTGGCTTCACTGGTTCAGGCTCAGACTCCTCGGTTGTAGGATTCAAAGGATCATATAAATCATCCTCGGTGAAATTAGCACCAGATGCTTGTAAATATTTCTTTTCACTGTCATCGGTACGAAATTTTGGCAAAGATGATTCAGAAGAAGAAACGAATTGCTGAAATGGTGCAGCTTTCCTTGAATCTGCAGAATCTTTCTTCAAAGAAAACCCAGAAAAACCGAGTGGTTTAAATTTATTATCTTTACGATTCATTTTTAAAACTAAAAGTAAACAATTATAACATAAAGAAAGCAGCTAACAGAAATCGTTGTTGTCGGTCAATCTGCTAACACATCTGGTATTGAAGTAATAGATTTCACAGACGTAATGTACAACAGGGCTTGATAAATTCAAAATCTTGGTACATCTTATTGTGTACATTGTATGTTACTTATAGGTGAATGTGTACCTATTTTCATGCGCCTCAAAACCTTTTAGGCAATGCTTGTATGCCATTTATGCACCAACTGTGCACCTCAATATCAGTTGTGTTAATTTTATTTGTAATAAAACGTTTACAATCCGTTTTAAAAATGCAAAATACATGTTTCAATCAGGTTATATCTGGTTTATCAACTTTGAGAGGACAAGAGAAGGTATAGGATCAAAAATAAATAGACATCTATTTGACAATTGAACTTCAAAGCAGCATGGAATTGACAATAATTGATTTACACAGATTCACCCATGTTGTGCAATGTGCATGACAGGTGCCAACTTATATACAAGTGTGTACCTAATTCTTGAAGCCCTGATCATTCCTTTCTAAACAGTCAAGATCTTGCTGTTTCACTGCCCATGTGTAACTACCGTACAACACAAGGCTTTTACAGATGTCTCAAACAACCTATACCTTTTACTACATATAAGTTGCTTAAAATGTTGTCACCTAGTGTGACGTGATTTAAAATACTAAACGTCAAATTTTTGTACTGTGCATTACTACAGGTTAAAAAGGACAGGTCATTAAAAAATACTATAAAGTTTACGCCAAGTGTAAGTAAACATTTTAACAATTTTCTAGTCATTTACTGGCTTAATTATAGTCAGATGAGGTAAACATTCCGCACTTTTTTGAAATTTTCTAATTTCTTCTGCGTCATTTTTTCTACTTACGATTCATGGTATTGTATGAATTCCTTATTGAATTCTTGCACCAGCATCATCAAATTTACCTCATTACTATCATGCCAGCCCTTGATATAGACCTTTATGTTGCGCGGAATATTTGAAATTAAAATATGCATCATTTCCGCAACCGTTTTTAATCATTCCACACTCTCGGTAAAATGCGGAATGGTTAAAAAAAATGCAGAATTTTTAGAATATGCTATATCGCACGTTTATTTTAATCATTCTGCATATCTATTTAAACAGAAGCAACAGTGTCCTTACACAGGAGCATTTAATGTTTCTATATATAGATAGAAAATACGTTTTTTCAATGACCGCACAATATAAATGATCAAAACAACCAGGAAAACAACCAAGACAGAAGAAAACAACAGTGTTTTAGGTACTTCATTCAACAATAAAAGTCACATCGTCGGTTTGCAATGTCGTACACACAAATGCATCATAAATCTTCTGCCGGTCAATTTTCTTCGCACTTTCAAAGGCTTTCCGCACTTCAGAACTTCATTTTTGGCGGCTTTACCTTATCAAGGAACGCTTCTTGAAAGCTTTTGATGCTGCTAGTTGGGGTTGACATTACTTCAGCAGGGGCAAGTTCCCATTTTGGCTTCCAAGTAAACCCAGACGGCGCAGCAAACTGGTACGGTCCTATTTCGGGTATCAAATAGTCATAACTTCAGCACTACAGAAGAAGAAGAACCTGGCAACATTGCAAGTTGTGTTGGCGTTCGTTCTGCAGCTGTAGCATGAGATGAAGTTGGTGTGTGTAATGGTGTTGATACTTGCACAGGTGTTGAGACGTGGGGAAATAATGTAATTTGTGCAGGTGTTGATGATGGTTCTTCTGCCAACGTGTCTTGCGAATCTGGTTCCCTAAGGAGAACATTTACAATAAAGAACTCTGATACATTAACAGTAACAAAAGATGAAAATGGACTTACCCATTTAACAGTGCTCCAGTTCAAAGGTGCTCCAGACTGCTTCCAGACTTCGTACTTTCGCAGAAGTCTTGGGTCTAAACGATCATTTGGGTACTTTTTGGATCGACAGGTTAAATACCTAAGTGTAAAATAATCAAAATACAGTATTGTAGAAATGGAAGTTTATTTTAAAGGCGAGATCTAAACCAGAGATTACAGTAATGAAATTTGAAATATTGTAACCTGTTGCCACAAAACCACTGATGGCATTTTCAGACTTCATCCCAGTCGTGCAAATACCACAAAGTTCGTTAACAAACTCCGACTTCGTTAACGAATTTTTTATCCCATGCTCATTGATGCGCTGATGTAAACGCTTTTCCCATAAGTGTTTAAGAAGCCTGAAACAAGACACATCCAAGGGTTGCATTACGTCGGTAACGTGCAGAGGAAATTTCAACAGTACGATATTTTCCTCAATCGCCTGTCGTAATACTTGGATGGACACATGTGTTAATTGGCCATCAGGCAAAAGGAGCAATGGTCTGTCCGTTACAAAATTTACGAAATAGTCGAACCATTCCGCGAATGTGTCTGTTTCCATCCACCCTAACAGAAAAAAATCAAATTTTATTTTACATTCAATTGGGTAAGAACTCTCGATATTACGAACCTGTGATATAATGAACTTCCGATATACCGAACTAAATTCTGCCCCTCCTCCTTAAGAAACTCTTATAATACCCTTCGATACTCGCCATTTTACAAGCCTTTTTGCCCTTTCCTTTAGGTTCGTGATATCGAGACAGCACTGTAATATCATTGCATACCGTTTTCGTATTTCCCGTAGTACGTATTTGGAAGGGCTTTATCTTCGAACCAAGATTGCTGCATGTTTTTGCCTTTGAAGACAATCATTGGATTCAGGACGACTCCTGAAGCACTGCACACTGCGAGTACAGTAATATTTTCGCGACCAGCCCCGAAGCGAAGTTTTGTAGCCCGTTGACCCTAGAATTAATACAATTAATTATTTTTAAACAATAAAGTCAGAATTTGTTTTAAAAGAAGAGTCCACTACGTACTTTAACCGACTTTTCCTTGCGATGGATCAGTAAGGAAACCGGACTCGTCGCATTCCAAATACGGTCGCAGTCCAAATACGGTCGCAGTCCAAATACGGCTAGCATCGAGATCTGGAAGTGTTCTTAATATCTAATACGGAAAGGTAAGTAAACATATAATACTGGAAATCCAAGGAGATGGCTTTACAATGTAACTTCGAAATTAAGGCAATGTTAATAGGTCATGCGGCAGACGGTATATACCCAGGGAATTCCATGAGACGCGTGTGATCGCACGCACACACGCCCACACACGCGCAACAGCTATTGAGGCGTGCGATTCATTGCACGCACTAATTATGCTCTTTACTCGCGTGAAAAGAAAAAAAATAACGAAGGAATTATAAGAAGTTGATTTTCTACAGCATAGTTAATGTCGCCGCTTAAGGCTATGCTTAAAGCATTTAACTATTAAAAACTGTATTTGAAAAATCAATCGTCTAACATCGATAGCTTCAACTGTATCATTAAAAACAGTTTATAACCACTTGTGGTTAAATTAAATTATTTTTAAAAACGTTAATTAAATGCCGTGTTTTTTTCTTCCGTGTAAAATGTTTGTAAATTAAATGATATGTTTTTTTCTGCCTGTGTGGAATTAAATGTGTGTTGAACATTTTATTTTAAAATTCTTAACTGTATAAAAGAACATAACATGAAATTTTTAAATCTTTTTTTTTTCTTTCTTGTCGAGGAGAAGAAAAAATGTGCGAAAATGATAATGTTTTCATTCATTTTTCTTTGCATAAAATTTAATTGTTGCCACCAGCTCTTGAGGGACCGGTTTTATTTTTACAATATGAACACCTGTGACTTTAAATAAACCTTCTGCATTCTCATTGGGTTTTTTATTAAATAAATTTCATTTGAGACAATCTGAGACCAAAAATTTATTTTAAAACTTTATTTGTTAAAAACACGCACAAAATAATGACTTCAACGACAAAAGGAAATAAAGTTGAACTTTCTATACTTTCGATCGTTGAGGGAAATCAGGAATTATTGATAGGGAAATTCAAGTTATTGATGGCAAACAGTACGTCACAAAGGTTTGCACTTAAAAGTAGCTCGTTCTACCGTGGATCAGTAAAAAAATCGATTGAAGCATTTTTTTCTGGAACTAATTCTGTTACTAAATTTCAAGTAGATCGTCATATAAGCACTGAGGCACACAAACGAGGAATTGAATTAGAAAGTTTACTTCCTAGTGCTGTAAGTAAGATTTCCATTATTATTAAATATAATCAAGATACAACCTCGTTCTTGCGAATTTTTAGAACAAATTTGTCGTTGTTGTTGTTGTCCCAAACCCAAGAGTGCCAGGGACGAGGTTGATGTAACGGAAATTACTGATTTTTTATATATTTAATTCCAGGAACGATTGTCCGCCGTGCCGTCTGGTTCCAAGCAGCCAAAGATATCAGTTTCAATACGGTCATCAGCTAACCAGTGCTATCGTAGAATGATGGTGTGTGCATACGAGCTTGCCATGAACCCAACCTTGCCACTGAAGACATTTAAATTAATCATAAACTGCCAACGCAAAAATGGAGTGTCTCTTATTCAAGGCAAGTTTTAAAGTTACATATTTGTTCTAACGTCGTTCTTAATAATATTGAGACTGCGAGCTTTGTAAAACAGGACTGGGGACAAGGTTGCATTTTTTATAAGAAATACAAAATGAAGAAATGTTTCTTAAATCTTATTTTTGTATAATATAATTTTATTTATAGGAAGAGATGACAGTCGAGCAGCGAAGGAATTTATTAGAAATATATTGAAGGCTGTAATTGAGAAATGCGAAGGCTTGATCGCAAGCAACCCATTCTTTTCTGTCCTTAGTGACGGTTCTCAGGCTAAGAAAACAAAAGAGGATAAAGAGTTATTACTTGTGCGTACTGTAAATAACGGTGGACCAGTTTATTTACAGCTTGATCTTTTGAACATGTCGGAGTATGGTGGTACGGACGCTGACTCTATCAAAAATGCAATGGATGGAGTGTTCGATGAGGAACGTGGCGAAGTCTCAATAACATCCGAGGACTATCGAAAAAAAATGATAAGTGCAACAGCGGACGGTGCAAGAGTCAACATGGGAGCACATAAAGGTGTCCTAACCCAGATGGCTGAATCTCATCAGTGGCTTTTAAAAATTCATTGTGTAAATCACCACATCGAGTTAGCAGCTAAGAGTGTGGTGACAGATTCTGTTTTTGCAGAAGTAGAGCAATTTTATTTATCCATCTATTTCTTTTTACGCAACTCGGGCGTTTTAAAAGCGAATGAGGGCATGCGGCAGAAAGTGCAAACGTCAATTGCAAAGAGCTTCCTAAGATTTCTTGGCCACAAACGTGACGGAATCAAGAACTTTCTCTTTAATTGGCCTGTATTCTTGCTGACGTGCGAGAGTGCGGTATCATTCACTGGAGGTCGAAGCTACCAGAACTTGACAAAAGCTAAAATTAGAGGTTTTTTGCACAAGTTTCAGGACTATCGCATACTTTGCCTAACTGCAGCTTACTTGGATCTATTGAAAAAAGCCACCCCGTTATCCAAAGTCTTCGAGTGTGAATCCATTATGCCCTTCGACGTAAGCCCTGCAGTAAATGTAGCCAAACTAGAGCTGCAGGATTTGGCAGATACTGCAGGTACGGACGAGGAAATGATGGATTCAAATATCGCGAACTATCGTGTTATTGAAGAAACCGACTTTGGAGAAAAATATATCGCTGTCGAAAGAATTGTTAAAGGCGACATGAGAAAAAAACCTGCCTCACGTCAAGCGATACAGCTTAAGATAACAGGCATTAAAAATGCGAACGAAGCCACCAGAGAAGATTCATCTCGAGCCAAAAAGCGTGTAGCATTAGAACTAATCGAAGTTCTTGACCAACGCTTCGCTGACTTTGATGCTTCTATCTTTAAAGATATGCAGTGGATGGATATCTTGTCTTGGTCAAATGAAATTAATTTTGGAGACAACCAAGTTATTGCTCTATCTACGCATTCTGATGTACCATTGAATCAGGCAGGCTTCAACATTGATTGTGTATTAAAGGAGTGGAAATCTTGCAGGCGCTACATAAAGGCAAACTTTACCGATCTCGGAACAAAAAATGCGATTGTTTGGCGTCATATCATCATGCAAGGAGCAATTTCCAAATATTTGTTTACTCCTTTCGATGGTCATGTCAATATCAGTGTCAAATTCAACTGTTGAAAGATGCTTCAGCATTTTGACAATGATGATGACTGACCGCAGGCTTCGGTTATTGCATGAAGCAATGCGGGATGTCAGAATAAAATGCAACGACAAACTATGGTCAGATCGAGAACGCAACGAAATTACCGATAGAGCAGTCAAACTTCTGCTTTCAAAATAGCGTACTACACAAATTGACAACCCTACGAAGCGACCATTGCCAGCTGATGATGCAGAATACACGCCAATTACCAACGACGGCGAAGACAGTTAAGATGAAATTGATTTTGATTTGGAAGATGTTGTTTTGTAATTATTTTGTACTACGTAACAGATAAACTTTTTCGGAAATGTCATTTTCTTGTTTTACTTTTAAAAATCTAAAAAACAACTTTAAATCTAAAAAACAACTTTTTAAACTATTTCAAACAATCCGTCCCCCAAAAGCTAACAAACAAAACTTGAAACCTCAATAAATAAAAAATGACTCCCGGTTTTACCATTGTTATAGATAGTAGATAACCTACGGAGAAAATATAACCTTGGGAACAAGGTTGGGGGTAAATAGAACTACAAACAAAATGGCAGACCATTGCAGTGAGTGCAACGTGTGGCACGTGTCAGCGTCTCTTTGTTCCCTGTTAAATTTAATTATATGGTATTTACTTATTATAAATTACTTCCTACAACGAACCAAGGTGTTTTGTTAATATCTTTAGCACTTTTACACCACTTAAAGAACACTCACGGGACTGATAAGAGTGAAATAAACCAGAAAAAAAAATCGGAAAAAAACGCATGCGCAAATTTTCTAAAATAGATTTACGCGTGCAGCATGCATGTTGTTCTCTTCGTGGATCGTAGTATGCAAAAAGATCACCGTAGATCGTTTAAATTACTTAAAAGGGGTATCGTAGAAAGCCGAAAAGATCGCTGTGGAACGTTTAAAAATCCTGAAAACGGGATCGTAGAGAGCGAAAAGATCGCTGTGGAATGTTTAAAAATTATGAAAACCGGATTTGTACTTTTGTACTCCCGAGTATAGTTAGAGTAAGGGATAAAAAAGCCGAAAATCGAATTTCTTATTTAATGACTCTGTTTTTGCGATCCCAAGTACAATGAGAGTAGGAAATAAAAAAAAGCCGAAAATTTTATTTATCATTTAATAACCCCTGTTTTTGTACTCTCGACTATAGTTAGAGTATATAACAAAGCAAGTAATTAAATTTCTATTATAATGACTTGTTTTTGCACTCCCGAGTACAATGAGAGTAAGAAATGGTTAAAAAACCCGCGATCGATGGTTACAAACAAGACATTGTTAAAGCTTTTTGTTGGAAGTTTTATCCAACCAACATGGCTGCACCTGGTGCATGGAGAGACTGTCAATTTGATGAATTTATACGACGTAGCAGCAGAACAAAGAAAAATTATAAAACATGCATGTTACAGTCATAAAACTCTTTCAGTTAATAACTTTTTTGTACGTATATTTTTAGATGTAAATATTTTTTATTTTTAGATTTTTTAAAAAAATATATCATTAAACATTAAACTGTTTCTTTTATAAACAAAATCCCTCACATTATTTTGTTTCTTCGATCTTAAAACATCCCCACAAAAACAAAAAGATAACAAGCTTTGTGACGTCCTGTTTCTACGGCGATATTTTAAAATTATACAGATTGTTGTCTGAGTTATAAAGCAATGTTTGTTGAAAAATATTCAGAAAGCAAAGTCTGCATGTGGCAATTGATCACCATGACTGTAATTAGATATCATACTGACTCTGTGCTTGCGAAAGAACATGCTGGAAGTGATTTCATATAACGAAAGTAGCGAAAGCATTTAAAGAAGTAAGAGACGGAAAAGTTGAACTTTAAAATTAATTTTGTTAATTTTTTTTTAATTTAAAAAGAGCAACTAAATTAAAAATAAAATAAAATGGTGAATTAAAATTAATGTCTTATGTTTTTCTTTAATATAACTCGCGAGTAACATGATATATTTTTTTACAGATTTACTTGCGAGTAGATTAATTATTGCGTACTTGCGTTATTAAAAAGATTACTCTCATTTATTTTACTCGCACTCGCATTGTACTCTCACTCTGAACTATTTTACTTGGGGGAGTTGGGGGAGCAATTAATGGCTCCGCTAGTTTTTTATTTCTCAAAATTAGGCGAGTCTTTGCGTAAACAAGAGCAATCGTTCTTGAAAGGTCTGGGGTCAATGCAACGACAACGGCAATCAGCAATCTAAGACTCTATTTCAAATGTTCATAACAGGGTGCTGAGTCCTGCGCCTGCCACTTGGTTCACATGTTGTTGTTTATAGTCCCTTCTGAAAATGAAAGTTACGCACATTTTGATGGAAGTTTATCTGGTTTATCAACGATGAAGACAAGAGAAGATACAGGATGATGAATAAATAAAAATCTGATTTAACGATTGAACTTTGTAAGATTTACTTCCATTTTAAAAGTAACATGAAATTGACAACGTCGACTTTTACGTGCACGTTAAACAAAGTTTATGTGCACGGTAGGTGCATGCTTACGAGCCCTACCCGATTTCCGTCTGAAGCAATAAAATGATGATAAACAAACATTTACATATAGTTGGCCTTAATAATTAGGAACAAAACACATTAACAACAGCTGATCTGTTTACTGCAGCCCCTAGGAACCAAGATACACTTGTTAACACATTAGGAATAAAAAGATGGTACTGGCTGTTTAGAGTGCTCCATTTACAAAATAAATAAGAACATATTAATTATCAACATTGAGAGAAAATTCAAGTCACTCACATTATCCAAATCGCATTGTTTATGGTTTTTAAACCTAATTTATACATATGTAAAAATAGTGTTTATTCGTTATGTTTAAAACTGCAATCCCATGACTTAAAAAAAGTTCTGCAAGTATTGTTGACATTTTAAGCTTATTACCAGGTTCCTTTGGCAATTTAGTTAGGTGCAAAAATTGAAGGTAACTTGACCTGACTTATAGGTTGGTTAAGAGAATCTAAGGTCTTTCACATATTAAATTTCTTTCTGTTTTTAAAACATTCTTACAGCGATCACTTTGTAAAGCACCTGTTATTTTTGTAGGTATATCGAGTTGTCATATACGTTGTCTAAGTTGTCATATAAGTTCATCTGGCAGGCAAGTTCGGCTCTTACAAAATTATGATTCCCAAATGAGTCCAACGCTATATTTTCGTAAAAAACAACAGCATTCCTGTCCCACATGGCACATAGTATATACTCCACACACATAGTAAGGGCTTAAAGCAAGATTCACTGGTCTGGAGGTCATTAAACATTGATCAGATTTTTAGTGTTGTTTTCTGGTTTTAAATAATTTTACTGCTCATTATTTTCATAATATTAATAATATTTAATCAATTTGAACATAATAAGAAACATTCCTTAAAACAACCAGGTTATATACATTAAGTTTGGCATAAACTGACACGTAACCTGGTGAACTTTCTTCTTTGGAGGGGATAGTTTCTGTAATAAGCAGAGGGTGACGTTCCTGTTTGAGCCAACTGCTAGCTTTCTTGCAAACGGTTTCAACGTTGATACAGTGTGTCTCGACTTTGCCAAAGCCTTTGATAAGGTGGACTTTAACATTGTCTTAGCAAAAATAAAAAGCATTGGCATACGTGGAAAAATCTATGAATGGCTAAGATCGTTTTTAACTAATCGAACACAATCACTTATTGTAGACGGTGAAAAATCAGATCCTGCTGCAGTCATATCCGGAATCCCCCAAGGTAGTGTTCTTGGGCCCCTCATATTCCTGATTTTGTTAGGGGACATAAATTCAGAAATTCTCAACTCAACACTTCGTAGCTTCGTTGATGATACGCGGTTATCTAAAGGGATCAAATCTGAAATTGATTCAACTAACCTTCAAAACGACCTGAGCTTGATTTACAACTGGGCCAAACAAAACAACATGTTCTTCAATAGTGAAAAATTTGAAGTGATCCAGTACACCATCGATAGCTCTCTTCCCAAACAAATCTACTTTTCATCAGACAACAAACAAATAGCTGAAAAGGAAAATGTTAAGGATCTAGGAGTAACTATGTCCAACAATGCATCCTTCAAAGTTCACATAGACAAAGTTATTTTGTCAAGCAGACACCAATCTGCATGGATCCTCCGTGTGTTCCAAACCCGCTCACCCGCACTCATGATCCGTCTCTGGAAGTCAATGGTTCTACCCATTCTCAAGTACTGCTCTCAACTGTGGACAATCTTAAATCTCTGCTCTAGAATCCATCCAATGGAGCTTCATTAGAAAGATCTCCGGTAGCTACCCTAAAGACTATTGGGGAACTTTAAAGTGGTTGAATCTCTATTCTTTACAGCGAAGACGTGAGAGATACCAGATCATCTATGTATGGAAAATAATCGTCAAACTTGTTCCAGATTTTGAAAGCGACCAGAAAGCTATAGAACACTATGTATCCCCTCGTCGAGGCAGACTATGCAAGCTCCCTCCCATCCTCACAAAAATTCCAAAATCACTTTAAACAAAAATGTATGGCAGCCTAAGTCATTTCGACCCCAGACTTTTTAATGCACTACCAAGACACCTGCGTGACCATTCTGGAGATGCTAACTCTTTCAAAAAACTTCTTGACAGATTCCTTGCAAGTATTCCCGATGAGCCCTCTCTTCCCGGCCACCCCAAAAAAGGAACCGCTGATTCAAACAATCTGATAGATATGTCAAAACAACTTTCTGCTGCTTCTTGTGTCTTACCTTCCAGGGCACTTGAAGCAGAAGTAGTCGCCGGCGTCCACGACGAAGACGAAGTCTAGAAGACTGAAAGATTATCAAAAGTATCAAAGGTAAGAAGGTGGTATGTAACCTAGGTAAAGTCGTCTTACGCAGCACAAAAAGTAAGTTTTACTGAAATGTTGGCGAACTATATGTGATGCTCTCTAGGAAAATCGACCACTTCTCTTTTCGTATTAAAAAATACGAAATACGGAAATTTCGTATTAAAAAATACGGATTTCGTATTTTAAAATACGCATATTTTTAAAATTACGAAATACGAATTTTCGTATTTTTAAAAATACGCAAAAAAAAATACGAAATACGAATTTCGTATTTTTTAAAAATAGAAAATACGAAATTCTATTTTTAAAGATATAGAACATACGAAATTCTATTCTATTCGAAATAGTTTAAAACTATTACGTGTATCAAATGAGTGGTTGAATAAACTGAATAAAAAAATTACTCAATTTTACAAGTTTGTTTTTAATAGGTTTTAAATTGGCTCATTCATTTCACAGGGACGTTTTCTCGTCATTTTAGAATGATATACGGCAACTTTAAAGCTTTGCAGGGACATTTTCTCGTAATTTTGGAATGAAATACGGCAACTTTAAAGCTTCGCAAGGACGTTTTCTCGTCATTTTAGAATAAAATACGGCAACTTTAAAGCTTCGCAGGGACGTTTTCTCGTCATTTTAGAATGATATACGGCAACTTTAAAGCTTCGCATTGACGTTTTCTCGTCATTTTAGAATACAATACGGCATCTTTAAAGCTTCGCAGTGACGTTTTCTCGTCATTTTAGAATACAATACGGCATCTTTAAAGCTTTGCAGGGACGTTTTCTCGTCATTTTAGAATGAAATACGGCAACTTTAGAGCTTCGCATTGACGTTTACTCGTCATTTTAGAATGAAATACGTCATCTTTAGAGCTTCTCAGAGACGTTTTCTCGTCATTTTAGAACGAAATATGGCAACTTTAGATCTTCGCATTGACGTTTTCTCGTCATTTTAGAATGAAATACGGCTAATTTAGAGGTTCGCAGGGACGTTTTCTCATCATTTTAGAATTAAATACGGCAACTTTAAAGCTTCGCAGAGACGTTTTCTCGTCATTTTAGAATGAAATACGGCATCTTCAGAGCTTCGCAGGGACGTTTTCTCGTCATTTTAGAATGAAATACGGCATCTTTAGAGCTTCGCAGGGACGTTTTCTCGTCATTTTAGAATGAAATACGGCAATTATAAAGCTTCGCAGAGACGTTTTCTCGTCATTTTAGAATGATATACGGCAACTTTAAAGCTTCGCAGAGACGTTTTCTCGTCATTTTAGAATGATATACGGCAACTTTAAAGCTTTGCAGGGACATTTTCTCGTTATTTCAGAATGAAATACGGCAACTTTAGAGGTTCGCAGGGACGTTTTCTCGTCATTTTAGAATGATATACGGCAACTTTAAAGCTTCGCATTGACGTTTTCTCGTCATTTTAGAATGATATACTGCAACTTTAAAGCTTTGCAGGGACATTTTCTCGTCATTTTAGAATGAAATACGGCAACTTTAGAGGTTCGCTGGGACGTTTTCTCGTCATTTTAGAATGAAATACGGCAACTTTAGAGCTTCGCAGGGACGTTTTCTCGTCATTTTAAAATGATATACGGCAACTTTAAAGCTTCGCAGTGACGTTTTCTCGTCATTTTAGAATACAATACGGCATCTTTAAAGCTTTGCAGGGACGTTTTCTCGTCATTTTAGAATGAAATACGGCAACTTTAGAGCTTCGCAGAGACGTTTTCTCGTCATTTTAGAATGAAATACGGCAACTTTAGAGCTTCGTATTGACGTTTACTCGTCATTTTAGAATGAAATACGGCATCTTTAGAGCTTCGCAGAGACGTTTTCTCGTCATTTTAGAATGAAATAAGGGAAACACCACGTTTCAAAATCATTTCAGAATAGTTTCAAAATTGTTTCAAAATCGTTTCAGAATAGTTTCAATTGTATCAAAAATGAAGCGATCCCGGAGACGATCTCTAACCAGCCATTACTTTTTTATGTCTTTGTATTTTAAATCTACAGCGTATTTTTAGAAATACGCGTATTTTTTAATACTAATTTCGTATTTTTAAAAATACGAAATTCGTATTTAAAAATACGAAATTCGTATTTAAAAATACGCGTATTTTTAAATACGAATTCCGTATTTTTTGAAAATACGAAATACGGTTTTTAAAAAAATACGCGTATTTTTAAATACGCAATTCGTATTTTTAAAAATACGAAATACGGAATTCTATTGTTTTAAAAATACGAATTAAAAATAGAAGCGGTCGATTTTCCTAGAGAGCATCACATATTACAGGGCTTGAAATCCGACCCTATTTCGGGCGAGTCTTTTTAGACTCGCATCAGTTATGATGCGCGAGTCCGCCGAGTCTAAAAAAACTCGCGTAAAAATAAGTTACGCGAGTTTAATTTTATATCCCTGTGGTCTAAGAGCTAGACCGTTACATCAGGGAAATTCCATGAGACGAGTGCGATCACACACGTACTCGCCCACAGAAGCAACTGCTAACAAGGCGTGTGATACATCGCACATGCTAAAATGTGCTTAAATAGCCGAAAATTTAACGAATAAATTTTAAAAAGTTGATTATCTAGAGCGTAGTTAAGTTGCCATCTACGGCAATGCAAGAAGCATTTAACTATTAAAAGCTCTATTTGAAAAATCAATCGTCGAACAACTTCAGCTTCAACTGTATCATTAAATACAGTTTATAACCACTTGTGGGTATATTAAACTATTTTTAAAAACGCTAAAATGTATTTAATTAAATGCCGTGTTTTGCCGTGGTTAAATTAAATGTTTGTTGAACGTTTTAATAATTATTTACGCATTTAAACTAATGTTTTTTTATTGCATATTATTTTATATATTTCTTATAAGTATAATAACTTTATTATAATCATATTTAATTTTATTTAGTAAAGGAATCATTAACAGTTAACAACACTATTAAACCAATTTTAAAAAAGCTAGTTCACTTTCCTGTTTATGTTCTAAAATTAGGGGGTAGCTAGAACATAAAAAACAAAGATATCTGCAAACATTATTTTTACGGGGTTTATCCGACCTGCGATCGCACGTGTCTACGGACATTGGCCTATGCTTGGTTTAAATGAAAGCTCCTTATTGCTTAAAATATACAACGAAAAGTAAGTAAAAAATGTACAATAGAATATCCTTGAAAAATCTAAATATTTAAGCTCAATTTTCTAAACTTTTAGCGCGAGTCCAAATGGACTCGCGTAGCCATGACTAACGCGAGTCTCGGAGCGAGTCGGACTCGCGGACTCGCGTCGGATTTCAAGCCCTGTATTACAATGTGACGTTATAGCTAACATATGAAAACTATAAGTGTCCTTGTTGTCCCAAGTCACGGCTGTTTCGCTACGGTCAAACCGCGGACAAAATTAAAACGGCTTCCACAATTTTTTTTGAAATTTTGTATTTTTATCATTTTTTAAGTTATTGAAACTTTCTTTGTATTGTTTTAATCTTACTGAAATAAAAAGTATTAAAACGATCTACTTTTCTCCTTTTTAAATATATAAATATGTTATATATACATAAGTTTAATTGATTTCGAGTTATTTCGTCGAACAAAACACACAAAATTAAAAAAAACATTATTTTTGCCGAAAGTATACCATCTTTCCAACCTCGTGGCAACGCCGCGCTACTAGCTACTTGAAAATTGGTATGGGGGGCCTGGAAACAAGGTTCTATCGGCCAGTACTGTGCACTGTTCGTCTCATAAACTATAAACTACTTAAATTTTAAGTTAAAGTCTTCTATAGGCGCTAAAAAAGAGGAGAAAAAGTTTCCAAAGTGGTGCACGGCAAGTGATTAGTGTGATCCCTTTTCTGTCTAATTAAATAAGTATCTAAACTTCTAAGGGAGTCATAGCGATGCCATTTAATGTTTTGTTAGTATGGTTTTTCCCAAAAAAATTACGGCGGCATGGTGTTTAACTTGGACTTGATTGCTTGACTCGGGAATCCTAGTTCGAAACCGGAATTTTTCGAAAATGTTGGAATAAGCGAGAAAATGGTGTCTTAGCAATTTTTTAGCTATAAAGTTTGGCAGAGCACGAGGTAAGGGACAAAACAGTAAACTACTTTATTTTGCAGGGATTTTATTATTATTTTTGTGCTATTAGAGCACCCTTAAGTTTAAGAAATTGTTTTACAGCTTGTAAAACTTTAAGCGTGGCTAATTGTTATCTTTTTTAATCTTGTTTCTCCTGTTTTATATTTTTCTGTAAAGAGTTAGCTATTTTTTGGTCCTACAGTTTTGCATTTTGCATCGTGTTCTGTAGCTAAGTAACTTAATACTTCTTTTTTATATTTAGTTAAGGCTTTGGTGGGCTTTCTCAAGATGAAATTGTTGAATTCAAAGATGTTTCTAGCTAGCTAGCTAGCTAGCTAATCTTGGCTTTATCACAAGATTGTGTGTATTTTATACAATTTATAAAGAAACACAAAATGATTGCTTTGTATATATATATATATAATAAATAAAATATTTATGCACAACTTGAGGTATTTTCTTCTAGCATGATAAACTAAAATGATGAAACCGTCGACTCTGAATGACGTTTTATTTAATATATAGATGTCACATATTTGGCCCGAAAAACCTTAGGACCAAAAGTGACCCTTTGGACAATTTCGGACAGACTAATATGTCATCTACATCATCTTTAATGGCCTTAGAATCCAAAGTAATGTTTTTTATTCAGTTAATAAACGAACTTTAAGCATACATTGAGGCTCTAAAGGCCGTTTTTTACATAGGTCTCACATTTGGCCCAAAAATAACCCTTTGGACAATTTCGGACAGTAATAAAATTAAGTAATTTTCATTCCAGATATTTAACCTAACCTGTGGACCATAAAAAACATGTTTCCTTAACTTTATTCCAGAGATATTGTGGAAGACATTCATCTAAATGATAATTTTTAAGTCATTTTTAGACATTTTGGCCTAAATTTACCAATTTCGGACAGGTGTCCGAAATTTTTTTTCTTTTAATAATATGGACAATTTATCTAAGATTATTATTTTTTACAGAATATAAAAATCTTATTTTGTTCTTGAGATATCCTGTTTTAACTGAGAGGGTAAATCGAATTATTTTTTCGTAGCATTTTTGTCCGCTTCGAAACAAACATCTATTAAAGATGATGTAGATGTAATATTTAACTGTCCGAAATTGTCCAAAGGGTCACTTTTGGTCCTAAGGGTTTTCGGGCCAAATATGTGACATCATACATTAAATAAAACGTCATTCAGAGTCGACATTCTAGTTTATCATGCTAGTAGAAAATATCTCAAGTTGTGCATAAATAGTTTATTTATTATATACATTATATATATACAAAGCAATCAATTTATGTTTCTTTATAAATTGTATAAAATAGCACCCAATCTTGTGATAAAGCCAAGATTAGCTAGCTAGCTAGCTAGCTAGCCATAAACATCTTTGATTTCAACAATTTCATCTTGAGAAAGGCCACCAAAGTCTTAACTAAATATAAAAAAGAAGTATTAAGTGACTTAGCTACAAAACACGATGCAAAATGCAAAACTGTAGGACCAAAAAAATAGCTACTCTTTACAGAAAAATACAAAACAGAAGAAAAAAGATTTAAAAAAATAACAATTAGCCACGTTTGAAGTTTTACAAGCTATAAAACAATTTCTTAAAATCAAGGGTGATCTTATAGCAAAAAAATAATATTAAAATCGCTGCAAAATAAAGTAGTTTACTGTTTTGTCACTTACCTCGTGCTCTGCCAAACTTTAGCTAGCTTCAAAATTGCTAAGACACTGTTGTCTCGCTTATTCCAACATTTTCGAAAAATCCCTGGTTTCGGACTAGGATTCCCGGGTCGAGCAATCAAGTCAAAAGTAAACACCGGGTTGCCGTAATTTTGCTGGGAAAATCCATACCTACCAAAACATTAAACGCCATCGCTGTGACTTGCTTAGAAGTTTGAATAATTATTTAATTAGACAGAAAAGGGATCACACTACATCAAATTGCCATGCACCACTTTGGAAACTTTTTCTCCTCTTTTTTAGCGCCTAAAGAAGACTTTAACTTAAAGTTTAAGTAGTTTATAGTTTGCGAGACGAACGGTGCACGGTACCGGCCGACAGAACCATGTTTCCAGGCCCCCCATACCAATTTTCAAGTCCGTAGCTAGTAGCGCGGCGCTGGCACAAGGTTGGAAAGATGGTATACTTTCGCCAAAAATGATGTTTTTTTTAGTTTTGTGTGTTTTGTTCGACGAAATAACTCGAAATTTATAACACACATGTATAACATATTTATATATTTAAAAAGGAGAAAAGTAGATCGTTTTAATACTTTTTAATTCAGTAAAATTAAAACAATACAAAAAAAGTTTCAATAACTTAAAAAATGATAAAAATACAAAATTTCAAAAAAAATTGTGGAAGCCATCTTAATTTTATCCGCGGTTTGACCGTAGCGAAACAGCCGTGCCATCGAGGGGGAGTATACATTGTAAAGTGTAAAGAGAAGAGGCACAAATATGTGAAAGCCAAAAACAATAGAATATAAATAAGGTATGCACGCTTTAGCTACCTTGCGTATTGGAACTATAGCTAGCCTATATAGCTATACATCACAATTGGTGAGTTGCACATGATAATCCAGCTTATGGTTGTTTATTTGTAGCAAAATTCAACGGTTCAATATTCAACGAATTATTTGGGTATGCAACGAACTATTTGGCTATTCAACAATATATTCAACGAAAAATATAGTTGTTTATTTGTAGCAAAATCCAATGACTCAATATTCAACAAAATTATTTCGGTACTCAACGACTTATTTAGGTGTTCAACGATATATTCAACGAAACTACTATTTTGGTATTCAACGACTTCAGTATTCAACGATTTATTTGGGCATTCGACGAACTTTGTTCACCGCAAATTTCAATGTTCAATGACTAATTTGCCGAATGCTAACTTTATTTATTTATTTATTTATTTATTGTATCTATTCAATTTAATTTGGCGCGTATTTCAGGCGTGTGTTCTTTGTCAGAGAAATAGCTCTGTGTTTCTCTATTTGGTTTGTGGTCCATGTTTAGAACTGCCAAACACGTACACCTGCTACAGTGAACCGTCTGAAGAATTTACGAACATATTGGGCAGTCATAAAGCAGTTTTTTCTTTTGATATTGTTTAACCTGTTTTGTATATTTACATTTTCATGGTTACTTTTAAAACTTTTGATCTTTTACTGGCATACTGAGTAACCTTAGATGCATTTACTGCTTGTCAATGTTGCAAGTCTTGAATTTTGTGAAGTTTTTATAGACATTAAGTACCCTCCAGCCACTGTATATTCTTTTGTTTGATTGTCTGTTTATTTGTTTTATGTTCATATTTTACTTTTTATTACAGATGTTGCAGATATCATTTTTTATGAAAATATTTTTTTAAAAGCAAACTGCTCTGATTCATTCTTACTCCTTCGTTGCCCCTTGGTGTAAAATACTTATTCTGAACCTAATTAATTAAATCTTTAATTTCGCTGAAATCAGTTATCGCAAAAGGACTTGCCAACTTCCCGAAAATTAGTTCTTGCTTAAATTAAATCCCTTGAAGTAACTGCAGTGGTAGCTTGGAAGCTATCTCTTATTTGCCGGGTTCTTTTGCCAGTCAGGAAAATCCTACATTTGCGGTATACTCCAATTGCGGTATAAAAATAATCTGAAAATTTTGTCCCGCAATTGCGGGTTATACGGGATTCGAATATCCCGCAATTGCGATATATATATCACTTGTTTTATTTTAAAAATGAAAACATGAAGCGTAGCCTGAGAAATCCGAAGAAAGATTTTTCAAAAAAATGTAAGTGCATTCTGCACTATGATACTGACATCAATGGCAATGGTTGCTACGATATTAGTTCTTCAAAAAGGTACAAAGCGAGCGTAATTAATGATTTCAAAGAAAAGAAGATATTTCCATTACGAGCGAAATATCTTTGTACAACTTGTTATGAGCGATACAGAAACGTAGATAAAACGATCGACATGCAAACCACCCAAAAAGAAATAGCTACTACGTCCGTAACTGCAAATGTTCAGGAAACTGTACCAACAGTAGAAACACCTGAACTTGCCAAAGAAAATTCAATCGCATACTTATTGCATAACCTCGTTGATAAGTTAGAAAACGAATCCGTAGAAACCTTGCTAAAAGGTAACGAGAACTTATGGGCGAATCTTATATTCTTAATCGGCAATAAAATTTGCAATAGGGAAATTTATAAAGACGGTGTAACGATATCAAAAAAATACAAAGATGTCAATTTCCTGATCCAACAAGATGTAGACCGATACATTAAAGAGCGGAATCGTTTGTTAGTTTTGTTTTTATGTGGAGTAACTGGCTTAGATATGTCCAACACGTCTACAGAGAAAAAGATGTCATTTATCAATACTGTTGAAATGTGTTATTATTTAAGAAATTTTCAACTTGTTCTTCCCTTTTCCTTTCTTGGGAACTTTATTCAGTCATCAATTTCCGGTTCTAAAGTTGTTTCGGTGATGAACGGAAAAACCTCTCCTGGCGGTTGTTATACCACCTTTAAAAACTGGCTATCTGAAAAAGGAGCGAAACCGCTAACTTGCATTGATGGACCAGTGGATTTATTTTTTGATAACATTGGCAAGTATATTGTAAAGAACTATCGGATTAGCATACTGAAAACGAAAAGTGCTGATATCATAACGACAGGGATCCAAATAGCACTGACGACGGAAGATCAAAACATACAGAAACGAATTGACTTGAAACCTAGCCGAAGTGCCGATGTTAAATCCTCACACAAATTGATGCTATTGGAGATCCAACGCGCCAATGAAGATTTTCGCAAGTTTCGTTTTTGTTTTGTAAAAGAACTTTTTGACTACGTTGTCATTGGGGACGAATATGACAGGAGCATTGACAATAACATTAAGGTAAATTACTTTGATATGTTTGTTTTAAAAAAGTATGGATTTTATATTTCTAACAAGTTGGTTATATTGCAATATTTGAAACTCATGATAATACACCTATATATTTTAATTTTAAGGAAATGTCAGTAAGACGAATCTGCACGAACGAAGCATGTGGAAAGAAATTTTCGACATTAAAACGAAAATGTGTCTGCGGAAGTGTTGTAGAAGGTGTTTCGAACAATCATACCCCAGTGATGAAGTGTGGAATTAATTTGTTGAAAGATGTTGACGTTGGTGCCAAAAAATGCGAACACAAGCCATTGATTCGTATGGTTGAATCGAATCGATCATGCTGAATCCGAACAGCTATAAAAATATAGAGTCGATATTGATGGAGATGAAAATCATAGCGGAAATCGGGAAAAGTCGACAATGGGTGTTTTTAGGATGTGATGGTCCTCCGTATTGCCTATCAGAACGTATTATTAACAGAGAGGTTGAAAGGTTTGATTTCGCTGCAATGGTACCGGGACTTGGGCATCTTCATATGAATCAACAAAAGACCTTGTTCAAAATTCTTGATGAAATTATGTTAGAGCCACTTGGAAAAGATGTTTTGAATTTCATTTCGCCAAACGCGTACCAATTTTTTATTAATGCAAAGGATACACACAAATCATGGCAAGCGGTCCAAGTCTTGTTATTGGGTACTACTCTTGAGCTTATTAGACAGTACAAACGTGACATTCTTCCGGAAAAAGGAAGCCCTTTTGAGTTTTTAGAATGGCTTAGTGTGCACGAAAATGCAACACTGAAAATGCTCGGGAACATTATTCTTACTTACGTATTGGCAATTTATTTATTTAAGCTTAGCGTTAGAAATAATGATTGTCAACTGATTACTGCAGCACGGTTGAAATTTGATGACCTATTTTATGCTTTTAACCATCCCATATACCGGGAGGTGGAATATCGTGATCTGAAAAACCGAGCTCTTTATCCAAAAGAGGTCAGGGTTCTGCGTGATAACAACATGTCATTTAGCGAGTCGACGGTATCTGCAAAGAGTCAAGGAGGTGATTTTATCCTGGAGGGGAAAGTTAAGCGACAAAAGCTACTTGCGCCAAAAGGACCTGTTAAAGCATCGACTTGGAAAATGATTGCTCGTTGTTTGGATGAGTTTGATGACATTTATTCAGTTTCGTGTGAGCGTCTTAAGTTGAAAACATGTGATGAGAGTAAGAGTATTGATTTACGGTCAGAGGTATCCAAGTGGCAATCAGTTTTGCGTTCTTCTTCCTTTTTAAGTAACGAAAATTTTACAAATTCGCCTAAAAATATTTACGGGGAGTTATTATCACCTGATATCGTTAACTTGGCAGAAAACGCACGCAAAAAGCGAACCAATATTTGGAAGCAAGTAGAAGAATCTGGTGATATTTGTAATTTAAAGGTAGACTATCTACGCGTTGTGCCTGAAAAGGATATTGATAATTTGCTTTACGTGGAATCTTATGAAGAAGATTGAAATAATAATATTAAACAATATTAGGAACTATACAACTAGAATTGTCATTTTTTTGCTGAAACTGTCTTTACCCCTTTTTTTTGCTGGCTGCTTTCGGTGGAGCAGGTGTATGTTCCTGACATGTCCACTTTACCGACTTTATATTACGTGACATTATCAGGCCCATACACTTATAATGCTGCCACCGGTCGCAGCCAGTGTGTTCGCAACCAATCCACGATGAGTCATATCGCTTGTCCCTGTCACTATCGTATTCGATACCGCAAAGTTGACATACATATTTGCCTCTTTTTTTTCTCGCCTTTGATGGCAAGTTTTCAGTCAAAAGTTCTATCGACGGCAATGGAGCAACAGCAGCCTGTGCACCTGAAATCGCTGCTCGGTCATTCAAAAGAACGGGCAGAGTTGCAAATTTTTTGACACAGCAATTGTCTTTGCCATAATCCTTAAAGACTTTTAGAAACACTTCGTCCCCAGTTGTCATTTTTAAGTCCTGCATTTTCCGTAGCAGCCCATTTGTGTTGTTGTAACGCGATTTTGCCCTAAAGGCGGAGTTTTTCTGATATTGGGTGCATCTTTTTCCACGTATCTTTACACTCGACAATTTCTTCTTGATTTCTTGCTGGTGCGTTGTTAATTTTCTTCGCTCTAGCTTTATTTCTCCTTTTTCGCTGTAAATAGTGATGTTGTTGACAGGTTCTTCTTCTTCTTCTTCTTCTTCTTCTTCTTCAATATTTTCAGCTTGAACCTGTTGCTGCTCATCAGGAACAGAAGTCCCATTTGAAATATTTGTATGAGTGTTTGTGGAGCGCTGCTGAGTTAAAAAAGTGAATGGTTGAATGGGCGAGGATGCATTAAAAAATGACGAATTATTAAAATTTGAAATTTCTAACGGGCCGCAATTTCCAATAATGCTTGTAATATCCTTTAACACCGGGAGACTTTCAGATGATTCGTTGGATAAATCCAAAGTTGGTTGAAAGGGATCCATTTTGTTGAGTTGATAAGCTATGAAAAAAGCAATTAATTAGCAATTTTTAAACAGGTTATTCCACTTGTGAACAGTAATGCAAATAAAAGAGACTTACTACGCAGTCGATCAAGTGTTATTTACCGCTCTAATGACTTCTCTAAGAACACTGAAACAATTTTTCTTAAATTTGTTATATATACATTAGGATTCGAATTTAGAACAGCTGCATTAAAAATCGAACGTCCAAGATTTCTACTAAGATCATAAGTTTAAGATTTAAAAAATTATAATAACACCTGCCAGGGAATTGTAAACTTAAGTTTAACTTAAGACAAAAGTTTCTTTAAAAAATGTATATACTGAAATTGCAGGATATGTACCGCAATTGCAGTATACCGCAAATTCATATCCTGCAATTGCAGTATACAAACTTTATTCCCACAACGTTCACGCATAGTCTCTTATACTGCAATTGCAGTATACAAACGCGTAATACGTTTTTTTTTCCCGCAGGCAAGAATAAAGGTCATAGCCTGGAGCTCCCGATGACATATTTCACTGGATGCGATTTTTAGCCATCCGATGCGAAAACGAAAAAAGCCTTGTTGATGCAAGCCTTCTTGGGCAAGAGCAAAAAATTTTATACCACAATTGGAGTATACCGCAAATGTAGGATTTTCCTAACTGTTTGCCGGGTTTTTTTCTAGCGCCCTGGGGTAAAAAGGATGACCTGGGAAGACGCGGTTGTTCACTTATTTGAAATTAATAATCTCGTTTAGTATTACTGTTAAATCCCGTAAACAAGTCGTTGAATATCAAAATAATTTCGTTGCATATACCATTGAATAGCCAAATAAGTCGTTGAATACCGAAATAATTTCGTTGAATAGCCAAATAAGTCGTTGAATACCGAAATAATTTCGTTGAATAGCCAAATAGTTTGTTGCATACCCAAATAATTCGTTGAATATTGAACCGTTGAATTTTGCTACAAATAAACAACCATACCAGCTCTTCCAAGAGATGACAGCCATTTACAGCATAAGACCGCCTGTTCGTTTGCCGCAAAAATACCAGCTTTGAACATAAAATGCATTTTTTGTAGCTGTTTGGAATTCAATGCTGGTGCTGTTAACAAATTTCTTAAAATCGGCTATTTCAATGACCTAAGCACAGTGACCCTTCGTAACCCTGTGACCCCGGGCGTTTGTAGCGCAAGGCGCCATAAAATTTCGTACAACAAAAATTATGTTGTAACAATACTATCACAAGAAACCGTGCGAAAGCAGCAAAGATAAGAAAAAAGAAAAACGACGGAACACAGAGCTAACCATTCTTATATTAATAAAAAGTCCGCAAAAGCATGGAGAACAACAAAAACAAAAAGGCGATCTTTTAAATTACACGGCGAAACGATGACACCTTATAGATAGATAGATGTGCTTGTTTTATATGACCAGCCTCACAAATATCCCTGTCTATTATTTCCAGAAGGGGATATGGCTTAGATGGGGAGTACTAGAGTATTTAATGCTCATTTTGAGCTACGCAGATCGAATTAAGGTCTGCTCTACCAGACAACTCCGTGCAACATCCAACGGCCCACACAATGTGCCATCTCCCTAATTTCCATAACATGGCTTGGGTTAACCCAGGGCTATGGTAACATTCACTCTCCTATATTGATACGCCGCAAAGGGGAATTGAACCTCGGTCTCCCGCACAAAGCGCGAGAGTTATAACCACTACGGCGCCACAAACGAATATGATTAACAAAGTAGCAGCGCCGTGAAATTTACAACTTTATAGGTATTTTTTATCATCAAGCATCGCTATTTAAAAAGGCAAAGACATCTCTACGAAGAGAATTCTCAACTCCCATTCTTGACGCTAGAATTAAGCGAAGTAGTGGTAACTCGATATCCATAAATGCGTACAGAAGATCAACATATACATACCGATACAAACACTTTGAATCACCTTTTCAAAATTGTGACTAAGGAAGTGTTGTAAAAGCACATCAAAAAATCGTTAGTGATGCAGATGATGTGTGTTATTAAAATTGAGAGTACCATAAATTTACAAAGAACGAGAAGATAAATAGAAGAAACAAACAACAAAAGAATGCACAACTGTTCTTGTCTCCCTTTAAGTCCCCCAAAAATCTTCCGTAGTAGTAAAGGCTTTGTAGGACCCCCCCCCCCCCCCCACACACACACACAACTAACACAAGATGTGCTTTAGTACGCAACTGTCGCAGTCCTAGCTATGTCTATCTTTTAATTATTTGTAGGTGACACTAAAATTGACAGACAGTTTTATAAGAAACATATATTTTGATTTAAAATTACAAAAGTTTGATTTTTTAATAACTTGTACACTTCCATACTAAAAACTCAAAAGAACAGCAAGGCTCTGATAAATCTCTAAATATCAGGTAGTGAGTGTCCAAACAAAAAAATCAAGTTACATCTTTTATTAAGCACAAAAACGATTTTAGCATCTCTCTGTGAAGTAGTCGCAATTAATATCTGCGCTTCCTAATTTATGATAACTTGTTTCGACGACTTTCCTTGTTCGAAATATTGCGTCAGGTCTCCACAAAACCATAATTTTTCCATATTGTTATCATAGCCTTCTATATGGATATGATACAAACCCTAAAAATATACATGAAAATATTCAATTGTTATGTGGAAAAAAAACTTTATAGTCACCTGATTTTTACGAACCTTTGGGTTGTGCTAAGAGAAACCAAAATTCTGTTGAGGTAAAATTCAATCTTTACCGTCTTTACCATCTCAAATTGGCCACAGGACTTGGGAAATTTGGCGCAATACGGCATTAGGTGTAGGCTAGTTAACTAAGCTTTCTTCGAGGATATTAAATTTAGCTTCTCTCATACGAAAGCTTAGACGCAAACAAATGTCAGAGCAAATTCCTGAAATTACAATCAACCAATAAGCACAAAGTTGGCGTGGTCACATCTGACTCTCTTAAATTATCCAGGACTTCATTATATTTGTTTGGGTGAGTGGAGCCATTCGCGCTCAAAACAAATACGTAAACAAAGAACAATAGGATTAACCAATCAAAAAGCGCGGTCAGTATTCTTACCGCAGAAAAATCGTTCGACAACCAGCGTAACTTTTCCTACATTAACTATTCTGATTTCCTGGTGGTAAGACAAATTATGCTGGGTCTCCTGGCTAAATTAGGTGACAAAAATCAACATTTTGATGTATCTATTATGTCTAGCACGTTTTTTTTTGTTAACTTTGCCAAATTTTGTCGTAAACGAAGCAGTTTAGGTTACAAAAAATCATTATTTTGTTGTTGGCATGTCTGCGCAAAGACAAGAATTTTACTGAAGCGCTCACAACTTAGTGCGATTTCCCACTTTGGTTCAGATGACTTTGTTCTACATAGACAGCAACCTCGTCCCCACGGTCTTGTGGCCCCTGAGCCGTTATTACGGAGTTGCCAACAATTTTTGCTGCTATCAACTTCATCAACAAGGCAAAATGCCCTGGGAAAGAGGTTGCATAGACAGTTCACAAGTCCATTCTCGTCCCTAGAGCTCATTGAGATAAAACCTCGAGGTTTATTTCAAAAAGCTCTGGGGTCGAGAATGTTCACAATTCAATACCTACAAAATAGTTTTATTTTCTTTGTTTTTTTTTGATTACTATGTATTTTTCTCCTGATGACACATTGTTTAAGAATAAAAAAGTAAAACCATACAATGGAAATACGCCCACTGCGCTTACGCCCACTACAAATAGACGCCCTCTTTAAAAAAATACCACTTCAGAACTTAGTAGTGATTTTTATTTTATGTGGTTAGTCTCGTTAGTTTCACGAATAACAAGATAATAATAATAATTGTCAGTCCTCGTGTATCAGGATATCTTTAGAAGAAACCATCGCTGTTCCTGCTTCAAAATGATAATTGCTCCAAAGGACATCTCTTTACATAAACATACTCTTAAATATTACGTTATTATTGGCGGTTGTTATTCGTTAAACGTTAACCGCTTCTTTTGATAAAAAAACTTACATCAGTCAGCCATGATGGAATTGGAAACTTTAAAGTAGGAATATGCAAATGATAATTTTTATAATCCCCAGGTTGGATAGGACAGGTTCCGTTGAAACCAAAATCAAGAAACATCTCACATGGCATCGGATTGATACTAAAACAAACAAAGTTACCTCGTGTGAGGTCATTTTTTATAAGTTTTAAGATATTTACTTATTGTGTACACTTGCTTCTTCCGAAACGTTTAAATCAGTACGTTCTGGTTTGATCGTTCGCTTGGCTGTCCTATTAATAGACGTCTACAAAAGTACAATTACCTTATTTCACGAAGCCAACGCGACCATGTTTAAAATGGCCGTACGTAGCTTCAATCCGCATCCCCCGCAGATTAAATAATTTACTGACGTGCGATCAATGGGTTTTACAACAGCCAAATAACTAGTTACGCCTAACGCAGGAAAAGTATATTTTCAAATCCTGTAATTGGATGTCCAAGTTCCATGTACTCCTTGTTTAAATAATGTGTTACAAAAAAACACAAAATCTAAAGTAACGTGTGTGTTCGTATTCTTAAGTCTTTTAGCCACCTGAAGTCGGAATTTGTCGCTTATATCGCTATCTATCTGTGTGACACTCTACTTTGTTGCCTTTGACATCTATAATGAAATTTCCCAGTTCTCTTTTCTTTTTACCCCATTCTTATTACAGTCTTTCAAATTGGTTTCTTTCACATGGCTCATTTGTATGTAATAATTTAGGTACTAATTATATATTTCGTCTTGTTTATTATTTATTTTGTAAAACTAATATTTGGTATAATTGATTGGTTTAAGTTTCCCAGTTTATCTCTGCTTTTAATCTTTTTTTTCCTAGGTGTTTTTAATCTCTTTTTTACCCGACTTCTTATTTTTGACCAGTCCTTGATTCTCGTGTGTCCATCATACTTGGTTTTATCATCATTTATGTATATATATTTATATTTTAATATCTTTTTCTACATTTTAACTGGACACATATTTATAACAGCTTTTAGTTGACAAGTATATCCAGTATAAATGTTCGCTTAATAAAATAAAATATATTTTCAGTTCGCATTAATTTCATGGCTGATAGCATAAAGTTGCTTCTACTTCTAAAACAGTTTCCTTCGAACGAGGTACCACGTTTCTCTGCAAATACCACATTTTAGTCATTCCGTTGCCTTTTTTTTTACAATTTGATTATTATTATATATGCACTGAAACACTTTTATTATCCAATAAAACAACTAAATTATAAATAACCCCTGTATATCTTAATCAGATTGTTTAGAACACAAGGCGAAAAAATACCACAGAATACAGTCATCACCAAAGCAGAAACTTACCAAGTTCCAAGCTTTCCAATGCAGGGTAGTGTCCACCATTCCTTGCCGATACGTTTCTTCATTACATGCTTAACTTGAAATTCGCTGGGAAATGTTTCCTTAACTAATGCTCCACCTATTATATTAATTGGCTTCCCAAGAATGACAACCAATGGATCAGGAAAGGAGAAGTACATCAAAACTGGTACATTGTCATCTGTAAAATATAAAAAACCAAAAACAAGTAGCTTAAGGTAAAGACCGTACTTATCTCCTTATTATTACTATTTACCCAAAATAGCCCCTGCTTGTACTGTTACCAATAAGGGTCCTAGTGCATTTAAAGCCTTCATTTGCGCTACAGCAGCCGTGCAAGCAGAGTAGGTAAATGTCTAGTTGAGCTGTTACTCAGAGTAACAGCTCAACTAGACATTTACCTAACATATAAATCTTATTCGCATGCTGAACGCTAAGTAGAACAAGTCGATTCAGACTTTTATAGTTTCTGGCATGACTAGGCTAGAGATTGGCTCTACCACAAGGCCACCAGTCTGTTTACAGTATATTGTGATTGGTGCTGTAATGCTTTGATTTTTCCAAAAAGAAAGTTTACAGTGGTCTTTTTCTGACGCCGCATTAGCAAACAGAATAACTCTTCTAAGGATATATATAGTGCAATTTGTCTCAAACTTACCGCAATTTTTAAACTCAGCATTTTCGGCGTAGTGCAATCCACTACTGATGAAAAAAATGAAGATCCAAAGATGTCTCAAATTGAGCATATTTTCTTTTTGTTGCTTTACAATTGACAAAGTAGTGAAAAGTGTTATTTCCGTTCTGTTCGTTTAGCAACGAAGAGAAATATGGAAACACAAACAGTAAAAATTGTTTGTTCTCCGTATCATGTTTCAACAAAAAGCTAAAAATAATAATTTTCAATAATTATGGCTATCACACGCAGTGCTTGGCTGCTTAGAAATTTTTTTCATAGGTCAATGATTTTTACCCATATAAGGGAATATGTGATTTGACATCAATGGATCATAAAAATCTGGAAGCCAAGTAAAAACAAAACATTTAGAGTTGTATTTCATTTTTATTTGATCAGCTTGCTCAGCTATAATTTTCTGTGGTCACATGAGAAGTATTACTGCCGATCTTACTGTGTTTAGTTTATAAAATGTCAAATGTCAAATTATATCGGTCACTTTTTTCATGTTTGTATATTATTTATGTTTGTTCGTACGTAGGCAGGACACCGTTTTTTGTGTCATGTTAACATCACCCGTGTATTGTCACGTCAGTCATAAAAACAAACTGTGCTTGCATGACCTTAGTGTAAATTGTAACGTTTGTTTTATCGACTTTGCAGAAGGTCAATTAACTATCAATCATCACGATCACGCGACAAATATGTTGTGATATCATAACATCATTATGTTTTTTTATATAAATAGAATATTCATCATCTCAAAGAAATTCTTCAATTTTATTTTGGGAAAAAAACTTACGTAATAAGTAAGGAGTCAATCGAGTATGTACAGAGTGGCTGTCTGGAAGTCATCTGTTCAAACCACTACGAGTGGCAATAGGACTATTTTAAGTACAAAAACTTTCCAGGACAGAAACTTTTTGAATTTTGCGAACATAAATTTTCGCGAATCAATGCTATTAAAAATTTGTCGAGCATTTTAACTTTCGCGAATAACCAGCGTGAACATTAAATTTCGCGGATTGAAGGAAAATGTTCTGCCCACTTAAAGCAAAAACGATGTAAATTGTTTCTTTTTACTTCACATGAAATAGAATTGATTTCTTAGCTGGTGGTTGGTCAGTGGTCGCTGTGTCGTGCCTTGAATAAAGCTTTAAATGAATATTTCACAGATTCTTTATTGATTGCAATACTGATAAAACCTGGACAGGGTTTGGAAGAAAAAAACAAACAATAATGTCAACAAAAACAAAGATTTTCTTTAAAAATTTAAAATTTCATTTTTCTCTCTGTGCACATTGCACTTCAACGAGTCAGGTCGAACCATCATTTCAACGCGTGTGGTGTGATGTGAACGTGTGACGTTATCTTGAGTTTTCTGAGGTTAGCTATCTCAAGTAGAATATTGAGCGGCTCTCTTTGAAAGTCTTACAAGAAATTTATGTGATTCTTGAGCTAGAGGTTATTTGCTCTTCTCCGGTGTTGTTTTTTGATCGCACAATCGACGTAAAACACTTCCTCACTTCGGTTATTCTTGAGAACAATATACAAGTGTTACAGAAGGAGTTCAAACTAAGGGAATAATAAGATATAAACAATAATATGGTCAATGTTTTAGGATTGATGTCATCGTCAGCCATTATGGTAATGTAAAAATGAATATTCATATATATGGAGGAAAAGGAAAAATAAGATATTAAAATCAATGTGATTGTCCGGTTCACATATTTGCTGTAATGTGATTGGTTTGATGTTTTCTGTCTTTCTCGAACATTTTTCGTTAATTTCTTTACGTGGTACAGTAAATGGACTTGCATAATGACACCAGTTGAAATAATTGTCAAGCCAAGTCCAAAGATCATGTAAAATGAATTTCCTTTATAAAAATATTTCCTAGGAATATCTTGAAAAAAATTGTTGTAAATTTCTACACCTGCAAACATGATAAAGACAACAGAAGCTGGAATAATGAACCAAACCACACGAAGTGAAATGTTGTGCACAATGGTTAGATATCGATCGATAGCAAAAACCAAGGTCACACTTATTGAAATAAGTAAAGGGATTTTCCATAGACATACCAACATGGCGCATGCAAACTCGTTTGCAGTTAACCACTTGAATGAAAGATAAGCTCCTACTGAAATACCCCCAACACTCAAATCTGAAAGAGTTAGTGCCATAAGGAGTTTATTAGGCTTCCCTTTTGTTCTTTTTGCCTTATACAATCCAAGCAAAAACATCAAATTGATAGTAACGATACCAAACATAAGAATAACTGTTAATATTTGTTGAATCGTGTAGCCAGTATCTGTTAGTAACCAAGCATTGGCTGTGACAAAGCAATTCCTTTGGAGTCTGGACATATTTTTGTTCATTGTAGCAATACTGTCCAATTGTACTGGTAACCAAAGATTTTAGTGTGTGAGTTGAAACAACAAGAGATAGCTCTGAAAGAGAATTCTCTCTATTAAACGCTAGTATTAGTACATTTGTATAACGCCGGGAATCGGAATTTCCGTAAACCCGACATGGAAATCTAAATGGTTTAATTGGATAAGACAGGAAGGATGTAAAATATAAATGGCATTGTTATGTTTTAATGGTTTCTTTTATTATTTAGGATCAAAATCTTTAAAACTGTACCTATATTTAAGAATATTTTTTCCCTAAGAGTTGCAACAAGAAATAGCCCGCGTGATGAGTTTACATAAATAGATATGAAAATATAAAGGACATGTTTAATGACATGGAATAATTGTCCTTCGTCTCCTCTGTTACATAATTGGTTAAGAATAGGTCAGAATAAAGTTTGATCACTTTCACCTTAGATGACACGACATGTAGATAATGAGCAGAACTGCTCCTCACAATAACAAATTTTAATGGGACTTCCGGAATTATCCAATAATTTGTCTTTGATATCAGTATCATGAAAGAAGCTTTCAGTAAAATCTAGGGGATCCTAGAAACACTGCATTTCTTACATATAAGACCAACCTCGTTCCAGAGGTTCTTGTCTTTTTAACATTCGGGGCTGGCGACAAAGAAACTTGTTAGCCGCCAAGTAAGCGCTAGCGGCTCTGAAATCAGGAAACAAACCCTGGGGACGAGTATGATATAAGACTGAATGCCATAAAACGCTCTTGGCTGCGCTTTTTAACATTTTGGCATTGCTGCTAAATATGTATAATCTTCGTGATAAAAATAGCAACATTTTCGGAATATTAATTCTTCAAATACAGACGCTGGCAACCGGAAGCAATCTCTGATAATCTTTCCCAGATTCTAAACATTTGGAATTGCGGTCTAAAATTATGGAAATATTTCTTAATATCTTGTGAACAGGATAACAATACGAAGCAAACATACACTCCTTCTGACTTACTGTATTCGTAAATGATACAAAATACGACTATTTCTTCATAGAAGATGCAAGTCAAGTTACAACTAAATAAATCTGATGTGAGAAAAAAGTTTTGAATAGTACTGGGTTAATTCGTATTAGTAACGCTCTAATATTTTTTCAAACATTTCTTGAGGATAATTTGCTGATATTATAAATAGATTTCAAGATGTCAATACCGACTGGTAGCCTTGTGGTAGAGTATTTGCTTCCAGTGCGGGAGGTCTTAAGTTCGAATCCCGGCCGAGTCATGCCAAAGACTATAAAAGTGTGAATCAATCCTTTCTGCTTAACGTTCAGCATGAGAATAGGATTGATATCTTAGGCGGTAGTCTAGTTGAGCGGCTGTGTTGTGCTTGCACGCCTTCGGTAGCTCAAATGGGAGCTTTAGATGCACTAGAGCCCCCTTCGCAGGACCCTCGTTGATAGCAGTACCAATAGGAACTGAAGAGTTTATCCTGGGTAAACAATTTCAATAATAATAATAATAACAGATCAGACATGGATATAAAAAATGATTTATTGTTTGCGTCAATTTCATAACAAATGTTTCTTTTTTGGTAGTATTTTTTCTCCTTTATAAGTTGAAATTTCAACTTTGGTCGTCAAGCTTATAGATCTTGTTGTAAGCTTAAAGCAACAAAAACGTAAAATTGGTTTTATCAGAAAAAAAATCTAGTTCCTTTTCACCATATTTATTTTTGCAAAACACTTCGAGTAATATCAAGTAAACCTGTCGGAAATCTGCCCACCATACATATGTCGCATTTGCAATTTCGTGATTACATAACACGACTTTCTTCTCTCGCGTACATCATTAACATAGGGATGACATACGGGCGTTAAGGTTTTGATAGCATTGGACTTTTGCTCACAGTTTATATTCCATGTTTTCTATCGTCTTTAAACATCCGCCACACGCATAGGCAAATTATCAACGTTAAAGCTCCGCGTTGGTATTTGATCTATTAAATGACAAATGTCAGATTATAGGTCATTTTTTTTCTTTTTTCGTCTTTTAGTAAAATGTCGTAATTGTTTGTTCACACGTAGGTGCGGCGTGGCCATGTTAGCACGACCCAGTCCCCAGAGAGGAGACGAACACGCGCTCAAGAGAGAAGAACGTTATAACGTCAGTAGCAGCGCACATGTAAATATACGACATTTGTAACGTAATCTAAAAAATATATAATCTTTATTATATAAAAGCAATTTATACTGTGTATCGTGACATAGGCGCGACACTTGCTGATAGATTCGTTAAGAAAACAACGTCCAATACGCCGAAACAGAACTTAGAAGCCATTACTGATCGACATGATCAATGTGACATAAAATAAACACCAAATAAACTTCTTGACTCATCCTCGAATGCATTTAGGCTATCTATTCAATAAGGATTTTGAATACACGTGCCTATCAGGGAAGTGCATAAAACTGAGAAATTGTATTTGCCCCTTCTAGAAAAAACGAGGCCCAAAATCGTGACTCAACCACCCACACTACAAGTAAAAGAAAGTATAAGCTATTTAAAAAAAGACTATTTAAGAAACCCAGAATTTTTTTGCTCCTTCTTAAAATTGAACGAAAAAGAAATCTCTCAGAAATATTTAACTCCTTTGTAAGTTAAACCGTCGCAGCTTAGTGTTTATTGCTTAGTAGCTTAGTGGTTATAACTCCACTTTGTGCGGGAGAGCGGGGTTCGTTTTCCCTTGGCGGCGATTTAATATGGACGAGTGATTGTTAACATAGCCCCGGGTTAACCCAAGCCGTATGAGGGAAATTTGGGAGATGGCACACTGTGTGGGCCGTTGGATGTTGCACGGAGTTGTCTTGTGACCCTAATTGGACCTACGTAGCTCAAAATTAGCAGTAAATACTCTAGATCTCCCCATCTAAGCCATGGCCCCTCCTGGAAATAATAGACAGGGTATATCCCTCGATATTTGTGAGGCCAGCCATGTAAAATACGCACATCTATCTATCTATCTTGTAACAACCTAGGAAGATTTATATTCTCTCGGTAACAACAAACAATATGATTATCAACATAGCTTATCAAATTTGTAAAAACGTCAAATTATGTTGATCATCTAGTGACTCAAGAAAATTGGCTTGTTCCAGCATGGTTCCAGGTATCTGAAAGTTCTTCCTCCTCTCATTCAAAAAAAAGATTGCGTTTGATGCATCCAGAAATATTAAAAAATAAAATTACAATTTAATTGTAACTAATAGACTACAAGAAAATAATATTAATAAAATGAAATGTTAATAATTACAAGGCGTGCGAGAAATAAGAATTTATAACTCCATTTTTTTACCACTGTGGAAATCGACTTTTTCGCCATTATTGTCCACGCTTGCTGGTTTCTCTGCAAAATCAGGAATATCTGTAGACGCTGTTAAACAATCTATATGCAGAAAACAAAAACAATTAATTTTCCTAGACTGGATCCAGTCGGTATTAAAAGTTGTTTTTCTCAGTCTCAGTCAGTCAGCGAATTCGACCATCGCTACTGACAGCTACCATTTTTGTCTGACAGAAAGTATACCTATGCTTGTTGCCTACAGTTCTGGTGAATTTAATCTCGTTTCTATGGTTTTTTCCCACTTCCTGAGGGTGTGACTGACTTGAGACATGTTTTGATAGAAAATACTTGTAATGTATTTTCAATTAAATAAATAAGTCAATAAACATAAAAATAAAATAAAATAAAGTGGAATATACCATGTTGTTTTGGGTTCAAAACTCTTTCCGCACAAAGAAATTCTAACGGGTCATCTTTAGGTTTGTGTATGTACCAATCCATTATATCGTCCTCATATTCTTCAATCATTTGATTGCACTAAAAACGTGTTAAACTGAGTCACACATGATGCGATCTCGAATTGGTGAAAATCATGCCGTTTATAAGAGGAAATAAAATACGGTACAACCGGAATAGTGAACGGAAAAAAAAAACAAAAAAAAAACAAATGAACAAATGAACGAGCGAACAAATTGTTACCTGGAAATACATTCTGCTTATTTCAAACGTTGGATCCTCCACCATAGATTCAGGGGCATCTAACTTCAGTTTTAATCCACTTGTTCCCATCATATCTTCCAGCTGCTGTCTAAACATGCTTTTCACTAAACAAAAAAAGTAAATTCTCGATAAACTACCACTCTTGTTCCCTCGAAAAAAACTGTAATAAATTTATTTCATTGTATCTGTATGGTGGCACCTTCGTGAGTTCTCAAAATGAACTGTCATAATAATTGAAGAAGGCCAGGGAGGGCACTTTTTCTTTTCTGCAATTCGAACTCAACAAAAAATAAAGGGAAAACAATCTGGGGGCGAGATGTAATACATGTTTTTTTATAAGCTTGACATTTATAAGCATCCGTAGGCTAAATTTGGTCATTTTTAAGCATATGCTAAGCATTATGCAAAGCCTAAGAAAATATTGTGAAGCTTTTATGTGTTTTTTATGTCTGAATTAACCGGTATATAACATTTAAGTAACAGTAACATTTAAGTTGTAATTACCGACATTCAAAATTCAAATGCAATTTTTTTTCAAATATGCATATTTTAAGCCTGATCATGTATTTTTAATCAGCATATTCTGTTTGCCATTAAGCATAATCTAAGCATATTTTGAGCCTGAAAAAGTACTTTTCATAAGCATCCTTAAGCCTCATTTTAGAATTTTATTTGCTTATAAAAAAAAACATGTGACTGAGAAAGCTTCATAACGGCGCGACTTTTATTATGGCGGATATATAACATTGTAACGAGAAGTACATTGAATGAGCACAAAACAAGTGCTATAAAACTGAGCGTACCGAGCTCACTCTGATTTGTTAATTTTCTGACTACTATGTTAAAATCTGCTTCAATTTTCTCTACAAAAAAAATATTGGTTACCATACCTCCTTTTAAATATGGAAATTCAGGCCCAGCAATCGATCGATATTGTTCCACATTTTTACATACTTTTTCCAAAATGTCCATCAATCTTAACTCGCTAAAAATTTAGTTACATGGGCAATTAGTTATGGCAAATAGATTTCATTCATAAAGCTCCGCGTAATACATAAGTTCAAATTTAAATGTCAATTTTGTTTTTAATCAATACACAGAATCAAACATATTGAAGAAGTGACAGCGAGCGGGATTCCATCCGTGTTACCCAGAACTGACACCTGCAGACGAACCCACTATACTTCGTTCACCTATACACATTAAACGTTTCATGTAATTCTGCTCAAATGTATCGAAAGGTAGGAAGAGTTAGCTTTGTGTCCCCTTATCACGTGACATCTAGCCCTGTGTATGTGTTTGTAGTCAGTCAAAAGACAAAAAACTATCAAACTATTTGAGTCCCTATCAAAATAACCAGTCAATTTTAGTTCCTCTTTTGCACCTGCGACCCTCTTAGTAAACACAAACAAACAAACAAAAACAAACACGGAAATAACCACGCCCAGATTTCTACAGAAGCTTTGCTCAAACCGACAACAGTGTATGGTAGTGTAAAGTGCGCCTTTAACAACAGCAACAACGACAACAACAATGACGACAACAATGAGGACAATAACAACAACAGCAATAACAACAAAAATGAAGACGAAGACACGACGCCGATAACAACAACAAAAGAAGAACAACAACAACAACAACAACAACAACAACAAAAATACTAACGAAGTCTTGTAGTCAATTTTCTTTCCATTTCTTTCATCAATTTTTTCTTCTCCGTCCAGACGATTTGTTAGCCACAAGCTTTCTTTCACATCTTTAGTTTTGTTGACTTCGATAGATAATTCTTGTGCAAGCACACGACACACTGTTGACAAAAATTAAGTTACCAGAGTCAAGAAACGTCATGAAGGGCACAAAAACAAAAAACACTTATAATTCTTCCTCAAATAACCCAAGTAGGGGCGGATCCTGGTCAAAATATGTTAAGGCAAGACTGCAAAGTTCTATGTTCGTTTTCACAAGTAATTATATAGGCTATTTCGATATTGGAACAACGCATTTTGACAAATTTCTACTTTCAATCAAATGTGACTGAAAAACTGTCCGTCCTTGTTTCAACAATTTTGACCAGCTTGCTGTAGCCATCAAGAAGCGGCACCTTCTTGTCCGTTTTGCGAAGTGAACACTTGACATTCATTGAAGATATGACATTTATCAGTAAATAGAAAAGGATCCATTAAAAAGCTCTAGATTGATAGAAAAAATTCACCTTGGCATTTTGTAGGTCTTTTATGAGCATTTTTGGAATACTCGACTAATTTTGGATGTCTTGGTTTTTTCTCTTCTGTGTTTTCTTCTTCTTTTTTCGTGTAAACAGCATGAAGAAAGAAGAACAGCACAACAATATATTTTTGCATCTCCATCTTGATGTGGAATGTCTGCGCAGAGAAACAATCCTCTGTGATTTATTGAATGTTACTACACTCTTTTGAATTCGATTGGATATTTTTCAAATTTAAAACTATCAAATGCTCAGTGAATTTTGAAAACAAAAAAATATGCAGCGAGTGAGTTCTGCACAAAGATCACGCTGATCAACTCGTGCGTCGCATATTTTTAACTCGAAATTCGAGTGTTTGTTTTGTTTGTTAGTTCACGATCCACTGCGTCGCAAGTTATACTCACGTGCGTAATATACAAGCCAGATCTATCATAGCTTAAAACAAAAATCCCTTCGATTAATCATATGTTATAAGCGAGCAAATCAACATAATTTTAATCGATACACATTTTGTAAATAAAACGCATGCGCGAGATAAAAATATTGACACACCTGAGTAAAGTGAACACGCGTACACAAAACACGGTTATTGACAGACAAAAAATCTTAGATTATGTTATCACTCACAGAAATAATATCACCACTTAAAAAGTTTCCCATGAGAATATTTTTACAAAATGAATTATCGTAAAATTATCAAGCTACTAAGTATTAGTTTGATAACCAGCCAAATATTTCAGCTGACGTCAGGAAATATAGATGAAAAATACATTGAAGTCGACGGGATTAAAGTGGTGAGGGAAGATTTTGAAAGCGCACAAAGAGAAAGAGAGAAAAATGGAAAAATATCTGAGCCAACAAACCATTTTGATTTAGAAAATATTTTAGAGTCAAAAGAAAGTTTACGTTATTCAAAACAATTGCCGAAATATTGTCACGGTAGGTAGCAACTTCTTTCCCAGATCTCATTTTATCCGATAGTTTTGGCTTTATTTTCCTTTTTAAAATTTAAAATTTAAATCGAAGAAACTATGATAGTAACAAACAACTCGTCCCTAGGACTCTTCTACTCCTATATGCTGATAGGAGCTCCTACAATACCGGACATAATATTTTTGCAAAAGGCCGTTTTTTGGCTATTTCTCGAAAGAACAAAACGGGCTACATAAGTTATACTTCGTCAGACGTGTGTAGGCCAAGTAACCAACGTTGAAATTCCCTAGATGCACTTTCAACACAATCCGCTAACGTCAGCAAAAAATATCATTTAGGAAGTAACCAAATAACCAAAAATCTAAACTCCTTAATCCGCTGTGAACACGAATTCGCCCTCATTTGCAATAACCTACGTCCTGGAATGTATTACGGGGCTGTCCTGTAAGCTTGTATGTGCAGAAGAGATTTGGGGACGAATTGGAACAACATATTTTGTGCAGGTTTTGATTACAAAAAAATGAAGTAAACTTTACAACTTACTTCTTATGTTTCTTTTTTTAGTGTGTAGGTTATTCGCAGAAGACTTTATATCATACCTCAAAGAACATGGTGTATTAAAGAACGATTCGGACACTGCTGTATATAGCTACGAGTATGTATCAAGTGTAAAACGAAACGAAAACACAATTTTTGTTTAAGTTGTCAACCTGCTTGTCTCAACACGCAACCTCGATCCCAGGGCATTTTTTGATATGAGGACCTGGGATCGAGGTTGCTCAACACGCAGTTATTTACTTTTATGAAAATGAGGTAGCATTTGCATTTATTACTTTACGCGTTCTATTTTATTCAAATGAGGGATAATAACTCCTCCAACACCTGCAACGCATTTTTTGTGCAGTGACTCCCAGTTTAAGCATCATGAAATTTGCATGGAAAATTTGCGTGGAAATAGAAATGAAAAGTCCATTATTATTCGTGAAATCTCCCAGGGGTTCATTTTCATGACTTTACGATACATCTCGCGGCATGAGGTTGAACTTGCATGTGACCAGGTAATATTTTGTCCGTTACAAAGTAGAAAAGTCGGAAGTGTGGTTGTGGTCACACATGCCCAAAGAAAGAATTTGATTACCTAAATTTCTCATTATTTTTATTATTTTAGTGAACATTTTGCGTATGAAGCTTTCGAACATGTTTGTGATGGCATGAAAGGCTATAGAGTGACGAGGCTGGAACAATTTCGCTACACCAAAGGACGTAAGAAAAAAACATACCCTTAATTTTGGTGACAATCCAAATTTTTGATAAAAGTTTTTTCAAAAAGTTAAAAATAGCCAACCTCGTCCCCAGAACTTGTTAAGCTTTCTTTTCTCTTTCTTCATCATTCTGTAATGATGAAATGAAAACTTACAAAAAATCCTTTCTCTTTCTGCATCAGCTCCGCTTATAAAATTAAACCTGGTTAACGATTAATTCAAATTTTTAGCGTCTCTTCTGCGTCAGGTGTACAACGAAGCACAAAGAGGGTCAAAAATTAAAAAATGGGTTTACAATACTCCTGAAGAAGATATTGACGATCCAACTGGTGAAATACGACGATTGACAGAGAAGGTAAAACCAACATCATAATTTGACATTCAAAGATTTACGAAAAAAAAAAAACTTCTTAATGTGATTTGACCATTGACAATATTTCCACAGATCGAGGTTGTCGAGAAATAAAAAAACGTGGGATAACCCGAGTGAGATGTTAGCGCTGCGTATAAATTATATGCATAAATTAAGTATAAATTATAAGTTTTTTTTTTTCAGTGTAAACGGCTGACGAAAAATTTTAGACAGACATTATTACTCTGGTTTGAACAGCATCAAGAACATCACTTAATTGAATGGTTTTGCAAAGATATCTACCTGAAAAATAAAAACCAAAGTAAGTTAGACATCAATCGTTATCTTCGTTTACATCTGAATAAATACGAAAGAATACGAAAAGTTTGTGCAGTTTTCGACGTAAAAAAATTTTTTAAAAAAAACAACAACCAACCTTGACAACATCTGTTCATATCGCACCGATGACATGACTTATTATTATTATTATTCCGAATGTTTATACAGGATATAGCCACTTCAGTGTTGGAAAGACTGTTATCAACGTGTGTCCTGTGTTCTGAATATATACATTAGGTATACACCGGCGTTGTCTACCCAATTTCCCTCACATGGCATGGGTTTACCCGTAGTTGTGGTAAAGACAGTTGCTAAACATGCCCGCGCTGTGGACCGAACCACGGACCTTGTGATTGCGAAGCGAACTCTATAACCACAAGGCCACACGCCACCGTCCAACCCGTCCAATATTGGTTTATTTTCGTTCAATCTCGTACCCAGGGTTTCTTTTTCGCTTTCTGATATGTGGCTGCGCGCCAGCACGCATATCCAGAAAGCGAAAAATAAGGTCTGGGAACGAGAATGATTTTCGTTATTAGTTGACAAGCAAAACGCACAATTCAGGTTTCACAAGTCACACCATGCAAATTTTTGTTATTTTAGAATGTCTGACACATAAGAAACTTGATCAAGAGAAACAAGTAACGAAAGAAAGTAATACAAAAGATGAACTGTAGCAACGAAGAAATAACAACCTTACGGCGCATGCGCTGAATTTATCACAGCGTTCGAATGATCATCACACGAATAAACACCACAAGAAGAAACAAAGTTGAAACGAAAAACTCAAGAAAAACACCGATCATCAATATATTCAAATATATTTGATAAAATATAGTTGCAAAAAGACTATAAGAATATATAATGTATAAATTTAAAAAAATTATATTTCACTGGAAGAGTTTTTGTGATTAAACTGATGAAAAACGGAAGCAGTCGAGAAATTTCCAAGCACATAGTTCCATGCTAGCATATTAAGCTTCCTTGTTTCATATTTTAGATGGACTATTGAATAATTAGGAACAAAACTTTTTCACGAAATTAACCCTCCTCATAAGTTGGCAAGGTCACAGCGAAGTAAGACTTTTTGATCAGGAACATGGTATAAAACATTGCAGATGTACCCTGTCATACAATTATCTTATATTTTTCTTCATTACTTACCATTTTTATCTTGAAATATTTTTATGGGCCTATCTCTAGGTCTATAGAAACGGTATAAACTCTGAGAACCTGAATTGCTGTTCTAAAAAGAACGAAAACATGATTTCCTATGCTTTTTTATCAGTTATCTAAGAACATCTCGAAAATTGTGTTGACAAAATGTACTACCCTGAAAGTATTAATTTTCTGGTGATGAGGAAAAGAGGAAGTAACTTCCACAAAAAAAATTGAAATAAAAAACAAAAAAAATAAAAAAAATTTGGCTTTAAAGCGAATTTTCATCCACTAATACTGAAGTACATTATGCGGACTTGTATAATTTCGTCCCCTGCGACCCAGTCATCATTTAGGCCCCTGCGACACAGTCATCATTTAGGCCCTAGCGACACAGTCATCGACAATAACAAGTGACACGGTCACCGACCTTATTAAACACAGCAAAGGCAAGAGAGATTATTATGACGAACGTAAATTTGAGTAAATTTTCTACAAATACCAAAAAAAATACCAACATAAATATTTCTTTTTTTTATCACCTATCTTCTAACAAGTCCAGTTTTCGATTGATCTAAAATTGCGAGAAAACAATAATGTCACAAGTTACACATCAGTTGATGTCCGACTCGAATATGCCGGGAAATCACATAGGTGAAATTCAAACGCCGAAAATACAGTGCTGTTCTTCCTCTTGTGGTATCTTACCTGTAGTATTTCGTTTGCACAAGTCTCGTTACAACTCCTCCAATCCAGGCATTGGATACTGACTAGCAAATTGGTTCACTTCTTCACGAAGAGATTTTATTTTGGATTGTATTTCCGAATTAGAAGCTGATACCTCTTTGAAATCTTTCAAAGTTTCTAAACAAGAAGAAATTCATAATGGTAGGTAAAATTGTAAACCCTTTGAAAAAGTATTGACCAGCATTGACACCGACGGTTTCTGTTTTTATTGCAAGCAACTCCAATTTTTATTTTAGCCTCAGTTGTTATGGGGAAAATTTTGATTTCAACCTCGGAATTGCTAATAAGGTATGAAAGTTTGCACTCTACACTTGCGATCTTTGCATTTGATAAAATTTATATTAGTAAAGGCTACTTATTCGATTACTACGCATCTATTGCTTAGCTTTTCAAAATTTTGACCCAAATCTCAACCTTGGCCCTTATCAACTCGCTTGTTGATAAAAAACAAAACAAAAAAACATTTATCCATTGTCTATTCTTTATGATGACGTACTCGACTTATCTTGGGCATCCAATGCAATATCAACACCTTTGTCCAGCATTTCAATTACTTTTTTGAACTCTTCTTCTTTGAAGTTTCGTGACGTCATAGCAGGTGCACCTAAATTGAAAAAAAAAATAGAAGCTAACAAAATTTTTGTTTTGGCGACTTACAGAGTGTGCCTAAGGATTGCCTTTCTCACTACTGGCAAGTTTTCTTCGAGATAAAATGACCTCCCAGAGGCCCCTAATAGTGGCACTTGTAACCTCGCGAATAGAAATTAAATGCCATATTTGGACTTATCAGCAACAATAAAATAAGACAGATAAATTAGAATACCATTTATTAATCAATACAGGATTAATTACAATTTAAAGTTTTGAACTTTATAATTGAACGCAGTATCTTTGTCGAAGGTTGGACTGTACCTTCTCGGGGCTATACAGGATTACCAAATAAAAATTAGTTTAAGAAGATTTGAGCAACATATTTTCTGGTATAAGTTAACATGAAGAAGGCTCATTCAACGACAAGATTAACAGATCACACTACGTACCTAACCGTAAGCCGCTTGGCTTCATCGCACTCTTATCACCAGGGACTGTGTTTTTATTGGCTGTGATGTAGGCCATATCTAACACGTGCTCAACACGTGCTCCGTCAATTCCCTGAACAAAAACAGAGATTGTAGCACAGGTTATTAAATGAATGTTCACATGATAACATACTCAAAGCTGGTTTCACAATTCAAACACGCCGAATGACACCAGTTTAAACACCGGAAACCGAAAGTGCGAGGTTTCCCGTACTGTGGCTTTTTTTTATTTTTTAAAACGTACAAGGATTTTGATGTGTTTAAGCATAATAAAGGCAAATGTAAAAATGAGTTACTAAGACAGAACTACAAAGAAAATTTATATTTCAATTTTTTTTACGATATTTCTTAATGATGGATATTTAACGATGTAAAATGTGTTAAATGATGTATAAACATTGTTAACACAAAACAAAAAGATTTTTAAGGCCCGGCACACGCTGAAGGTGTCAAGGCATTCAAATACTCACTTTTGGTCTCAAATCAACCAACACAAGATGAGTATCTGTCCCTCCTGAAACCAAACCAAACAAATAAAATCATAACATTAATAATAACAAACCTTTCGAAAGAGATTGTATTGCAACTTCAAAGTTTCTAAGAGAATAAAACTTACCAGACACGATATCGTAGCCTCTAGTAGTTAGTTCAGTTGCCATGGTTTTAGCATTTTTCATTGTTTGTAACTGATACTCACGGAACTGTGAAGTAGTGGCCTTAAAAAAAAAGCTCGATATTACTCAGGAGGCAATTTAATCGACGTCGACATTTTACAATCGTGCGTTACAAAGAATGACGTACAATCGATGTCGTCATCTTCGTCGTTGTACGGGTGACGTACAATCTACAATCCACGTCTTCATTTTGATGTCGTACGTTATACTGAATGACGTAGTAGACGAACCTGTTTAAGTGCCACCCCAACACCCGCCATGGAATGGTTGTGTGGGCCGCCCTGTAGTCCAGGAAACACAGCTTCGTTTATGCGCTTTTCCAAATCGTACATTATTTCTTAAAAAAGAATGCAATTTTAATTGTATCATTTTTACTTCTATTTTCTCCATGATATTTTTAAGTTTACATTAAACTTACCTTTTCCCTTTTTATTAACAGAACGAACCCCTTTCCGATAAAATATCAATGAATGCCTAAAAAGTAGGAGTGTATATTACTAAAAAAAAAATAATCAAGATATGTACAAACGCCATTGTTGTTTGTAGACTCCTTTCGTGTTCTGTGTACAAGATATAACTTACCGAACACCACGTAAGCTTTTGTGAGTAGTTGTAGTGACTACGTCAGCATGATCGAAAGGACTAGGAACGACCTGCAAAAAACATCAATGAGAAGATTACATTGACGACAGTTGTACTGGCGACAGAAAACACATCAGATAGCTGACAGTAGTCAAAAATTTTAACGCATACACGGCAACATCCCCCCTCACCCCTCCCTCTGACAAATCTTTGTTACTCACCCCTGCAGCAACAAGACCACTAATATGAGCCATGTCAGCCAGTAGGTAAGCGTTCGACTTTGAGCATATCTACAAAAAGAAGGTGGAACAATAACAGTGAATATAAGAAAAGCCGCATCTTGGAAATGATGATTTATCAACACGATAATTACTCACAACAAAATTATATGAGTATTTTCTATTTTTGCTCACATTTTTCTCAACAGCTACAAAAACTAAGTTCAAACCTCTTTAAATCTTTCATAGCTAATTAATCTAGAGTATGCACTTGTACCAGCAATAATTATTTTCGGACGGTATAATGAAGCTAGCGACTCTAACTGGTCGTAATTTATCAGTCCAGTGTCTTCCTAGAAAAAAAATAAAATATAACGTGACCTGTCAGTAGCTTGGCGTAACATTTGTTTGCAATCGTGCACTTTTAAGCCTGATTTTCACTTAAAAAAAATGATACGCGTATCATTTTAGTTGATCTGATTGGACAAGCTTGATCTTTTGGTCGATATGTGTCGATATGTGGAAAACTTTTTTTCGTATTACCCTTATTAAAAATTAAACAAAGGAAACAATAATAAAGAATAGTCAGCTTTTGAACCAATCATTAAAAATCAATATAATACGTTACGATACGTTCTATTTCTAAGTGGAAATCCGGCTTTAAAGTAAAAACACGTGACTAAAGTCCTACTACGCAGTTAGTGAATCACCTGTTTTATTTAACATTATGAGCCAATGAAATTGAAGAAAAGAATTTAGCTTTAAAAATTTCACAAAACAGCTGTCCGAATTGATTAGAAAACACGGTTAAAAACTGAATTTTGCTCAAAATGTAGAAAGTTTATCATGCTCAAAATGAGTTTTATACAGAAACTGCAAAACTTCACAGCAGGATATACATTATTATTTTTCTTTCACGCAGAAATTACATCGAGATTTTGCGAAGAAAACAAAAAGGAAGGGTAGAAAATGAAAATCTCTGCCTTACTTCTATTGTTATTTATTGTTTTCACGCACGTGCTCGCCACGTGGCCAATCATTAACATTCGAAGGAGATTTAAAATTGAAACAGACGAACGAAACATCAAAAAACTTATTGAAGCATTAGAAGGCGATTTTACCCATACCTGGATGTACAAAGATCTTCACAACACACCTGATCAACTTGGTGTGACAGAAGAACGCGTGGAAAAAGCGCTCTCTAATGTTGGAAACGAACAGCGCTTGAATAACTTACTATTGAGAGCTTTACAAGGAGAAGAAGTGAAGCTAGTTGTAATAGGAGGCTCGATATCGAAAGGGGCGCCGTTCTCTGAAGAAGGAAAGGGGAACATGGTGTATTTTAACGCAATCGAAGATTGGTGGAACAAAGTGATTGGTTCAGTTACACAATCCAGCATGTCTTCCGACAGCATCGCAATTGGTGGGGTAGGAACGGATTACTTTTCGTACTGTCTTCAAACACACTTGGAAGAAGACAACAAAGCGAAACTTATACTATGGGAGCTTTCAGCTAACGACAGAGGGAGGTACGACAGCGCTCCCTTCCCACCAGGACAACCGTTGGAACAATTTACACGAAATGTGTTAACGCGAGTGTCCAAGCCCACTCTGATGTACATACATTTTTTTCGAGGTCAGGATTACATGGGAGGGCAATGCAAGAATTGCGAAGACGAAGGTGGAGACACGATCGCAAGTCATTACAATATCACGTCGTTAAGTTGGCGAAATTTCGTTCGCGACAGCATGGTGGCTAAAGAATCTCTCTTCCTTGAAAAAAGTATATTCGCTGATGATAGACTTCATCCTAGTATATTAGGCCACGCACAGATGGCATACTTGATCATAAATCATTTGAAAAAAACATTTTTAAAATTTCTTAAGCAGAGTGCGTTGGATATTACGCGGAAATCAAAACAAGGAGTGGTCAACGAAGATGACATCGAGCTGCCTGATATCATGTATCGAGACACATCAACAGGAAAACCACTTTGCTTCACCTACTTTAAATACAATTCGAACGAACCAAAGGACAGTTTATCAGTGGAATATAAAAAACAAGATGGCTACCGATTTAACATCTTTAAACAATTTAAAATACGGGAAGATAAATTAGGCGGAATGCAAACCAAGCTGGCACAGAAAGAACTTCAAGTTGCGTTTGATTTACCAACAAACTATTCAAAGCTTGCAATTATTACACATGGCGGTACAGGAGGGGCGCAAATATCGCTAGACAGTTTTACGCCAGTGTTGGTAGAAACAGATAACTACACCATGGGGACTAAACTCCAGGTGATTAGAAAAGATGTTAAAACAGGAGAACATGTTCTGAATGTGAAATCGATGAACAATGGGTTTGCACTGTGTGGAATTGCTGTGATATGAACGGGAAAATTATTCCGGGTTACACGTGCGCTATGTCCGGTGCACAAAAACATCCGGACGCTTTTAAATGGATCACAACGTAGATCAGTTAAAAATGTTTTAAAACACAACAATCGAAAAAATGTTGACGTAATAAATTCGCTGCGTTTTGATGGATTGATAAAATGGAAACAAAAAAGAATAAAATTATCCGGCATGCATTCAGATTTTATAAGTAGTTTTGGGTATTAAAACAAATTATACAGAATATGAGCAGCTTCATCTAAAATTTATAATCTTTACCAATTCAGCATTATGCAGAAAATGAGCAATTTTACATCGCCAAAAATTATGTTTGCGAAGGCCTCCTTAATGTAGGACGTAAGATAGAAACGTAGATAGGAACGAAAGGGGAAAGCAATGTCTTCATCCCTCTAACACCAGGAGTATAAAATGCACGTATGAGAAAAGAAGAGAAAGAATCGAAAAGCGGAGAGAAAAACTCTAGGAAAGTGATACCACTATTCGGAATTGTGTAATTCAAAGACGTTAATATGAAGAAATATATAATCCTCTTACTTACACTACCCTATTTTTATTGCGAATTTACTCACAAATCATCACTTAGAAATACTATTGATAATCCACAAGAATATCAAGACAAAATAAAGAAGTTAATTGAAGAACTTGATACAGATTTTACAAAGTATTGGACTTACAAAGATTTATTTAACAAGCCTGAACACTTGGGTGTCTCATCTGAGCGTGTCCAGAGAGCGTTAACAAATTTAGGAAACGAGAAACGCCTGAAAAGGTTACTCATAAAAGCATTGAATGGAGAAAAAATCAGACTAGTCACTATTGGTGGCTCCATTACCAAAGGAGCTCCGTTCGCTGAAAAAGGGAACGGTTATCGAGTGTATTTCAATGCAATACGTAACTGGTGGAACAGAATATTCACTCCTCTAACCAGATCGAGGATGGCTTCCAGAAGCATTTCCATTGGTGGTGTCGGGACCGATTATTTTTCATACTGCTTGAATACACACCTACGTGAAGACGACAAACCCAAGTTAATCTTATGGGAGCTGTCAGCGAACGACAGAGGACGATACGACGACAAACCGTTTCCCACGGGACAACCTTTAGAACAATTTACACGAAACGTTCTGAATCGTATTTCGCAGCCGGCATTGTTGTACATACACTTCTTTCGCGGTCACGATTATTTGGATGGTAAGTGTAAAAATTTAGAAGGTGAGGGTGGAGACGTGGTGGCAAGACATTACAACATCGCTTCGATCAGTTGGCGCAACTTCGTTTGTCAAAGTATGAAAGACAGAGTTGAACTTTTCCTTGCTAAGAACACATTCTCCTATGATCAACTGCATCCAAGCATCTTGGGTCATGCTCAGATGGCGTTTCTCATTATAAACCATCTAAAGAACAGCTTTCTTCGCATGTTGAAATCACATGCTTTGAATGTTCCTTCGCTAGCATTATTCCAGCAACAGACATTAATACAAGGTGATATAACATTGCTAAAACCACTTTATCATGAGACCACTTTCAATAAACCATTATGCTTCACATATTTCCGATACAACGACTACGAACCAAATAATACGCTGGCAGTAAATATCATAAGACACGATGATTTCAAACTAAACATATTTAAAAAATTCAAAATACGGACTGACAAACTAGGAGGAATGCAGACATATCTTGCAGAACAGTTATTACAAGTCGCAATCCAATTACCCGCTCCTTACGCACGTTTAGTTGCTATAACACATGCGGGGACAGGCAACGGACAAGTATGGTTGGATCAAGATACACCTGTTCTTATAAACAGTGACAAATATACAATGGGATCCAAGGTGGATTTAATCACAACTAATGTCAACGCTGGTAATCATACTTTAAATGTGCTGTCTATGAAAAATGGATTCGCATTCTGTGGAATAGCTGTCTTATGAAAATTTGTAACATTGGTTTGTTTTCATCACTTACTATATTTTTACTAAAGCACTTTTGAATTTCTAGCTTTATGTCCTATTCTCACTAGTTTTCGCGCGTTTTAATTTTCTCACAGTCTCGCAAAAAAGTTTGTTAGTGGTACTCGAAATTTAGCACAGAAATTAAACGCAAAACGTTTTGTTCGAAAACTAATACTCGCGAAAATATTTTTTTCTTACTGATCATTGAAAGGCTTTGTTACCCTAACTTTTACTATTTCTTCTTGCTATTTGGGGGTAATTTGAACTTGCACAAAAATAAATAAGAGGAAAGGACGTTTCTATTGCGCGAAAATTAATGCGCGCGGTTATAAGCTTTTCACTGCGCGAAAATTAATACCCGCAAAAATTAGCACGAATATGAAATAACAACATTGAATCATAATAAATTTTAATCTTAAATGTTTTTTCGTGTTACTTAGGCGATGTAGTCACAAGCTAAAGATAAAAGTGAAGCTTTATTTCCATGTTAACCAATCGTTATCTTACTTACGTCTAGTCTGTATGGCATCGATTCAAAATACTTCGAAGTTGCTGAAACTCTTTTGGTGTCTGTCATAAAACCATGCGATAAACTAAAAAAAACAGGACACGGTGTCATCGCTTGGAAGAAAAACCAATATAAAAATAAAGACTGGAGGATAGCTTCTTACTGTCCTCCATGCGGCAGATCTAATCCCATGATTCTGTCATGTACATTTAACAAGCCAGTATACACAGAAAAATTCGCTGCAACTCCTATAAAATAAATAAATTCACATAAACAGGATATAGTGTGTTTTTAAGCGCAACCCATTAATAGGGCTCTTTAGGGAAAATTTTGGGTGCTTATAGTCAAAAGCACACATTTTCATTGTCAGAAATCTTCGCAGGAAGAAAATTGTTGTTTTCGAAAAATTCACACAATTAAATTCCACGAAATATCAAGTTTTGTTTGCAAACCGCGAAAACAAACTACGCAAAATTTTTACACCGCGAAATTTTATTACGCGAAAATTTAAAGTTTCAACCAGGAAAATAAATTCCGCAATATTCTTTATCTTATTTCACCCGATCGTGACATCACTAAAAAGAGTACAAAGTAGTAGTACTATGTCATAGCACACCTCTCCTCATAAAAGCTTGCATAAAGGCACCTCGTTTAGTAATAAGTGTTCATTATTAAAAGGAAAATTTTACAACAAGTCCTTAGTGCCCAAATAGTGCCCATACATGGGAAAAAAGGGTACTCGGATAAACAAAACTGCTTTTCATTACACAGCATTTACATATATACGAAGATAATTATAAAACATACTGAAATCGATTTGGATTTTTATTTACTCTGAAATTTCTCTGAAATTTGCATTATAAAAAAAGAAAAGCAAAAATGAATTGAACAAAAAACTTGTTTGTAATTTTTGAATCCTTCCAGGGATCGACACACGGTCGTACAGTTAGAAGACCAGTTTTTTGACATATAATATACTTACCAGAGTACACTTGCACATTTACACCCCAATCATCTGGATTTAACCGGAAAGCTTCTAGAGCTCTTTTCTGCACCAGCTCTTCAATTTCATCGATCACTTCATTCCCACCATAATATCTATTATAGCATAAAGAATGAAAAAACTTGCAGCAAGAGCAGAGTAACATAACAACAAGAAATTAACAATACCTTGCACCAGGGTATCCTTCTGAATATTTGTTATTTAAACAACTTCCCATTGCTTCTATGGCTGCTCTGCTGCAAAAGTTCTAAAACATATATTTTGAAATACTATTTAAAACCGGTATCTGTTTAATAGCATACTAAAACCAAATCAAGTTTTAGCAATATGACACATTGTAAATATAATAATTACTTTATAATATATTCAACTTTATACATATATCGTAAACCTCCGAATATACGCCCACCCGTCTATAAGCCCACCCGTGTATAAGCCCATCATTTTACTCATTACTAACGATTTCCATGTATAAGCCCACCCGTGTATAAGCCCATAATATTGGAAGGGAAAATTTCATGGTTGTTTTTCTTTTACTAAAAAACATACAAGTACAAGCTATTTCTTCAGTTCTTTACGAACTAGTCCTCTATTGATATTTGGTCCATTTAAGAAATAAACACAAGGGAGCTCAATGTAGAGACAGCGACGTCGAGCGAAAGTGAAGATAATGGTGATAGCGAAAGTGAAGATAGTGAAGAAAGTGGCGATGAGTGAAAAGTTTTTATTACGTAAAATATATGCATAGATATTTAATATGTTGCTATTGTTTTCCATGTATAAGCCCACCCGTGTATGAGCCCACCCCCGTGTATAAGCCCACCCCAAAAAAGCTTACAAACTTGTATAAGCCCATGGCTTATATTCGGAGGTTTACGGTATATTCAGGATGGCGATTACATTGAAATCTCTATATAAGTAGCTACAGTAAAAAAGAGTGCCTAAAAGTGTTCCTCATTTTCACGATAAACAACATATAAAACAAAAATTGAAAAAAATTCTAACTAAAGCAAATTTATATTAGTAAATTTGATTTAAATCATGCTTTAAACATACAGTTAACTCCTGGTAACTCGAAACTCCAAGGGACCAAGGAAAATGTTTCGACTTAAAGAATTTTCAAGTTAAACGAAGCTCCCGTTAAGTCGAATAGTCTAAAATGAGATTATAGTTTGTGTTAAAGTGATTTTTCAAGAGGTGGGGAAAGAGTTACTGGGAAAAGGTGCTATCTTGGCGATGAAAAAGGCATGCAAGTCCCTTATAAATTGAATTTCCCTTGACAGACAACATATCTATCTTCATTACATCAGGAGTTAATAAAAACAAGAAAAACTGTCGGTTTGAACACACAATCCAATCCTAATAAATCAATTAGAACATGGTTAAAATCTGCCTATGCAAGAAAGTGGGACGGCTAACACTCACAACTGCCAGAAGGCTATTCTGACCTTCTGTCAGTTGAAACAAGAAGGTTTTCAACTATTGTGGAAATGAAACTTTTGTGGAAATGTTCTATTATAAGGGGTAGCAGCAGTACTTGCATATAGAGGGTGATGTCGATTAAAAAAACACTGTATATAAAAAACTTTTACTATAAAAAAATATCAGTAATATTTTTTACTTATTTTCTTTTAATAAATTGTTTTCAAAAACCATGAATAACAAAAGAATACACAATTAACTATTATATAAGTATATATATATAATAAAAACAAAGATACAACACTGGGTATGCGAAAAATTGATTCCTGTAAAACCCAATAGACAAGTCCTGTTTGTACCATCAGCACATCATATTACTGCAATTTTAAGTAACAAATTTGCAAATGAGAAAAAAATATCACTTATGAAAGACAAGGAATTTATAAAAAGTAGCAGCTTGGATGTGATTCTCAAAAATCTTCACAAACATATCTGAAGTAACATCAGGAAAAAAAGTACAGGTACTTCGGACTTCAATCCTCAAAAATTGTGTTATTTAATACAACAATAAACGTTAAAATTGAGAAAATGGAGCTGACAGCTATTCTCATAAATCTCTATAACAATATTATGTAAATAATTAATATATATACATAAAATATATTAGGCAACCACATTGTTTTTCTTTCTTATATTTATTGCATTTTTTGAAAGTGAAAAAAATCTATGTCCTCTACCATCCTTTTATTACTCCAGCGATAATCTGGTGACTCATCTCGCCACATAACTTCATGGTTTTTAACGAGGGTGCCGATAAGCCGCTAACGCCCGCACTTTTCCGAACACGCCCGAACTCGCAAAGTTTATGTATAAGTTATTTATCAAGTAAATCTTATTAAAAACCATCAAAAAACAGTTCTTTTAAGCACTTCGCTACCACATAGTTAGTTCATTTTAATTTTTATACTTTTTTAAATAATTTGTGGTGAATCATGAGTGTTTTTGTGGTGAATCTTTTTTTTTTTGTTCAGGCATTGTTCGGTTCTATGTGGGTTTTTTCAGACGAATACCTGAATTTTTTCCAAACGCCGAACTCGACAGAAAATGCCCGCACTTTTTACGGTGTATGCGGCTTATCAGCACCCTCGTGGTTTTTATTCCATAAAATAACTTTGCAAAAATGCAGGTAAACAAAGTGGAAATTTTTACCGGTTGAACAAAAGATGAATTAGCTAAAACGTCCTAATTTGTGATTTACGTTTTAATTCTGTGATGTGATTTTTTTTCCAATGTGAGATACGCTAGGCTCTACATATAAATAATAAAAAATATAAAAGCTCCTTTGCAGCTTATTTCTCTTCGATTTGAAAAATCTCAACAACATAACAAATGCAAAATTCTGGACTTCATTGGCGATAAATTTGTGATGTAACCAATGATGTTGTTGTCTATAATAAAGTGAAAGCTTGTGTTTACAATTATATTTGATTGATGTCATGTCAAGACTTTTGGGGTGAAGAATCATCTGAAATGACAAATTTCAAGATAATCGTATCATCATAATGGAGATACAAAATCATTAGCAACACTGGTAAAACTTTAGAAATAGAATAAAATGGAATAAAAAATAGAATCAAAGTCTGCAGAATGAATTTCCAAAATGCACCTAATTTAGCTAGTAGCTAGCTATATAAGTTCCTTATAATTGATGCAATCAATATGTTTTAAGCTCCAAAATGATATTAAATCAATGTAAAACCATAGTTGAAAGACTAAGATAAGGACTAAATACATACATTAAAATCCATGACAAGTAACCAGTAACCATCCAACACCCAACACATGTGGGATAAGACTCATAATGGCAGAAAAAATCAGTCAAACTTTTGTACGGAAAGCGAAATATGCGCCTTTTGCACAAAAATGAATAAACGGCGCGCCATTAAACAAATTTTCGTTCCTGAAGTTTCGTTTCCAAACAATAGCCACCTTAGGTGTGAGTGGGTAACTTGTACAGGAATATGAAATACGTTTATCTTAAGCTAGGCTTAACTACACTATAATAAATACAACATTATGAGCACTAGATCTTAAGACATTCTTTTAAAAATCAATGTCAACCCGCTTTATAAATAAAATTTTTACCGCCTCGGCTAGTTTCTCATGTAAATCTCGCACATGAATTGGCTCTGCGTAAAATATTCACCAATGTGTTCATTTTTTATTCCGAGACGAAGAAAGGCTAAACCAAACATACATTCCTGCGGATTGTGTGAACTAAAAATATTGAAATGTGACATTTATGTAGACTTTAAGATTTCTTTACTCAAGTAAAAAGGTTGAGTTATCTGAAAAAAATTAGCCTTAGGGGGGGGGGCGAGTTAACCAGTGCTTTTTATAAGAAAGTAATTAACGAAAGTTCAAGGGACTCAAGAAAATGGTTATTATTTATTATTGAGTTATCCAGTGTTAGAGTTACCTGGATGAAACTGTATGGCTTGTTTTAACAACATATCTCTTCACTTTGCAGGAAACGTGTATACGCAGCAGAATTTGGAATGTGAAATATGGTAATAAACATGCACTAAAAAAGGAAGGGTTTATATTAAACATATATACCTCTGATGCTATCAATTCCAATCCTTCAACTTGACGTCGTTTTTCCCTTCTTATTAGGTTATACATTTCAGGGTCATCGTCTTTAAGAGATTCGTTTCCTGTCCACGCCTGTGTAACATGTCGACTTACTGATAAACTACGTATTGAGTGCACATTCTAAAAAATTCCAAGAATGTAAAATCAAAATTAATTCACGAGAGTAAAATGACTCAGCTTAGAAATTGATGTTCTTAATTGGGTAAATTCCGTCTTCTAAAGCCTGTTTAGGACATAAAATCTCTTCTGGTTTTGCAGGGCATGCTTAAGGTTTCTATTGCAGGTTGTTACAAAATGTTTCTTTCTTTAACGTGTCTAAATCATCAAAATTTGAGAGAGCTTTTTACAGCATTAATATTTTTTCTACTATTACATTGGTATAAACATTGGTAATCAATACTCAAACAAGGATGAAAACTTCATCCTGCCTTCAACCCAGCCTTTCAATCCTTATCAGGAGAACATTTAGAAGAAGTCACTGCCAATCAAAGTGAAGAAGCCAGATGTGATGTTAGTGCAACAGTTTTTTTGGTGTGCTGGTTAGTACTTTTTTATATTAGGGTTTGCTGGCTCGGCAAACGGGCTGGCTCACTTGCCGGGCTGTTTTTCGATTTTGTGTTGATATGGTTTCCATCCCGGTAAGCGGGCTGGCTCGTCAAGTTTCTGTCTATTCAAACACGAAAAGTATTTTTGGCGAACAAAAATATAAACAAACATGTCAGGTCGAGATTTCTCAAAAATATTTTGGCCTATATGTTGATTGCAAGTTTATCAAATATAGTTTTGATGATATTCCAACTTCAAGGATTGATAGTCGTATCAGAAATTATCAAAAGGCAATACATACGAGCTGGTTATGCTCGACAAAAAATTAAATGTCTTCAGCAGAGACGTTGGTGCAGACAAAAACGGCAGTAGCTGGTTCAAGGTTCATGTTTCGTCTTACACAATTTCTGTGAAAAAACTAATCCAGTATAGATAGAGATTGTGGTGCGAATTCAAATGGGAAGCCATAGCAGCAAATGAGCTTGAGTTAAAAAATGTACCTGATCCTGTGTATTCAATCAATGGAGAAATTGTACAAAAACACTAACAAACTTGATCTTACAAACTCCTTGGAACTCTATAGTATATATACACACTTTGTAGTTCTCAGTTTTTTTGTGAATTATAATATATATATGTAATATATACTGTATATACTGTATAGACTGTGAAAATAAAGTGTATATTTTTGTCCTTTTTTCAAACAAAACATCCAAGAAACATGTATATATTTACTTTCGAACATATGAAGAACTTCCTGGTGGAACCTCCTGGTTTTGGAGCCCATGCTCCTGCTGATGTTGGCTAACAGTGTCAGCATAATGGAATGGTTGGTTTATGTTCATCATTTGAGTATATGTTTTAGGCACTGGAAGTGATCTTTCATTTTGATAAAATAAATTTTGATGATTAACATGATGACTGTAAGTTTGCTGCATCATGGCTTGAGACATCATCTCAATTGAGCGGGTTATGCCACTGCCGATGTCTTTCATTGACTGATTGATTTCTCGGATACTTTCAGAGAAGTTAGCTGTCGACTCTCTAGCATCGCTTGAGTCCTTTCTGAATTTAGAATCGTCTTTTGCTTCCCGAATCAAAACCTGATCTCTTTGGGCGGCAGATAATTTCTTTTGTAAATGTTATTGATTAAATTTTTTTTTTCCCATCTGTGGTTCGAAATTTTTCGTGAATAGTTTCTTCATCATTATTGGGCTTTCACCAAAGTGTCTAACGGCATTTCATTGTCAGAAAACTAACTATCATTCTCTGAAATTTCATAACCAGGTGTTGTTGTCGACAACAAACTATCAGCATCAATTCCAAAGGAAAGTTTTTCTGTGTTTGCTGATCCACCCCATATCATGATTAACTTATCGTAATGCTGGTATACAATTTTTCCAGATTCTACTTCCTGATATTACAGCTTTGGAAAAACTCTGTCGTATTTCTTTCACTTTTTCCAAACTTCTTTTTGTTCCCCTTGTTATAAGATCTTTACTTTCTTTCACACTGCCTTTAGCATCCTTCTGCTCTGTTTTCGACAATGCATTAAAGTTTACTGGCAATTTTTCAGGAGCAATATTGCATGGGCTTGTCCGCGTCAAAGCAAAGCATCGACGATTTATACTCAGCTAGACAATAAATCAAGTCTTCAATCAACTCTGCATCCAAGGAAAATGAAGAACAAGCGAGACCTCGGTAAACGGGCCAGCCCGCCAACCGGGCTCATATAAACAGCCCCTAAGGGTGTTCAACCCAATCCTCTACTCAATACTGAAACTAACAAATTTTATAAAAATTGGGAAATCAACGAGAAAGAAAAGAAGTGCCAGTACAACGAACGTGTGCTGAATATTGAGCATGACAGTTTCATGTCAGTTGTGTTTGCTTCCTGGTGGAATGGGTAGAGATCAGCCCTCTGAATCCATGACGGCATTCAGCTTTTGTCGATGTGAATGCCGTCGTGGTCGACCTCCATGACGGCAAATTTTGTCGTAGTGATTCATAGACTGCACAAAAATAAAAACACTCTTTCCAACTAACAAACTCTCGGAATGTTGGAACGAACAGCGCCTTGAATAACTTACTTTGAGAGCATTTACAGGAGAAGAAGTGAGCTAGTTGTAATAGGAGGCTCGAGTATCGAAAGGGGCGGCCGTTCTGCTGGAAGGAAAGGGGAACATGGTGATATATTTTAACGCAATCGAAGAATGTGGACAATAGATGATGGTTCAGTTAACACAATCCAGCATGTCTTCGACAGCATCCATTGTGGGGTAGGAACGGAACTTACTTTTCGTACTGTCTTCAAAACCACATTGGAAGAAGACAACAAAGCGAAACGTTATATTTTACTATGGGAGCTTTTCAGCTAACGAACAGAGAGATACGGGACAAGCGGCTCACCTTCCCACCAGGACAACCCGTTGAACAATTTACACGAAATGTGTTAACGCGGAGTGTCAAGCCCACTCTACTGTACAGTACATTTTTTTCGAGTCAGGATACATGGGAGGCAATAGACCAGAATGCGAAGAACGAACGGTGGAGACACCGATCGCAAGTCATTACAATATCACGATCGTTAACGTTTGGCGAAATTTCGTTCGCGACAGCATTGGTGGCTAAAGAATCTTCTCATTCCTTGAAAAAAGTATATTCGTGATAATAGACTTTACATCCTAGTATATTAGGCCACGCACAGAATGGGCATACATTCGCACATCATAAATCATTTTGAAAAAAAACATTTTTTAAAATTCTTAAGCAGGTTGCGTTGATATTACGCGGAAATCAAAAAAGGACGTGGTCAACGAGGATGACACGAGCTGCCTGATATCATGTATCGAGAACAACATCAACAGGGAAAAACACTTTGCTTCACCTACTTTAAATACAATTCGACACGAACCCAAAGGACAGTTTTTATCAGTGGAATCATAAAAAACAAGATGGCTACCGAATTTAACATCTTTAAACAATTTAATACGGGAAGATATAAATTAGCGGATGCCAAACCAAGCTGGCACAGACAAGAACTTTCAAAGTTGCGTTGATTTACCAACAACTATTCAAAGCTTGCAATTAGTTACACAATGGCAGGGCTACAGAGGGCGCCAAATATCTTCTAGACAGTTTTACAGCCAGCTGTTGGTAGAACAGATAACTACACCATGGGGACTAAACTCAGTGATTAGAAAAATTGTTTAAAAACAGGAGAACATGTTCTGAATGTATCGATGAACAATGGGTTTCACTGTGTGGAATGCTGTGATATAACCGGAAAATTTATTCCGGGGTTACACGTCGCGCTATGTCCGGTGCACAAAACATCCGACGCTTTTAAATGGATTCACAACTAGATCAGTTAAAAATGTTTTAAAAACAACAATCGAAAAATGTTGACGTAATTAAATTTCGACTGACGTTTTGATGGATGATAAATGGAAACAAAAAAGAATAAAAAATTATCCGGCATGCATTTAGATTTTATAAGTAGTTTTGGGTATTAAAACAAATTATACAGAATATGAAGCCGCTTCATTCTTAAAATTTATTAATCTTTACCAATTTCAGCATTATGCAGAAAATGAGCCAATTTTAACATCGCCAAAAATTATGTTTGCGAAGGCCTCCTTAATGTAGTACGTAAAGATAGAAACGTAGATAGGAACGAAAGGGGAAAAGCAATGTCTTCATCCCTCTACACCAGGGAGTATAAAATGCACGTATGAGAAAAGAAGAGAAAGAATCGAAAAGCGGAGAGAAAAACTCTATGAAAGTGATCCACCTATCGGATTGTGTAATTCCAAAGACCGTAATAATATGAAGAAATTATATAATCTCTTACTACACTACCCTATTTTTATTGCGATTTACTCACAAATCATCACTTAGAAATACTATTATAATCCCAAAGAATATCAAGACCAATAAAGAAGTTAATTGAAGAACTTGTACAGATTTACCAAAGTATGGACTTACAAAATTTATTTAACAAGCCTGAACACTTGGGTTGTCTCATTCTTGAGCGTGTTCCAGAGAGCGTTAACAAATTAGGAAAGAGAAACGCCTGAAAAGGTTACTATAAAAGCCATTGAATGGAGAAAAATCAGACTAGTCAGTATTGGTGGCTCCATCCAACCAAAGGAGCTCCGTTCGCTGAAAAAGGGAACGGTTATCGAGTGTTATTTCATGCAATCACTAACTGGTGGAACAGATATTCAACTCCTCTAACCAGAATCGAGGATGGCATTTCTTAGAAGGCATTTCATTGGTGGTGTCGGGACCGAATTTTTCATACTGCTTAATACACACTACGTGAAGACGACAAACCCAAGTTAATCTTATGGGAGCTGTCAGCGAACGACAGAGGACGATACCGACGACAAACCGTTTCCCACGGACAACCTTTAGAACAATTTACACGAAACGTTCTGAATGATTCGCAGCCGGGACATTTTGTACATACACTTCTTTCGCAGGTCACGATTATTTGGATGGTAAGTGTAAAAATTTAGAAGGTGTAGGGTGGGACGTGGTGGCAAGACGATTACAACATCGCTTCGTATCAGTTGGCGCAACTTCGTTGTCAGTATGAAGACCAGAGTTGAACTTTTCCTTGCTAAGAAAACATTCTCCTCATGATCAACTGCATCCAAGCATTTGGGTCATGCTTCAGATGCGTTTTCGATTTATAAACCCATCTAAAGAACAGCTTTCTTCGCATGTGGAAATCACATGCTTTGAATGATTTCCTTCCTATTCATTATTCACAGCAACAGACATTAATACAAGGTGATATCAAAATTGCTTTAAAACCACTTTATCATGAGACCACTTTCAAGTAAACCATTATGCTTCACATATTTCGATACAACGACTACGAACCAAATAATTACGTTGGCAGTAAATATCAATTAAAGACACGATGATTTCAAACTAAAACATATTTAAAAAATTAAAATACGGACTGACCAAATAGGAGGGAATGCAGACATATCTTTGCAGAACAGTTATTACAAGTCGCAATCCAATTACCGCCTCCTTACCGCACGTTTTTAGTTGCATAACAACATGCGGGGACAGGCAACGGACAAGTATGTTGGATCAAGATACACCTGTTCTTATAAACATTTGACAAATATACAATGGGATTCCAAGGTGATTTAATCACAAACTAATGTCAACGCTGGTTAATCTACTTTAAATGTGCTGGTCTTATGAAAAATGGATTCCATTTCTGTGGAAAATAAGCTGGTCTTTATTGAAATTGTTAAACATTGGTTTGTTTTCATCAGCTTACTATATTTTCTTACTACAAGCACTTGAATTTCTAGCTTTATTGTTCCTATTTCTCACTAGTTTTCGCGCGTTTGTAATTTCGCCACATCTTCGCAAAAGTCTGTTAGGTGGTACTCGAAATTTAGCAACTGAAAATTAACGCCAAAACGTTTTTGTTCAAAACTAATATCGCGAAAATATTTTCTTACTGATCATTGAAAGCTTTGTTACCCTAACTTTTACTATTTCTGTCTGCTATTTGGGGGTAATTTGAACTGCACAAAATAAAATAAGATTGAAAGGACGTTTCTATTGCGCGAAAATTACATTGCGCGCGGTTTATAAGTTTTCACTTCGCGAAAATTAATACCCGCAAAAATTAGCATAATTAAATAACAACATTGAATTCATAATAAATTTTAATCTTTAAATGTTTTTCGTCATTACTTAGGCGATGTATCACAAGCTAAAGATGAAAGTGAAGCTTTTTTCCATGTTAACCAAAAATCGTTTTCTTACTTACGTCTAGTCTGTATGCGCATCGATTTCAAAATACTTCGAAGTTGCTGAACTCTTTTGGTGTTCTGTCATAAACCATGCGAATAAACTAAAAAAACAGGACACGGATGTCATCGCTTGGAGAAAAACCAATATAAAAATAAAGACTGGAGGATAGCTTCTTACTGTCCTCCATGCGCAGATATAATCCCATGATTCTGTCACTGTCATTTAACAGCCAGTATAAGCACAGAAAAAATTCGCTGCAACTCCTATAAATAAAAAATTCCACATAGAACAGGATATATGTGTTTTTAAGCGCAACCCATTAATAGGGCTCTTTAGGAAAATTTTGGGTGCTTATAGTCAAAAGCACACATTTTTTATTGTTCAGAAATCTGGTGCGCAGGGAAAAATTGTTGTTTTCGAAAAATTCACACAATTTAAATCCACGAAATATCAAGTTTTTGTTATGCAAACCGCGAAAACAAAACTACGCAAATTTTTACACCGCGAAATTTTATTACGCGAAAATTTAAAGTTTCAACAGGAAAATAAAATTCCGCAATTATTCTTTATCTTTTTTTCACCGATTCGTGACTCACTAAAAGAGTACAAAGTAGTAGTACTATGTTCACTAGCACACTCTCTCATAAAGCTTGCATAAAGGCACCTCGTTAGTAATAAGTGTCATTATTAAAAGGAAAATTTACAACAGTCCTAGTGCCCAAATAGTGCCCAACATGGGAAAAAAAGGGTACTCGGATAAACCAAAACTGCTTTTCATTACCACAGCATTTTACAATATACGAAGATAATTATAAACATACTGAAAAATCGAATTTGGATTTTTATTACTCTGAATTTCTTGAAATTTGCATTATAAAAAAAGAAAAAGCAAAAAATGGAATTGAAACAAAAAACTTGTTTGTAATTTTGGAATCCTTCCAGGATTCGACACACGGTCGTTACAGTTAGAAAAGACCAGTTTTTTGACATATAAATACTTACCAGAAGTACACTTGCACATTTACACCCCAATCATCTGGATTTAACCGGAAAGCTCTCTAGAGCTCTTTTCTGCACCAGCTCTTCAATCATCGATCACTTCATTCCCACCATAATATATAGTATAGCATAAAGGATGAAAAAAAACTGCAGCAAGAGCAGAGTAACATAACAACAAGAAAATAACAATACTTGCAACCAGGGTAACCTTCAGAATATTTGTTATTTAAACAACTTCCCATTGCTTCTATGGTTGCTCTGCCGTGCAAAAGTTCTAAAACATATATTTTGAAATACTTTTAAACCGGTATCTGTTGAATAGCATAACTAAAACCAAATCAGTTTTTAGCAATATGACACATCTGTAATATAATAATTACTTTTAATATATTTAACTTATATACATTATATCGTAAACCTCCGAATATACGCCACCAGTCTATAAAACCCACCCGTTTTAAGCATCATTTTACTCATTACTTAACGATTTCCATGTATAGCCCACCCGTGTATTTAGCCATAAATTGGAAGGGAAATTTTCCCATGGTCTGTTTTTCTCTTTACTAAAAACTTTTTTGCCAAAAACACTATACAAGACAAGCTATTCTTCACCGTCCTTTACGACTTATCTCCTATTCGGATATCCTTGTCCATCATAAAGAAATAACACAAGGGAGCTCAACTGTAGCACGGACAGCGACCCGCTCCGAGCGAAAGTTGAAGATAATGGTGATAGCGAAATGAAGATAGTGAAAAAGTTGCGATGAGTGAAAAGTTTTTATTTACGTAAAATATATGCATTAGATATTTTAATATGTTGCTATTGTTTTCCGGTATAAGCCCACCCGTGTATGTAGCCCAAACCCCCCGTGTATAAGCCCACCCCAAAAAAGCTTACGAACTTGTATAAGCCAGGGCTTATATCAGAGGTTTACGGATATTCAGGATGGCGATTACATTGAAATCTCTATATAAGTAGCTACGTTAAAAAAGAGTGCCTAAAAGTTGTTCCTCATTTCACGATAAAACAACATATAAAACAAAAATTTGAAAATAAAATTCTAAACTAAAGGCAATTTATATTAGTAAAATTGATTTAAATTGCTTTAAACATACAAGTTAACTCCTGGTAACTCGAAACTCCAAGGGACCAAGGAAAATGTTGTCGACTTAAGAATTTTTCAGTTAAACGAAGCTCCCGTTAAAGGTCGAATAGTCTAAAATGAGATCTATAGTTTGTGTTAAATGACTTTTTAAGAGGTGGGAAAGAGTTACGCGGAAAAGGTGTATTTGGTGCATGAAAAAGGCATGCAGTCCCTTATAAACTGGAATTTCCCTTGAAGAGAACATATCTAATCTTCATACCATCAGGCGATTAATAAAAACAAGAAAACCTGTCGGTTGAACACACAATCCAATGCCTAATAAATCAATTAGAACATGGTTAAAATCTGCCTATGCAAGAAGTTGGGACGGCTAACACTCACAACTTGCCAGAAGGCTAATTTCTGACCTTCTGTCAGTGAAACAGAAGGTTTTCAATATTGTGGAAATGAAAACTTTGTGGAAAATGTTTCTATTATAAGGGGGTAGCAGCATACTTCCCATATAGAGGTATTGTCGATTAAAAAAACACTGTATATAAAAAAACTTTACTATAAAAATATCAGTATATTTTTACTTATTTTCTTTTAATAAATGTTTTCAAAAAACCATGAATAACAAAAGAATAACAATTAACTATTATATAAGTATATATATATAATAAAAACAAAGATACACACTGGGTATGCGAAAAATTGAATCCTGTAAAACCCAATAACCAAGTCTGTTTGTACCATCAGGCCACATCCATATTACTGCAATTTTACAGCTAACAAATTTGCAAATGAGAAAAAAAATCACCTATGAAAGACAAGGAATTTTATAAAAAGTAGCAGCTTGGATGTGAGTTCCTAAAAAATCTTCACAAACATATTTAAAAAGTTACAGACTTCGGACTTCATCCTTTAAAAAATTGTGTTATTTAAGTACAAACAAAAACATCTAAAACTGAGAAAATGGAAGCGACAGCTTATTCTCATTTAAATCTTCTATAACAATATTATGTAAAATAATTATATATATACATAAAATTATATTAGGCAACCACATCTGTTTTTCTTCTGTATATTTATTGCATTTTTGAAAGTGAAAAAATCTATGTCCTCTACCATCCTTTTATTACTCCATCGATAATCTGGGTGACTCATCTCGCCACATAACTTCAGGTTTTTAACGAGGTGCTGATAAGCCGGCTAACGCCCGCACTTTTCCGAACACGCCCGAACTCGCAAAGTTTATGTATAAAGTTATTTATCAAGTAAAATCTTATTAAAAAAAACCATCAAAAACAGTTCTTTTAAGACTTCGCTCCACTAGTTAGTTGTCATTTTAATTTTTATACTTTTTAAATAACTTGTGGTGAATCATTGAGTGTTTTGTGGTTTGAATCTTTTTTTTTCTGTTCAGGCATTGTTCGGTTCTATGTGGGTTTTAGACAATCGCTGAATTTTTTCCCAAGAACGCGAACTCGCCAGAAATGCCTGCATTTTACTGTTATGCGGCTTATCAGCACCTCGTGGTTTTTATTCCATAAATAACTCTTGCAAAATGCAGGTAAACAATGGTGGAAATTTTTCCGGTTTTGACAAAAGATGAATTAGCTAAAACGTCCTAATTTGTGATTACGTTTTAATTCTTGATGTGATTTTTTTTCCAAATGTGGATACGCTAGGCTCTAGCATATAAATAATAAAAAATATAAAGCCCTTTGCAGCTTATTTCTCTCGATTGAAAAATCTTCCAACAACATAACAAAATGCAAAATTCTGACTTCATTGGCCGATAAATTTGTGATGTAACAATGATTGTTTGTCTAAATAAAGTGAAAGTCACTTGTGTTTACAATTAATTTGATGATGTCATGTCCAAGCTTTTGGGGTGAAGAAATCATCTGAAATGACAAATTTCAAATGATCGTATCATCATTAATGGAGATACCAAAAATCATTTAGCAACACTGGATTAAAAACTTAATAGAATAAAATGTTTAATAAAAAATTAGAATCAAGTCTGCAGAGATGGAATTTCCAAAATGCACTAATTTGCTATAGCTAGCTATATTAAGTTCCTTATTAATGTGATGCAATTCAATGTTTTTAAGCTCCAAAATGAATATTCTTAAACAATGTAAAACCATAGTTGAAAGACTAAGATTAAGGACTAATACATACATTAAAATTCCATGACAATTAACAGTAACCATCCAACACCCAAACACCATTGGGATAAGACTCATAATGGCAGAAAAAATCAGTCAAACTTTTGTCGGAAAGCGAAATTGCGCCTTTTGCACAAAAATGAGGATAACGGCGCGGCCATTTAAAACAACTTTTCGTTCCTGAAGTTTCGTTCCAAACACTACCCCTTAGTGTGAGTCGGATACTTGTACAGGAATTTATGACAATAGTTTATTATCGTAAGCTAGGCGTAACTACACTATAAAAATACAACATTATGAAGCACTAGAATCTTAAGAATTTCTTTTAAAAATCAAGTGTCAACCCGCTTTATAAATAAAAATTTTTACCGCCCTCGGCTAGTTTCTTCATGTAATCTCGCACATGAATTGGCTCCGCTGTAAAATATTCACCAACTGTGTTTCATTTTTTATTCGAGACGAATAAAGCTAAACCAAACATGACATTCCTGCGGATTGTGTGAACTAAAAATATTGGAAATGTGACATTTATGTAGACTTTTAGATTTCTTTACTCAAGTTAAAAAGGTTGTGTTATCTGAAAAAATAGCCTTAGGGGGGGGGGGGGGGGAGTTTAAGCCAGTGCTTTTTATAAGAAAGTAATTAACGAAAGTTCAAGGGACTCAAGAAATGGTTATTATTTATTGAGTTATCCAGGTGTTAGAGTTACCTGACGAACTGTATGGCTTGTTTAACACATATCTCTCTCTTTGAGGAACGTGTATACGTAGGCAGAATTGGAATGTTGAAATGATCGGTAATTAAACATTGCACTAAAAAAGGGAGAAGTTATATTAAAATATATACTCTGATGCTTTAATCAATTCCAATCCTTCAAACTTGACGTCGTTTTTCCCTTCTTATTAGGTTATACATTCAGTCATCGTCTTTAAGATTATTCTTCTGTCGACGCCTTGTAAAAACCCCCTTTTGTCGGGGGAAAACACCGGAAACCGAAAGTGCGCAGGTTTCCCGTACTGTGGCTTTTTTATTTTTTAAAACGTACAAGGATTTTGATGTGTTTAAGCATAATAAAGGCAAATGTAAAAATGAGTTACTAAGACAGAACTACAAAGAAAATTTATATTTCAATTTTTTTTACGATATTTCTTAATGATGGATATTTAACGATGTAAAATGTGTTAAATGATGTATAAACATTGTTAACACAAAACAAAAAGATTTTTAAGGCCCGGCACACGCTGAAGGTGTCAAGGCATTCAAATACTCACTTTTGGTCTCAAATCAACCAACACAAGATGAGTATCTGTCCCTCCTGAAACCAAACCAAACAAATAAAATCATAACATTAATAATAACAAACCTTTCGAAAGAGATTGTATTGTAACTTCAAAGTTTCTAAGAGAATAAAACTTACCAGACACGATATCGTAGCCTCTAGTAGTTAGTTCAGTTGCCATGGTTTTAGCATTTTTCATTTTGTAACTGATACTCACGGAACTGTGAAGTAGTGGCCTTAAAAAAAAAGCTCGATATTACTCAGGAGGCAATTTAATCGACGTCGACATTTTACAATCGTGCGTTACAAAGAATGACGTACAATCGATGTCGTCATCTTCGTCGTTGTACGTACAATCTACAATCCACGTCGTCATTTTGATGTCGTACGTTATACTGAATGACGTAGTAGACGAACCTGTTTAAGTGCCACCCCAACACCCGCCATGGAATGGTTGTGTGGGCCGCCCTGTAGTCCAGGAAACACAGCTTCGTTTATGCGCTTTTCCAAATCGTACATTATTTCTTAAAAAAGAATGCAATTTTAATTGTATCATTTTTACTTCTATTTTCTCCATGATATTTTTAAGTTTACATTAAACTTACCTTTTCCCTTTTTATTAACAGAACGAACCCCTTTCCGATAAAATATCAATGAATGCCTAAAAAAGTAGGAGTGTATATTACTAAAAAAAAAATAATCAAGATGTGTACAAACGCCATTGTTGTTTGTAGACTCCTTTCGTGTTCTGTGTACAAGTATAACTTACCGAACACCACGTAAGCTTTTGTGTAGTGTTGTAGTGACTACGTCAGCATGATCGAAAGGACTAGGAACGACCTGCAAAAAACATCAATGAGAAGATTACATTGACGACAGTTGTAGTGGCGACAGAAAACACATCAGATAGCTGACAGTAGTCAAAAATTTTAACGCATACACGGCAACATCCCCCCTCACCCCTCCCTCTGACAAATCTTTGTTACTCACCCCTGCAGCAACAAGACCACTAATATGAGCCATGTCAGCCAGTAGGTAAGCGTTCGACTTTGAGCATATGCAAAAGAAGGTGGAACAATAACAGTGAATATAAGAAAGCCGCATCTTGGAAATGATGATTTAATCAAACACGATAATTACTCACAACAAAATTATATGAGTATTTTCTATTTTTGCTCACATTTTTCTCACAGCTACAAAAACTAAGTTCAACCTCTTTAAATCTTTCATAGCTAATTAATCTAGAGTATGACACTTGTACCAGCAATAATTATTTTCGGACGGTATAATGAAGCTAGCGACTCTACTGGTCGTAATTTATCAGCCCAGTGTCTTCGCTAGAAAAGAAAAAAATATAACGTGACCTGTCAGTAGCTTGGCGTAACATTTGTTTGCAATCGTGCACTTTTAAGCCTGATTTTCACTTTAAAAAATGATACGCGTATCATTTTAGTTGATCTGATTGGACAAGCTTGATCTTTTGGTCGATTATGTGTCGATATGTGAAAAACTTTTTTTCGTATTTACCCTTATTAAAAAATTAAACAAAGGAAACAATAATAAAGAATAGTCAGCTTTTTGAACAATCATTAAAAATCAATATAATACGTTACGATACGTTCTATTTGTAAGTGGAAATCCGGCTTTAAAGTAAAAACACGTGACTAAAGTCCTACTACGCAGTTAGTGAATCACCTGTTTTATTTAACATTATGAGCAATGAAATTGGAAAGAAAGAATTTAGCTTTAAAAATTTCACAAAACAGCTGTCCGAATTGATTAGAAAAACACGGTTAAAAACTGAATTTTGCTCAAAATGTAGAAAGTTTATCATGCTCAAAATGAGTTTTATACAGAAACTGGCAAAACTTCACAGCAGAGATATACATTATTATTTTTCTTCACGCAGAAATTACATCGAGATTTTGCGAAGAAAACAAAAGGAAGGGTAGAAAATTGAAAATATCTTCCTTACTTCTATTGTTATTTATTGTTTTCACGCACGTTGCTCGCCACGTGGCCAATCATTAACATTCGAAGAAGATTTAAAATTGAAACAGACGAACGAAACATCAAAAAACTTATTGAAGCATTAGAAGGCGATTTTACCCATACCTGGATGTACAAAGATCTTCACAGCACACCTGATCAACTTGGTGTGACAGAAGAACGCGTGGAAAAGCGCTCTCTAATGTTGGAAACGAACAGCGCTTGAATAACTTACTATTGAGAGCTTTACAAGGAGAAGAAGTGAAGCTAGTTGTAATAGGAGGCCTCGATATCGAAAGGGGCGCCGTTCTCTGAAGAAGGAAAGGGGAACATGGTGTATTTTAACGCAATCGAAGATTGGTGGAACAAAGTGATTGGTTCAGTTACACAATCCAGCATGTCTTCCGACAGCATCGCAATTGGTGGGGTAGGAACGGATTACTTTTCGTACTGTCTTCAAACACACTTGGAAGAAGACAACAAAGCGAAACTTATACTATGGGAGCTTTCAGCTAACGACAGAGGGAGGTACGACAGCGCTCCCTTCCCACCAGGACAACCGTTGGAACAATTTACACGAAATGTGTTAACGCGAGTGTCCAAGCCCACTCTGATGTACATACATTTTTTTCGAGGTCAGGATTACATGGGAGGGCAATGCAAGAATTGCGAAGACGAAGGTGGAGACACGATCGCAAGTCATTACAATATCACGTCGTTAAGTTGGCGAAATTTCGTTCGCGACAGCATGGTGGCTAAAGAATCTCTCTTCCTTGAAAAAAGTATATTCGCTGATGATAGACTTCATCCTAGTATATTAGGCCACGCACAGATGGCATACTTGATCATAAATCATTTGAAAAAAACATTTTTAAAATTTCTTAAGCAGAGTGCGTTGGATATTACGCGGAAATCAAAACAAGGAGTGGTCAACGAAGATGACATCGAGCTGCCTGATATCATGTATCGAGACACATCAACAGGAAAACCACTTTGCTTCACCTACTTTAAATACAATTCGAACGAACCAAAGGACAGTTTATCAGTGAATATAAAAACAAGATGGCTACCGATTTAACATCTTTAAACAATTTAAAATACGGGAAGATAATTAGGCGGAATGCAAACCAAGCTGGCACAGAAAGAACTTCAAGTTGCGTTTGATTTACCAACAAACTATTCAAAGCTTGCAATTATTACACATGGCGGTACAGGAGGCGGCGCAAATATCGCTAGACAGTTTTACGCCAGTGTTGGTAGAAACAGATAACTACACCATGGGGACTAAACTCCAGGTGATTAGAAAAGATGTTAAAACAGGAGAACATGTTCTGAATGTGAAATCGATGAACAATGGGTTTGCACTGTGTGGAATTGCTGTGATATGAACGGGAAAATTATTCCGGGTTACACGTGCGCTATGTCCGGTGCACAAAAACATCCGGACGCTTTTTAAATGGATCACAACGTAGATCAGTTAAAATGTTTTTAAAACACAACAATCGAAAAAATGTTGACGTAATAAATTCGCTGCGTTTTGATGGATTGATAAAATGGAAACAAAAAAGAATAAAATTATCCGGCATGCATTCAGATTTTATAAGTAGTTTTGGGTATTAAAACAAATTATACAGAATATGAGCAGCTTCATCTAAAATTTATAATCTTTACCAATTCAGCATTATGCAGAAAATGAGCAATTTTACATCGCCAAAAATTATGTTTGCGAAGGCCTCCTTAATGTAGGACGTAAGATAGAAACGTAGATAGGAACGAAAGGGGAAAGCAATGTCTTCATCCCTCTAACACCAGGAGTATAAAATGCACGTATGAGAAAAGAAGAGAAAGAATCGAAAAGCGGAGAGAAAAACTCTATGAAAGTGATACCACTATTCGGAATTGTGTAATTCAAAGACGTTAATATGAAGAAATATATAATCCTCTTACTTACACTACCCTATTTTTATTGCGAATTTACTCACAAATCATCACTTAGAAATACTATTGATAATCCACAAGAATATCAAGACCAAATAAAGAAGTTAATTGAAGAACTTGATACAGATTTTACAAAGTATTGGACTTACAAAGATTTATTTAACAAGCCTGAACACTTGGGTGTCTCATCTGAGCGTGTCCAGAGAGCGTTAACAAATTTAGGAAACGAGAAACGCCTGAAAAGGTTACTCATAAAAGCATTGAATGGAGAAAAAATCAGACTAGTCACTATTGGTGGCTCCATCACCAAAGGAGCTCCGTTCGCTGAAAAAGGGAACGGTTATCGAGTGTATTTCAATGCAATACGTAACTGGTGGAACAGAATATTCACTCCTCTAACCAGATCGAGGATGGCTTCTAGAAGCATTTCCATTGGTGGTGTCGGGACCGATTATTTTTCATACTGCTTGAATACACACCTACGTGAAGACGACAAACCCAAGTTAATCTTATGGGAGCTGTCAGCGAACGACAGAGGACGATACGACGACAAACCGTTTCCCACGGGACAACCTTTAGAACAATTTACACGAAACGTTCTGAATCGTATTTCGCAGCCGGCATTGTTGTACATACACTTCTTTCGCGGTCACGATTATTTGGATGGTAAGTGTAAAAATTTAGAAGGTGAGGGTGGAGACGTGGTGGCAAGACATTACAACATCGCTTCGATCAGTTGGCGCAACTTCGTTTGTCAAAGTATGAAAGACAGAGTTGAACTTTTCCTTGCTAAGAACACATTCTCCTATGATCAACTGCATCCAAGCATCTTGGGTCATGCTCAGATGGCGTTTCTCATTATAAACCATCTAAAGAACAGCTTTCTTCGCATGTTGAAATCACATGCTTTGAATGTTCCTTCGCTAGCATTATTCCAGCAACAGACATTAATACAAGGTGATATAACATTGCTAAAACCACTTTATCATGAGACCACTTTCAATAAACCATTATGCTTCACATATTTCCGATACAACGACTACGAACCAAATAATACGCTGGCAGTAAATATCATAAGACACGATGATTTCAAACTAAACATATTTAAAAAATTTAAAATACGGACTGACAAACTAGGAGGAATGCAGACATATCTTGCAGAACAGTTATTACAAGTCGCAATCCAATTACCCGCTCCTTACGCACGTTTAGTTGCTATAACACATGCGGGGACAGGCAACGGACAAGTATGGTTGGATCAAGATACACCTGTTCTTATAAACAGTGACAAATATACAATGGGATCCAAGGTGGATTTAATCACAACTAATGTCAACGCTGGTAATCATACTTTAAATGTGCTGTCTATGAAAAATGGATTCGCATTCTGTGGAATAGCTGTCTTATGAAAATTTGTAACATTGGTTTGTTTTCATCACTTACTATATTTTTACTAAAGCACTTTTGAATTTCTAGCTTTATGTCCTATTCTCACTAGTTTTCGCGCGTTTTAATTTTCGCACAGTCTCGCAAAAAAGTTTGTTAGTGGTACTCGAAATTTAGCACTGAAATTAAACGCAAAACGTTTTGTTCGAAAACTAATATCGCGAAAATATTTTTTTCTTACTGATCATTGAAAGGCTTTGTTACCCTAACTTTTACTATTTCTTCTTGCTATTTGGGGGTAATTTGAACTTGCACAAAAATAAATAAGAGGAAAGGACGTTTCTATTGCGCGAAAATTAATGCGCGCGGTTATAAGCTTTTCACTGCGCGAAAATTAATACCCGCAAAAATTAGCACGAATATGAAATAACAACATTGAATCATAATAAATTTTAATCTTAAATGTTTTTTCGTGTTACTTAGGCGATGTAGTCACAAGCTAAAGATGAAAGTGAAGCTTTATTTCCATGTTAACCAAAAAAATCGTTATCTTACTTACGTCTAGTCTGTATGGCATCGATTCAAAATACTTCGAAGTTGCTGAAACTCTTTTGGTGTCTGTCATAAAACCATGCGATAAACTAAAAAAAACAGGACACGGTGTCATCGCTTGGAAGAAAAACCAATATAAAAATAAAGACTGGAGGATAGCTTCTTACTGTCCTCCATGCGGCAGATATAATCCCATGATTCTGTCATGTACATTTAACAAGCCAGTATACACAGAAAAATTCGCTGCAACTCCTATAAAATAAATAAATTCACATAAACAGGATATAGTGTGTTTTTTAAGCGCAACCCATTAATAGGGCTCTTTAGGGAAAATTTTGGGTGCTTATAGTCAAAAGCACACATTTTTATTGTCAGAAATCTTCGCAGGAAGAAAATTGTTGTTTTCGAAAAATTCACACAATTAAATTCCACGAAATATCAAGTTTTGTTTGCAAACCGCGAAAACAAACTACGCAAAATTTTTACACCGCGAAATTTTATTACGCGAAAATTTAAAGTTTCAACCAGGAAAATAAATTCCGCAATATTCTTTATCTTTTTTCACCCGATCGTGACATCACTAAAAAGAGTACAAAGTAGTAGTACTATGTCATAGCACACCTCTCCTCATAAAAGCTTGCATAAAGGCACCTCGTTTAGTAATAAGTGTTCATTATTAAAAGGAAAATTTTACAACAAGTCCTTAGTGCCCAAATAGTGCCCATACATGGGAAAAAAGGGTACTCGGATAAACAAAACTGCTTTTCATTACACAGCATTTACATATATACGAAGATAATTATAAAACATACTGAAATCGATTTGGATTTTTATTTACTCTGAAATTTCTCTGAAATTTGCATTATAAAAAAAGAAAAGCAAAAATGAATTGAACAAAAAACTTGTTTGTAATTTTTGAATCCTTCCAGGGATCGACACACGGTCGTACAGTTAGAAGACCAGTTTTTTGACATATAATATACTTACCAGAGTACACTTGCACATTTACACCCCAATCATCTGGATTTAACCGGAAAGCTTCTAGAGCTCTTTTCTGCACCAGCTCTTCAACTTCATCGATCACTTCATTCCCACCATAATATCTAGTATAGCATAAAGAATGAAAAAACTTGCAGCAAGAGCAGAGTAACATAACAACAAGAAAATAACAATACCTTGCACCAGGGTAACCTTCAGAATATTTGTTATTTAAACAACTTCCCATTGCTTCTATGGCTGCTCTGCTGCAAAAGTTCTAAAACATATATTTTGAAATACTATTTAAAACCGGTATCTGTTTAATAGCATACTAAAACCAAATCAAGTTTTAGCAATATGACACATTGTAAATATAATAATTACTTTATAATATATTTAACTTTATACATATATCGTAAACCTCCGAATATACGCCCACCAGTCTATAAACCCACCCGTGTATAAGCCCATCATTTTACTCATTACTAACGATTTCCATGTATAAGCCCACCCGTGTATAAGCCCATAATATTGGAAGGGAAAATTTCATGGTTGTTTTTCTTTTACTAAAAAACTTTTTTTTTTGCAAAAACATACAAGTACAAGCTATTTCTTCAGTTCTTTACGAACTAGTCCTCTATTGATATTTGGTCCATATAAGAAATAAACACAAGGGAGCTCAATGTAGAGACAGCGACGTCGAGCGAAAGTGAAGATAATGGTGATAGCGAAAGTGAAGATAGTGAAGAAAGTGGCGATGAGTGAAAAGTTTTTATTACGTAAAATATATGCATAGATATTTAATATGTTGCTATTGTTTTCCGTGTATAAGCCCACCCGTGTATGAGCCCACCCCCGTGTATAAGCCCACCCCAAAAAAGCTTACGAACTTGTATAAGCCCAGGGCTTATATTCAGAGGTTTACGGTATATTCAGGATGGCGATTACATTGAAATCTCTATATAAGTAGCTACAGTAAAAAAGAGTGCCTAAAAGTGTTCCTCATTTTCACGATAAACAACATATAAAACAAAAATTGAAAAAAATTCTAACTAAAAGCAAATTTATATTAGTAAATTTGATTTAAATCATGCTTTAAACATACAGTTAACTCCTGGTAACTCGAAACTCCAAGGGACCAAGGAAAATGTTTCGACTTAAAGAATTTTCAAGTTAAACGAAGCTCCCGTTAAGTCGAATAGTCTAAAATGAGATTATAGTTTGTGTTAAAGTGATTTTTCAAGAGGTGGGGAAAGAGTTACCGGGAAAAGGTGCTATCTTGGTGATGAAAAAGGCATGCAAGTCCCTTATAAATTGAATTTCCCTTGACAGAGAACATATCTATCTTCATTACATCAGGAGTTAATAAAAACAAGAAAACCTGTCGGTTTGAACACACAATCCAATCCTAATAAATCAATTAGAACATGGTTAAAATCTGCCTATGCAAGAAGTGGGACGGCTAACACTCACAACTGCCAGAAGGCTATTCTGACCTTCTGTCAGTTGAAACAAGAAGGTTTTCAACTATTGTGGAAATGAAACTTTTGTGGAAATGTTCTATTATAAGGGGTAGCAGCAGTACTTCCATATAGAGGGTGATGTCGATTAAAAAAACACTGTATATAAAAAACTTTTACTATAAAAAATATCAGTAATATTTTTTACTTATTTTCTTTTAATAAATTGTTTTCAAAAACCATGAATAACAAAAGAATACACAATTAACTATTATATAAGTATATATATATAATAAAAACAAAGATACAACACTGGGTATGCGAAAAATTGATTCCTGTAAAACCCAATAGACAAGTCCTGTTTGTACCATCAGCACATCATATTACTGCAATTTTAAGTAACAAATTTGCAAATGAGAAAAAATATCACTTATGAAAGACAAGGAATTTATAAAAAGTAGCAGCTTGGATGTGATTCCTAAAAAAATCTTCACAAACATATTTGAAAAAGTACAGGTACTTCGGACTTCAATCCTTAAAAATTGTGTTATTTAATACAACAATAAACATTAAAACTGAGAAAATGGAGCTGACAGCTATTCTCATAAATCTCTATAACAATATTATGTAAATAATTAATATATATACATAAAATATATTAGGCAACCACATTGTTTTTCTTTCTTATATTTATTGCATTTTTTGAAAGTGAAAAAAATCTATGTCCTCTACCATCCTTTTATTACTCCATCGATAATCTGGTGACTCATCTCGCCACATAACTTCATGGTTTTTAACGAGGGTGCTGATAAGCCGCTAACGCCCGCACTTTTCCGAACACGCCCGAACTCGCAAAGTTTATGTATAAGTTATTTATCAAGTAAATCTTATTAAAAACCATCAAAAACAGTTCTTTTAAGCACTTCGCTACCACATAGTTAGTTCATTTTAATTTTTATACTTTTTAAATAACTTGTGGTGAATCATTGAGTGTTTTTGTGGTGAATCTTTTTTTTTGTTCAGGCATTGTTCGGTTCTATGTGGGTTTTTTCAGACAAATACCTGAATTTTTTCCAAACGCCGAACTCGCCAGAAAATGCCTGCACTTTTTACGGTGTATGCGGCTTATCAGCACCCTCGTGGTTTTTATTCCATAAAATAACTTTGCAAAAATGCAGGTAAACAAAGTGGAAATTTTTCCCGGTTGAACAAAAGATGAATTAGCTAAAACGTCCTAATTTGTGATTTACGTTTTAATTCTGTGATGTGATTTTTTTTCCAATGTGAGATACGCTAGGCTCTACATATAAATAATAAAAAATATAAAAGCTCCTTTGCAGCTTATTTCTCTTCGATTTGAAAAATCTCAACAACATAACAAATGCAAAATTCTGGACTTCATTGGCGATAAATTTGTGATGTAACCAATGATGTTGTTGTCTATAATAAAGTGAAAGCTTGTGTTTACAATTATATTTGATTGATGTCATGTCAAGACTTTTGGGGTGAAGAATCATCTGAAATGACAAATTTCAAGATGATCGTATCATCATAATGGAGATACAAAATCATTAGCAACACTGGTAAAAACTTTAGAAATAGAATAAAATGGAATAAAAAATAGAATCAAAGTCTGCAGAATGAATTTCCAAAATGCACCTAATTTAGCTAGTAGCTAGCTATATAAGTTCCTTATAATTGATGCAATCAATGTTTTAAGCTCCAAAATGATATTAAATCAATGTAAAACCATAGTTGAAAGACTAAGATAAGGACTAAATACATACATTAAAATCCATGACAAGTAACCAGTAACCATCCAACACCCAACACATGTGGGATAAGACTCATAATGGCAGAAAAAATCAGTCAAACTTTTGTACGGAAAGCGAAATATGCGCCTTTTGCACAAAAATGAATAAACGGCGCGCCATTAAACAACTTTTCGTTCCTGAAGTTTCGTTTCCAAACACTAGCCACCTTAGGTGTGAGTCGGTAACTTGTACAGGAATATGAAATACGTTTATCTTAAGCTAGGCTTAACTACACTATAAAAAATACAACATTATGAGCACTAGATCTTAAGACATTCTTTTAAAAATCAATGTCAACCCGCTTTATAAATAAAATTTTTACCGCCTCGGCTAGTTTCTCATGTAATCTCGCACATGAATTGGCTCCGCGTAAAATATTCACCAATGTGTTCATTTTTTATTCCGAGACGAAGAAAGGCTAAACCAAACATACATTCCTGCGGATTGTGTGAACTAAAAATATTGAAATGTGACATTTATGTAGACTTTTAGATTTCTTTACTCAAGTAAAAAGGTTGAGTTATCTGAAAAAAATTAGCCTTAGGGGGGGGGGGGGGGGAGTTAACCAGTGCTTTTTATAAGAAAGTAATTAACGAAAGTTCAAGGGACTCAAGAAAATGGTTATTATTTATTATTGAGTTATCCAGTGTTAGAGTTACCTGGACGAAACTGTATGGCTTGTTTTAACAACATATCTCTTCTCTTTGCAGGAAACGTGTATACGTAGCAGAATTTGGAATGTGAAATATGGTAATAAACATGCACTAAAAAAGGAAAGGTTTATATTAAACATATATACCTCTGATGCTATCAATTCCAATCCTTCAACTTGACGTCGTTTTTCCCTTCTTATTAGGTTATACATTTCAGGGTCATCGTCTTTAAGAGATTCGTTTCCTGTCCACGCCTGTGTAACATGTCGACTTACTGATAAACTACGTATTGAGTGCACATTCTAAAAAATTCCAAGAATGTAAAATCAAAATTAATTCACGAGAGTAAAATGACTCAGCTTAGAAATTGATGTTCTTAATTGGGTAAATTCTGTCTTCTAAGCCTGTTTAGGACATAAAATCTCTTCTGGTTTTGCAGGGCATGCTTAAGGTTTCTACTGCAGGTTGTTACAAAATGTTTCTTTCTTTAACGTGTCTAAATCATCAAAATTTGAGAGAGCTTTTTACAGCATTAATATTTTTTCTACTATTACATTGGTATAAACATTGGTAATCAATACTCAAACAAGGATGAAAACTTCATCCTGCCTTCATCCTGCCATCAACCCAGCCTTTCATCCTTATCAGGAGAACATTTAGAAGAAGTCACTGCCAATCAAAATGAAGAAGCCAGATGTGATGTTAGTGCAACAGTTTTTCGGTGTGCTGGTTAGTACTTTTTTATATTAGGGTTTGCTGGCTCGGCAAACGGGCTGGCTCACTTGCCGGGCTGTTTTCGATTTTGTGTTGATATGGTTTCCATCCCGGTAAGCGGGCTGGCTCGTCAGGTTTCTGTCTATTCAAACACGAAAGTATTTTTGGCGACAAAATATAAACAAATATGTCAGGTCGAGATTTCTCAAAAAATATTTTGCTTATATGTTGATTGCAAGTTTATCAAATATAGTTTTGATGATATTCCAACTTCAAGGATTGATAGTCGTATCAGAAATTATCAAAAGGCAATACAAAAAAGGTGTTATGCTCAACAAAAAATTAAATGTCTTCAGCAGAGACGTTGGTGCAGACAAAAACGCAGTAGCTGGTTCAAGGTTCATGTTTCGTCTTACACAATTTCTGTGAAAAAAAACAAATTCAGTATAGATAGAGATTGTGTGCGAATTCAAATGGAAGCCATAGCAGCAAATGAGCTTGAGTTCAAAAATGTACCTGATCCTGTGTATTCAATCAATGGAGAAATTGTACGAAAAACACTAACAAACTTGATCTTACAAACTCCTTGGAACTCTATAGTATATATACACACTTTGTAGTTCTCAGTTTTTTTGTGAATATAAATATATAATATGTAATATATACTGTATATACTGTATAGACTGTGAAAATAAAGTCTATATTTTTGTCCTTTTTTCAAACAAAACATCCAAGAAACATGTATATATTTACTTTCGAACATGTGAAGAACTTCCTGGTGGAACCTCCTGGTTTTGGAGCCCATGCTCTTTCTGATGTTGGCTAACAGTGTCAGCATAATGGAATGGTTGGTTTATGTTCATCATTTGAGTATATGTTTTAGGCACTGGAAGTGATCTTTCATTTTGATAAAATAAATTTTGATGATTAACATGATGACTGTAAGTTTGCTTCATCATGGCTTGAGACATCATCTCAATTGAGTGGGATATACCACTGCCGATGTCTTTCATTGACTGATTGATTTCTCGGATACTTTCAGAGAAGTTAGCTGTCGACTCTCTAGCATCGCTCAAGTCCTTTCTGAATTTAGAATCGTCTTTTGCTTCCCGAATCAAAACCTGATCTCTTTGGGCGGCAGATAATTTCTTTTGTAAATGTTATTGATTAAATTTTTTCTTTTCCCATCTGTGGTTCGAAATTTTTCGTGAATAGTTTCTTCATCATTATTGGGGCTTTCATCACAAGTGTCTAACGGCATTTCATTGTCAGAAAACTAACTATCATTCTCTGAAATTTCATAGCCAGGTGTTGTTGTCGACAACAAACTATCAGCATCAATTCCAAAGGAAAGTTTTTCTGTGTTTGCTGATCCACCCCATATCATGATTAACTTATCATAATGCTGGTATACAATTTTTCCAGATCCACTTCTACTTCCTGATATTACAGCTTTGGAAAAACTCTGTCAAATTTCTTTCACTTTTTCCAAAATTCTTTTTGTTCCCCTTGTTATAAGATCTTTACTTTCTTTCACACTGCTTTTAGCATCCTTCTGCTCTGTTTTCGACAATGCATTAAAGTTTACTGGCAATTTTTCAGGAGCAATATTGCATGGGCTTGTCCGCGTCAAAGTCCAGGTTTTTATACAGCATCGACGATTTATACTCAGCTAGACAATAAATCAAGTCTTCAATCAACTCTGCATCCAAGGAAAATGAAGAACAAGCGAGATCTCGGTAAACGGGCCAGCCCGCCAACCGGGCTCATATAAACAGCCCCTAAGGGTGTTCAACCCAATCCTCTACTCAATACTGAAACTAACAAATTTTATAAAAATTGGGAAATCAACGAGAAAGAAAAGAAGTGCCAGTACAACGAACGTGTGCTGAATATCGAGCATGACAGTTTCACGTCAGTTGTGTTTGCTTCCTGGTGGAATGGGTAGAGATCAGCCCTCTGAATCCATGACGGCATTCAGCTTTTGTCGTTGTGAATGCCGTCGTGGTCGACCTCCACGACGGCAAAATTTTGTCGTAGTGGTTCATAGACTGCACAAAAATAAAAACACTCTTTCCAACTAACAATCTTGCTAGCTACTTATTTATTTTCGTCAAACAAGTCTTTGTTAGATCATACCACGCATCAGTCTTTTTCAGGAATATTTGAATCAAGTAACGCATGCGATGTAAAACGCACGTGCAAAGGATGTTACGCGTGCGATGTTGTGCATTCATTTTGCGGTAGAAAAGTGGGGGACGTTTTAAATTGTGAACCACAAACACGATGATCGAGCGTCTACGTATAGAGACTCTCTCAATCTTAACTTCCTTTTCTATATGTCCGAAATAGTATGCATGACTATACTGTCATTTTCATAAATTTATTGTTTATTTTTCAGGTCATCACAAGCAAATATAGGAAAAAATATGTTTCGTTTTCAAATTAAAAAAAATCTTTATCCATGTGGCTTATATAAAACTTCAAAATTCATTCTGAAAGTTCAGCTACATTTTAACAAAATTTATTCAGAAAAAAAACTATACCGCATGTGGGTTTCGTTTTTAAAATTGTTTGAATAAAAAACTGCTATGGTTTCCAATTGTTTTGTCAAATGAAGAAATTATCTACAATTAAATCCATGATAAAATGTCTGTTCCGCCTGTAAGTGCAGTTTTGCAGACTTGCTTTATCCGTGCTCCGTCGCCGTTCACCTCCGCATTTGTTAAGAACCGCATGGCTGGATTTCTTGTGTAAAACCTGGTTACCAACGACGAAGGGGCCAGGCAAAAGAGATTCATGTCTACGTAGTTCTTTTAACTAAGTCAGGAGTCGGTGAATTAGCTAGGATGATCAGGTTGGCTATGAGTAGGCTTGCTCATGGATTAAAAGGACCAGTACTATGCAATAATTCTGAGATCTGAAAGTGGGGGGTGTCCGACCAAGACGGAAATCTATCGGACGTTTTGTCCGACGAAAGTTCGAAACGAGCTACGGACATGTCCAGTCTCCCCAATAAATTTAATTAGTTAGTTTTGGCGTTGATAAAATCTTTCACAACGGGAAAATTTTGCCATCATGATTTTTGTTTTGCCGTCGAAGCTGACTTGCTTGTTCTTGAAACAATTAGGTGAGATTCAAAATGCCTGTGAGTGTGATACATTTTGTGACAACTTATACTTACATTCTTTCCTCCTAATAATTCAAGCAAAATAAAATCAAAATTAATCATTTTTTTCTTTTTAGTCCTCATAAATAAACGACAACAAAACCTTATTATAATCCATGTGCTTCTCACTTTGGAACGATTTGTTATAATTGAATAATGTATGCTCATAATTATTTCATCATATATTATAAGCAGTTATAAATTTAGAATAAATTTTTGTGGTCCATAAAACATTTTATGGACCACAATTTGGCTGATACAAACTAGCCACCACCATCTCTCTGTGCCAAAAATAACTAATAAATAACAAAATCTTTTGGAAAATGCTTACTCATCATTCTAGGTTGTTATTACAATAAAGTTTGTGGTTACGAGCTGTGTTTAATAGTTGTATTTACTAATTTATCTTGTATGGCATTCGCGTTGGCAATTGCAGAGTGCTGGACTGCCTTTGTACTTTACACTAATGACGGCAAAAAAATGTTGTCGATGCTTTTTTCTAGTTTTTTTCCAATGAATGAGTTGTTATGAACATAAAGCAATTAAATTCTTTTGCAATAATGTTAAGAACCATTTACAAATTCTGTCTCATATAAAGACGAATTAAGACAAAATTTACTGTGAAACTAATAATAATTGCGAACAATCTTTTTTATTCAAAATATGGTGATATTTTCTGCCTGTGTAATATCCTGTTGTGATAATTTTAAAATACAGTACATGTTTAACATTTCTAGGTGGCTTAGTTTTTTAGGGGAAGTATATAATGACCATTATGCTTCATACAGTCTTTGGTCGTCATTTTACAACATAATATAATAAGTTTTCTAAAATACCCATTTTCGTGAGTTTATATAAAATATGGTGATACATACGGTCATACGGCAGTGTATTCAATATTTTAAAACAAAATACAGGGATTTTCTAGTGTAATCGTTTTACAACCTATCGAACGATGGCAAAATTCAATTAAAATTGCATTCGCCATAATTTTTAGATTCCAAATTGGATGGAAGGGTTAGCATTGGAATGTCAGAAAATCCGAAAGGGTTGCATGGACTGAACTGTTTGTACGCAACACTTACTGCAATTAAATTATTATTTTGCATAATAGCTACAGTGAAAAAGAAACTGGATTCAGGAACTAATAAACATAAAATAAATACCTTAAAAAGAGTTCTACTTAATCTACCGTATTGCTTGAGCAAAGCAGCCATTTTGTGTTAGTTAACTATAGGAAAAATATGTGGAATTAATAAAAAGATAATAAATATCAGAGACAATTACACACAAATCTGCTTTATCTGATCTGCAACATCCATCATGTCCCTTTCTTTCTTTTTGCAGAAACCACAGCGGTGGAGGCCTGTAAACAACGAGATACGCGCGGGTGTAAGCTGGGGGCGCAAAAGTTCGGGGCGGGGCCTCAGCCAGCAATATAGTGGGGGGCGATCTTAGTGACAGCGCCAATCACATTTAGCATTTTCTCCTGCGCCCAAGGCATCTTTATATCTTTTTTGACTCAGCCGTATCAGAAAAACACATTCTGTAATGGGAAATTGAAGAAGAATGTAACTTATCGGGTACTAATTTAGAATGTCAATAAAGTCATTTCAGAAATTGCGGAAACCTGATCACGTCAATAGTTTAACGGCCTTGGGTATTTCATCTTAACGGGCGGCTCTTCTTCGACCAACGACTGTAACTATGTTATATTATCGTCAGAGATACGTATTACAGAATTGCTCTATCTTGCTTGCCTACCACCCAAACATGTACATGGCTCCAAATGGACTGACAGCACTTCATTTGAAGTACGCAGGAGTGGTGCTCGAACCTGAAACCTTGGGATTACAAGCACAGTATGCTACCCCCATATAATTTCTGCTGAATTAAAATTACCGGGAGTTACTCCCGGTAATTTGAAGACTGGATAACTTAAACTTTCATTATCTCGACCCATTTTTTTACGCTAATGTTATCAGATCAGGGTCGGATCCAGGCAAAGTAGGCTAAAGTCTACCTTAAAAAGTGCAATCAAAATCTCGTATATCATCAGGTTCCTGTATCTGTCAATCTTAAATATCGCTGGTTTAAAATATAATAAAGTAGCGCAAATGATATACCGTCGGTTGCTTTTTTGCGCATTCGAAGCCCTGGGGACGATGTTGCATTCGCCCCTTAACCATTTCATAAATATTGTCAAAAATTGACAAATCGCTTGTTGGTAGTTCAGGTGCAAGAGAAATTTTAACAGGACAATACTCCTCAGAGATGCTTAGGATATGTTTACACGCAAAAAGTTTAAGACGCGCAAGACAGGTCACTTTTCAATTTTTTTTAGGAAAATATGTTTCGAACATCAAACAAAATATTTTCTGAAAAGAAGAAATTTCTGGAAAACTACTATTTTAGAGGGTAAGATGTGGCCAGGCTGGCTATGTTCTCATTGGGTGATTCTAAATCAGAGAAATTTTGTGTCAATTGATGAATTTTGTTTGCTCTGACGCATCGTTTGCGTCTTTCGCACGAAAGAAACTGAATTTTGATATTCTCGAAGAATGCTTAGTTTACTAGGCTAGCATTATGCATGACAAAATAACAAAAATGGTCTACAAATGTCATATTCTCTAAAGCTTGTCATTACCAAAATGACATTTTCTTCATAAATAAAGATGCACAAAAGTAAACACAGAAGCAGTCGAACTTTAAATAAATTTTGAAAAATATTTCCCAACTGAACATCCAAATTTCATAGTTCTGTTATTTGTACACTTCCAGTTTTACTTTTTCCATTTCGAGTGAGCAGTTTCGGTGACGGCTAAAATTTAAATGTGAATAAAATACACAATGGCGCTCCTTTAATTGACTCTGATGTTATGAGGTCGTGTCAACAATGATGTCAACACTGCACGTAATATAAAGAAAAGTTAGTGACTTGGAAATGTGAGGAAAGATTAAAAAAAATTGTACTCACTTTGGTTTGCAGAGAAGTTGTCGAAGGTCTAAAAAATAATCAAAATTAACAAACAAACAAAAAATGAATAAATAAACACATTAGATTTTGTTTGGGAAAGATCAGACGATCCTAAACATTACCTGATGGTTACTACTTCTACCATTTTTTTTTTAGTTTTTTAGCCGTGAAGATGTCTACTATAACGACTGGTCGCTAACTCGTGGTAAGAATCAACGGGCCGACCCGCGGTACACAATCCGGTCATCAGACTTTAACCGCGTACATATATCAAGCGCCGCAATTTTGCATCCTCGTCCCCAGGGTTTGTTGCCTAAGGGCCGCTAGTGCTTACTTGACGGCTAAACAAGTAATTTCGCCGCACGCCTCGATGTCAAAAAGGCAAAAAACCCTGGGGACGAGGTTGCGCAATTTTGTGCATCCCTAGCACAGAGTACCGATTTGGCTACCATTTTGAGCAGAATACTGTTATTAATATAGAGATGAAAAAGAAATAGGGAAAAAAACTGAGTATGGTGAAAATGAATAAATATTGTACTCCCTCAATCACGAACTCGCAAGGGGCAAAGAAGTTTGTTCAAGAAAGGATGTTGGGCGGATAAAAACAGCAAGGTACCAAAGAGTTTTTCAAGATAAGGAAATGTTGACTGAGAGTTTATCGTACTCTTCAGGATATAATGACAATGACAGAGAATTTACAATATAAGATTGGATCAATACTACCTTTTATTGGTCCCAGCTTTCACAGGAACGCTTTGTGTTCTTGGTAGGTTCATTTGTTCAACACTTGACTGATGTACAAGCGGAGAGTTTGTAGCAAGAGTTTTTCTTGACTTCTTATTATGAGGAGAAGAAGCAGGCGAATTTCGTTTTGAGAAGACATCATCAACAGATACATTAGATTCTGCTCTGTTTGCGCGGTTAACATCTGTACTGGTGGACGTTTTAGGCAGATCGTCAGACGCAATACTGGCGGTGGTTGTGGACCCAATTAACGCAGTGGTTGTCATGGAATAGCGATTAGATTTTGATCTCCACACGTTTGCACCTATAATGAGCAAATTTATTGTTATCAAAATTTTTCTGTTTACCTCTTCCAAACTGAGACTCCAATCCACCTAACACTTATTTAAACCACATCTTGGACGGGCATAAGGCCGTGATAGTCATTCCCCGCCAATTTTTAAAGGTCATAACCACAGCTTTTAGGCGGAAATATTTTTTTGGCGAAATAACAATTTATGTTTAATATATTGAGCCCTCTGTAACACACAATCTTTTCTCATGTCAACAACCATAAACCAAAAATTAAAGCTGCAACCCGTACCGTAGAACAACTGCGGCTTTAACACTCGCATTTGTTCAATTCGATTGGTTCCCTGATCTCCATCGTCATAATGCACGTAATATTTTTTTCCATCAATTTTTGTTATGCGGCCAGGGAGGAGAGCAGATAATCCGGACCAATGAGCAATGACACGCGTTCCTACATCGAGTTCTTCCAATTTTGGATCCATATCGTACACTAAGGCTGTTTCATCAGTTCTGAAACAGACGAAGGTCGCTAAGTGAAAGGTTGTTACTGAAGACAGTCTTTACTGAAGATTTAATAGAAAAAACATAACGTGCTTTTCGAAGTAGCTTCCAAACAGACATATCCACCATGCCAATTACAAAACTGTTTGTGATAAATAAGGCTCTAATTGGTTAAAATCTTTTGAAAGGTTAAGACTGACTATGCATGCGTGAAATATACCTAGAAAATATCGATTTTGATTTTGTTAGAATTTATTAACATCTCTGCTTACCGATCGTGAATTATAGTATCGCCATTTTCAAATTTGACATGAACTTTATCTTTCAGTGCTGTAATCTCTCCTTTGTAATAATCGCCATTAATCGCTCTTGCCCAAACAATCGCCCCATATCGAATGTAACCTTTAAATTAAGAAGAAGAGGAAAACTTTAGCATACAAAAATTGTTTTGTGATGAGGAAAAATGTATGCAAATGCTACTTACCAATAGTCGACCTCTGAGTTATTCTTTCACTTCTTGTCCTAAAACAAACGATGTCAAGAATGCATTAACCCTTTCACTGGTCTTGGTACCATTTTGGAAAAACTATATCTACAAATCTAGGGGCGCAGCGAAACTTGTGAAGGGTCGCTTATGAAAGAGTTTTCGCAGCGTCAAACATCAATGGGTTAAAACACTGCTGTTGGTATGAAGAAAATCTGGAATTAGAAATTAGTTTTTTGCAGAACAAAAATATTTACCTTTTAAAAAGCAATGTTCGTCGCGTATTAACAGCATCTTCTTTTTTGACTTGCGATAACGTTCGCCCTCTGTAAGATATAACAATATAATAGAAGCATTTATTGAAGCAACAATAAATGCTTTATTTATTGTTGGACGGACGGACGGACGGACGGACGAACGAACGAACGAACGAACGAACGAACGAACGAACGAACGAACGAACGAACGAACGAACGAACGAACGAACGAACGAACGAACGAACGAACGAACGAACGAACGAACGAACGAACGAACGAACGAACGAACGAACGAACGAACGAACGAACGAACGAACGAACGAACGAACGAACGAACGAACGAACGAACGAAAAGTAAACCCACCTGTATGTGAATGTTGAACTGCGTCGTAGTGGTGCAAATGTTTTATTTTTTGGTGCTTCTGAAGTAGCAAGTAATCTGAATGACACAAAACAAAATGTTTTTCACATTGTCATATGAAACATTAGAAATTTAAAATCTAATAATCTGTTCAATCTTGTCATTCTTTTGAACGAACGAACGAACGAACGAACGAACGAACGAACGAACGAACGAACGAACGAACGAACGAACGAACGAACGAACGAACGAACGAACGAACGAACGAACGAACGAACGAACGAACGAACGAACGAACGAACGAACGAACGAACGAACGAACGAACGAACGAACGACGAACGAACGACGAACGAACGAACGAACGAACGAACGAACGAACGAACGAACGAACGAACGAACGAACGAACGAACGAACGAACGAACGAACGAACGAACGAACGAACGAACGAACGAACGAACGAACGAACGAACGAACGAACGAACGAACGAACGAACGAACGAACGAACGAACGAACGAACGAACGAACGAACGAACGAACGAACGAACGAACGAACGAACGAACGAACGAACGAACGAACGAACGAACGAACGAACGAACGAACGAACGAACGAACGAACGAAACGAACGAACGAACGAACGAACGAACGAACGAACGAACGAACGAACGAACGAACGAACGAACGAACGAACGAACGAACGAACGAACGAACGAACGAACGAACGAACGAACGAACGAAACGAACGAACGAACGAACGAACGAACGAAACGAACGAACGAACGAACGAACGAACGAACGAACGAACGAACGAACGAACGAACGAACGAACGAACGAACGAACGAACGAACGAACGAACGAACGAACGAACGAACGAAAAGTAAACCCACCTGTATGTGAATGTTGAACTGCGTCGTAGTGGTGCAAATGTTTTATTTTTTGGTGCTTCTGAAGTAGCAAGTAATCTGAATGACACAAAACAAAATGTTTTTCACATTGTCATATGAAACATTAGAAATTTAAAATCTAATAATCTGTTCAATCTTGTCATTCTTTTGAAGAAACAGAGAAGGGGACTTTTACCAACTTACCTGAAGAATGTGTGGTACTCGATTGCACATTTCCACAGATGTTTACTTGCTCGAGGAGTTGGTAACACATAACGTAGTTCATGTTTTTCATGCTATAAATATCAATAAACACTCAAAAAACTGTTCCAACACATACATGACGTCACAAGGAGGGTGTGGCAATACGCTCGCCAAAAGTTTTGTTAAACTCCTTCACAGGCAGCTTCGTTTCCATAGAAAATCTGCGACATGAACATTCGTCTGTGGCAAAATGGGGCAATATATCATCTTAAACTCACATTAATTTCATTGCCAATGATATCTAACAAAAATTCGGATTGTTGAAACTTTATATCTGCAATACTTTTCCTAAAACAATGGAATAAAAAATACTGCGACTTAATAATAAAACAACCAGGAAAAAAACACAATAGAAGAGAAGAGGAGAGGAACTAACGATAGAATAAACAACAAAACCAACAAGTACAAAAAACAACACAAACAAACAAACATACCAAAAATAGGATCCTTTCTCCATATCACCTTCCATGATCACGATAGCTTGTGGAGTTAAACATATCTTGTAGTCTCTATTATCTGATCCCTGTGTGAAGAAGATATTCTAACTACGTACAGCGTAACCTAATGAATGGAGACCAGTTAGTATAAAGTGATTGGACAACATAGACTTGTTATTTCCAAAAAGTTCGCAATATCCTGACAGAGATTTTATCAAGGATGTTCCAAATTGTAAACGAGAATGTCCAAGAGATAAAACCAAGTTAAATTTAAAAGAAAGAAATATAAACAGAAACACTGACTGATAGAAATACTTTCAAAGACAACAGTATGAGTCAGTAAGTTCACTTGACTTACTTTAACAGCATGCCTGTCCATTCCATAATATCTGAGTCTGCAAGCAATCGCGAGATATTCCTTCTCGCATTCTGCAGGATTTTTTCCACTGAAAATGAAAAATGGTTTTGATCATTAACTCACATCTTATTGAATGGGTACTTTGAGAGAACGTTTAAAACATTTCACAATTAATTTCCCGACATAGGTTAGGTATTCTCAATTAAGTTGGGAGTACATGTTTTCCTTTATCAAAATTATCATTATTACAAAACTTACCATAAAGTACGATGTTTTCTTTCAATGCTGCGATCTAAGTCTTCATTCTAAAAAAGTAATTACAAATAGATACCAACATAGATACTCTTAGATGCTAATTTGGATGCTATCAGATGGTAATTTGGATGTTATCAGATGCTAAAATGGATGTTATCGGATGTTAAAATTGATGTTATCAGATGCTAAAATTTATACTATCAGATGCTAATATGGGTACTCTCAAATGCTAAAATTGATACTATCACATGCTAACATGGGTACTCTCAAATGCTAAAATTGATACTATCAGATGGTAATATGGATACTATCAGATGCTAAAATGGATGTTCTCAGATGCTAAAATGGATGTTATCAGATGCTAAAATGGATGTAAACAGATGCTAACATGGAGGCTCTCAGATGCTTAAATGGATGTTATCAGATGCTAAAAATGATGCTATCAGATTCTAAAGTGGATGCTATCAGATGCTAATATGGATGCTCTCAGATGCTAACATGGATGCACTCAGATGCTTAAATGGATGTTATCAGATGCTAAAATGGATACTCTCAGATGCTAACATGGATACTCTCAGATGCTAAAATGGATGTTATCAGATGCTAACATGGATGTTATCAGATACTAAAATGGATACTCTCAGATACTAACATGGATACTCTCAGATGCTAAAATTGATACTATCAGATGCTAATATGGATGCTCTCAGATGATAAAAGGGATGCTATCAGTTGCTAAAATGGATACTCTCAGATGCTAACATAAATAATCTCAGATGCTAACTTTATACTATCAGATGCTTAAAAGCATACTATAAAATGCTGAAATAGATACAAGCTAACATAGTAAGATACTATGTTTTCAAGTCCGAATAAACGCGGGTGGTTTTTTGTTAATTCATAAACTATTTATGAGGTTTAACCATTTAACATTAGGCGACTGTATCTCGAGCCTGAGATGTTCGAAATTAGGTCATGTTTGTATTCACTCGAAAGCTCTTCAAGATCTGGAGATTCAATTGCTTTCATCGATTTAATCTGGAGATTCTCGGGTTAAAATTTCGTCGTGGGGAGTTACGGCTATCGAAAGCTATAGTACCCACAGATGCGACCCGTAGCGAAAGAGTTAAACTTCAAATTCAAGTTTACCTGATCTGGGAATAGTTTAAACTCTGACACATAATTTCCGATATGCAAGGTGTTATCGTAGTCTCCAAGTTCCGCTGAAATATAACCAAGTTTGCGAAAATTAGAACCAAATAAATAGCAAAAGTGATTTATATTTAGATAAAGGAAAACAAAAAAGCGCATCAAAAGCGATAGTCACATAATTTAAAATTAGAGAAAACATGCCAAATTACCCAAATGGTTAATTTAGAAGGTTTTCTCATTACAAGGAAACAGTGAAACCCCCCCCCCCCACCCCAAAAAAAAAATCATTTGAGGAAACAGTTTGTTCGAAATCGTTATCTAATATCAAAACTCACATTGGATGGACAGACCACCTAATTCAATAGATTGTTTTGAGGTTGGGCGAAACCTACAATAAATAAGAAATATACAGAATAGCATATTTTATCTAGTTAACGCTCATCTTACTAACAAACGAACTATGAGAAAAAAAACAAAATAAGATACCTTCCCCGCAATATATCTTGCTTTATTTGTAGAAAGAATTGGTACCTAGACGAAAAATTAACCATACGTTTTTACTTTGCAGCATTAGTAGATAAAAACATACAAAGTTAAACAGACGACATACCTAGTAAGTTCTTCGTGTAGTGTTTGAGGATTTGGAGCATAAAATTTCACTCGAAAATGTAGTGTGTATGGGGGTCCAACTAAAATGGAAAAAAATAAAAATTTTGGTGCATTTTTGTACTTGTAAACAAACAAAGTTTTAATATCTGATAATAATTAAAGTGTGGCTATTGACAAGCTAGTAAAACATTCCCACTGTGTCCATACCATTGTTACTGGTTGCAAACTTCTACAAACACTTTAGCGTTTTTTGTCACGTAAAAATTATGGTAGGGTATCGTATTTGTCCAAAGCGGCGGAACCAAGTAACATCGGAAGATTATCGGATGTTGGTACGCATGTGTGACGCAATTGTGGAAATACAAACGGACTGGTTCGCACAGATCGACAATTTTACGTCGATTAGACCTTTTCGACTTTGACTTACGTTGGTGAGAGCAATAACATATTTTTAGAAAGCTGGGTACTACTTAGTTTTTTTATTTTTGGGATTATGAATTCTCAATTTATTTTTATATGAAGTACAATATGAATGGTCTACACATCCTTAAGGAATTTGAACACAAGAATTTCCATTGATAAGGCTGTCCATCTAATGTTTACCAGTCATTATTTGCACACTGAAGAAGAAGTCGTTTGAACTGATTGTAAAACTTGTTAATGAAAGAGAAATAACTTACTGACAACTTGTCGTTTTATCTTTTTCATTGGATCAAGCCAATGCTAAAAGTAACCAAAAAATTCATCAAAATGTCAGGATATTTAGTTCTGAAGCAATGACTGTAACATTTCACAAAATACTGATTTTTACGTTTAGTAATCGATTAGTTCTTTCTCACACTGTTTCTACATAGCTAAATTCGTAACGCAATTTCTGTTTTCCTGTTCACAATATATCTTCTGGTAAAATTAAAGTCGCTTTAAAGAAAGAGGAAATCTTACTGGAACTTGTTTAGTATCCATAAACTGTAACGCAAAGTAATCTTTCTCCACCAAATCCAAATGCATGAGAACTCTTCGAAGAAGCTCACTTCCCAAGGCACCTTTCTAAAGAAAAAAGTAGATTCGTTCATAATATGCTGGACAGAAAGACATGGACAACACACAACAACAACAGAACCTACGTTGCATTCGATAGAAAGATATTGTTACTTTTAGTTTACAGTATAATACAAAGAAAATTCATGCATTAAGTACTCATAGATAGAGTGTGCTGATTTGCACTGGTAACTCACATTAACACAAAAAACGTACATTTCGATGTTAATTTTTAAATTAGAAATCTGTTTGTCCACCATAACAGCATTTATTCTACAGAAAACTTAACGGTTTTTCTAAATTACTTTCTTAACTAACACGGGTCCATATATTTTGAAGAATAGTATAATAGCTACTTCTTCTAATACGCGATTCTCTTTTTTCGACATGGTGATCTTGTAGATGTTTATCCCTTAGAAGCAATAGATATGTCTTATAAAAAAAAATATTTTCTACAATGCTGTAGTTTCTTAACAAAATGATCACTATTGATCATTTTACTCTTGGAGGAAGAAGACTTTACAAAGTTTGTTAACAAAATCTTTTACATGCCTTTATTACCAAAGACCTTCATACCTTTAAATTAACTGATATATCTGTACCATCGAGTAACATCACCTTGCATGGTAATTTATTCTTTACATCCACAGGTTGTGGTGTGTGAGATTTGGCTTTCCTTCGAAATGTTGTTCGTAAGGTTCTTCGTAACCCATCAAATACCATTTTAGATTCTCAACTGAATAACTGTGTGGGAAGTATTTGAAACACGACCTAACTAAAATACAATTGGAATTTGTAGATGGATATATACACAAGAGGAATGACAGTTTGTGGTAAATTTTACATACGGACAATATGAACACATAACCAGGAAAATAAATACTAATATCGCTTGAAAAATATTGTAAAAAACATTATCACAAGGTTTAATTTAATTATACATTATTAATTATTTTTTCGACGAAAAAAACAACAAAATCTCGCGAAAATAAAACATAAAACATAAAAACTTGTTATAAATATTTTATCGACTTCAATTTAAAATCTTTCCATGACGCTTGCAAGGCAGCAAACTTTTGTTACAGTTATTAAAACTTCAATTACCGTAAACGGTTGCTATCATTAAAAACTAATTATAATAATTAGTGAACAATAGCTACTCCACAAAAAACTGATGACAACATCGAAATAAAAACTATCTGATGTTGCGTTGGATTTGAAACACGAAATGTCCTGTTTCCTCAAAATGCGCGAGTTTTGGAAGAACAGTAGGATTTTTTATTATGGTGGGAGATCAAAAATATGTTAATAAAAGATATAATTCTTCATAAAAACTAATGGATAGTTTTTCTTCCTGTCTCATATTTTTGTTCATTGTCATATGTACTGCCCGTTGCTGCAAAAAATAGAGATGGCTGGAAGGAAAGGTGTGACACCGGTGTTGATGTGTAGTTGATAATTCAATGTACAAGAATAGCAAATAAAAAAATCTCTTTGCTATCATGAATGATGTCTTTTCTTTTCACAAACGTGACATTTTGAAATTTTGGCTGCAAAATTCCACTACTTTTGATTAAAACAGGAAGAAAGTAAAAAGCTATATCGAAAGTTCGGCAGTGGTTTTTATAAATGACCATTCATATAAAAACTGGTGTGTAACCTGATAAAACTTGAAATTCTAAATACAAGGAAACTTCAAGACAATTTTTCTTTCTGCACAAGATAATAAATAATTTTATAATTTTTACGCAAAAAATTAATTTGATGTATAAAACAAGAGGACATTTAAAACCGTAGACTGTATTTTAAATACATTAGATTTTCGTTATTCTTTCTCTTTGAGAGATTCTCCGCAGAAAGCTCAGAGTGTAATTATGTCTCAAAGCATTTTAAGAAATCACAGAGGGCTTTTGTAAACTTGGACCTTTTCAACCGTTCAAATGAACCACTCCGGAGGAGAGACAAAAACATTTAATTGATATTTATGATTTATTCATTTATTTATTTTACACACTAAAATTTACATACAATTAAAATATAAAAACATAAAATTTATAATATAAAAATAATGACGTAATCACAAGTGCAACCATAGCAACTAACCGAAGCACGATGAATCCGATTTGAATATATTTCTAGAATTTTCTCCCAAACTTGATACTTGCAAAGACATTAGTGAATCTCTTGCAAGTGTGAGAATAATTAATGACAGTGCGTTGAAAAGAATAATTACATCAGTGAATTAATATAAAAATACGTAAAATTGAAAAAAGTAAAACATAAAAATTAGAACATTTTCCGTCAAAGCTACAGATGTTTTTCGAAAACTAAAATACAAACAAATTTTAAGATTTTGTGATACGTGCAAAAATTGCCAGAGAATACTTAATGTGATATTTAGTCACCTACAAAAAAATTCGTGTCAAACCACACTCATAATCTGTCTTTAAATTTTCCTTGGCGATGCTAACCTCGTATCATCAATGACAGTCACATAGAATAAAAACAAAAAAGTGTAATACAACGGAAACTGTGCTTACGTAGAAATTCAAAATGACATGAAATTTTAAATTGATATAAATAACCTCTTTGTTTTATACAATAAACTACTCAAAACCACGAATCATAATGTACGAGTTAAAATGTTAAATATCTTTGCCGGACGATTAGACACTATTATCTACAAATGCACATGCAATCCAATTAACCAGTTCTTGTTAGCGAAAACATCGACCTTCCATTCTTACTGTGCCATCAGTATTTACTAATACTATGAACGTATATTACCAGGACCAGATTCATTAAATATCACAGGTCTGTAATTTGATAGCCGTTTCCTGTTTTCGAGTTGTGCACGAATCTTGCGTTTAATGGTGGAGTATCTTTTTGCAATACCTAAAACATCACAAGGAAATGTTACAGGGGCGAAATTACTAAGTGCCAAACACAGAAAACAAACAAACACAGAAAACAAACAAACAAAGAAACAATAAAAACAAACAATAAAAACGTCGTACCTCCTTCTGGTCCAATGAATGAGCTCTAGTTGGCCTATAATCAATCAAAAAAGGAAACATTAAAAACTTCCAAAACAATCAACTTATATGAACCTCTCGCGCTACAAATTTTGCACCGACAGTCATAGAAGCTGTCATTGTAAAGGATTGTTTCACGTCTTTCAACAGAGTGGAGCAAACACAACTTATAAAACTTACCCTTTTACAACATTGTTGTTGTTTGTAGAAGCACTTTGAGTTCTTTGAATGTTGTTTTGATCACTGGCTTTTAAATCAGCTTTCCATTTTTGATTCACATTGGAGTTTGCATGCGGTAAAGGAGGAGAGGATGACCCTTTTGTTTTGCGTGGCTTGCTATTTCGAGGAGAACCACGTGGAGAGTTCCGATTCGGGAAAACATCATCATCGCCTTCCGAGATATGACGTCGATTATTTTTCGGTTTGTTTAAGTCTGCGCTTACTGAGACTTTGTTGTGGTCGTCGGAAATACTGTTACTTGTGGTCGAACCAATCAGTGCTGTTGTCTTCATGGAATATTTCTTTTGAAGTTTAGATCTACCTGAACCAGGACCTAAACAAACACAACGTTATGCTATACAAAAAAAAATAAAAAATGTTACAAAAAAAGCGAAGAGTAAACATGAGCCATAAACGTACGAAGAAATTTTCATAAAAAGAAAGAAATAGTAGTTAATGGACACTGATTGTTTTTGATTTTGTACTGTACAATACAAAGAGCTCTCGGTTAGAAGTACAGATCGAACTTTCAACATCCGTTGGCCGTTTAATAACTGGACTAAATCTGGTTCGAACAAAAAAAACCTTCTGATGAAATCCAAAGAATCGAAGCTGTTTAAAGTGCTTCTTTTTAGGTCACCAAGAAAGAAATCACGTTTGATTTAAATACTTTTGCATTTCAAGATCGTTCTACTTGAAACTTTTGTAACTTCACAAAACAGTTCGAATCATTATTTACGTGAATTGGAACGCAATGATGGTATTTGGTGTGCCACCTTTATATTTTTCCTTGAGCTAGGAAAATCTATTTTTTATATATTTGCTTACATATTTACATAAACGCAAATATTTTCCTAAACTTAACCTGTATCATCAGTCAAGAAAATGTATTCCGAGAAACTGCTTTATTAAATCATGAAATTTTCATTCAGCAGACATTAAAGGATAAAAAAACTGGAAATAATTATTCAAACCGCAATAAATTTATCTTCACGTAAACACATTCAATTGTTAGAGGATGTAAAAAATAAATAAATATTTACCGAAAAACAATGGAGGCTTCAGTATTCTCATTTGCTCGATTCGATTTGTACCTCGATCTCCATCGTCATAGAGCACATGGTATTTATTACCATCGATTTTGGTGATATTTCCAGGAAGGAAGGCTGACAGTCCTGACCAATGACCAATCACACGTGTGCCGATCTTGAGCTCATTTGGATTAGGGTCCATGTCAAAGACTAGAGCATTTTCGTCAGATCTAAAAAAATAATAAAATTACCTACGTCAAATGGAAAGAAACTGCAAAATAAACTGTTGCCCGTGTATGCCCAAAGAATCGAACACATTCACTTACCGATCGTGAGGTATGGTGTCGCCATTTTCAAATTTGATATGAACTTTATCGGTGAGAGCTGTCACCTCTCCTTTGTAATAATCTCCATTAATCGCTCGTGCCCAAACGTGAGAACCAATTCGTATATAGCCTGAAAATTTGAAAACCATATTAGTATTATTGCATATTAGCACCACATTAGTAACAAAAAGGGGTAAGTTAAAAAATTAGGGGGAGACGAAGGAGAACACCAGGCTGATTACAATTTACGCGTTTTCTTGATGTTAACTGCAAACCACATACCTATGGTCGATCTTTGTGCATATCTTTCACTTCTCGTTCTAAATGTCATACAGAAAGTGAATATAATGTAAACAAAGTTGACAGAGGATTTAATTTAGAACAAAAAAACATTTATTCTTACGCATCCTCGCGCTAGGTACAAAGAGAATTCAAACCTTTTTATTAGCATAGACTTCCTTCCGTTGACAGCATCATCTTTCCGTGCCTGAGCCAACGTCCGTCCACTAAAATTGCAAAACAAAACATGCATACCATAACCGAAAGCACGCGAGTATTTGCAAAGACAACAGAATCCACAGAAAACAGCAAAATGTACCTGTATCCAAATCTTGAATTTCGTCTGAAGAGACTTGACTTTCTCTCTGGGAGTTCCTTGGCTGCTATTAATCTAAATTGCAAACAAGTTGACCAAAAACATTAACAAACCTTGTATATTTGCTGGTAATTGTTATAAAATGAGATTATGGGAAAATCAACAGCATATCAATCGCAAGTAAAATATGCTCTAACTGTCTTTTAAAAAGGGGTGAATTATTCTACAAAAAAAAATAATGAAACTTCGAATTTAATTTAACATCAAAACAGATAACAACTCTACTGTGGCTTTGCCGACCTCTTTATCCATATTTTAACAGCAGGAAATATACCTAACATAAAGATTGAAACAACTTCACGAACTTACCTAAAGAAGGTGTGGTACTCGATTGCACATTTCCATAAATGTTTACTTGCATGAGGAGTTGGCAACAGGTAACGATATTCCTGTGTCTCGCTCTAAAATGAAAATGGACATAAGTACATATGTTGTTGAAGTCAAATACCATGTAATAATAACCACTAAAAGAGAAACAAAAATATGAAATTACCTCGCTTGTACGAGCACACAAGATAAATCTCGCTTGCTTGAATGTTATATTGGTGATGCTTTTCCTAAATATGTATATAGCTGTGTTAAAAATAATATGAACTAACATGTATCCAGTTAAAGCTTACAGTCTCAACTTTTTGCTCATGCAGGCAGAAGGGTTCTTAAACCAAACAGTGTACGTTGTTGTCACGTGAAGTGACAGGTGGAGAAAAACGATAAATAATGGCCATTGCATAAAAAACATACAAAAATAGCAAAAGTAAAGAAACTGGATTTAAATGGAAGATCAAAAGGCTTAAAATATTTTTATAACTTAACAGTCCTGTCTATACTGCTGATGTAAGCAAAAAGGAATATATTGCAGCATGGTTTCCAGCCAATTTAACATAAGTTTTTTAGGGGGGAGGGAGGGAGGGCGGTTTCAGGGTGCTGAGATAAAACAATACTGTCTAATATCACAACACAAAGCGATAATCTGTGATCTCAGAGGTAGACCACTTACTAAGACTGTGCGCCCTTTGAAGTTACTTGAGAAAATTAGAATGCGTACACGTTTTAGAAATGAGGTTATTTGAACTAATAAAATGTTCCTTAATTAAATTATTGTATAACGAATTTTCCTGTGCCCTTGTGGATTCCTTGATTTCTAGATTCTAGATTCTGTGTACATTATATAAAAACATCTTCACAACAAAGCTTCAAGAATAATCAACAAAAAATTGAAAACAGGTATCTGATTTTTTTCTGTTATCAAAAGATACTAGACACTTCAAATAAACATTGAGAAAAACAAAGGAAATTTTGGTACTGTGAAAACGTTTTTTTTTTTGAAAAAGAAAATCGCAAACAAATCACCTGCCAATGATTTACTTTACACGTTATTTGCAACAGAAAATATTTTTATCGTAATTATTAACAAAGAACATACCACACATGAAAACCCAACTTTTGATCTCCCTTTAAAACGACAATACCATGTGGTGTTAAACCAATTACATATTCTTTATTATCTTCACCCTGTAAAAAAATGTGTTTTTAGTGCTTAAAAACAACTTTATGTAAGGGAATACATAAAAATTTTCAATACACCTTTTTTTTAAATGTACAAATACATTGGAATGTTTCAGTAAGATGTTCTTACAAACTTTTGATCATAGTCTCACTTACGGTCACAACATGGCGATCCATACCATAATACTCTAAACCTCGGGCGATTGCCAGATAGTTAACCTCACATTCTGCAGGATTCATCCCACTACAAAATAAAAAAAACTTTATAGCAATTAACACTTCAGAAATCTGCTATCCACTTCAACTTCAGATGTTATCTAAATAATGCAGTTATTTGTTGGAATTTGACGGTTTCCCATAAGAAACATTTCTTCCAAAAATCTTTGTGCATTGCAAAACATAACATACAATAAGTATTCTGTGAATACGTAAGTATTCCGTGAATACTCAGCATATGTTATGTTTAGCTTAAAAAAATTTGTTTTGTTAATTTCAAAAAACTAAGTACAAAATTTTTTTTCCTTTAAAGCTGTCTTATTCATTAAGTAGAACATTACAGCAGAATGTTCCAATTACCGAGAATGAAATTTTTCATTCTTTACGAAACATCCCACCTTGTAAAGGAAACAATATAATGAATAGCAACATAAATACTCGAAAAAATCAGTCCAACTTACGATACAAGTCGATGCTTCTTTTCTATAGCATGTTCCAATTCAGTACTCTAAAATAAAATTTGTCTTTCAGTAAAGTAAACTTTCATTGCTTGACTAAAATTAACATGATTTAGCTGAAGAGAAGTAACAAGCAAATATATACGGAACTTACTTGATCTGGAACTAGTCTGAATTCAGACACATAATTTCCAACATGTATAGTGTTATCAAAATCTCCAAGTTCAGCTATAACAAACATTTGGAAAATATTATTACATTTGTGTTTACGATCGGATCAGTCACAAAAACCTCTTTTTGATCACACTTGCCGAACATGAAAAACAAGGTGGATTTATATACTCACATTGGACTGAAAATGCTCCTAAGTCAATTGATTGCTTCATTGTAGGACGAAGTCTGCAAATACAAGAGAAATATTATGATAAGTTCACAATACATATTTCAAGACATAAAATTGTTTTCAAAAAAACTTACTTTCCCTGACGTACATCTTGTTTTATTTGCGAAAAAAAATGATATCTAAAAAGACAAGCAATTCTAACTATGAAGCATAAATTGTAAAACCATTTCTTGCTAATGTAATGAACTTGACAAATGTTCTACATAATGTTATAATAAAAAAAACGCGAACTACATCCAGTTCCCAAATCTTTAACCACATTGTTTTACATTGTGTTCGCCACCATATTATTGTATTGTTACAACATGCACGAAAAATGCAGACCTAAAATCTTTTACAAATTGTTAAGATTTTAAGCAAATTTTGTACAAAGTTACTGACTTATAGGTAAAGTGACCACTTTACCTAAAGTCTATCATGCCAGGAAAATCCAATTGTTAAAAAAATTACATGATCGCCTAATTTTTGTTTCTCTCCTGTTTAATAGAAACTGATTTATTTGATTTTCAGTAAATGATTTCTCAACCAATAAGATTGGGCAAACTTACCTGGTAAGTTCCTCTGTTAATAAATGAGGGTCTGGTGCATAGAACTTTACACGAAAATGTAGCGTGTACGGTGGTCCAACTATAAGTATAAATATACAATGCTTATAAACATAAGAATAGCAAAAGTACATATAGCTTCACTCTTCTTCTATAGAACTTGGAGTTCCTAGTTTAATTAATGTTTCTAATGATATCATAGACATCATAAACCGTTGGGTTCCAAAGTAAAAGGTCTTGTTCATCTAGGAAGATCAACTTCGGATACCTCTGTACATGAAAAGGCCTCAATTTCACTTGTGCATTGCTAAGTTATTTGCAAGTGCAATGCAATGACTTTGGTAACTTTCAATAACTTCAATTGCGGTGTGGTGATATTTTTGTGAGTAAATTAGGTGTACTAACATTGTTAGCCCAGCCCTATGTAAGAAATTTTGCAAAAAACTTACTAGTAACTTGTTTTTTTAATTTCTTTGTTGGATCAAGCCAATGCTAAACAAAAAAGCTCTGCTATCAGCATTACAACTGATTATTTAACACATAGTGCTCGTTGATGTTGTACCGTGAAATAAAAGCCACAGGTCTGTGCCCCTTGACCCTGTATTTTACAGTACAACATTAAAACAAACCATTATCTGTTTAATTTTGCATAGGGTCTAAGGCAGATTTCCACAGCGAAAATTGGACGGCAATTTTGCGAGCGAAATGTATCTGAGCATGTGCACATTTGTTTTGATTTTGCTTGGAAAAATTTGTTTGTCGAAAAGTAGAAACAGTTGCTACTCTTTTCGCTGTAAACTCCAATGTCCAATCATAAGTGTTTACTTTTGGAAAAACTCATTACCGGCAAGAATTCAAAATAAACTGTTTAATTTTTAATACTCAAAAGAGTATTTACATTCAATATTTTAAAAATCGCCGCAATTTTTGTTTTTCGTGGAAATCAAAAAAAGTTTTTCACAGCTAATTTGCTGTCGAATTTGCTATTCATAATTCACCTTGTGGAAATCGTCCTTAAAACACAAACTTCCTTATGAAAGTGATATAGGATAGAGAAATCACAGTCGCCAAAAGGAAAAGTACTCAGAATCATTTTTGATTTTAAACTTTCGTAACTTTGCAAAACAAGTTTACATTGTTGCTTGTTGCTTGTAAAACAAACCGAAAAATGGTTAGGTAATCTACTTTTTAAGAGCTATGAAAATCTTTTTCTGTTTACAGTCTCGCTGCCATTTTAACAGCAGTTTTCAGAAGAGGAGAAGAACTTGTGGTAGCACTGCAATTGGCAACAAGTAAAATATGAATGTGCATATGTTTAAAAAAAAAAAATCTTACTGGCACTTGTTTCGCATCCATGAATTGCAATCCAAAGTAATCTTTCTCTACTAAATCCAAATGTAAATACACTCGTTTCAATAGATCTTTTCCTAATGCATCTCTCTAAAGAAATTGTTACAAAAAATCATAAAACTATAACTCTGGACTATATAAAACTATAACTGTGGACTATATACATATATATACCTAGGCTTCAGATATTTTAATGAAAACTTCTTTATAAAGGCAAAATATTCTCAGTTTTCCTTGTAAGAAAGAATGAAAGTCACAAAGAATTTTATATTTTTGGGAACTTTAGTTCAACAACATATATATACAGCTCTGTATACATTATTTTTAAAATTTGAGTAGTATCTTTTACCTGTAGATTGATAGAAACATCTGTGCCATCTAGCAGAGCAATTTTGCATGGTAATAACTTCTTGCCATCAACAGAATATGGTGCTCCACCTTTCTTTGACTTCCTTCGAAATGTATTACGTAAACTTTTTCTCAAACCATCAAATACCATCTTTAAAATTTATTATGTTCTTTAAAATTATTTTTCTGCTAAATTAACAACAAAAAAAAATAAAAACGAAATTCATTGTTTTATATTCAACACAGTAGTTTTCAGAAAATTTGTGGTGGAAATAAAAAAGACTTCATAAAATGAAACTAAACTTGAACTCGTAAACATCACAGTTTACACACCTTTCATATGGCTAAGTAAACATTATCAACAATAAACAAAAACCTTTAATACCATTACAGCTTTTTTTTTCACTTTTACAAAATACTGTGATTGTATTATCAAGTTCAGATATCTAAACCATGATAAAAGGATTAAAATCTAAAGAAAATAAACTTAATTGTATTTTACTACAAATACAAAACAAACAGACAAAGCAGCAATTAGACTTCCTTCATCAAAACACATGACATCACAAGTAAACATAAGTAAACAAAAGTAAAATAAACTATCCATGATTCCGTACTAAATATAACAAAAGTTTATTGGCAAGGAAATTCAAACACGGGAACTAATGTTTATTGATGTAAGATGTCGTACAAATAGATGGTTACGTTGTGGATGTTTGACGTTTATGTTATTTTTTGTTTAATAACAACAAAATTAATCAATAGATTTCCTAAGTATTACGCAAAACAAATAAACGTGAAATTTGTCATAGTCTAGTGATAGTCAAGTATAAAAGAAAAACGAGGAACTACAAACAAAAGGGGAGTTTAAAGAGCATGCTTTGAATGAACATCTTCTATTTTACTTTCATACAAACAGTCCTGAAATATTTACAAATTATCAATAGAAAGGATTATCCATTTGCATCCATTTTTTATCCTAAATTCCTGTATATATATATATACATTGCAATCAAACCTTCAACTCCACTGGGAAACCTTTAACTCTAAGTTATTCAACAAGCGAATTTATTACACACCTTGTACATTTTTTATCACTTGAACAAAAATTTATTTTTAAACACATAGACAGCAATTATTTTGCAATTATTTTAAACTTATGGACTTGTCAAAAAAATGGCAAACAAGAAAGGGAACATTGAAAGGAAATTGATTGTGGTGTCTACAAATGCAGAACACTTAATTAATTAATCATTATTGTCATTGTTAAAACATTTTTTTTTACAATACTACAAGTTGATTATTATTTTTACCTACACCAACAACTTCACTAGAAACAGTTTCACTTAAAACAACAGGATTTATATTGGGATGCAACTGAGTGTTCAAACTAAGTTCCTAACGCTATTATGTCTTATTGTATTTACTACCATAAAAATTACAATATTATCAACATATTTAACCTCCTTGAATTAAATTTTAAAAAAACAATTGATTTTTTGCACTTCAGCCCAACATTCTTAGCTACTTAAAGAAAAACACCCCAATAATAGTTAGTCATTGTAGGGGGGGGGGGGTGGTTCTATGGGGTAAATAGTATTTAGTTCATTTATACTATTCATACTATCATTCATTTGCCACTTTTTGCCTCAGACAAATTATTTAGCAATTGTTTAAATTTTTAGCAATTCTCGGGGGAATTGTTTAAATTTGGCTTTGCTTATAAAAAAAAGTGCAGTGCAATAATGTACAAAATTGACTAATATACACCAAACATCTTACTCATATAACATTAAGTTATAAATAATTCTGAGTTATGATTCTAATTAACACTAATTGGATTACATTTAGCAGTCTTTATACTTGGCAAGAATGCCAAGTAAATCCTTTTCACACTACACATCATAAAAGTTGCGTTTTTAAACATTAAAGGGAAGGCACTAACTACAATGAGACTAACCTTCTATAAAGGAAAATTTAAAAAGCGAAAAAAAGTAAAAAAATAAATAAATAAAAATGATAAGAATATAACAATCAATTATAGCGCTGGTAAACATTCCTGGGGACGGGATTGCAACTTGCTTGACTACAAAGTAGTTTTTTGCTGCAAACAGTCTAAAGTTAACTTGCATCAGCTATCCGGTGGTTTTGGTAATCATTTTTATGAAAAAATGTTACTCTCGTAAAAAAAGATTATAACAACATCGCAAGACAAATATATTTCCATGTGAAGCATAAAAACAAGCTATAAGTTCATAAAAGCAAAGCTGTCTGTAAAAGTGACAAAGGATCGAATTTTGTGAGTAAAACACATAATCCTTTTACTATAAGTTTAAAAAAACATGACCTGTTGTCAGTAACAAATCTAACAGACTGTTATTACCATTATATATACACACTATCAGCCTAAAAATTGTCTGTCTCTCTTGACAACTTGAATACTTTTCCACAAAGAAGTCATATAACGTTATTAACATATAAATTGCAATTTATTTAATCTGACAGCAGACATCACAACTAAAATTATAAGTATACACATTATTAAGCTGAAAACTTATGACTGCAAAGTAATTTTGAAATAAAAATAAACCTCTGACAAATGAAGTATGATTGGAATGAAGAGAATGAAGAGAATAATTAAAAGTAATATCCGTAATAAAATATTACAACTATACTTTCACCACATCGCATTAGCAGAAAGCTTCAACATAAAATGTTCACATTGTAATCATTAGGCTGTAAATAAAATCATTTTTTCTTCATCAGTAGCACTAAATGAATGATTAGCTGAAGAAATGGAATTGATGATGGCAATGAAAAGAATATTGTGTATACATAAATTGTTTCTGCTAATTAAATAACTTATAAACGTCAGGCAACGAAGTTACAAATATGTCAAGCATGCACTTTTTGATATATATAATACGAATTGTTTGTTTGTTTATTTTTGTGACGTGATATACATTTTTAATGCGTGAAATAATGTTTTAATTTAGAAAATAAATAAAATTGTTCCAGACCACAACAGAAGATGAAGTAATTTTAACAGCCAAAACTATGTTCTGAAAAAACAAAGTGCAAACACAGTATATATAATTTATACAGTGCTACCATAACAAGACTGCAACTATAGCACTAAATAAAATAGCTCTGAAGAATGAATTAAAGAACTGGTATTTTATGTAAATATTTAAACATATATATATAGTGATAAATAAATTTACTGACTATAAATACATCTACTACTTTTTCACATAAAAACCACTTGTCAAACAAATTATTCAGCACAAATATTCTCATTTAAAATTAAATTGATTGTTTTTAACTGTTCTATTGTCAATAGAAAGCCTGATCTAATAAGGTATATGTGAAGGCCACAAAAATCATGCAATAAATTTAAACAAACCAAGAACACAAATGTGACATTTAAAAATAAAAATCTTTGTGCATTTTTAAGTATTATTATATATCGAGTATGTATATATACTAACTAAAGTACCAATAACACATAATAAAAATTATACATAGAAGGAATCATAAAGGCTATATATACTTAAGTATATAATCAGTTAGAAAAAATAAACCTTTCTTTTTTATAGGTCATCCTTGTCAGTCATATGCCAATAAAAAAAGCAAATTTTTTTTGCCTAATGCTACTTTTTTGTGATTGCTAAACATGCCCTAATCCTCCCGTTTAAAAAGGAGACTCCCGTTTTGGAACAAATTGCGGTATACCTGTTTAGAAGTATTATATGTCCTCCTGTATAAACAACCTTTAACAGCAAAATCCCTGAAAAAACAAGTCTGTTGCTGCTTTCCCAGTTCTATCAAGTTTTAATTCACCTCCCTCTTTACCATTTTTGTTGGTTGACATGGTTTACTTATGTATAGGAAGCATATTTTTTGGTGGATTTATTTTAATGAATTAAAGGATTTTTCGCAAGAACTTAATTTTGCGAATTTGGCAAAAATTTGTGAAAATCACAAAAATTTGTCTTTCTTTTGTTTTTCCCTTGAAGTATGGTGTTGCCATGTCTACTCTGGCAAAAACCTCAATGCGATCACAAAATGTAATACTTCAAGAGCATATGTCATTTATAGGCTTTGCAGGTTGTGTGTCCACTGTAGAATAAGGTTTTTACGATTGTGTATATACATATGTATTTGTATAATGTTTATATTTTGGTATAAACGTTGATTTGTCTGACAAAATTCTTTGCAGAATTGTTTGGCCAATGTCCATACTCAAGTTGCTAGAAACGTCAATTTGACATTTCTTTTTTAAACATAGCCAACCACATCAGAAATATCAATGTGTTGCAACTGCAAAACTCATCACTATAGCCTGTAAAAATAATGGATTATCGTAATGTATGCATGTATGTCGCCGCTAGCTACAGTACTGGAAAAAGGTTGTTTAACATATTGAGCGCGCAACGTGAGCGGACTCCCTCGATACGCGATGTACCGCGTTTATAATAATAAGAAACAATTAAAATAAATTGTCACGATCTATCGAGAATCTAGTATCATGATAAAATCCGTCTCGATGTGTCGCGATGGTAGGTGATAATGAGAATATATAAAGAGAAAGTTTTTTAATGAGAATAAAGAGAAAGTTTTTTTTATTTCAAACACATCTCTGCTTTATCTTTTTTTTAATTTTAAATAAGTGTATTAAGAAAATTTTTAACTTTCGTATTGATTAAAGTAATTCTAGAGCATTATTTTTTCAGCGTATTTTTTTTTTATCGCTGCTTTTCGTTCTTAAACTTTTAAAACGCGATCTAAAAAAGCATTTCTATCGCTGCATTTCGTTCTTAAATTTTTAAAACGCGATCTAAAAAAGCATTTCTATCGCCGTTCTTCGTTCTTAAATTTTTAAAATGCAATCTAAAAAAGCATTTCTATCGCCGCTTTTCGTTCTTAAACTTTTAAAATGCGATCTCAAAAAGCTTTTCTATCGCCGTTCTTCGTTCTTAAATTTTTAAAATGCAATCTAAAAAAACATTTCTATTGCCGCATTTTGTTCTTAAATTTTTAAAACGCCATCTAAAAAAGCATTTCTATCACCATTCTTCGTTCTTAAATTTTTAAAATGCGATCTAACGAAGCTTTTCTATCGCCGTTCTTCGTTCTTAAATTTTAAAACGTGATCTCAAAAAGCATTTCTCTCTCTATATATATAACACAAAGGAAGTATAATTATATTTAAACATCTGCGATCATTGTTGAATACACTCTTATTTTTAAAATAGTTCTATTATAAGAAAGTGTTAATGGCCTCGATAGCTTCGAGAATGATATCAAGACGGATGCATCGCGAAGCCCTCTCAATACAATTTGAAATTAAAAAAACGTCTATCGCGGATCGAGAATACCGTCGCGATACGCCAAGCGCGCTGTTAAACAACATTTTTCCCTCCAAACAACAACAAGAATTTGAAAGGAGACGAAACAGTTCTTAGAAGTCAAATTGTCACAATGTCACACAAGTAATGTCAAATTTGAAAACTCACCCACAAACAACAAATTGCTGTTTCTTGTTGTAACTTGGTTGCCCCTTTTCCCCATTCCCTCTATCTAGCTAGAGTCCTCCCCAGCTCCTTTTTCTTGGAAAAAGTCAACAAAGCATGATAAAAGTTAACTTAGTTAGCTATTTTTGAAGAACAGGCAGAGCAGACTCAGGAAAGAGGTAAAAACAGCAAAATGAGCTTGACTTTTGTATTTCGTTTAGCCAAAACGTTTTAGCTAGATAGCTAGCTAGCTAGCATTCTGACATACATTAAAAAACTATACTATTTGCATTTTTAATACTTGAATGTTAGCTAGTGTCCCAGCGATACAATCCAAACATGACACATTTTTGTGGTCCTAGCTATAGCTAGCTATAAATCAAAAGTGCAAAAGCTCCTTACTTAACAATCCGTTGCTAGCCGGCTAGCTTGTCAGCCGAGTAATACTTGTTGGTTGTCCAGAAGCAAATTTGCGACTTTTTTTGTAAATAGACAATGTCCACTTTGCTTTTTATACCCGTCCAGTAAACACAAATTAACAAGGGATTTTGAGCAAAATAATTTTATTACTTTTATTTTTACTTATTTTTCTTCTTACTTCTGTGAGTGTGTAGAATTTGCTTTTCAAAATATATCCTCCCCGGCGGGGAATCGAACCCCGGTCTCCCGCGTGACAGGCGGGGATACTTACCACTATACTACCGAGGACAATTTATATTTGCTGTTAGTCAAGTATTATTTACATTCTTTTCTTATTTTGATAGTTTAAAGTGAAATTAGGAAAAGGTAACTTGGTATCCTAGTTGCTAATGATTTAAACTATAAAATATGCAGGAGCAGTTGTTAATGTGTCTCCGGTTCTCGCAACCGTGTCTTCATCCTATTGAACGCCCTCCCAAATAAACGCCTTATTCCGCCTCCCGCCTCTTCTGCCCTGGTTGCTACGGCCTTCATCTTAGAATGTTCTTACTTGCATTCTTTCTTGCATTCAAAAAATAGAAAAATATATGATCATATTGACCTGTGACGAATGATGATGAGTACTTTTGGAATTGTAAAAACTAGCCCGACGGTGGGACCCCTCTTTGTAAAACACTAGAACTTCCTTTGTCCTCTACGAAGCCGTTCCGTCCGAATATCATAGGCGTAGAAGAGCCCTGGGGACGAGGTTGAGCCAATTCTCATCAGTATAAACCATACTACTAACATAAATTTAGATTTGGGTTGATTTTTCGTCCCGTCAATAAATTTGTACCTGGGAACACCACACAATGGTGTGGTTTCTTTTTCACAAAAATCCGAGTATTAAGATGTTCTACAATCGTCTATCCTGTTTTCCAAACCTCATCTAAGAGGTCTGATGACAAGGATGGAGATTCGTAACTTTTTATTTGTATTTTCTTTATGCTTTTTTTTTGTTTGTTTGATTGATGTTTCATTGCAGGAAAGTGTACAGTAAGCATATGGCTACACCTAACTTGAAGCTGATGCTAGTAAAAAAATAATTTTCAATTTCTTATTTATATTTGTATATAAACATTCTACATTCTAGTCAAAAGAATATCAAATTAAAAAAACGAAAAAAACAACTCGGTTATAAAAATAGAAAAAGAAATTCAGAGAAAAATTAATCACAAAAAAGCGTAAACAATTCTTTATAAAAATTAAAAATAAATAATATAAACGGAAGAAATAACAGAAGAGAGGTTTTCTTTCAACAGTTAAAATCGTTTTTAACATTGATAACATTGATATTTACTGCTATTTAACTGTGTCACAGTTAGAAAAATTATGAAAATTTCAACAGTCGAGACGCACATAAACACGATGAAATATAATATAAAATTGAAAACATTAGCAAGCAGGATTACGCCACATCTACCAAATTGTTAAAAATCGATTCATTATAGGGAACTCAGTACTATTCCAGAATTTAACTTCAGTAATTTTTTAGATTTAGAACACCATTTTTGGAAAAGTTAATTTTGTTTCAAAATTAAGGAACTTTTTAAATTAAGATTCCGAATCATCCTTTTTGTTGCCTTTACTGATGAAACACGCGGTTATTCATAACCCACTCAAGTAACAGAAATTTCTTTAGACACGGTCTACAGTTAAGAGCGAACTCTTGCGGTGATCTTTTGTATTGCGTGTATTCAGGTTATTCATATCCCGGCCAACCCAACTTCTTCTCTTCTACTTTTTTCACTGCTAAAATACTGATCACGAAAGAGCAGGTTTTATCTTTCGTTTTTCCCCCGAAGGGGTACCGAACGTCAGGCTGGCCTGGAATAGTTTATTTATGACTTGAACCAATCAAATATAATAACGGAAGTCACTGTGAGAAGATGTTCCGCTAGAGTTCCTGACAGGTCTATTTTACTTAGAAGTAATATATTCCGATAAAAATTTCTAGTCCAAGATTTTAATCAATAAATATATATCAAACATTAGCTGTAAAAATAAACAGACGGGTAAAAAAACCTCACTTCAATATACGAACTAAAATGAACATTGGAGCGCCAAGTTGAAAGACTCGCTAGCCTTTCAAAGTAGGTCATGCTAACATACTTGTACCCACATTCAGTAAGTGTACATTAAAAATTACAAATCACCGATACATTCATTTTTATACAAAGAGTAAAAATATTTTTTTTTATGAAAACACGTACATCGTCACAAAAATACTCTACACAGACAAATACCAGTGAAAACGCATCACTCACAATATCAAACTCACATAAGAGAATCACTACTTGTATTGCTGCTCTGAGAATCCGGTGATAACATCGGCTTTGGTGACGTTAAATTATCGTCGTCGCCGATTAACTGAAGCGACTGCCGTAAAGCTGCACTTTTGCGACGGGCGCTTTTTACGATTTCATTAATATAAGCTTTCATTAATTTTGCTATTTCGACCACCTAAAAAAAAAGTGTTAGGATCTTATAAAATCAAAACATCAGGCAACATAAGACGAAACATTAAGCACAGTACTATATATTCTCTGGTAAGAAATACTTCCTCCAACTACGAACAGTATTTTATTATTGTGTCCTAACAACGAAACGAAAGCGATGTCCGTACCTTTTCTGTCTCGAAAGTTATTGGACTTCTCCCTTGAACAACAATTCGATAAACGTTCGGCTGCGGTGCACCAAAAGATAATATACTGAAACAATGGAAAGAAAAAACATACAGGCTAAGTGAAAGAACGCAAGAAATAGTAAACGTTTCAGGTTAATAATGATGAAAATTTATCATGCAGAAAAATGTTAACTACACTACAACAACAACAGCATTTTGTACTGCAACAAAATAGACTTACTCTTCGTAATTATACGTTGCTATGGGACGTGTCTCATCACGCCTGTATATAGCAACATTATTGAAGCTAACACCGAGCGATAATTCTGGTATCATTGTTGGATCTTTCGACTAAAAAACAGAAAATATTAAAATGCATGATCAGAAAAAATTTACTATAAATGTAATGAAATAAAGATGAAAGTTTCACAATATCTCTAAAAATAGTAAATAAACAAAATGATGACGTCATGCATGGTTTAGTACCTCCATTCTTAGCAGACTTAAATTTCCTTCTAACTAATTTAACAGTTAACAAGGAGGTTGATGTAGAAACTGATTGCTATCGATAAATAAATACATAAAAAATAAAACTAAAACTCGAGAGACTGCATATTTTATTTACTCTCGGGTAATTATTTTTGAAGATTTGCCCAAACTCGCGAAAACACTAATTTACATTTTTTTACTAAATCAACTAATTTTTGACGTTCTTCTGTCACTTGCGAAAATTAATATTCGTAAAATGGTCTAAAAACTATCATCAATGAGAGGTAACCCGCGAATTGTATTTTTTTTGACCTGCAAAAATACCGACGAAACTTAGTACCAATAATGCACATTCCTGCATCCATCATTCAAAATGTTTGATCAAGTTTCCTAATTACCCTACAATAGAAAACTAGACATCATCCTTTATAAAGAGGTTGTTTCAAGCTATGATATTTGTTACTCACAGTAACGTTAAACATGGTGGAACCAAAACCGTGCCAGTTTTTCACGATAGACATATATTCAACCTGTGCATCATCTGGTGGTGTTCCCTGTGACAAAACAGAATAAAATATAAATATGAAGAAATATAAAGTAATATATCAAAAACAGGCGACGTTTTAAAGGAGAATTTGTGATTGCATCAGTAGAAATTGTACTAAAGTGCTGCAGGGGATCACTATAATCTCCCCATTGAATTCTAGATAGTTCCAGGTCTTTTTTTAAGTAACTGCAGGCTTAAATATGTGTAATACCACGAATATTGAAGGCTAAGACAGGTGAAAAACTTTAAACGAAATATTTCTGTTTTTTTCTAGGTAGATAGCTTAAAAAGTTTTTTTGGATACTTTAGGCAAACCAGTTCAGATCTCTAAAGTACAATAGCCACCCCGAAAAGGGTTGAGAGAGATAATTCTAAAAACATCATACATGCAACTCCTTCCACTTCGTCATGACGTTACTTTTGATAGCTGATAGCTCCTCTTCAACATCATATTTTGGTTGCTCCGACATTTCTTCCTCCGCTAAACAAAACAAACAAAATACGAAACTCAATATTTATTTTTCGTATCCTTGACTTTTATTGGCTTGCCGGCCGTTTCTTAGTGCCCTCTATTCTGTCTGATCAAAATGGATGCGCGCAGCTTCATGCCGCGACCTCCCGAAGAGTGATTCATTATGTTGCTAGTATTCTTGCACAAGTTAACGAATAGTGATACATTAGTTTACTTATAAAATTGATGATCTCTTATTTTCTTCAAATTTTCTGACGTGAGCCAAAATAGAAATTTTTCAGTACATTTAAAAGGTACGTAAATAGTTAAAAAAAGTACCAGTCGCAAAACGCAGTTGCGGACACACATACCTTTAAACGGTGATATAGCCTTCCTTATCGTTCCCTATAAAATTAAAAAAAAAGTCGTAGATATACAGCTGCGATACGTGTGGTGCTTAAAATTCGTATCTTGTATGATCAATTTTAGCCAACCAGATTAGATACCAAGCAAGTAGCACTTATCTTTGAAAACCTATGATGAAACCTATGATGAAACTGCAGAGTGAAGAAGTTTATCGCTGTTAAAAAGTTCCCTCTGACTTAGAAATCTGAACTTGTGTTTGCATTGAAACGTCGTAATTAAGCTTTATGTGAGATTACTTCAAACTAAACAGAACATCGCAAGTAACAGAGCCATGACCAAAAACTTACAGGGACTGAAATAAGTACAGTGTCGCCGTTTTAAGATTTGCTATTCATATCAACCCTGATAACTATTTATAAAATGATAAGTAACATCATGTCCTTTTGCGATTTCTCATTAATCGTTACATCATAATTTATCCAATATAATTAACTCTTACAGGCTCAAAATGAAAATATCATTTAAAAAAGGATTCCTTCAATAAAATTAAACCCTAATTTTTAAGCTATAAAACACATTATTTCACACCATATGTAGCAGCTTCGATGTGACGGTCAAGATTTGACAGTAGCCATCGCGCTTATAACTTCTGAGTTCCAGCTTGATAAAGTTTACTACGCAAAAGATTTCCCAGTAAAAGAAAAAGTGAAAACATTCTTACTACTCACCCTTATTGTACCATAATCTTTTTTCGGCGCCGGTTTATTTTCTTGCGCTGCTTTCTTTCTTATTTTTGCGACAGGAAAGACAGTGCGTATTTCTTTATCACTAAAAGAAATAATTTTTGCCGTTACAACAAAGACACTTGTTGTTTCCATGTCACTATGGAAAGAAACTTACATCCAAGTTCCAACTATGTAATCTCCTTCGTTGTATTGCAATCGGAGAGCAGCCAGCTTACATAGAGTTAACTCTGGTAGAAGATATCTGCCGCGGAGAACATTCTCGCAAGTCTACGAAATAAGAAAATACCATCTTGTACTGCCAGAAACATTATCATTTTACATTACAACAATAAGTTTTCAATATTACAAATGTTCAACCTGAACAACAACTACAAAGGCAACAACAACGACGGCAACAACAAAAGCAATCACAACAACAACAACAACAACAACAACAACAACAACAACAACAACAACAACAACAACAACAACAAAAGCAACAACAAAAGCATCCACAACAACAACAACAACAACATTATCGGTCTTTCTCACTGCGAACCTTTCTGGCGTATTGCTTATGTTCAAAGCGAAAACATAATGGCGGACCTTTGTTTCAAATACAATATTGCGGGCCAGCTTATAAAATGCCAAGGTATTGGAAAATAGAACAACATCAACAATAACAACTAAAAACAACAACAACAGAATCAACGACAACAACAACAACAACAATTAAAAACAACAATAACAAAAGCTACAACAACAATAACAAAAGCTACAACAACAACAACAACAACAACAACAACAACAACAACGACGACAACAACAACAACGACGACAACAGAAGTCTTTCCCTCGTAGTCCTAAAATCAGATGAATATTATCTAAGAAGGTTCATAATAATAATATCGTCCCTAGCAATTTAAGAAATTGCATTATCGGTCTTTCTCACGGCGAACCTTTCTGGCGTACTGCTTATGTTCAAAGTGAAAACATAATGGCGGACTCTCGTACATCATGTTGCAAATACAATATTGCGGGTCAGTTTATAAAATGCCTTGGGAAATATTTAACTTTAAGAATAATATAATGAAAAGAATAACATAATTACAAGAATAACAAAATTATAATAATAATATGCAGTAGTTATCACACAGTGTCGAGAAAAAAAAACGGAAATATTTTTTGAGTTTTTTTATCTTACATATTTCACGAGCCCTTAGGTGAGTGAAATATACGAGAACTGAAAAACGGAAAAAAATAACGATATTTTTCGAGAACATTGCGATAACTTGTTTATCATATAAATTAAGCATAAATTATAGGTATACTCGGTAGATAATGGTTCAATCTTATCAAAGTTATTGCAAGATAGAAAATAAAAAATATAGCATATATTTCGTGTAGATTAGCTAATCGACACAAACTCAACCATCAGATGAATAGCATTTTGCAAAAAGACTATACCTGTTCAAATAAAAAGTTTCCAGCGATGGAATCTTCAGACACGCGTTCAGGATGTAAAAAGCAAAATATTTTGAAGAAGAGTTGCCATTTGTGTCGCTTGGTTTTGTTAACATCTATCGCTTTATACCTAAACATGAAAATAAATAACTAAACACAAATAAATACACAAATACAAAAGCAAAAATATCACACCAAACGTAAGCGCAACTGTATTTAGATCTGCAATATCTCTAAGCAACTTTACTTTAAACAATATTGGATACAAAAAAAAATTTACGACACCAAATGGAACAAATGTGGGTGACACAATATATCATTTTTTTGCCGAGGCTTTGACGATCTTGAATTTTTCTTCATATTCTGCTAAGCAATCATTAAAGAACGTATTCCATCAAAATTCTTAGCAACTTAAGTACTACAATCTTGGACATAAATTAGTGGACAAGTATTAAATTTTAACTCCCCCTTCCCCCAAGCTCAGTGTTGGAGCCAAAACAGTGATTGACCTTCAAAATTCAACCTTGAAGTTGGGGGAAGGGGGAAATTAAAAAGTCCATACATATTTTGTCCAAGATTGTAGATCAAAAGTTGGTTCCTTATGAAAAAATACGTCTATGTATGTACCCAAAAAATTAAATACGGCGACCTGATAACGATAACAGAATGGGAATAAAACGAAAGATGAATGAGATGAGTAAATGGAAATCATGACAATCGACTAAAAACCATGATTTTAACTCTGACCAATGCCACAAAGAGAATTTTTAGAGTTAAATTTTAGAAATTGATAGAAATCGTCTTCTTAACCCTTCGAACACGCCCGTTTTTTGCTAAGATCAGTTTTTTCTAGCCAGAATGTAATTGGCTTTCTAAAAGAGACCCAGATGGTTTATGTTGAGCACCGTTGAGTAGCCCAACTTATTCTCTTTCAAAACACGGGGCAATTGTCATGACAACATAGCCTTCAGGAGTTATGGCGGTGCGACTGTGGGGCGGTTTTTGCCCAGCCATTTCTGTTCCCTATCGTATCAGATTTACGTATTGCAATTACTTGAAGTACCTTTCAAATTTGGCTAACACATCCGTAATAATCTGTCTATCTTCTATACTCTTTTCATTGCTCGGCCCACACCTCTCGAAGAGTGCGAAGATAAGGTTGCTTTGTGAAATCTTCATCCCTTTACATAAAGTCTTCACAACCTCGCCACTTGTTGTAGAAGAATCAATCGTGATCTGACACGACCCTCCTCCGTAGCAATAAACAGTAGCAGTGATTTTTCTGCGACCTAATAATGTGATGATTTCCTCCCTGGATGGAGGGAACTCTCTCACGCGTGTTCTCTTTAACGCATCCAAAGCGAAATCACCGAACTTCGATATTTCTGTATCTGGACATTGATCACGCAGTCTAAATATAAAATGACGTCATCACATCAATCTGCTTCCTCAGCACTTTGGTAACACAAATCTAAATTTAACAATCTAGTGTTGCATACCTCTTTAGATGGAATCTTAAAAATCTGAGTATTTTTCTTGATGGTAGGAATGTACAGCACATGCAGACTAAAACCTGAAAGGGAATAAAATAAATGTCAGTTTTTTGTGGTTTCCATTTTCGTAAATAAAACATTTTCCTACTATCCTTTTAACGCTAAATATCGAGTTTATATCAGAGCAGTCAAGGGTAACACTTATTATAGGTCAAAGAGGTTCAAGTCTCCATTAACTAGTGTCTTTTGCGACAAAAACGCCTTACTTATTCAACAAGAGAAGTTTTTTATATGATTTTTAAAATTTGTCGAGAAGTCAAAAAAAAAAAAAAAATTACGTCAGAAAGGGCATAGCTAACCTGCATGTGTCTTAGTCCTGATAAACTGTTCGGGTCTTCCAAACCAGTAGTCTGTTTAATAAGTTGGCAATAAATCTGAAAAAAAAACAGTGAGATAATACAAAGGTTCCTGTGCTTAACCATGGTGGATATTTATATCTGAAAACGTTGACCCCAGTTTTCGGACAAAATTTGTTTTCATAGGACAATATTAAACAACAAGAAAACGTTCCACTCCCGGAATACACGCTCATTTCTAAAATACATCAAAATTATGCTACGAAGACCACACGTGCATTGCCTAAATACTACAAAGCCATTTATCTCCAACCACAACAACCTTTCACTTTAAACTCCATATTTTAAATTACATTCTTTTTTCTTCTCTATTTAATCAATCCTGCACTGTTAAACTAATATCAGACACAACATATTACCTCGTCTCTGAGTTCTTTCATATCGTGACAAGTTTGTAGTATACCCTAAAAAAAACACGTTGATATTACAATACACTCTCAAAAAAGTTTGTTTAGCTTGACTCTAAATGTGTAATTGTTCTTAATGCGATAAACAAAAATTTGGAAACATTGAATCCAGAAAATACTAAAGTAGGAAAAAATATCCTTATTGAACAAAATTTTGGCTAAACCACATTATACTGCTGCGAGTTATCACAGTACTATAAGTTTAAGATAATATTAATCAAAATAAAATAGGAAGTATATACAAGTATTATTGAAGATATTATTTCGGTTTCTCTGTTCAGTATTCATATTACTGTAAAACGTTTATCATTTCTTCAAGAAATTATAAACTTAAAAAATTCCATATTAATACCAGTGCTGATAAGCCTATATTAACAAATGAAACTCGATGCTGTTCTTAACCATTATAAAATGCAGTGGCAAAGAGTTTTAAAGGAAATTTGACATTATAGCAACTTTAGATGACCACTAACTTGCGTGACTGCGATAGGATCAGCGACATTCTCAAGTTCTTGAAGTGATATAAATATACGCAACGCCTCTTCATAAAACGTTCCGTAATCTTTGTTCTGAGCACCTTGAACAAGAAGAAGAAATCAAAGGCTGTTATTGTAATCTATACAATTTATACCAGATGTATTTTCTAAGTATGAAATCAGCGACTCTATGGAAATGATGCAATGTTATCATTTTAAATATATTGGCACAGTAAAACTGGCCAAAGCCAGCGCTCAACATTTTAAGGTTTAAAATATTCTGTGCTTCTACAAGTAAATGATAAGATATGAATTCTTCTGTATAGCATATACCTACTCTACAAAAACAAACATAACAATTATTGAACTCCTTACGTTGCGATAGGGAGTGGCCATAGGGAAGAGGTAACAACGGCATCTTGATTGGTTGCTTCGTGCAGTTCAGTAGAGGATGGACGCGATATATTCTACCGATAACAGCTTCACTGTTTGCATCCTATACCATAAAGATAATACATTATATACGTATCCAAAAACCGTATTTAAAGCTCATTTCTACCTAAGCTTTTTGCGCTATAGCAGAAAATGCAGTTCAATGGAAATGAACCTTTAAGTCTACCAGTACAATCACGAAGTTTCTATGAGGTTATTGTGATATTTCATTATATGAAAACAATTGTCGTGCCTAAAACTTGAAAAAATGATTTGGTTTGAAATTTGGAAAATAATTTGTTTTTTTAAAAAACAGCCAGCTTAAAGTATATTTTAGGCCTAACGATTTTTTCAGTCTCTTTTGTCCATGCCCAGCCTCCTGGTTATAATTCGCTGCATACGCACTCAGCACATATATTTCAATTATATACCTCTTTTGTAAGATTTTCCTAGCAATATATATCCTTTTCTCAGCAGAAACTAAAAGTTTAACACAAATCTGTAAAAACAAAAGAAAAATATTTCCCTACCATTACGTCACTGATGAGTTTCTGGTATGGTGTCTCAACTGTTACTTTGTTGTCGATAACCTGAAAGTAAAAAATCAGCAATGTTATCAAATTGTTTGCAGCAATCTTACCCCACTTAGGGAGCGTTCACATATTACGTAATAAAGTAGGGGGGAGGAGGGGGGGGGGGGCATCGAAATTGTTTACGCTTGATTATGGGGGAGGGGGGAGGGGTCAAGTGGTTTGATGACATAAGCAAATCAAAAAAAAGTAGATGATGACGTAATTTTGGGAGGGGATCAACCAAATGATTACGACTGGTTACATGGGGGAGGGGGGAGTAGAAAATAGGCAAAAAACTGATTACGTAATATGTGAACGCTCCCTTATAATACACGTTATTATTTCCAACGAGGAGCATTTCTTTCACATTGATTTGATATCATGAGACATTTAGCAGTAAGATATGTCTGATAAAAAGATTAAAAAAAACAACCATTGTATCTTAAACAGAAGGAAAGCATTATGTGGAGCATTTGAGACAAGGCTTCGATGACTTACTTCTTGTATAGCAGTGTGCCATCTTACAGCATCTTCTGATGATGAGGTGATCAAGTTGTAAGAACGTTTGCGACCATTCACAACAAATTCCCATTGACCTAAAAATACAAGTTGTAGCTACAGAAAGCTTGATTATAAAGGCAAAATCATACAGAAATTAAACAAGGACTGAGCAATTAATGTATTACAGTAAATAAAAAATACAGACTGCATGCAAATTGATTTATTAGTACAATCAAGTCGATAACAATGTGATCTTGACTTTGATACACTGTGCATATATATCATTAATCATTAATTCGTTAGATTTTTTTTTAAAAACAAACAATCTTATTTTTTTCTGCAGTGCATTAATTTAAAAACAAGAAGAGAATTAACTCATCATCACTGGCATGTATATTCTTACCAGTCTCTTTGGCTTTTGCATCGTCAGCAGGTGGAGGTGGTATAATCGTGCATAAGCTGTGAACAAGTAAAACGCAACAGTAAACAAATGTATTCTCGTCTGTGGCCTGTGGATAAGAACACAGGTTTGCCCGTCCTTTACATACCGCGTTTCGTGTTTCTAGCTACTGTGGTACCATTTTGCGCAGGGACAGGCAGACAGACAACGACTATTATTTTAGACTAGTGGTTAGACGGTTGTAAAACCCATAGGCGTTTTACAGTCATTTAAACAACAAAAGAGTTTGAAAGCAATAACAAAAATCTCACAGTCAATCAAACTTAACTATAAATTACAGATTAAGTACCAAGTGACCAAATAAGTGCCCAGTGACCAAATAAGGGCCCAGTGACCAATTAAGTGCCAAGTCTATTTAGGCGCCCACCTTTTGATCAAAAGATAAGTGTCCAGTGAACAAATAAGTGCCCTGTTGAAAATTTAAATGAACCCCCAGGTCGCTTAATCAGTCATTTTTTGTATCTCAACATAATCTCCAGCAACGACGTTTAATCATAACAAAGCTAGAAAAATGAAGTCATTTGTAATTCATACCTGTTCAGGACGATAGATCCAAGTTTAGGAGAATTCTTATCGGTGGATTTAAAGTAGTCGAGTGAGTTGGAATTTAAAATAAACCATCTAACGAAAAAAGCAAACATCAATCAGATTTACGACATATTACTTTCAACAGCATTTATGTTCTTGCATATAAACATTGGCATATATTTTAATAATAGTTCATAATTTGCAGCATAAATTCAATGTTATAATTTATCTTCTTCTACCATACCTTCGTTTATCTCTTCCTTGATCTGTTGGAGCTTTCTTTAGCAGCCAACCTTTTAAAATATGTGATTGTCAGTAAACGTCGTAGAATGTGGTTAAAAATTTTTTGTTCAAAATTTATTTTATGTAAAAATAGTGTAGATTGTAAAAACATCTATAAGTGGTAAATCTACTAGACTGCAGGGCAAAACAGTAGGACAATGAAAACTCATGATAAGCATATTTCTGTTTAAAAATGAAATGCCTTTTGTCTAAAGTTAAATTAGACAAGTAGCTGATAATACGTTATACCTTTTTCAATAGCTATGGTTGTTCCTTCTTCAAATTGTTTCTCTTTACTTTGGTTCAGTGCTTAAAACAGACATAAATTTAATATCTCAAACGTTTAACGTAAACAGGCTGGCAGAAGAGTCATTCACAAAAAACACTATACATACCTTCTGCCCACTGTTCAACCTCTCCAACTGTGTCTGCAGTAAAACTGTAAACACGATTTGCAGTGATGATACTGAATCCATTTTGTCTGTAGCAGAAAAAAAGTGCACAGCAAATTACTAAAGCTGTCAATAAAAAAATCGTTTCGCCATCAATACTTGCAAGTACATGCTCTACTTGCAAAAAAAAGTTGCAAGTGAAGAAGTGGTCAATGAAGTTAATTCTGTGATACAAAAAACAAAACAGATCTTATAATGTTTCTCCTATACCTTAAAACTGGCTAAATAATGAAGATATGGTTCGTGTGAAAATCGTGCAGGAACATTCCAAAATGGTGAAAAACACGCAACAGAACACAGTGGTGGATGGTCAACACAATATGTAACATGCATAAATATGTGCTAATGTGCTGTTTAACTTTCTTCATTAAGAAATTGTATTTTTATTTAGTCCACACATTTTAAGAGATCAAAAAATGCAAAATCCCCACTTCAGAAAGGTATTTAGGGGTTTTAATATACATTACGGGTTTTAGAAATTTATCCAACCAAATTAATATAGCATATCAAGAAAAAGAAAAACGTTTAGGTAGTGTTATTGCGTTAAATGTTATGTTGAAAGAGATAGGTATTAGTGTGACAACTTACCTGACGGATTTGCGACGGAGAGTAGCAGTGGGATAATCTAGGACTCTTCAAATAATAAATATTTAGTGATTAGTAAATGAGAGAGAAAATGCTGGTAGTTGCATGTGCGGACAGGATTAATAAATCCACATTCGTCAAAAGAGCTCTTTCTCAGTGATGCTGTGTTGGTTGGTTGATCATTATTTACGAAAAAGAGAAATTTAGTAAGATTGTAAACTTAAGCTTGAAAATCCAAATTGTAATAATTTTTCCTTTTTTTGCAACAAAAGCAAAGCATTAGCTAAAGTTAGTAATTCATGTTTTATGCTTACTACAACAGATTAAGTTTATGATATATGAAAAAAATGGCAGTAGGGTGATGTAGCTCCTACCTGCTCTTTAATGTGCCCCGTCCTCGGATAGATCCAGTTGACATCTTTCGTTTTCCATCGTTCATTACACGTGAAATCGAATCATAAGAATCAAGCGAGTAAGCAGAGAGGTATTGTGAGCCTGTCTCGTTAGGCCTGTGTTTAGGTCTTCAGGAGAAAAAAAGGTTGAGGAATAATAACAAGTTTACATGTTAATAGTACGGCTTAATAAAGTGTTAATTTAAGCATTATATTTTTAGTTGAACTTTAGTAGTTATTTTACATTCTGTAGGTTACTGCACATGCAAACATAAAAATAGTGTACATAAAACATGCAGGATACATGCAGTGCGTGCATAAATCTAATGCTACGTTCCCAACATGGTGCAAAAATGGTGTAACATACATAGAGTACTGATACACATGTTGACATAAATAACATACCTGTCCTCATATACATCAACTGATATGCTCTCAATAACAATAGTATCTATAGTACCCTATAAATAGATAAACATTTAAAAGGACAACTAACGTAACCTGATGTTAAAAACCTTAAACTCTTGCGTGGGAGAATAAAGTTTGGTACTACCACAAATAGGCTATCGTATTTGGAGCAAGGTGTTTAAATAACCTAAATAACTGAAATGAGCAAGAGAATTTGTAGAAAGTAATTGATGGCAGAGGTGAAACCAACAAACTCTTGTGTGAAAAACACCTACAATGGGTGTGCTTGGGGATGATATAATTTCTGGGTAGTCAAATGGTGCACTTAGCTGAAGAGTGTGTTGTAAAATAACATAAGCATCACATACCACAGCATTTCTTATATTTGCCGACTCCTCTTTCATTTCTTTCAACTCAATTTCATTAGCTCTGTGCACACGATTTAATATACTAAACCAATCACTAGAATAAAGATCAAGTTGTTTTTTATCAGGTGTTTCGTTACTTGATCATTTGTTGTTATTGCATTTATTTATCTTTGTTAAAGAAAAGGCTTACTTCCAGTCTTGTGGACTTTCAGTAGTAAAATGGTATGTTCTTTCTGGCATGATAATACTAAGTGCATTATCTTTCTGACTGCTATCCACAATTTGTCTAAATATGGACAAAGATATTTGAAATGAAGAGGAGGTTATTACATCAAAATATTCATCAATGCAACTTTATTGTTAAAAAATTAATTTCAGTAGAGGGCAGTTCTATCCTACCTACAGCTACGCAAGTCAATAGTTCCCAATGTTTTAGCACCATCTTGGTCACTATCATGATACGTGAGGAGTGTGTCTTTAAGTACAAACCAACGTCGTTTCCAGTTACGTCTGTTAACAAAAATAACAAGAATATTTTTCCTGTATTACCAAAATATTTATGGGTTTTATTGACAATGTGGTCAAGGACAGTTCTCAGTACACAGTACAAGGATAGACGCCAATTTTTATTGAAATTTTCACTTTTCGATTTTTGTAATTTTTCGAATTTTTAAAGTCTTTAAACACAGACACAAAGAACACAAAGACAAAAAACAAGACCTAAAGTGACATTGTAAACATTTATTAATTTTGATGTTTAGGATAAAATATAAACGTTGGTGGGCAAAGAATCGAAATGGGTTAGTCAATAAACATACCTTGAAAGTGTGCCAGTCCCACCTCCTTTCTTCATGAGCCATCCACTCTTTAATGCTTTCTGAATAACAAGAAAGAAACATTTTCTAAAACCACAACAAAACAGATTGTGTATGTTTTTTATAAACAACAAAAAACAGACCTGTCTTCCTCTGAACCACATGAGAGTATCATCTTTCAATACACACCAATGCCTCTTCGCAGTGTTCATTATGCCACCTGGGTAAATGCAAATTTATTACTAAACAAACACAGAGATTCAGCTTAAATAGCATTTGCACAGCGAGAATTTAAAAACTACATCGTTTATGTCAAGTTATAGCTTACTAGGACAGTCATTGGTCCCAAACGAGATACAAATACAAAAAAGGTTAAAACAAAAACACATAAGTTAAAATTTACTAGAGAGATTCCAATCCAACCTTTTTTGACACAAACCTTCGCGCTAATACCTTTTATTTAAATCCAACTTATTAAGCAAAAGATTATTTTTATAAATGGACAGTTAAACTTGAAAAGATTCTTCAACAACAAGTGATTTTTTGCAGTGTTTATTACAAAGAACTATATGCTGGAAACATCAATATTCACAACACAAACATATCGAAACTTTTTGATATCTTGTGTCAAGCTTATGCTTGTATCTCTACTTGTCTCAAAGATGCTGGCACATTTTTCTTGTGCTTACCAGGTGCTTAAATTTGCAATGCAGATGTGAAAAAATAAACTTAAAAAAAGTTTAAATAGAGACCTGTGAAAGCAGATATTAATTAACAATAATTATTTCTAAAAACAAGAACAAAAAATGTTAAATCAATACAATACAAATGTGGGTAGATAAGTAAAACTTGCCTTTCAATGAGAGGTATCCTTCCATCGTAGCACGATCAGAAATTGCCATATCTTCACCAAAGCTAATGATGCGAGAAACATTATCATCATCAAAGTCTTCATCATCATCCATAGCTTCCTCAAACTAAGTAAAATAATATTTCATCCTCAAAACACACATTTAACAAGTTGCAAAGTGTTTCTAGAATGTTGATAAAGTAAAGTTTAAAATATTCACAGAAAAAAGAAGAAATATTTCACCAAGAAAGGTAAATTTGTCTATTTTTTTAGTAATCTTATGGGTTGCTTTTAAATAAAAAAGATCAAAATACTATTGCATCATTAAGAAAAGCATGCAACTAGTTCATAAACTATACTACTCATTTATCAACTACTCACCATATTTTTTCCACCACAAGATTAGTGGTTACAAAATTAGAAATAATGGTGAGTATAATAGAGAAGATGGAATATCAGAGAAACAGATCAGAGAAGCGGGAATATCAGAGAAACAGATCAGAGAAGCAGGTATATCAGAGAAACAGATCAGAGAAGCAGGTATTTAAGAGAAAGAAGTATATCAGAGAAAGCAGGTATATCAGAGAAGCAGGAATATCAGAGAAGCAGGAATATCAGAGAAGCAGAAATATCAGAGAAGCAGGTATATCAGAGAAACAGGAATATCAGAGAAGCAGGTATATCAGAGAAGCAGGAATATCAGAGAAGCAGGTATATCAGAGAAGCAGGTATATCAGAGAAACAGGAATATCAGCGAAGCAGGAATTTCAGAGAAGCAGGTATATCAGAGAAGCAGGTATATCAGAGAAGCAGGTATATCAGAGAAACAGGAATATCAGCGAAGCAGTAATATCAGAGAAGCAGGTATATCAGAGAAACAGGTATATCAGAGAAGCAGGAATATCAGAGAAGCAGGTATATCAGAGAAGCAGGTATATCAGAGAAACAGGTATATCAGAGAAGCAGGTATATCAGAGAAGCAAGAATTTCAGAGAAGCAGGTATTTAAGAGAAGCAGGTATATCAAAGAAGCAGGAATATCAGAGAAGCAGGAATATCAGAGAAGCAGGAATATCAGAGAAACAGGAATATCAGAGAAACAGGAATATCAGAGAAGCAGGTATATCAGAGAAGCAGGTATATCAGAAAAGCAGGAATATCAGAGAAGCAGGTATATCAGAGAAGCAGGAATATCAGAGAAGCAGGTATATCAGAAAATCAGGAATATCAGAGAAGCAGGTATATCAGAAAATCAGGAATATCAGAGAAGCAGGTATATCAGAGAAGCAAGAATATCAGAAAAGCAGGAATAGAGAGGCAGGAATACTATGGTATACATGCCTGTAACTGTGCATCAAGCTCTGCCATTTCACGAAGAGCATCTTCAGTTGCTTCTCTGTCTAGTCTTTCTTCTTCTTCTCGTTTTTTCAACTCATCCTCTTCTTTATTCAACCTAAAGATGTATCAAAGTTTTACTGTTACTAAAATGGCCAAAATAATTTAAATATCAGTTTACAGAAGTTTTTTTATACATTACTGTTTAAAAAATGAAATATGAAAATTATTTCCTGCACTTTGGTAAAGTTGTAAGTAAGTCAACACAGATAGAAAATTTTTTTTTACATTTTCAATGTCTGCCAAAAATATAAATATGTACCTAGCTTCTTCTTCCTCCTTTAATCTTTGTTCTTCTTCAGCCTAGGAACAATATTGAAAGTTAGGTTAGATAGTGAATAATAAAAAAACTAACAAAAAGTGAAGCTATCTATATGTACCTTCTTCCTTGCTTCTTCTTCTAATCTCTTCCTCTCATCTTCTACACGTATTTGTTCTTCAAGTTCTCTTAATTTGGCAATTTCTGCTTGTCTCTGCAGTTCTTCTTTCACACGTTGTTCTTCTTCCTGCTCTCGTTTTAACCTTTCCTCTTCTTCAATCTAAACAAACAGTTTTAATTAAAAACGATAACTATAACAATATTATTATTAATATTTATGTACCTAAGATGCTTTGGAAGATGGAACATATAGATCACTAAAACCTGCGAATTACCTTTTTTCGGAGTGCTTCCAATTCTTTCGTTTTTCGTTCTTGCTCCAAACGTTCCAGCTCTCTAAAAAATATTTTATTTTATTTAGTAATATATAATGCAATCCAAAATTAAAATGTTTGAAAGAAAATACAAACTTTCGTTTTTCTTCTTCTCTTCTTCTCTCTTCTTCTCTTCGCCGTTCCTCTTCAATACGTTTCTGTTCCACCATGTCAGCATACAATTTACGTGCTTGTCGTCCACGTTCATACTAAAGTAAAATCAATTATAAATTTATAGTCTTAAGAAAAATTATTGTACAGAATTAAATACAAGAAAATAACAACTGACCCTCTGCAACATAACAGCTGCATTCTTCTTTCGTATAAATGTTTTCTTGTAAAAGTGACCCTATTGGATAAAAGTGTATAGGGAAATTGTAATGAAACAGAGAACAACAATCATTTTTACTTTCATGGAAACATTGGTCACTTTGACAACAGCCTACAATGAATATACCGACTTACTTTGTACATCTTTTGTATCAACACTATAGCCAATTTTGTTTTTAGAAATTTTTTACGAATTAAAAAGCCAACTATTCGATTCAGTACAACATGACCAGCCAGTTTGATATTTTTAGTGCGGTGAATTTCTATCTCAGCTTCAAGTTTATCTTTCAGAAAAATCTAAAGCAAAAAGACTTCACAAGTGAAAAAAATAGACTGTAATTCATAAATTCTCTTCCTTTTAATCAAAACTTCTAATAGATACTTTTCAAGTCCAGCCTTGCTAGCCAACACACATATTTGTGATATTTTGTTTCAATTTTACTGTTACAAATAAAAACTAAATTAATTTGCACCCTTCAAGAAGATGTTCTTTGTGAACTTTACCAAGGTTTCATTGTTTTAAAGGCACATTTTCTTATAAAAGAAAGGTAACTCCATAAATAATGCAAAACTTCGTTTAGAAAAAACAAATTCAAACTAGTCCGGTAATGTATTTTTAATATTCTAATCACACAAGAACAATGACAAAAGTTTTTGTAACTGACTTACTTTTGTTTTTCCAGATCTGTGGAGGTCCCTTCTTGGATCAAACTGTGTGAGTATAACAACACAATTATCTTTTGCATCAACTAACATTTTTTGTTTAGCTTTGTAAAACAAAGCCTTGTACCTGAATAAAGATTATTATTATTTTATTAAAGTGATTTTGGAGCTTTATTTTCAAAGAAATGAAAAGTGAAATCCACATATCAATAGTAAGAGTTTTTGCAAACCAAGGTTTTACATGACATGTACTTCAAAATAGATTGTTTTGCCTTTTGGCTATTTGAAAGGGATTTTGCCTGCATCACAAACAGCTGATTTTCTTTTATTCTGCTTTATGCTAATAATTGCAGGGAGCAAATGTGTGCTATGATCCCAACTCAGTATCATCACTGCTCCGAACTGTTTTGTATTTTTGAATTCATCCATATTTAGACCTCACCTCTGCATAAAATCTTCATATGTTCTTCTCACAGGAAAGCCAGCTTTCCTAATTTTTACTGTTTCTAACATTCCAGAATATTTTAGCTGACTCAGCACCAAATCAGATTCAAAGGATTCTTTAACCTAAAATAAGTTGGGAAAAATTAACATCATTCTGGGCTGTTCCTGCTGTCAAATATGGAACAAAATTTTCCTTTTTTCCCCTTTTAGCTATAGAATGCATAGTAATCATTATCAAATGTTTATATGTAACTCTTTAATCGTTTCTGGCAGTGAAAAGTCAAAAAAAATTATTCATTTGTTACCAAATGTTTATATATAACTCTGACTAAAAATATAAAACTGGTTTCTAACTTGTTCTGTGCATATTAAAAAAATTTGAGCATGGAAAATAAAATAATTATTCAGTTGCCTCAGACACAGTATTTAACATTCTAGGTAACACATTGTTATGTATCAATTGGTATTTTATTATAAATAAGTACAAACAAAATCTACTATACAAAGCTTTGTGTATGTAAAATTTTTATTATAAAATATATAATAAAGCTATATATAATAAATATTATAACTTATATATTTTACCCAATGATACAAGATGTGAGTTACAGAAAGCTTTGTATTTTATCACGTGTTTGGTTTGTTCTTATTGATAATAAATTTTAACTCTGGTGAAAAAAACAGTTTAAAAATTTTGTATTTACCTTCGCTCCATTTGGTTTGATGCACCTCACAAAGTATGGGTTAGCGTTGTTTAACGTTGACATCAGAGAAAACAGAGAAGACTGTAAAAAGAACAAAAAAATCCATTTCTTCTATTATGTAGAGCTTGAAATGCTGATCAAGAAAATATATAGGATCAAATGCTTTTGACAAACAGTTGAAGAGATATTGGGGTTTAAAGGTTTTTTGATCAACCTGTCTGTTTCAAACAGGTGGGTTGACCTAGCTTTAGAAAATTGGTCTTATTTTGGTCCCTAGTTACCCAGGTGGGAGATGACGTCTGTTATTTCCACCCATTTATTTGTATCTGTTATTTGGCCTAAAGTTATAAGTGCACAGCAATGACATCAACAACGTAATTGTAATAACATCAAAGATTTGTAAATAACAGAAAAGTTTTTTAAGTAATGTTTTATAGATGTTGTTAAAAAAAAAATTAAAAATCTACTTCACAAAAGTCACAAAGAGACAAATTTTTCGTATATTATGTAAGACTACTTATTAAGGCCCGTAGAAAAACCCTCTTAGGCAAAAAGAGAACAAAAAAGATCGGTCATTTGAATTTTGATGACGTTAGCAATGACCTGTCAATGTACAAAGAAGTTTTTTCTTACAATTTTCTAAAGCAGTTACCCGCATTGTGCAGAGCTTGAAACACTGATCAAAATAATGTATAGGATCGCACTGTTTTGATCACAGGTTCGGCTACATCAAAGGAAAATGAACACATCCACTTTGCCGGCCACACATGGACGGACATAGTTTTCATATTAATATAGGAGATAACACGAACCTTGAATTGAGAACTGACAGTAGCTTTTTTAGGTTTCTTAGCTCTTTTAACATTGGCTGCTGCTGTTGCTGTAGCTTCCTCAGCTTTCTTCATTGTATCAAACATATCATAAATAAAATCTGACCTGTAAGTAAACATGAAAAAAATATTTACCACGCAAAAGGAGCAGTTAAATTGCAGTCTAAGAGCACTTATTCAAAGTTCCTGATTGGCAAATTCTTAATCCATCAGGTTTTTCTCTATCTAGTTTTTTCAACTTAAGATAGTGTAACTTGTTTTCTAAATCTAGAGATGATTACCTGCTTTCTGTTAACACACTGAGCAAGTCTTCACGGAACGTATCACGATTCTTTTCCAAGAAGCCGTTAGATTCATAAAACACCTACAACAATGGTGTGAATTTTACATGATTACTTTCCACATAATTCGCTTCGATTGCTGTGGAGAAAATCTGTACCTAACTTTATTTAGTATGGCGCAAATGTTTTCAATGCATGTAGTACATGTTATTATGTTGAGCAAGAAACTTGAAGTTGATTGATGATTTAAGGTTTATGTCACTAGTTTACTACAAGGAAAGCTCTGCTTGAAACTGCTTTAGAATTTACAGCACAGTAATACTCAAAATATGATGCTTATTTTAAACTGAAAGAACAAACCTCGCCAGCATAGTGACGAATTCCAAATCTGGTATCAGCAACTCTTGGTTTAATATAAAATGGGTTAGCCTATCAGAAAAAAAAGAGCTAGTAATAGAATTTAAAACCTCAATAAATCTTTGGACCATTTGAAATTAAAATGTTACATACAGCATGATTTTCATGCAACTTCCGAAGCAATGATTCATCTGTTCCCTTGGGAAAATGACTTTCCTCATCAATCAGTGAAAGCAAACCAAGTTTCTAAATCATGTACACAATTACTTTATTAAGGTTGAAGCAAACAAAAAATGTAAACAACTTTCACAAACTTGCACCTTTTCAACAAGATCCAAACACTCTCCATTATCATTCCAATCAATGTCGTTCCATTCAAGTCCTTCCCTACAAAAATTAAAATGATTCAATTAATTATAAACCCCAGAGTGTTAAATAGCCTTTATTTTGCTACATAATTCTAAATTCCCAAATTTTCGTTCTCTTTTGCAATCAAACTAAATTAACGTTACAATTAATGTTGGAATAGCTGATTGCAGGAATCCAATATCTTAGAATTTTGAAATTTTCCCTCCACTTATCACCCTGAGGCGTCCTCCTGAAGACTTTCTTAGAAATTACAATTCTTTTTTTATTCTAGTGTCTGGCAAGGCAAAAGCACCCTTACAGCAATTTGGCAAAGATGGCATAAAAACATTTGAAAGGAAAGTCATGGAATTATGTTACATAAAGACTACTAGTCACACTGGACAAGTATCACAAAAGATTAAACATACCTATTGTATTCAAGCTGTTCCAAGGAGAAAATATGCTTATTAAAATATTCCTGCAATTTCTCATTTGCAAAATTAATGTTGAACTGCTCAAATCTGTTTATCTATAAAGGAAAAATTATCCTCTCAATATTATTTTAATCAGAAATTGGGTGGTTATAGAACTGTCTTAGGCTTCGGCAATTTAATTAGTTATTCTACAGGCAGCAAAGATAATTTTGGGGGTTATTCAGTTTGCAAAATAAATTTTTTCTGCACATGCAATTTTAAAACATTAAAATTTATGGAGTTGAATGATATAAAGTAACACAATTCCTTTACCCCCATACACCGCACAAGGAATGCTGTTTTGGTGTGGGGAACACATAATGCAAGTTTGAAGTTCAAGTGAGAATACAATAATTTTTTTGAACCTGCAAACCAACAAATTGACACTTCACACACTTAAGATTTTAATACCAATGCTGGCATTATTATTATTTTTTATATAAAGCAACATTTTTTTGCCAACCAACCTTTTTGCATCCCAGGTTACAGCAAATTGATAAGGATTATATTAAGGATGGCCTAATTTCATTTAAAACATAATATTTTGATTTTTCTGTTTTCCTATGTCTAGTAAGACGAAACAACACAACCACACCATTTTGAATATATTTGTAGAATATAAAAGAACCTTCATACAGTTAGAAATGCAAAAAAAGAAGCGTAATGCTTGACTCAAAGTTATTTTAATATGAAGTTACACACACCTTAAAGTTTTCAAATCCAAAAATATCCAAGACCCCAACTGAAAAAAAATCTTTACATCCCCTAAGTCTGTTATTAATCTTGTGTATTAACCATTTGAAACATGCTTGATATAATGCCATAGCAACTGAATCTCTTGAATCCACTGCCTGCTCAACGGTTAGCGGACTCATAATTTTCTCTCCACGTAAAACCATGCTTTTTTGAGTTAGTGCATCATTTAAGTCGTACAAATCAACTTGTAGCAGGTTTGATAAGTTTTCAAGAACTATAACAGAATCCACAAATTTAAATGTTTAGCTATAAATAAACACTTAAATGTGGCAGTTTATTATTTTCTTTTAAAAATAAGAATTCAAAAAACGGTAGCTTAGAATATACTTCAATGAAAGGAACTTTTGTGTAAGCTTGACTTGCAAAAATGTTTTTGCATAGAAAATGGTGGTTTGCAAAAGTTTACCCTGTAATTTTTTTCTGTAGTCCCAATTTGCATTTAAATTTGATATTTCTTTTAGTCTAGGTGATGAACACTTTGGAAAATATTTTTATTTTTAACGACATAACAGAGTTAGTTAAAAGATGATTTTCATCAAATATTGTAGTTTGTGTAAGTTCATCCTGTAAAACCTTTTTAATTTCTTTATAAGCAAAAGTTTTAAATTGCAAGGGTTTATCGCACAGAAAGTTTATCCCATATAGGATATGGAATTTATAAAATACATAAGTGTTGGTTTTAAAATAACATCCCATACAACATATGTTTTGTCACTCTCTGGAGTTTCTCGTTGCCACGGTTTCTCCCATATACACATATTGCCTTCCACTTAATAATGGTTTACCAACACAATACTCTTATAAAGAACAGTAATAACAATAGAAATTAAAACCCAAAGTAGGATTTACCATTTTTATCTTCCACTTGTGCTCCACCAGTAGTCATAAATTCAATATTTCCCAACTGTAAAATACTTGATAACACCAGCATTACGTTTTGAATTTGCTCAGTGGATAAGCCAAGAATTTCCATAGCATTCTAAAACAAATAATTAAATATCTTAAATACCTCTTTTTTTACCTCTTTTTATCACGAAAAGTAAAATCCAATTGATGACATTATCTTCAGTAGAGAAAAATTTGGATTTGTTTGTTAAGAAGAACGACTACTAATGTAAAGATTCATGGCGTTTACCAAGGAGAACATCTAAGCAAAACAAATCTTTCCTTAATTTTCTTTACTTTTTTGATATATTTTTAAAGTTAGCCTATTACACATCACATAAATTTAAAAAAAATTGCATACCACAACGTTTTGGTAGTCCTGCACATCGTTAATGGAAGCGTCAGAAATACATCCACTTTGACTTAAGTAGTAGTACTTTTCAGGTGGGTATAAATGGTACAACGCTAAACCACAAAGTAAAAATAACATCATTTTTTCATAAAATTTGTACCACTAGCGAGATAAGTTTTATCACCTGATGAAAATCATCAGAAAAAACGTAGTAAATAGTAAAAAGCAAGAACCCACAATCTAATAAAAGACACATTAACTTATAAAACTACAACTGCCATATTACATCCAACATTGTAAATACATATGCCATAATGCCTTGATAAAATGTGTTGAATAGTAATTAAAATTTAATTTATTCAAAGTTGGAACTTATTTAGGGACTTATTTGACTTACGAACTTTTAAAACAGTTACAAAGCATCATCTGATCTACCAAACAGCAATACTTACAATTTTATCAATTAGGCAACACTTACCTCTAGATTCTGTTGGTGTTCCTGCACACAGTGCATAAAAAATATGAAAATTTCTTTCATTTGGATTTTGACGCACAACTCGGTTCTAAAGTTCAAAATAAATATTGATCTATTAAAAACATATTCAAAAAAAATATTGTGAGTAAGCAGCGTTATTTTAAATCAGGAAAACACAAAACGGCAAAAAAAATATTTCGACATGTATGTAATCTTTGCCAAAGTCAAAATTATGTGATAATGATTGTGTGTAATCATGTCAAGTGGGAGTTGCTGTTTTGTGTTTTCCTGCTTGAAAAATATTTTTTGAAAAAAAAGGAATACTGACCTTCTCCAGCAAGTCTGTTTACTTAGTTAAAGAAAGTACTTAAAAAAAGTATTATAAAAATAGTTAGAATTTCACATAATTGTGCATTGTATTGTAACATTTGTGGAATTTAGAAGCTCTTAGGAACAGCAAAATATTTGTTATCTTGAAAACATAGTCTGAATTTACTTTAGATACCTACTTGCATGTAAGCATGTAGGCTGCGTATACTACTGTAGCGTTGATCTTATTAAACAAAAGAAATACCCTTTTTTGATTAAGATATTATGGCTTCCATCATTCAATTTAATTTAATTTTGTTCAGTTTTAAACAATAGTGAGCAACAAAGAGTTCACAGTTTGTTATCTACAGGTGTGAACAGAGCTATATAAATCGAAGTATACTGCAGAATGGGAGATTCTTAAAGAATCTACAGAAAAAAAAAAATGCAGCAAAGTATCAAAATCCAAGCAATGTGGATTTTGATGGAAAGTGTAGTGGAGAAATAGTGCTAAATCTAGGACAGGACTGTAGCTTACTTTAGCTAAATTTTTAGGTTTACATTTTTTTCTTCGTGTAAATGCAATTAATACATAAAAAGAAGTATATAGAAAAGATACAATCAACAATAACACCACCATTTATGTTTCCACTGTTTGAAAAGCTAAGCTCCATATACTTTCCAAAACGACTTGAATTGTTATTGTATACTGTTTTTGCATTACCAAATGCTTCTAAGATAGGACTAAACATAAAAAATAAGATGTCTGAAGCTTGGTTCACTCAACGGTTTAAGTGTGTTTTAAAGGTGTTCTAAATAAAAGTTACACTACAATGTGAATGTGTTGGTGTTCTGAAATTTTCAGATAAAACTGTTCAAATCACAGTAAAACAAAACCAAATATCAAAAAAAATGATTTGATACTGTGTTCAAAGGTACTGACAAATTTAGTGTTTTTGTGTGTTTTTGTTAAAACACATTCAAAGCACAGCGGAAATGTTTAAGTTTTGTTTCATGTTTTAAAATACACTTAAAATCTTTTGGGTTTTAAAATAAAATTACAGGCAGATGGAGTGGAAAATAAGTTTCAGATAAATGTGCTAAATTCATAGTTATGTATAGTTAACGAAAAAACATTTGGAACTTTTAATTGCATATAATAATATTGACAATCAACCATTCACTACATCCTATCATTAACTTTAAAAAAAAAAATCCTACCTGCTTTGTAAGATCGCTTCTTCCACTTTTACTCCTTCTACAACAGAGTTTTGCTTTTCCAAAGAATACCTACTCATCTCAGATAAAAAACGTAAAATATGTTTCGTGGATTCAGTTTTTCCTGCACCAGATTCTCCACTAAAAAAAACACAAACTACAGTGAAATCAACAGCTGACAAATTATTAAGCTAATTTAGCTTATACATTCTATTCTATATATGCATATACACATAAAAACATGTCAAAATCTGGGGGCCAAACTTTTCACAAATACTCTGAACCAACAAAAATATTCGATGTGATTATGGCTACACTCACAAGGGTTGCAAATAGATTAAAAACATCACATAATAACATACACAAGCTAGTAACTTTGTCTAAGGTGTGCGACAACTTATAATCCATGTTGGAGTAAATAACTACAAAAATATTTTATAAACTGTAATGCTTACAAAGCGCTGCAAAATTTAAAACAGGGCGAGTTCATAACAGGTTGTGGTAAAAAAAACAGGAAACCATTTTTTGGGGGGGTTGAATGAAAATCAATTAGAATTTTCAACGTTGGGTTGTATTAATATGGTAATATTGTATAATTATATCTATTAAGGTGTCAGCAAACCTTTTTTAGCTTTCCAAACAACAGCTGCATTATTGTTTTATGTATAAAAATTCTCTTTAATGAAAATGATTCTGACTTATTATCTAAATTTGCTGAATCAGCAGAAATTTCCAGTTAAAAATGTACAATAAGCAAAAAAAACATTGTTTTTTACGAGCTCCCACATTTTTAAAACCTCATGATTTATCATTTTCCTCTGTCTTTATGGGCTTTGGGTTAAACATGTTGAAAGGGTGCGCAGAGTTTATTGTTCACCCATATTTCTCTAAATAAACTTTTGTTTTAAAAAAAATTTGTAAGCAGCATCCACTGATGTTGAAAAAAATAATATCTGGATAAAAAATATTTCCGTACACCTTTTCATAGCTGACTGTAATTTTTAAAGAAAAACAAAAATGCTGTCGGAAGTTGGAGCTCATGCAGTGCAGTACTATAAACATTTTCATAAAATTCTACTTTTTAAAAAGGTTACTGCCACCTTAACTCTCTAATTAACTATTCAACTCCACCAAGAACCAAACTTTACCTGATTAGAACACATTGATTGCCACCTTTTCTCCACATTGCATAATATGCTTCATTGGCGATAGCATATATATGTGGTGGCATATCTCCTAAATATTTGTTATTGTATGAATTGATGATATCATTTTCATATAGTCCGGAGATAATTTTGTATGGATTGACAGCAACTAATATGGACCCAATATGCGTCTAAAATTTGAAAGAAAAAGTTAAGATCAGAAAAAATTAGGTGGAAAAATAGTTTTCTCTGAAAATTGTAAAGAAAATTGTTTGTTTAAAATGAGATCCACACAAAAACTGTCCAAAGAAAGAACATACATATATCTGACTATTTTGGTATCGTTGATTTAAGTTATAAAGAATGGCGGCCTCATGCATGTCTCCCAATTTCGCCATATCTTCAACTCCATCAATGCTTGATTGGTGCATTGGTGCAGCAACTTGCCGATTGATACTTGTGAAGGGGAAATCATGTTTCTGAAATAAAAAAACAATTATGATTGAGATCAATATTTATATATATGGACATTATTGTTTTAATGTGTACGGCATATAACAAAACAAATTTTTGAACAGGTTTATGCCTGAAGTTTTCTCTCAATGAAGATTAACAGGCCATTATGAAAAAGAAACACACACAATGTGAAAAAAATTTACTACTTCAATTTTTTAAAATCTTCTGTATCAATTAAAAACAAGAAAATTCCACATGGCTCTAACAGAAAATGCTTTATGTAGATCATGCATGCTAGATCTTCTAATTTTTAAACTATTGCTAACAGGTGAGATGATGCTCATGACATGTTGTGTATGCTGTTTCAGGGAGTTAGGGCCAGGTAAAAGTTTATATCATATTTACGAATGTTTGGAAATCTAATAAAATAAAACAAAACCCTTATTCTTATACAAACACAAAACAAAGAAAAGAACAGCCACAGCTATAGTAAAATCACTGCTTTGTCATCTCTTTAAGTGTAGAAAAACTAATGCAAAAGTTTCAAAGGAAAATAAAAGTTTAGTCAAAATCATTACGTTTGAGGGCAACTATGAAAAAAATACACCACGAAACATTACATCACTGCTTCAAAATGTTTTCAAGTGTAGAAAAAATGATGCAATAGTTTCAAATAAAAATTAAAGTTAATCAAAATTATTACCTTTCAGAGTATGTTTGAAATTACATCACAAAACTTTATGACACAAAAACAAGCAAACAAACAAATGTTCATTTCTTTTTGAAATTTTAGTAGCAACCAGAGAAATTAATTTATGGCTTTTATTAGAAAAAGGATGTCAAAACGTTTGCAAATAACAGAAAAAAATTAGAATGTAGTCCATAAGCAGGCGTATCAGTGAAGGGCGAGCAATAGCAAAGGCACTTAATTCTGAGAAATAAGACTATAGCCAGCTGAGCAATATTAACTTAATATAACTATGCATTTGTTTTTTAATAATTCATTTTTTTATTTAGGTTAAGGCAACCCGAGGTAAAAAAAAGAAGTTGGACTTATATTATAGAGCTTAAAAAGTTGGTTAACAAGTCTTTTTAAATTTTTTAAAAAGTTTTTTTTCGTTCTCAAGATATTCACATTTAAAGAATTTCAGATTTAATTATGCTGCGTAAATTATGATGTCATAATTAAGTAATAGATCATCATGATATACAAAAAACATTTGCAATAGATGTGGACAGAGTTCATTTTCTTAAAAAATCTAATCTCAAAAGAGCAATAAACTTTATTTAAAACACTTATGAGTAAGATTGAAATTAATATTAAATATTAATTATATTATACCTTTGTAAATTATATATAATATATATATATATTATTATATATGCCTCAACAATGTTTTTAAAAATAAAATAACATACATTTTTGGTTTATTAAGTTTAATCCTCTAGCAATGTAAATGTTTGCTGAAACAAGATTTAGATTAAATTCGTCAAAAACTGAATAAATGAAACTGAAAACTTTTACAAAACCATCTTAAAAGGGCTTTTTTTGCCGAAAATATCCGTATTTTAATCTTTTGAGTAACATGTAACACATATTTGATACAGAAGCTTGAACAGATCAGTGTAAAAAATGTTTTACTCGACATGATATATATATATATACAATTTAAATTTTGAAGATGTGAATGTTTTAAAATACATTTATTCAAATTTAAAAAAAAAACATTCAATTCAATAGTACATTTTAAAAAAACTATGTCTTTTTTAAATCGCCCAGGATCTGAGCATTCATAATCCCTCAAAAAACAAATAAAAAACTAAAATTTTCAACTATATAGTTAATTCTTTTACATCATAGTTAATTCTTTTACATCAGTTATATCTTATTCATCAGTTTAAATATATCTGAGTGTAGTCCAGCATCCTCAGTAGCTGTTAATGGATAGTTCCCAAATAAAGTTTATCCTGAATTTCCCAGTTTATTACAAGAGCTAACTGTACAACACAAAATTTGGGACTTATAACACACTTCATACAAATTGTGATAGATTACATTAATACCTCAAACCATTTTAATGAATTCCTATTTAGGATTTAGCGGCTCCTAATTTTTTTTGAAGTAAAACCTGTATATATTTGAATAAAATGCATGGTGTGGAAAAGATTGAAATTACTTGAAAATTCTTTGTGCCATAACATCATCATCATCATCATTCTCGGCTTAACGTTCGTTTTCCATGCTAGCATGGGTTGGACGGGGTATATTAATGACCCTCTTCCAATCTGATCTAGACTGTGTTAGATCTAAACTCAACTTCCTCTGTATCAAGTCTGTCCTTATAACCTCCTGCCAAGTCTTTCTCAGTCTGCCTCTGGGCTTTGCCCCAGGAACTATCAAGTCTCTACACTTTCTTACCCAATTATCCTCCTCCATTCTTTCCAAGTGCCCCAGCCAATTCAATCTTCTTATCTGGATAACATCTTTAATTCTACGGATACTTAGCCTGCTTCTTAGCTTATCTGAACTCTTTCTGTCTCTCAGACTGGCGTTACACATCCACCTAACCATTCTCATATCATTCCTTTCTAAACGGTCAAGATCTTCCTGCTTCACTGCCCATGTCTCACTACCGTACAACATAACACTTCCTACACAGGCCTCATACAACCTACCTTTTACCTCAATTGACAAGACTCTGCTAGTCAACAAAGGAAGTAACTCTCTGAACTTTTTCCAAGCAGAACCTATCCTGCAAGTAACACTTCTTCCAACACCCCTTTCACTGCCCAACATATCACCTAAGTAACAGAAGTTCTCAACTATCTCTAACGAGCCACTGTTGTACATCATTAAAGCTGGAAATACTTCATTCTCTATAATCTCACCTTTGCAACGCTTGCATACAAACTGAATGTCAGCTCTTAACCTTCCACCAATACTACTGCACTTCTTATGTACCCAATTTGTCTGACAAAAAATTGAGTTACTACCAACCCCTTTCCTGCAAACTCCACAAGGCCACTTTCCAACTACAAGGTCACACTTGGCTGCAATGCTACTAATCATGACTTTAGACTTTGCTGTGTTCACCCTTAGCCCTTTCTCTTCTAGTCCTTTCTTCCACTTCTCAAACTTTTCAACTAATTCTTCCATCGACTCTGCTATGAGAACCAAATCATCTGCATACAATAACTCCCATGGACAACCTGTTCTGAACTCCATCGACAGCGCTTCTAAGACTAGAACAAACAACAAAGGACTAAGTACAGAACCCTGATGTACACCAACATTTACACTAAATTCATCACTAAGTGAATCGTTAATCCTGACACGACTTCTAGCATTGCTGTACATAGACTGTACCATCGTAACTAGCCACTCATCCACACCTAATTTTCTCATAGCCCACCAAATAACTTTACGTGGCACTCTATCAAAAGCTTTCTCTAAATCTACAAAGGCAAAATAGAGATTCTTTCTCTTTCCTAAATACTTTTCCTGAAGCTGTCTGAGTAAAAATATTGCATCTGTAGTGCCACGCCCTGGAACAAAACCAAATTGCATCTTATCTATATCAATTCTTTCTCTAAGTAACTTATCAATCACTCTTTCAATCACTTTCATTACTTGATCAACCAACTTCAAACCTCTATAGTTACCTCTTTCTAATGCTAACAATACAGGAAAACCTTTTACAGTTAGCAGATATAATTTTACCTTCCCAGTTTCTGCAGTAAAAGTAATTTGTCCATTTTTATTTTCCGTAACAACAGCTGCTTGCCAATCATCTTCAACTAACAGCCAAACCTTTGTGCCCTAAAAATATGAAAATAAAGACTAACATTTTATGCATAAAAAGACACAAAGAATCATGCCTAAATTAAAATAGGAGTACGCTATAAATTTTTCTTGAACACAATTTAATAAATCTACAAGATTAGGGCAAAAAAGTAGGTACCAATTACCAAGACTTAAATTTACTGAATTTCCTTTCAAAAAACGTGAACTAATAATAAACACCTTTTAAAACCACTAACAATTTTTTTATTACAGGCCATCTGGATGAAAATACAACACCTAATAAACAAAGGACATGTTATTTCATAAAAGAGGTGAAATAACATGTACATGCTCACATGTTTCAGGCATGTTATTTATAGCACCTCTGAAATCTTATATTCCGTAAGAAATTAATTAATGTGTATCGCACATAAAAAACTAGGAAACGAGCTTTAAGACAGAAACAATGGAGAAGACAGAGCTACTGGAATAGAGAAAACAGATTGTTTAAACACTGGTGTTATATACTTGACTATATAGGTTATAATTATATTAGAAAAGTTTATTTTAAAAGAATCCATTTTTATTTTTACTCAACTATTTTTAAAAAAAAGCCCACCTCATAATAAATGCTAAATTTTAAATTAACCCTTACACTCTGAATGTGTATTGGTAACACAACAAGTCCAAAAACTGACATGTCATCTATTAGTCATAATTTGTGATCACTTAATTTTGACATATCCAAATAGAAACCCAGCAGTACCCAACTTGGACAATTTAACAATAGCAGGTGGCCAAAAATGACACTTAATGACAAAAGGTTGTCTGAGGGTCAAGATAAATGTTACAGTATTTATGAAATGAATCATGGTAGATACAAAAGATTTTCTTTATTTCTACATAAAGTAGATGATGAGTGGCTAGTTACGATGGTACAGTCTATGTACAGCAATGCTAGAAGTCGTGTCAGGATTAACGATTCACTTAGTGATGAATTTAGTGTAAATGTTGGTGTACATCAGGGTTCTGTACTTAGTCCTTTGTTGTTTGTTCTAGTCTTAGAAGCGCTGTCGATGGAGTTCAGAACAGGTTGTCCATGGGAGTTATTGTATGCAGATGATTTGGTTCTCATAGCAGAGTCGATGGAAGAATTAGTTGAAAAGTTTGAGAAGTGGAAGAAAGGACTAGAAGAGAAAGGGCTAAAGGTAAACACAGCAAAGTCTAAAGTCATGATTAGTAGCATTGCAGCCAAGTGTGACCTTGTAGTTGGAAAGTGGCCTTGTGGAGTTTGCAGGAAAGGGGTTGGTAGTAACTCAATTTTTTGTCAGACTTGCAAGCATTGGGTACATAAGAAGTGCAGTAGTATTAGTGGAAGGTTAAGAGCTGACATTCAGTTTGTATGCAAGCGTTGCAAAGGTGAGATTATAGAGAATGAAGTATTTCCAGCTTTAATGATGTACAACAGTGGCTCGTTAGAGATAGTTGAGAACTTCTGTTACTTAGGTGATATGTTGGGCAGTGAAGGGGGTGTTGGAAGAAGTGTTACTTGCAGGATAGGTTCTGCTTGGAAAAAGTTCAGAGAGTTACTTCCTTTGTTGACTAGCAGAGTCCTGTCAATTGAGGTAAAAGGTAGGTTGTATGAGGCCTGTGTAAGAAGTGTTATGTTGTACGGTAGTGAGACATGGGCAGTGAAGCAGGAAGATCTTGACCGTTTAGAAAGGAATGATATGAGAATGGTTAGGTGGATGTGTAACGCCAGTCTGAGAGACAGAAAGAGTTCAGATGAGCTAAGAAGCATTAAATTGGCTGGGGCACTTGGAAAGAATGGAGGAGGATAATTGGGTAAGAAAGTGTAGAGACTTGATAGTTCCTGGGGCAAAGCCCAGAGGCAGACCGAGAAAGACTTGGCAGGAGGTTATAAGGAGAGACTTGATACAGAGGAAGTTGAGTTTAGATCTAACACAGTCTAGATCAGATTGGAAGAGGGTCATTAATATACCCCGTCCAACCCATGCTAGCATGGAAAACGGACGTTAAGCCGAGAATGATGATGATGATGATGAAAGTATCTTGTAATTTTATAATCTAATATAAACTATATCTATGTACCTCATATATCACCAAATTAAGCGGTTGCCACTTAATTATTGGTAACCACTGATTGTAATCTATTAGCCATGTTTCAAATATATTAGGAAATTTGTCATTTGCACTGTTCTTATTCCATAGTTATAAACAAACTTTAACTTTTCAAACTAATTATACCCAAGTTAAGTATATATATATTTCATTATTTGAAAGTTTCACATTTTTTGCATATAGTTTTTTATAACAATCTAAAAAGAAACCTTTAAACTGCTTTTTCTCATAAATTAATTTTATATCGTAATGGCTTGGAATCTTTTTCATAACTCCCTTTTATTTTGTTAAAACATGCAACAATAAATACTATCTGATACTTTGTGAAATGAGTTTTCCATGAGAAATGGCAGTAAATATATTGAAAAAAAATAAAAATAACTGAAAAGAAAAATGTAATATTGTTCGAAATATGGAGCAATGTGATGGAGATCTGAATAAGAGCAATTTGATTACATTTTTTTGGAGAAACAAAAAATTTGCCAAAAGCAAAGGGTGTATTTTTTACTCAAGATTGTTTCTTCTTTTTGGAAATTCATTATAAAATTTGTTTATCTTTGAGAACATTTATTTTCAAAAAAAGAATTTGTCGTGATTTGGAGATATTTTAGATACCGAGTGTGTGTGAAAAGCTCTAACAGTCAGGGAGAGCGGATAATTAGCATGTACCAGGATAGTTAGCCGCTTATATGGCTAATTTACTGAAGCCCATTAGGGACATGTATATATATATATAGGGACATATACTTCATATTTAGTTTAACTCTTTGATATTGTAATAAAATTATGTTAAGATTGTAGAATTATCTTGAAATATGAAGTATAACATGTCCCTAATGTGCTTCTGTACTAATTATATGGTGGTGAAACTGATACTGGCTAATTAGCCGTATATATATATCGTATGTGGTTGTTCATATAAATAAAAAAGAGTGCTAAATATCTAAAAATAAATAGAGCAATATAACTTTTGGTTGGTTTGAAAAAACAAAACAACTATGTATGCAACTATAAGTTTCACGTATTTATGCTCATCAAGTATACAACTACAATGTCAATTCAACTTATACTTCTTATATAGTGATTACAATTTTCTATATAAATCCCTAAACACTAATCGTTACTTTTCCAATTGCTTAAAAGGCATTTGTTCTCATGCTGGCATTTTGACGCCAGCTCATTTCTTTTGTTTAACAAGTTGTTCAAAGTATCCGTAAGTATAATTAATTTTTCCATTAAACATAAACTGCATCGTTTCGTGATGTTGGTATACGACGGTACGTGTTTAACGATTGACCAAAGTGTCTCTGGTGTTAAATTAACTTTTTTCAATTCCCAGAGGTACTGTGAAAGTGTCTTTCATTCGCGTATTTTTACGTACTTGAAAGATTTGCAGTGGTTTCTGTATCTTACTTTCCAGCTTCCTTCTGCTATACCAATGTATGCTTTTGTTTCTTTTTTTCCGCAAATGACATCACAACGGCAAACAACATTCTTCGCGTTATAATCTACCTGCCATGGGACAGTTCCTTTTGTCTCAGCAATTGCAAGAAATATTGGAGCAATTATGTCTTTTGAAGTAAAATAGTTACATGGTTAAACAAAATGAAAGTTTCATTTTTAAGTGATAATAACAAAAATGCTCCTTTCACTAAAATAGTTATAAAACAAGTGAAAAACAAGCCAGATTATTATTGTCGCAACACCCTCCTACGTTATGATTATTAAATATGTTTGAAAATACGCTAACTAAAATGTAATACTGCAAGACTTTCTCTAAAATAGTCGATACCATTTAGGAAAAATAATAAAAACAAGGTAAAATACGCTTGTGGTAACACCCTCCTCCGTTATGAATTTTAAATATATAATTTTAAGGCAAGTGTAACGGAAAAAAATGAATTTTTTTTCGTTTATTTTTTTGTTTTGTGATATTAGGGCAAAATATACTAAACTTTTTAATTATGAATTTTTTTTTCAAAAATTCCATCTGGATCTCTGTTTATTTTGTTTGTTTATGTTTACCCATTAATAACGCTGTGATGATCTTTGTAACACTCTTTCTGTATCATACTGAAAAGGTGTTATGTCGCAAATGAATGTAACTTTAAAAAAAAAAAAAAAATGCGCAATGAAGTAACAATTATCTTTGGCTTCATTTTATTTCCCTCTGAGAATTGTCACAATAAAACATCTTTATAACCATGGAAAGTCATCTCATTTACAAAATGTCAAACTATCGTCACAATGATCCTTATTTGAATTCTAAAAGAAGACTCACCTTCCAAAGAGAAAAATATTACGCTTTTAAAAATGGAAAACCTGTCAAGTGTAAATTCAATGCTGCAAGTAGCCGCATGTGAGTAAAAACTTCAAAACTCTTTTTCTCAGTGTATATTTTTTGATAAAATGGTATCTACATTTGAACTTTCTCTTACAAAACTAAATAACGTCTGTGTAGGAGAGCTGTTTTGAAATAAAGCTAAATAATATATCTAAAAAGGGTTTTTCATTTTTTTTGTAAAAACCAGTTTAAATTTTTTTACAGCCGTTTATGTAAAAGAAAACAAGTTGAAAAAGTAGCATTTGGAAAAATATGAAATAGTAAGAAAACTATAAAATTTTGAACAAAATAGTAAAAACCCTTTTTAGATACAACCCATCTGGGAAGAATGGTCAAAAAAATTTGAAAAAAAATTCAGCCGTTTTGTAAGAGAAACATCAGTGTGGAGAGATTGGGGTAAATTTTGCATACACCTAAACCTCAAACGACCTTAATATTTTTCCAAAAAAATTATATCACTCAATTGAGAAAAATAAGAGCTTCCAAAATATCTACATATCAGGTTATAAAAATGTTATTTAGAGATGATATTTGAATTATAAAAATCATGCGCACTCTCCTTTACACTCGCCTTAATGCTGCAAAAGACTTTAATTATTGTCAACAAGATTTGGCACTTTTAGATTTTCTTATAAGACTGCACAAAAAACAATAAAAGAACACTAAAATTGTTCTTTTTTTTATTATTTGTGGGAGGAGAATAACTTGCTGCATAAATTTCAGAACAGCTAAGTATAACTTGGTGTATAACTTTCAAAACAACACAAGTATATTCTGTATAACTTTTAAAACAGCACAAGAATAATTCTTGCTGTATAACTTTTAAAACAGCACAAGAAAAATTCTTGCTGTTAACTTTTAAAAACAAGTTTTTGAGCATGCAAGTATTTTTATCTTTTCACCTTGTCAGCTAGTTATTTTAATAATTCAAAACAAAAGAACAACTTTATCCAAAAAATTTTGAGTGAGACAAATTATTTTTTTCCCTTTACAACAACAAAAAAATAATTGCATGGGTGATGTGAAGAAAAATATGCTTGTCGTAACACCATCCTCTGTTGTAGACATAGTAATTGAAGAATTGAAAACCGTATGCCTTGACACCATAGAAACAAGGCTAGCCTGAAAACAATGAAGGAAGCGACAATGATTTCTTAGTGAGTATAAAGTAAGTAAATGGTTTTGTAATCAACGTAATAATTACTTTTCTGACAAACTTTCCACTATTTTGATTTTTTAATTATTTTTTAATTATTTTTTGCCGATGATACCAATGCAGCAATTTACCATGAACGAAGAATCATCTGCAATTGTCCAGGTGAATATCAAACAATAACTTTTACATAGAATGATACCATTGGCATGGAGAAAACATAGCATAAACACAGTATATATATTCTGACCCAACTTAGAACACGGCCCGTCTTAAGACGGGACGGACCATCTTTAGACACGGTGGCCCATCTTTTGACACGGTGGCCCATCTTTTGACATGCTGTCCTGTCAATTGACGGGCCAGGACCAACTTGCGACATGGCGTTAAAAGATGTTTGCATACATCAAGACCTTGTATTTAACGTAAACTAACTCCAATAAAGTGAAAAAACTGAACTGCTGCAACTTTTTCTGGCGTATTGTTGTATATGGCTAGCTGAGATTAAATCGAGTTATGCATTTCAAGTTTGTTGTGGGTAGCCAAAACAGCACAACTTGGCAACTCTTGGTGCAAGACCAGATCAGCGAATGCATTTTTTAAAGCAGTTAGAGACTTCCTTGTTGCATGATTGGAGATGTTTTTACCTGGATTGTTGTGTGCATAATGACTAGCTAAATAATTATGACTCAGATATCAAGATATAACATTCAGTTCAGTGTAATGTGGTGTTTATATAATACAGGTATAGCTAGCTATAAGCTATTGTTTAAGCTATTTAAGTTGACTTTTCAAGATAATCTTCGATGGAATTATTGCAACCTGACCTATTACATAACTTGAGAGGCAGAATCGTTTTGGCTGGAGCAGCCACGATTGAAATATTTTGTTATATATTCAAGAAACAGAGACTATTGTAGTGTTTGGTTTGTTGTAGAAAACAGAGATTGGTATAGATAAATATGTGTATTGACTGTTACAGTTAGATGCGCTACAGTTCGGCCATATTGGCTTCAGATATATATATATATATATATAAACTCATGCTACGGATACACGAAACATAAACAAAGATGGTAGCGGACACTACAACTATGAATATGATTTAAAGAAATATTATGTGTTAATTTATATTTTATGTGATCAGTCTCACCAGTTTCGAGCGGAGTCTTTAAAGCTCCCATTTGAGCTATACAGAAACCTTTTTGAAATTCTTGCCCAATTGGACGACAGCCTTATGTGGGGATCAATCCCACAACCACTTACATGAGTCGAATGTTCTACTGACTGGTGATGCTACTAATACCCATTTATCAAATTTATTTGTCATTTTATGTCTGTGTTTGTTCATTTTTTAAGAAGAGCAGAATTTATGACATGGTATTTGTATTGCTCATTACTTTAGCTATATTTGTAATAGATTATATTTAGAGAATTCATGATTTATTCTTTTCCATACATTTTTTGTTCTCTTTGGTCCTCTCCTATAGACACTGCATTTGTCCACAGTTGGGCCATGTCTGTCTACAATTTTTCAAAATTCGAAACAGTGTGTTGCCCATGTTACGGGGTTTAACTTTAGTCTGTGAGACTTTTAGACTGACCCATGTTGTAACTGTTTCTAAAAAGTTTCAATAGTTAGGCCTGTCCCTTTTTTTGGTAAGATTTTTGAAAGCACAAGTGTCCTTTGTCAATAGTTGGGCCTGTCCAATCTTTATGACACAGTCTTTTAAAAGCATGGGAATTGTTTGTCAATAGTTAGGCCTGTCCCATCTTATGACACATTTCCTAAAATTGCAAGAGTCTTGTGTACAGTTGAGTTTGTCCCATCCAATGACACGGTTTTTAAAAGCGAGAGATTCCTTTGTCAATAGTTGGGCCTGGACCAACTTAAGACGAATTTGCATACATTTGTCCAAAGTTGGGCCAGGTCCGTCAATAGATGGGCCATCCCAACTGCGAACGCACCGACCCGTCTTTTGACGGGCCGTCCTGTCTAAAGACGGGCCAGTCCCGCGTCCAAAGTTGGGCCGGTGTCCGTAGTTGGGTCAGAACATATACACTAAAATCTATCCATAAACATCTTATTATAGACAAGAAGCTGTAGAACATTCCACTACAAAGTTAATTTTTAAGTAAAGGCATTTTTTAATCTTAAAATTAAAATGTATAGCTAGCTAAGCTAGCTATGCATTTAGCTTATTATTGAAAATACAATATGCAAAACCATGCTACTAGCAAAAAGTTGGAAGACTTTAGCTACAACTAAATTTTGGCTTTTTAACCAGCCATTATCTACATAATATCAAATCATAAAAATTGAAACTTGTCTATCACATCATCAGGAAAGAAAGTAACAAGGAAGAAAGTTATGAATTAAAACTTTTAAAAAGTGATTTATTTACTTGTGAGTGATTTATTTACTTGTGAGTGATTTATTTACTTGTGAGTGATTTATTTACTTGTGAGTGATTTATTTAATGTGGAAAAAGTCTTTAGAACAGGGATGCCATCCACGCAATGATGGTTAGTTTATATTTATTCATAACAAAAAGAAAGACAACCTAAATTCATCAAATGGACAGGACAGCCTTAGTTGATTAACATTAAGTAAAAATCTTACCACAACAAATGTATTATCCATATTTTATATATAAGATTACCCAAAATCTCCTTCTTGATCTTAATGATTTTTACTTCCTCTAAGATGTATATCTGAGTATATTTATCATCTGTATATCCGCCAGTGGATATGATCTTCCTTCCCCCTAGATCACTCCTTTGGCTGACATCTTGAAAATAAATAACAAATTCCAAATATTAGCAAAAAACAAGACCGGGCCTGACATACGCGTGATGAGTAAACAGATCGCTGCGTAATCCTTTATCTGTTTACCATTTTCTAACAAAATAGCATACAGTCGACGCTCATTATCTCGAACCTCCGTTATCTCGAACTTTCTCTATCTCGAACTTTTTCTTCGGTCCCTTGAGTTCGAACTTTTCATGAAATACGCTCGTTATCTCGAACTTTCGCTATCTCGAACTTTTCTTTCGGTCCCTTGGGAGTTCGAGAAAACGAGCGTCGACTGTATATTTATTTTAAATGTAATAAAGCTCGACATGATAAGCACATTTTATACGATGAGTAACTTTCTAAGCGCAAAAAAATACAAGAAAATCCTCAGCCATCTACTAATGACGGTCTACACCTCGACTTTGCTGGAAAGACAAAGATTTGCAAACAATTAATAATCAACACAGTCCTAATATATTTAGAACAATTGAAATATTTGATAGACTTGTAAATGTTTCACAGTTACCATCCAGAACGAGGTACGATCCGGTGCCTTTGCCCAATAGCGACAAAAGCATTGAATAGAAACCAGCCAATATTATACCGCCGCCGCACCGTCGAAAAATTCTTTTTTACCGCGGGACTCTCTTTTCCATTACGCCGACGGATCTCGGAATGTGATCCATCTTGAGAAAATGGGATAACTTCAAATGTCTGCTTTCACGGCGGTAAAAAAGTGATGTAAAATCTCCCACTTGGTATCAAAAGTATGGCTTTTTTGTCTATTTTGCCATATTATTTTAATTTTTCATAAAAGAAGGAATTATATACGTTCAAAGTTTTTTGACGTTTTTTTAATCTTTTAATTTAGGTCACGTGGTTGCTCAGAAATACCCTCAAAGCAGACCAGATACGCCAAAATTAACGCGTTGTTTGAATTCTCTGAGAAACTTCAAGCGAACAGGAGGTATGATTTTAAAATTTTATATCAGTAACGCCAATAATATCATCCTTCAAAAAGTCGTGGGCGTCTGAATGGCGTAAAAAGTACTTGGGGGTAGTGATAGGGGGTAGTGATTTCCAAATTTAGCCAAATTTATTTTTTTATGGAATTCAGAATGCTATATCTGTTTTTATTTCACAGTATACTAACGAATACTAACAGTATGACCTTTGTTTGTATTTATTCACCTTGGAATAATTTATTTTATAAGGATAAATTTATTATGACCTTGTAGACAAATATATCAAATTTTGAGTGTTCGAAAATTAGGATCTTCGTACACGTTAAACTATAAGTATTTAGGGCGACTTTACCTTGAACATGAGTCAAATAAAAATCTGAGAAGTAACGCCAGTAGCAAGTATTCGATATTTCAAGACATTTATTTTGCAATTAGTTCTAAAGAGACATTAATTTGTACAGTCTCTTTCCCAGGGATTATCGGACTTAAAATACGAGAGAGGACGCAAAAAGTTCTGAGTACATCCATGTTCTGAGATAAAAAAAGGTTGTAAAATCTGTTCAAAACGCATCAATAGTAATACAATAAACTTTTAATAGTGTAAGATTTATGAGTTAAAAAGACAATATAGTTAGTTGTACTCCTAATCTCTCCATATTAATTACGAAAAATGTGTCTGTGACTAAAAATATCGAATCAAGCCGAAATTTAGACATGTTTTTTTCCTCCCAAAGAATGCGCAAATTCGAAAAAATAAGTCTAATTTGTTTAGCTATGTAAACATTACGTAATTACAAAGATTGATATCTCAATGATATTGGTGATGTTGGTGAAGCCATTGCAGTGCACTTTTTAAGTTTGGAGGCCAAATAACTTGGAAACGAGTGGAAAAGACTAACGTCAGCTCCTGTGTGAGTAACTAGGGACCAAAATCTGAGACCAAAATCGGACTAATTTCCTAAATTTAGGTTAACCAATCCGTTTCGAAACAGACGGATTGATGACGTCATCAAAATAACTTTAAACCACAATATCTCTGTAACCGTACGCATGATGTTTAAAAATAGGCCATGATCCTATAATTTTCTTGATTAGTGTTTCAAGCTCTCACATAAAAGACAACAGCTAAACAAATTTCTTAAAATAAATGTTTTGTTTATGCACTACCGCAACCTCGTCCCCAGGACTATTTGCTTCTCAACAGCGCTGCGCTTTAAAAGGTGCTGGGGTCGAGCTTGGCACTACCGATGTCATTAAAACTCCTAAAATAACCTATATTTTTCCATTATTTTTCTGCCTAATTTTTTCACGGGTTTATCGACTAGTAAAAATGAATAGACTAGACAGATTGTTACCATTATAGTAATAGGCTAAGTGTAACCGCGTGTCTCTGTGACAGGCAAAGTGAATATGTTCTATTTCTTTTTTAATGTCGCTTAAAAAAAAATTATGTCGCAAAACGTTAATCGACAAACTAAAAGTCACGATGTCAGTAACATTAATTTAACGTTTTGATGTCATTTTTCACTCCGCAGGTAACTAGGGACAACCTGGGATATTAGACAGGATAAGTTTCCCAAAGTCCTCGAATCTGTTTCGAAATGGACGAGTTGATGGTGCCATCAAAAATCCCCAACAACATTTTCTTGATCAGCGCTTCAAGGTATTTACGATTAAAGGCAACGGGTATAAAAATTTCAAAAAAAGTTTTGTATTTTGGCGCGTCTTTCCACCCTCGTTCCCAGGGCATTTTGCCTTATTGATAAGTTGATAGTTGGCCATACTCCGTAATAACGGCTCAGGGGCCACAAGACCCTGGGGACAAGGTTGGCGTCATTCCTGACATCAGCAAAATTTTTAAACCCTCATATCTTCTTAATCGTTCGCGAAAAACATATGGTCTTTACATTATTTTGATTAGCGTTTTAAAGCTTTACACAATAGAGGGTACGAGATCTTTTCTTTCTTTATCCCGTTGCCTTGATATGAGGGATGACGGCAAAAAATAACCTGGTATCGTTGGACTTTTTTGGGCAATATATGGTCAGAATATATAAACACGTCACACGTAATACTTTAATTTATGCGACCAATAATGCCGGAACTTTAGCGGCAAGAAATTTTAAGTTCCAGCAACAGAAAATTTAAACATCATATTGTCACGGCTACAATATCGTCTTTACAACCTCGATCCCAAGGCCTGTAGCGTTTTTTGATATGAGGATGATGAAACGCGTACGCGTCTTTAAAGTTTGGAAAAGATGTTGCGTTGTTTACGAAAATTCCTAACTAGCCAGCTAGTTTCGGAATAGAATCTTTTTTGTTTTATTTTTGGTAGTGTTTCAAGGAACATATTCTATTGTGAAAAAAGTAAGGGATTGAAGAGAAGGACAACATAACAGGATATATGTAGTGACACACAGCTTCAGATTATGAAAGCCTGCCTAAAAAATTTAAGGTGAAACAGAAGCACATTTCTGTCATTAAGAAAATCCTAAGTGGAATTGCAATTCTGTTTGATATGTTTCATTTCCTTTTAATCCTGATATCACAAGAGAGAAAAAGCCCTAAGGTCGAGGTTGCTCTAACACAGGGGGCGTTTTGCATAAAAACTGTGCCGGTCACACAAATTTCACTGGATTTAAGGTTATGCCTCAAAACAAAGATGGCTAGCAGTTATTCCACATGGTGGTGTAAATTTAGTAACATTGAAATGTCAGTCCATTAATCCTGAATCGTATAGATAGGTTTAAGTTGATTTAAACATTTTACTTGTTAGATACATTTTGAATTTACATTTTTGCCCAAACAGTAGCCAAAAACTGCAAGCTAGCTAGCTAGAGCGTCCATTAATTACTGTGGTTTTAGTCGTGAGAACATTCCATATAGCTAGCAAGTAAGTAAAGTAGTTGAGCTAGCTTTTGTAACTCCAGTAGATACAGCAGCCTCTATTCGCACCCCCGAATGGAGGCTGCTGCAGGCTTGCACCCCCTCCCCCAATAACCCGGCCACATACGTAAAATAAGCTGATTTTATTCTGCCCCCTGGCCCTGATCTTGCTCCATCTTTTTCAATAATTGCCCAGACATGATACGGTTTGTTATGGATACTCTGGGAAGGAGTAACATGGCACCTTAAGACACAATATTTAGATTCTTCACAAATGTCATTATAGAAAATTTCTGTAGGATTTTCCTTCCTTGTACTCGGTCTCCAATCTTCTTATCATCAAGCTATCTATTTTTTGTAAATTTTTTAAATAACTCTCAATATGTGGCGCTGTAGTTTGTGGTGCCGTAGTTTAGTGGTTATAACTCTCGCACTTTGTGTTGGAGACCAGGTTTCGATTCCCCTGGGTGGCAATTCAATATGGGCAAGTGAATGTTACCATAGCCCTGGGTTAACACCCAAGCCATGTGAGGGAAATTGGGGAGATGACACACTGTGTGTGCCATTGGATATTGTAGGGAATTGTCTAGTAGAGCGCGGACCCTAATTGGCTCTGCATAGCTCAAAATGAGCATAAAATACTCTAGGACTCCCTATCTAAAGCCATGGCCCCTCCTGGAAATAATAGAAAGGGTATATCCCTCGATATTTGTGGGGCTAGCCATGTAAAATATGCACATCTATCTATCTATTTGTGTAATAAACTGATGGCCATTTTCGTAAACCACTGCCTTTTTGTTCTGTCAACCAACCGTTTGTGATATCTACAGATCGGGTATGTGTTCCTCCTTGACAACTAACTATTTTTGATACTCAGCTATAGTATTTTGCGTCTTTCAGCATCTCTATCCATGGGAATATTTTTTATGTATGCTGCAAAAGCTTTGAACAAATATATTTTTATTTAAAAAACAACAACAAGGTTTTCACCCCTCAAGGTATTCAACACTGGACTAAAGAACAAACCTGCACACCAAAGTTTCAAAATCTCCGTTAGTTGACTTGTCGTGAAGATTTAAATATATAAGTTTTTAGTGCATTGTCACTCCACATGTTAAAATCTTGCAACGTATTTTCCTTACAAAGGGATGCTTCTAAGTTCAATGACATATTTAAATTAAATGTATGTTTGTTTTCCACTGATAAAAATATGGCACCCCATAAGTCTTACTTGCTGTTTAAGCGATAGCCAAATTTATCTTTTCCATGCAACAAGCCTTTTAAACTGCTGTTTAAATAACGATCATCTTGTCTGAAACTTTATGCACAGTTCTGGAATTAACAAGTATGGCCTAAAGATTTTAACAAAAAATATGATAAAATAAGAAAACGGGACGGGCAATGTCTTCTTTGTTCTGGTTAGAAGTTTAAGGAATATCTCTTGCAGTAGTTTCCTGTGGTAGTTAGTGATCACTCAATTAAACCAGCCGAAAAACTGTAAGTAAACTCAATTATGCATTCTCCCGGTTGGCAAATGTCACGCGATACTTTTAAACCAATTACATGTTGATATTTTCAAGGGTACCCATTATGATTTGAGGAAAAACACACTGGTCACGCAGTCACCTACCTCTTCGTAAATAGGGGCTGAATTTTTCACAGAATCTTTGTTTTCTAACTTCAAGCCTGACATATTGTGTAGTTTTAGGTGAGTTTTTGTTAGTTTAGTTTTGGTTTAATTTAGATACTTGTAGTTCTTGTTTAATCGAACATTCCGACTGGGAGAATGGTAAAACTTTTGGTTAAGGGGAAAACACAGATGTTTCACGGTGAAACTCTCACAGAAAAAGCGTCTTTCAGTCGGCAAAATAAAAATAACTTTATCGAGAATGTATGGTTGGAACATCAACAAAAAATAATAAAAAATAACGGAGTTGCAAACAACGGAAAAGGGTGTTACAAGCATAATTTTTTCTATGTATATATTTTCGCATGACGCACACAGTTTATATTTTTTAGTTACGACTTTTTCGCTTTCTACGATCCCGTTTTGACTGTTGTTGTTTTGACAATTGTGGCGATGTTCCATTAGCTCGCTCAACACAACATGTGTTGTTAAATCAGCCACCACCATTTTGTATTTTTGAAAATATATTGGTCCCAGATAATTCAAATGTTTGATGAATCGTGTTTAATGAATCATGTTTGATGAATTGATGCAAATGGAAAATTCAATTTCATCAAACATTTGAAGTTTGAGGAAATTTTCATCAAACAGTTTGTTAAAAAAGTTTAATTAAAGACTCCTGCATTGCTACACAGATTTTTTTGACCCCCCCCCCAAACTTTTGGTTAAGGGGAAAACACAGATGTTTCACGGTGAAACTCTCACAGAAGATTCACGGTGAAACTCTCACAGAAGAAGCGTCTTTCAGTCGGCAAAATAAAAATAACTTTATCGAGAATGTATGGTTGGAACAACAACAAAAAATAATATAATAATTCATTTAAGTGCTGATTATATATTATATATTTACAGCATATAAATATGTGTGATATATTGTAATGCGGTTATTGAGAATTGACTTGTTTGTAACTTGTGAATATGTTCAAACTAAAATAAATTTTTACAAAATTTTTAAATAAACTAAAAAATTGAACTGACAAATTCTAGAGTGACAATAATATTGAGTTTGAAAAATTAAAAATTGATTAACCTAAGAAGACACACTTAAGAAATAAAAATGGCTGACACTGAAACAAAACAAAACTTACCAGGTAGTCAGTGTAAATAGTACTGAGTGTACCCAGTGCATATTAATTTTAAATTGAATTTGTTTGAAGTTGATTTGACAAATGTTATAAAATTAGTCTTGACTTTGATTCATCATAAATGTACTCTTTGAAATTCATGTTACAACTGATGTAAAGAAAAAGTGTGTGTCTATTTATATAAAAATATTGAATCAGAAATAATTGCCTATTGAATAATTACATACAAAATTACAGCAATTATCTAAGATGAGCATAAGGAATAAAATAAAATAATGACCTAAGGGAATATAAATAACATACATGATTTTTTCATAATAATCAATTGAATATAATTACCTAGGGACCATAATAATAAAAAATAAATGTGATTAAAAAAGATAATGGTGGAAAAGATGAGGAGAAATTTTTGTCTTTATAAATGTTCATGTTGCAGCACACTCCCCGGCAAGGCAAAAATTTCTTTGAGGAGTTCATTTGTATTTAATTGTACAACTCTTTGAAAAAATCAGGATCATTGATCGCATGTACCAGAACCAGACTACGTACCGAACGAAAAGTTTCGCGCTTGACGTTTTCATTTTGATTTTTGTATTCGACCAGCACACGTCTTACGTTACCATCATTACCAATCTTGACCGACTTAACCATTCCGTAGGTGTAGGTTTTTGAAATGGCTGAATCAACCTTTGCGAATAACACAACATCACCGACTTCAAGATTTCTATCTTGAGAAAACCATTTGGTTTGTTGCATCAGTTTTGGAACGTGGCTTAGCAACCAATTTTCGAACCATGCATCGTAAATTTTTGAGTTGGTCTTCAGGAGCTTGGATGGATTGTCAGAAACAATTAGATTTCCAACAGGACTTCTATTGTTATTTCGTCCAAGAATGAGCCTGTTAGGGGTGATGAGATCCATGTTCTCGACTTCGACAACGTTGCCAACAGCAAGCGGAAGGCTGTTGATTGTGTTTGCTATAGTCGATGCCAGTGTCTCCCACTGTAGGATGGAAAACCTCTGGTTGGTGACTGCTTTTTCTAAGGATTGATTGATTTCCTTTATCTTCCTCTCCACTTTTCCGTTAACGTTGTGGCCACCGACAGGGCATGTCTCAAACTCCACGCTTCGTTCTTGGAACATTTGTGTTTTTATATCTGTGAAATTCAGCTTCATGGTCTTTGATCCTTTAACGAGTTGAGAACCTTCATCACAGAAAACTTTCTTCAGAAAGCCATATCTGGTAGAAAAGCGGGTGAAGGATTGTATGAATGCTGTCGATGAGTAATCATCCATTACGTTGATCATCACAGCTGAAGTTGAACAGCAACAGTACACAACAAGCCAGATCTTGACTGTGGTCCTCTTGTGAGCTGGTGAGAATGACTGATGAGGACCACTCAAATCCAATTGAGTGTTATAGAACGCAGGTGCAATGGTCATGCTTGATGTAGGAATCGGGCCCATAATGGCTTTAATTTGTTTCTTGTTGATCATGCGACATTTGATGCACGACTTCTTGATCATCTTCACTAATGGACGACAATCAATGACATAGGCTTTCTTTAAGACCTCCCTAATGGTTGTCTCAATCCCAGCATGTTTGCTTGATTTGCTGTTCCAGTGAACATCATAGATGATGCTGAATGCAAGAGGCGAATTTTTGTCAACCAATGGAACACAAAATGTTGATGCAGTCAAGTCCAACATGGATTCAGTGAATCTTCCAACAATTGTTGCATTGTTTTTTGACAGAATACGACCATTGTACATCAGAATTCCATCCTTGAGTGTTGAGATGGGTTCGTATTTACGTGGTTCGACGAAATGCAGAATCTCCTGAGTTGCCTTTTTGAAGAAATACGATTCTGCTAGGTGAATTTCCGCTTCAGTGAGATGTATTGACTTGACAAAGTTGATGGTTGATGAGCACTTGTTTTTGATTGCATCACAGAATTTCATGACGTAAGCAAGTATTCGAACAATAGTGTGGAAGTTCTTGCGATTTGGGTCAATCAGGTATTTTGAAAATGAGTATCGCTCTGAAAATCCTTGACCTTCCTTCCTGGTGACGTAGAAAGTTTGAGTCTCCTTGCTGATTTCCTTGATTTCCGAATCATTTAAACATAGGTCTCTAGCGCTTAGGACAGGGAATTGAGATTGATCTCCCCGCTTCCAGTCAAATCCATTGATCCACGTTGATTATTCAGATATGTCCTGGATGGTTGCCCCTTTCCTGGTACCGATATCTGCAATCATGTTGGTGGTGTTTACATAAAACCATTGACTTTTCTCTGTGAATCTTCTAATCTCTACAACTCGGTTTCGTACATACTGCTTAAGAGGCTTCTCTTCATTTTCAATCCAATGTAAAACGATTTGGCTGTCAGTGAACTTTATTGATGACTGATGCCATTTTTTCAAAGCGCGTCTTACGGTTTCTCCTGTATGAGTGTTGATAACTGCAGCATACAATTCTGCCCTTGGTTGGGTGAAATCTTTTGGCACAGATCTTATTCGGCCAAAGAGGAGTTGACAGGAGTATTGCCCATTACGTCTGAGAAATCTTCCGTAGATGGCGACACAAAGCATTGAGTGGCTGGCATCTGCGAAGTCAAGTGTTTCAATCTTCAAACTGACAGCATCTTCAGGTACTATGGCACGCTTGAACTTTATGGTACCAAGCTCCTTGATAGCTTTGAAATTTGATTCCCAGATTGGACGCAGATTGTCTGGAATGGTGTCATCCCAGTCAAGTTTCTGATGAACAAGTTCTTGGAGGTCAATTTTCATCGCTGCCAAAATTGGTGCTGCTTTTCCTGTGATATCGAAAAATATCAGCCACCTTTGATGCACAATGTCTTCGAGTGAGTTTTGCAGGAATTAGGTTGATTGTTGCTTCCGGTTTCTTCCCACGGACTTTCTTGTTGAAGTTTAGCTCACCGATGTTGAGTGCAAGCTTGTCTTCTTTTGCAAACCATACCATGCCCCCAACATGGATTGTTTTTACATCTTCGCTGAGTGTGCTTGGTGGGTCTTCTCCGGAGAGTGCGATTCCTTTGAGTTGAAAACCACCAGTGTTGAGAACAAGTTCCAGTTCGTCAGCACGTCGGTAGGCGCTTTCTGTGTCGTCCTCCCCAGATACGCAGTCGTCCACAAAGATGTCATTTTTCACTATTTGGTGAACTTCTGGGTACTGTTCCGTTTGTGCTTCAGATGTCTGACGTAGGGCGTATTCTGCTTGATTGCCTGATGACTTGACCCCATAGATAAGGGTTGTGATGACCTTCTCTTCTGGCTCCACTGTTGGCGTGAGGTTGCTTTCCCACAAGTAGCGTTGGTAGCACCAATGAGTCTTGCCGAGTTTGATTGTGTTATACATTTTCTTAATATCAGTGTGTATTGCAACTGGTCGGGTATACCATCTGATGAGAATTTCTTGCAGTTTATTTAGATTGTTCGTACCCTTGCAGGCCTTGCCATGAGTCGCGAGCAATTGCTCGCGCCCGCGTAGTGCTCGCGTAAATGCTCGTTACCCGAGCATTCTATTGCTCGCGTAAATATTAACATTTTGAGATAAGTGTAAACGTTTTTCTCAAGAATTGATTGGTCTTTTAAGTGAAACTGAAAAGATATTTGGTGTCATTATTTTCCACCCATCAGGCAACAGTTCATTCGCCATTTTATAAAACGCGTGCGATACGGGCATTAAGGTTAATCTTTGTTGCGCATTAATTTTGCAGTAGAAAAGTGGGGGACGTTTTTAATCGTGAACCCCAAACACGATGATCGAGCGTCTACTGGTATAGCGACTCTCTCAATCTTAACTTCCTTTTCTACATGTCCGAAATAGTATGCATGACTAATACTGTCGTTTTCATAAATTTATTTCCAGGTCATCACAAGCAAATAGGAAAAAATATGCTTCGTTTTCAAATTGAAAAAAATCTTTATCCGCGTATTTTAAATAAAACTAATAAATAAAATCTCTTTTTAAAAGGTACACGTCAGGTACATAAAATTTATACAGAAAAAAAATTATACCGCACGTGGGTTTCGTTTTTAAAATTGTTTGAATAACAGTTGCGGCATAAAGAAAATAATCCATTAAATTTGGACCTGCTATGGTTTCCAATTGTTTCGTCAAATGAAGAAATTATCTACAATTAAATCCATGATAAATTGTCTGTTCCGCCTGTAAGTGCAGTTTTGCAGACTTGCGTCATCCGTGCTCCGTCAGCGTTCACCTCCGCATTAGTTAAGAACCGCATGGCTGGATTTCTTGTGTAAGACCTGGTTACCAACGACGAAGGGGCCAGGCAAAAGAGATTTATGTCTACGTAGTTCTTTTAACTAAGTCAGGAGTCGGTGAATTAGCTAGGATGGTCAGGTTGGCTATGAATAGGCTTGCTCGTGGATTTAAAGGACCAGGACTATACAATAATTCTGAGATCTAAAAGTGTCCGACCAAGACGGAAATCTATCGGACGTTTTAACCGACGAAAGTTCGAAACGAGCTACGGACATGTCCGACCAAACTGGAAACGTGGCGGACGTTTTAATCACACGCCTGAAACGATTTAGGTGTGTGCCAAGGCGCACGCCTCTCCTGAAAAAGATGCCCTGAGAGACTAAATGTAAAGTTTTTTTAGCGAAAAATATGGCGAGCAGAATTGCTCGCGTGGACACTCTGACGCGAGCAATTAATTGCTCGGGAGGTTATTTGCTCATGGCAAGGCCTGCCTTGGCTAAAACATCATTCAAGCTGAATCCAGATGCAGTTGGCTGAGATGCATCGAAAACGATACGACATGGAGTGCTGAATAAGTTGCATTTCCAAACCGCTCGCCATGGAATGAAGTAATGCATCTTTGCGTTTTGAAGTTGCAGTTGAACATCTTGGGGAAGGTTGCGCACGTAATTGACATAACCAAGCTGATGCAACTTGGCTTCCGATTCAAGCACATCTTGCTTGTCCTTCTGATTCTTTGGTAAATTGAGCTTACGAACTTGTTGTATGTAGACTTTTATTGCCTTTTCTCTGTTGTTGGCAAGTCTTGTTTCTGGATCTGCTATAAATGGAAGAAGTGCTGTAGCAGTGCTGTTTTTGAAGTTTATTGTAATTGAAGAGTTGATGATGCTTTGTTCGACTTCCTCTTTGCAGCTGATGATTTCGTTTGATGGATGCTTACACATCTTGCAATCTCGGCAGTTTGGACAGCGGTATACGATTTCACTGCCTGAAGCCTCAACCTCCTCGAAGACCCTCATCGTAGTTGAAATGTGGACTGATGCATCTGTGAGGTTTGATGGATGTAGGTCTTTCAGGTTGTGTGACTGACTGTATCCCAAGAGTGGAACGTTTGGTTGATTCCTCATCATGTTGTGTTGACTTGAGAAGACAGTGGTGGCCATGGTTGAGTTAAAATGTTGATGCAGTTTCGTGAAGCTGCAGTGTGGACCACCAACAACGCCTCTTCCTCCTGATGAGTTTATAAACTTTGATTCATACAATGTAAGTCCAGATGGTAATTGGGTTACCATCTTTGGGTGGTGACGAAGGTACTTTATCCCAATCATCAAGTGTACCTCTCCGCCGATGGTTGGTGGAAGCTTCAGAAGTGGATTTGTTCTTCCTTTTGCTATGTGAAAGTCGACGATGTCCCTCTCAACGTCATGCAATGGATAATTTGGGAATCTGGACGTAATTTGATCAAGGCATGGTCCAGAAAATACAACTTCCTGGCCATCATGTGACGGAATTGTGATGCTGTAGACACTCTGCGACTCCGCTTGACACTCTCCGACACCTCCGATGGTTACTGGTTCGGATGTTATCATCTTGGCTCTGCTTCCGAGTAGCTGGATGCCTTTCTTGCTAATAACAAAATCACTACAACCGGTATCGTAGAAGATGAGTAGGTTGCTGCCGTTGATTGTGGTTTCTTGTAGAAGATACACCCCATGATCATTGCATTGCTGATTAGTTGCTTTGTAGAGCTTGATGTCTTTTGCAAATGATGGTAAAGCTGGGTTTTTGATGAATCGTTTGACAAATGTTTGCACGAGTTGTTGGTTCGTCTGTAACATCTTGTGGTCCTCGCATACCAGAACATGCCTTTTGACGATGTCGTTCTGGTGTGATGGATGAGTGCATACAAAGTCACGTTGACACTTTCCTTCAGCATGTTTTCTGAAGGATGCGTCTGCTCCAGGGAACAAGCATTGCACACAGAAATCTTTTTGTTGAAGAAGTTCGAATCGATCAGCAGGTGATTTGAAAACAAATGATTTGCATGTGTAGTACTGGATGATCTTGCTTCCTCTTGGACCGTTTGTTGAGATGTGGTCTGATGTTCCGTCAGGTGAATTGCAGATGCAGCATTTTGGTTCACTTGTGTCTTGATTCCAGTGGCATAAGGTGCTTCATTTGCCTCCATACTGCTTTGCTTCTTCTTTCTTGTGTGCATCAGACTGCTTGAAGATCAGGAGACGTTTCTGCTCATTGACTTTCCTCTATTTGCCGAGAAAGTCAATCAACTTCTGCCAAGTTTCTTTTGGGCTGAGGTTGTCTTCACAGTTGTGTTCAAGGAAGGTGTTTGAGCGTCGATCACCAATGAGTTGATGGATTCTTGTGATTGTATCACCGTAGTAGAGGTATTCTTCTATCTTGTGCTTCTCAGCTAGCGTTGCAACTTCTTTCATTAGGCTGATGAGTGAGCTCATGCCGGAAATGAGCCTTTCGGGATCCCTTTTGTTAAAGTCAAGATTCTTCAATTTTTGTAATTTTTGTGTCATCATTACCTTGGCATCACCAAACGACTCTTTGAGTCGATTCCATATGTCATCGATGTTGTCAATGTTTTTGACCATTGTTAGTGCAGGATCTGCCAGGTAGTTGTTTCGTAGCAAGTCTGGCAAAAGTTCTGTTGGTGTTGTTGACAGGTGCATTTTGTCGAAATTGCTTCGGAATGTATAGTAGTCAATGTTTGAATCATATCCGGAGAACTTCTGTAGTTTGAAGTTGAGGTTCGATTTCTTGAAGTCTGCATGTTTGTTAAGCTCTCTTTTACGTATCTCCGAACTTAAGTTGCTGACAAATGTTTGTTTTAGTTCATTGAGCTGCATGTAGTTATCACCAGTCTTTTTTATATCGGTTAGTAGGCCAGCATTGGGTGATGTAGTTTCAAGGCATTCTTTGTAGTTGTCCTTGATCTTGTCTAGCTTGGTGTTATGTGAAAGAAGATCTTTTCTCGACTGCAAGAGTTCATTTGAGTCAACAGTCTTAACGTTTTGACTGAATATGATTTCTAGCTCTTTGATGGCTGCATTGGTGCATTTGAGTAGAAAGGTGACGGCTTGCACTTTCTGTCTGGTTTCATTTACGGTGACCATCTGCTGTTGAAGCCTTGCTTTTGTCTTAATATCGTTCACCGTTTTTATGAAATCCTTTATCGAGATGATAGCTTGATTGACTGAGATCTTCGTATCCTCTCCAAGCTGCTCCCTTTGGGTGTTGACTTTGACCTCTTTTCTACGAATGGAGCTTCTGATTTGTTCCAGCTTGGTAATGATGATGTTTAGTTCTTCTGCACCCAGATCCTTGATGGGGCTTTCATCGATGATGTCCATTGCTTCCTGGGCTAATACCATCATGTCAATAGCATCATCGCTTGGTTCAGCCATGGTTGGTGTGGTTGTTGTAGGTGATAACGAAGGACTGGCTTGCTCGTGAAGTGAAAGATTGTTGAATTGAGCAGTAACTTCCTCCTTGAGGGGAACGACTTGACCTGTACTGTTCAGTAGATTATAATTGATCCTGTTTCCTCGTGTTGTCAGTGGACGTTACACATCAACAGCTTGATTGGTTGGTATCAACAGCTTGAATAATTTGACTTCTGTTTGAATGTAATGCGGACTGGGTTATTGAGAATTGACTTGTTTGTAACTTGTGAATATGTTCAAACTAAAATAAATTTTTACAAAATTTTTAAATAAACTAAAAAATTGAACTGACAAATTCTAGAGTGACAATAATATTGAGTTTGAAAAATTAAAAATTGATTAACCTAAGAAGACACACTTAAGAAATAAAAATGGCTGACACTGAAACAAAACAAAACTTACCAGGTAGTCAGTGTAAATAGTACTGAGTGTACCCAGTGCATATTAATTTTAAATTGAACTTGTTTGAAGTTGATTTGACAAATGTTATAAAATTAGTCTTGACTTTGATTCATCATAAATGTACTCTTTGAAATTCATGTTACAACTGATGTAAAGAAAAAGTGTGTGTCTATTTATATAAAAATATTGAATCAGAAATAATTGCCTAGTGAATAATTACATACAAAATTACAGCAATTATCTAAGATGAGCATAAGGAATAAAATAAAATAATGACCTAAGGGAATATAAATAACATACATGATTTTTTCATAATAATCAATTGAATATAATTACCTAGGGACCATAATAATAAAAAATAAATGTGATTAAAAAAGATAATGGTGGAAAAAGATGAGGAGAAATTTTTGTCTTTATAAATGTTCATGTTGCAGCACATATATAGCCCGCACATCGTATAACCCGCAGCTCAGCTTTTTTTGAGTTATAAACTAGATGCTATCAGATAGCCCGCACCTTCGTATAATACGCATAAAATTTCAATCAATGTGTTTTACGTACCCGCACCTTTGTATAACCCGCATTGTGTTAAGAAAAAAATTTAGCGTATTTTTACTTACCCTAATCATTTTATAAACAAGTGCGTGTGTTCACCCTAATCATTTTATAAACAAGTGCGTGTGTTCGGTGTCAATTTTTTCACGTTTAAACTTGTGAACACCAAACACGAGAACCGAGTGTCTGAACTAGCGACTCTCTCAGTCTTAACTTCCTTGTCTCCGATTGCCGAAATAATAAGTAAAATTAATTTAAACAAGTCGATCTTCTGGAATCAGACAATGCTGTATTCTTTTTATTTGTAGTCATTAGTTTCAGCCAATGATAACTCTTGCTTCCTTCGATTAAACAAACAAACAACAACAAAACCCACGCTATCAGGGTAAACCTAAAGTAAAATCTCTCTTTTTTATGTATATTTAAGTTTTTTTGGCATAAAAATAAACAACATAATGGATTGTCTGTAACAGCGATGTACAGAACATTCTTTTCAATGTTTATATAATTTTGTTATCCATTTATATCTCAGCAATCAGTGTGCATGATAAAATGAATGGCAGCAATGGGGAGGAGATAGTTGCATGTGTCTAATTAATTTTATTTTTAATTTATTTTTTATCATTTTAATGGTCACCTGTTGCTTGAAGGTAGCGAAGATAAAAAAAGAAAATTATCATCTATATATACATTTAATTTTAATATTTTTCAATATTTTCAACAGGAATTAATAATTAAGTCCTGGGCACTAGGTTGTGAAATACATGTCAATTAAATCTAAAAAAATGATACCTGTGATACTGCTCTATTACCAGTAGCAAATCATTTCAATATGTTCAATGTGATTGCAAAGATATAAATAGATTAGAATTGCATTCAACACAAAAGAAAAATGATCTCCAGAATTGTGTTTTGAGAGAGCTCATAATAGGAGCATGGGCAAGCAATTTCACTGTGTGAAAAAAATTAAATCACGTAGGTATAGGATCACGCATGCAGTTATATTAATGTATGCATTTTATCCTGTTACTATTTTCTTCATTGAATGTATAAAATTTAAATTTCACAATAAATGACAGAAAATATAAAACTTATCACATAACCCGCACCACATTATAACCCGCACCACATTATAACCCGCACCAACAGTGTAAGTCGTAAAAATCAACTTATAACCTGCGGGTTATATACTCCTTTGTAGTTGCCCCAATTTAAACACCCAGTATATATATACTTGCATTTTATGTCTCCATGTAAGTTGTTCACCAAACTGCTAACTGCCCAGTTTTTTTGTTAAACTTATCTTTTTTTAACTGTTAAAGATAAAAAATGGGAAAATCACAAAAAAAGAAACAGAAATCTGCAGATTTTCAAAAAGTTAAATTCAAAGTTGGTAAAAAGAAGCCAGTTGGTACAAATGTGACAGATACTTCCTTCAAAACCTCATCAATAAACATTGTTTCCCAGTTGAAAAAAGGTGATGAACCTACAAACAGACGGAATCTTTCATTGAAGGTATATTTTGAAGGTATATTTTACAGTACAGTACACATCAGCTAATTGGAACATGGTAAGGACCAAATAAAATGTTTGAATAAATGTGTGTTTGAGTTAAGCAGAAGTTTTTTAAAAAGCAAGGGACCAAGAACTTTGTTTGATGTATAGCAGATGTTTGAATTAATTTCTGTAGTTACAAACTTTAACTCAATTTGTCAGAGGAACAAGTGAAAAACCGTGGGGAATATAATTTGGGCAGAAAGGCTAATTTTTAAGATTATAGCCACTAGCAGTTAAGAACCTTGTTTTTATCTAAGCCACACACACTGGACGCTAGTTACTGTTCGCACACATGTCAGCACACTTCATCATCAAATTGCTTCATTTTTTTCTACCCTAAGAATGGTTAAATGGATTGTTCCATAATTGAGACATCATAGAAATTGGACTAGTACACTGTTGATGTTGTTTATGTGTTTTGCCTGATTTGCACATCTGCTAAAGTAGAGCTTTTGTAGCGTACCAACACCTGAGCATTGGTCAGGAGATTCCGTTTGATAATTTTGAAAAATGACCATTTTCCTATATTATAGTTTGTGTTGTATTTTGGTTGTAATAAGCTTCTGTATCTTAGGATTTGTTGGCGCAGTTAAATCATTATAACACCACAGTACGTCACGATGCTTTACTTGGTTTACAAGATTTATTCCGTACACATTCTGATGTCATGCATGATCAGTTAAGTGTGTGGATTACAAAGGTATGAAATAATTTCTGGTTATTTAGAATCAATCAGATACTATAAGTTAAACATACAGATTATAATTTTGTGTCAAAGACTGTATGTTGTTTCCAAAATGATAAAAGCTAAATTTATTACCTTCTCTGAAGAACTTTGGGTGATGTCATTATATTTTGTCCTGGTTACAAATAAATTAAGGCCATCTCTAATTCATAGTTAGTCATTGTTGTGTATGTGCATCAAATAAATATGAAATATTTTCATTTGAATTTTATTTCGTGTATGGCAAAATTAAATTCATTTATTAGGCTTATTAAAAGGCCCTTGAACATTTGTTAAATAATAATGAGGTCCTAAATCAGTAATAAAGGCTGTGGCTGACTTTCCATTCAAACTTAAACAATAAAGCAATCAATTAAGTGGCAGAGAAATGACAGATATTTTTATTTGGTGGATGTTTAATTTTTTACAATATTTACAAATTTCCTTTTTTAGCTATATCAACTTTAATTTTTTCTACAAAATCTTAAAATGTATTAGACATGGATGTTAATAAGCTTAAAATAGCATGACTTTTGCATAATCTTTTCTACATAATGTTTATATAAAGACTCTATCATGTTTAGGTTTTGGGTAAAATTACTGATACAGATTCTGCCATTCGCCATGCATTACATACATGCTTAGTATTTGCGTTTAATAATCTCAAAGATCATGAAGTGTCGCCGTTTTTAAAGATCATTATTGCTCATGTCTGCTGTGGCATGACACATATCAACACTGGCATACAGATTGACTCCCTAAATATTTTAGATTTAATTCTGGATCATTTTCCTGTTGAATTTGTACCCTACAGTAATAAAGTATTGAGTAACTTCATGGATTTGATTTCAAAACAGAGCTCAAAAGAAACAAAGGCAACACAAACATTAAAAGGTTCTAAAGTTAAAGGTATATCAAGCATTGTAAATCGAGAATTGTCTATAGATGTTCAAGGAAAGATGTCATCATTAAAAGCACGTAGTAAAATATTGGAGAAGCTTCACAAAATACTTAGAGTTTTATGGACAAATCAATTTCATGAAAAAGTGGAAAATACTAATTTTGATACATTTCAAAAGAACATCACCATCAGTGAAGAAAAGGCAACGTATGTTCGTCTGTACAAATACGCTATGACACCCCCTCCAACATGTGAGACTGACTTAGAATCTTGGCTGGATTTTGATGTTGTTAACGAGTCAGCGATGGGTTATAACTTGACTGAATTTAGAAATTTTATTCAAAATGTGTTCCCTATACTTTTAAATTGTTGGGTTGAATATGAACCTGGTCAGCTTTCTTCTGGTCTTGCTGATTCAAACTCACTACGGTCATCGCTTCCTGGAATGAAAGCTGTTATAGATATTATAGATATCTTAATGCAATTGTTGTGTCAGAACACAAACGAGACGGATGTTTTCTTGATACACCAAGACTTTTTTAAAGACTTTTCGTCTCACTTTCTGCATTACTTTGCATTACCATTACATTTTGCAACAACAAAATCAACATTGAAGAGTATAAAGCAAGCCAAACCTGATATGCTTCAGCAATTTGCAATTGACTTCAATTTTGTTATGGCTAGAATTTTATGCATTATTATCATTCAGACAGATAACAATTCAGAATTCAACACAAAGTATGAGTCAAAATTAAATATCCGCTATATCAAGCAATTAGTCACCTTTGTTACGGATATTCTTGATTCAAATATTTTGCTGTCCGTTGAAAAAATTGAAGAGTTAATTAATATTACCAAAAATTTATTTAACATGAAGAGCAGTTGCATCAAAGGTATATTATAATTAATAATTGCTATGGTGGATTTCATTATTTTAACATTATTTGCTCAGAGGGTAATAATTAACAACTAAATAACTTACTTTCATTTCCTTTGGCGGAAAACATGCCACAGATAATGATATATAGCTATGCTAAAAAACAACTGTTTATAGTTAAGGATATATATACATGAAACACCCAAAGTTTTATTTTCGTCAAATTTTTAAATCATTGGAAAGCTTATAATTCATGTATATTTTATTATTTTTATTAATAATATTAAAAAAATTAACAGTAAAAAAATAAAAAGGGGAAATATAAAAGAACAATTTTTTTTCTTAGTTCTTTCCTATAATATTTAATTTTTTTACAAAGTTTAAATCTCTATATCTTAAAAACAGTTATGAATATGGAGAGAAAACTAAAATATGAATGTTCTGGACCATACTGACCTACTGACCTTTCAAACGGTGTCTGTAAAATGAATTGTTAAGTTTTTATGACAGTGTGAAGGTAAAAAAGTATAATAGAGAAGCACAAAAAGCAACTTTTCGATATAAATTCAGAAGTAAACCTTAAAGAAAAACCCAGACACCATTTTATTATCAAAGTGTAATAGTGTGATTTTTCTGCGATAAGTTTTAAATGCCTGTACCTTTTATGCTTCAGAGTCAGCAACTCGATAAAGGTGTTTGATAATTATATATTTGCATCTTCCCAGTTTTGATTTTTTGACAAAAATAACACTATTTGATAGGAAATTTGTCTGGCTATATACATTTATATACTTTATCCTTAACATTTTTAGTTTCTTTTAGTGATTGAGGACTTTATATAGATCATGCAGTACTAACTGCCAAAGCAAAATTTAAAGGCTGGTTTTGTTGTCAGAATTAAATGAAGTGTTGTAAGATTTACTGTTTTTTACAACTTTTCAGGAGAATTGATCAACTGTTCTCTCATTCTGAAGAAGATTTTAAAGTTGTATAAAAAAGCATCCGTGTCTTCGCCATGGAAAATTCCACTTGTCCGCTTTTTAAATCACTTGCTTTCTTCACCACAAACATATTTGTAAGTTTTTAAATATAGTCACTAAAATTTTATGTGGGCTTATTATCTTTGTCAAATTAATATGACAGTGGTGATGGTCGTGCCAAAAGGTGTGTGGTTTGGATTTGGGGTTCAAAAAATCGTCAACTTGCGAAAACTTTTTAACTGTGGAAAAGAACTTTCTTGCAGCTGTGGGCAGGCAGCACTGTAGGTCACATTGATTCCTGGTTAATGTTAATTCTATTGCAGCAAACATGATAAAGACGAATACAACCAATTGATGAAACTATGGGATTTGCAAATTTTATATTTTCTTTATTAAATGATCATAAAGAGCACCTTTCGTTTTGTTAATTTAAAACTGATAACCCTAAGATTGTTAGGTTATCATTAATATCTACTTTATTTATTTTTTTGTCTTTTCACAGGAATAGAATTTCATGTCTGAAACAGTGTCGTGAATTTATGCAAGTAATCCTAAGTGACATCTGGTCTCTACCTGCCACTTCAAGAGAGTTAATAAGTGAATCTGTTGCGTTCATGAAAATGATTATGGTGAAACAGATTGCGAGCGATGAAGCTACTATTGTATTAAGCAATAGTATTGTAAATATAACGGGTAAGTTTTGGTTTCATTAAATTTAGCAGGAAAATTAAAAATAATTACAGCCCATAGCAATAAAAATGTTTGTATTAGGCGCTGCACATGATGTTATAATGTTGTAAAAACAATAAATTTGTAAAAACAAGTTAATACACTGTGTGTAAATTTTAACTAATTCCAGTGGCAACTGTGTATATTTACTACGTTAATGTATTTTTTTGTACATTAATGTATTTATTTTTGTGAATACAGCAATGAATTGATTTTTCAAGTGACAAGAACCGTGTTTAAATTCTTATAAAATATAAGAAAGGCAAAAGTTATTTATAAATAGAGGTAAACTCCAAACCTAAACCTGTTCAAGTAATACAATTTAGAGGAAACCCAAAGAATAACGGATAACATTTTGTGAATAATAAATCCTTTAGGAACTGATCTACAATTTTTCTCTAAATCCTTAAGAAAATTTAAAATTACAGAGAGGTCAACAAAAATTGGAGGGGATCTGGTAAAAGGAGGAAAACTAGGACTATTTTGAATTTTTTTTTTTAATGTTTACTTTATTTCTGTAGGTCTGTGGCAAAGTTCAAATCTATATATTCATTCACAAAGAAAAACTGTGACAATAGAAAATATCAACAATTTCTTGGTGCCAACACGACATCATAATTAAATTTTATACTTAATGATTGTAAAAATATGCATATTTTATGAACAAAAAAAGCTTTTTCAATAGTTTTAAAAAAGATTTGGGAATCAACTTTTGGAGCTCTAAAAATTAAAGTTTGAAAAAAGCAGTCCCTTTAAATTAGGTTGAGCATAAATAAAGTGTTTTTAAGGTTTTATTAGAACTAGCCGGTGGCCCGTGGATAAATCCACTGGTTTGCCCGTCCTTTATTTACCGCATTTTGTGTGTCTCGCTACTGCGGTTACCATTTTGCATGACAGACATATACGGGTATTATAATATAGATATAATAATTAAAATTTAAATAATATTTAGATATAACTACTGGCTGGTTTTTGGATGTGTCACTCACAACACAAAAGTTGATAGTCGAAACAGTGTATAGTTTTCCAGAACTGCCACGCGAACTTCTGAACAACTTTGTTTATTTGTGTCACAGCTACAAAGTCGATATGGAGATACGAAAATATATTATTTCTATTATTGTTTGTTGGTAAGTCATCCCTTGCTCCATACACATATCTCAAGCAGGTAATCCCTAGCAAAAACTTTGTCAATTTCTAAGTTTTTAATTCCAAGCAGGTATTTTTGCCTGATTATTAAAAAATAAATCAAATTGTATTCAACATCAGCAACTCCAATCCTTTTTCAATTCTAAGACTTATGTGGAAGTGGTTTACAGTATGTTATTAAATCTTTATAATTTCATTAAAGTTTAAATGGTAGATGCTCGGTTTTATTATACGACAAACTATTAGTGCTTTGTGTCCAAACTTGTTAAATCTTTTTTTAACAGTGGAAAGGTGTATTTAAGTCGTGGTCGAATTACACAATGACCAGGGTAGTCAATAATGTTTTTGTTTATTTAAACAAGAGAAATGTTAATTGTAAAAAAAATGTAAAAAAAATTAATGTATCCGATTTTTGTGATTTAAAGTAACTCACATTTTGCCAAAATTTCTGTTATCGTCAGACAAAAAGCCTTGTTGATCTTCTATGTATGTTAAGCTCTATTATAACAACAATCTGTGTACCAAGTGCTCAAAGAAAGATACCTCTAAGAATGTAATCAAATATAAACTGTTTCCAGCAACTAATCATTAGTTTTGGTCTATGTGATAACTCCACCATAACGCACACAATTTTAATTGTTTTAATAACAAGTGTTGTTTTCCTAAAAACCTGCTTATGATATTTTATGTCACTATACGTGTTCGTTTTTAGTGGTAAAAAGAATATCCCATCCATCAAAGGAGAAACCTTAATCAGTTTTTTGCTGACTGTTATTATAGGTGAAGTATCCTTTTCTATATTTTTTAAACTAAAGTTTTTTTGATTAATTTGGCTATCTAGTTTCTAATAAAGATTGTTAAATGTCAGTGTGGCTTACTAGCTGAATCAGGTGACAGTCGACTGAGCAGGATACCTCATTTTTTGTCTTGATCAAGCGACTTAAAGATTGGACCGCTTAGGTGAAATTTTTTTTAAATGTACTCGAAATCACAGCAAATTTTTTGAACAAAATAACTGTTCACAGAAAAATTTGCAATTTTTAATGCTAATGCCGAAGCTGAAAGAGAATCAGCCGGAAATCAAATGCAGCGAGTGAACCCAATCTGATTATATTTTTATAGTATTTTGTACTATAAATTTTATATACTGTAACAGCAATGAAATATGCCAAAAAATTCATGAATGTGTGTAAGCTTCCCTGTCTTTACTGAATATAAACTGGAAAATATTACATGTGGCAATGTAAAAGTTCAAGAATTTTTGGCGTCACACATAGTAGCACTGTTTGGACATTTCCTCTACATGTACTTTTATTATTACGTTTTTGGTGTTGATGAATACGAAATTAATAGTTATAATAATATATTTTGACTCCATCATTTTTTTCAGGCTATTCAACTGAAGAGTTGCAAAGGTTTAATGCAGCCAATCCCAACGCTATTAGGTTTTTAAACATTCCTTGTTTACAATGTTGAATGTTAGTATAATCTGTGATAAAATCACCACATATCACCGTATAATATTCTCGCCAATATAATCTTTTAGTTGGAGCATATTGAATGTTATTCCAAGAGATATGAGAGACATTCCAGTAGATGTGAGTATACAATACAAATTTTTTGTACAAGTAACCCTGCACATTATCTTCACTAGTGCTGCAAAGATGATGGATTGAGTGAGACTTGAACCCACAACCCCCCGCTTGTCTTTTTGTGTTTTAGGCGTGTACTGATATATAATTGTTTAAGGGATTTAATTATTTCAGGTGGTGCATTCGGCGCCCTGCTCAGGCACAATCTAAATACGGTATTTCAGGCTATTTGGCGTTGTGGATCGGCTTTAAAATTGATTGCACAGCAGGAAGCCGAGTTAGAGAAACCCTCTAGCTACATGTTCCTGCCAATAAATATATAATTTACAATAAGGCGATGAAATAAGTCATCAGAAATGATTCGAAGGACTTTATTGTTATGTTTCTACGTTTTAGTTTGCTATAAGCCAATTCGAGCAATTTGAAGGGTATCAACAGTTATGGCCGATCTTGGTGCCAGCCATTGGAAGGCTGTTAGTAAGTACATTCACTTCTTATGTCATACTTTTTCCTGCTAATTACAACTAGTTTATGCATTTTTGTTGGTAATGTTCTGCAAACGATTGCTCTTAATTTGTTAATGAAATTTTGTTTTTAATCTGATATCAAAGCAGATATTGATGATAAAACTTCATGGCTGTGTAATTTTTTAGAGTTTTTTTATGTATTTTTAATCATATGATGATTGCAATGAATATGCGAATTAATTGGACGGTAAATTTCTAGCTGTAAAAATAGTAACGTTATTTTATATTCTAGATGAAAGTGAGGTGTTTACCAACCACCGCTGCAGTTGGTCTCGTCAAACTTCTAGAAAAGTAAACGTCTGCTTTGCTTTTTTTTCATAGATGTAATACCGTAAATGACGGATTAAGCGCCCCGTGCCCAATAAGCGCCCCTGGGGAATAAATACCTCGGGGTTAGGGAAAAATTTGTATATAAACGCTCATTCTCTAAGCCCCCCGGTCGCCTAACCCGTCATTTACGGTATTGTAAACGATATATATATCTTTGTAGGTATACAAACCACCTTAAATATGCTTTTTTTCGATTTGCTCTCAGATCAGCAAAATGGTGGAAATCTGACGAGAAAGATACCTCTGAAATCAACCAAATAGCAGATTTGGTATCATCAATCCTACTCTATTCAGTATCTGCTACGTATAAGTCAGTTACGCCAGATCAAGAACTGTTCAGTTCGTCTGATCAAAACATGTTAAACACGGAAGAGGAAGTTACCATGTGCTGTATCAACTTGCTCACTACAAATGATGAACTGCTCAGATTGCTATTGAAGAAATGGATTCATGCTTTAGGGGGTACATATAACTTACACATTTTTTTTATCAGTGGTTCAAAAACATTTCTGCTAGTTAAGTTTGGGCGAAACGAAACGAAACGAAAATTTTTTTAATAACTTGTTGCATGCGTGATATCCACGGTTTTGCCGAGGAGGGGGAAGGGAGATTTTTTAAATTAGCACCTCTTGTCGAAAAAAACGCATTGAAATAAAAACACTGCAACAGATTGGAGCGGCGATAAAACAATATTGTTAGCTTCTGTTCTTTTTTTAAAACCATTTACGGCACTGTGAACAGGTTTGACATCAGCCGTATATGTCATCTGCAGTACGGTTGAAGTTAGTCAAGTGGATTTAGTTCTCTGCTCGTCGTGTTTGTTTCTAGTTGTGTTGGAAACTCCTTTCTACTTGAAATGACCGACTCAAAATATGTCTATCAATGTCACTTTTTTTTCAATCTTAGAGTACAAGATGAACACATGCTGTGTGAATTCCATTATTGAAGTTCTTGTTGCATTGCTTCAAGATGTTAACATGCAGTTTGTATTGATCGACATGAAGCCCAATCTATACTCCATTGTGGATTCTTTCTCTAAAGTAAGTAGTAGTTTTGCGTGTATTTTTTGTATGTTAGTTGCAAGCTAATTTACCTTCGCTTAAAAAACCCACGGTTTTTAAAAAAATATGTCAATGTGTATACAGCCTTCAGTTTTTCTAATACTGCGTTTACACCTCAATAAATTTGTCCTGATTCATGAGTCAAGTTACCAAAAATAGAAATTTATGCAGATTGCGTTTACACTAGATTTTAATTTATACGGATTCAGCATGAAAAGAATAAAAAAAATGGAAAAGAGTTTTTTCCGGATTCGTTTGAAGCCGAAATGTTTGCTTGAATTTGTACAAATTTTGTAACACGAAACCGCATTTGTTTGCACACTAACACCACACAGAAGAAATCTTCAACCCTAGAATCTTTTGTCTCATTGATTTCCTTAGATTTTCAACTCGCTTCGAGCCTCCGCACCCAGTGCGAGAATTTTATGGAAAAGGGTTATAGCTAGTTAACTAGCTCACTATAAAGTATAGCATTGAAACCTCACAAAATCATCTAAAACTTCTAGGTATATATATAATTCAACACAATACTTAAATTGCAGGTATCTAAACATGCTTAATGTGAAACGATAAAAGCACTAATGTGTGTTAGCTAGATCCAGGTGTGAAAAGAAAAATTTCTTGATCCTTCGTTTGTTAAGTCAAATTTTTGATAGCACAAAACCTTAAAATAAATATAATTAAGAGTTTTATGTAGCCAAAATTGGTACAGTTCGCATCAACGTGTAAAATTACATAAAAATTAAAAAAAGGAAAAGAAGGAAAATAAGTTGTAAAATAGACAAAAATGGTCAGAGTAAACAAAATGGCGTCAGTATGAACAAATATACTCGAGTTTTAGCGGGAAAAGCGCGCTATGGACATTTATTGTCATATGGCGTTTTGCGTTGCGTTTTAAACAATTACCTACGCGATATCAGTGAATAACGCGTATATCTAAATTACTTCGGAATAATACGAAATTTAAGAGTGTAAACACCAATAAAACATTTCCTTTTTTAAAGTATTCCGTTTTCGTTTAAATACGGATACTTTCTTTGAATTCGTGCAAGCACTCAAGTGTAAACGCAGTATTAATTTCCTGTTATTTGAGCTGGAAATTTTCCAAATTGTTTCCCACATAATGATACTCTCATCTTTTTTTCTTCTACTCTAAGTTTTTCAACCTTTCTATAGAACTAACTTCCCACAAGGTGTAATTTCGGCAAAGGGTATACACTCTCACGAAATATTTAGAAGCACCAAGAAAGGCGAATACTTTAATCTGACATTTATGCCGCAACATTTTTATGGCTAACGTCTGCCATATTTGTTTACATTTTTTTTTTGAGTGAAATGCCGGGACTAAATTTAGAAGTGCATCCCTTTCTTTTACGTTTCTTATTTTGTCCGAGGATATTTCGCGTTTCTTTAATATATCAGCTTAGTGATGTCTCTCATTTTTTTCGGAATTTAAACCTCATGTTTATCATATCACCGTTGATATGTACATTTACAACTTATATGATGTACCTGCACCGTCGCACCTTCTTCTGTGATAAAACCTTTTTCCTTTTAGATGAACACAATCATTCCTGAGCAAGCTTCGCTTCTTCACCAGCTGAAAATACACGTGTCTTTGTTATGAAAATACAAACCAGACCAGCGCCAGGTTTTTTTGCTTAATTTGCAAAAATGAAAAATAGCAAACTACTCGCCGATACTTTCAAACCGACAGGCTGTAAAAACTTTACCTTAACACATGGTAAGGCCGAGTAAATTACCTTTCAAATGTGCTATTCATCAATTGTAACATGTTACCTGTACGGAGCGATACACACAATGGCCTATGAAAGCCTGAAAAATGGAAAAATGAAACATTCCAGCAAAAAGTTATTACTCTTTAGTACTTTGAAAAAATTCAACCCACTGTGGACGAACGGGTGTGATCTTCGAGCGAAAAAAAGTTCACCCTATTGTTACATATTATTAAGAGAATATAATCTATAACTTTTATGTATATATATATGTAGGTAAGTAGAATATAGACAACGCGGATAGCGTCACTAATAGGACCTGCAACCTCCAATGAAATTGATTAAAAAAAGCGTTCGTATTACCGGGATTTTTTTAAGAAATTCCACAAGTTAACCTGCAAGATGTCAACAAAGTTTTGAAATCGTGCAAACTATTTGGCATATATTTGGTGTTTTTATTTTAAAGAACGGTGAACATTTGATAATTCTGTTATTTTTTGTTATTGTTCTGTATAACGTATGTTTGTAATATTTTCTTTGTTTAAGTGTATAAACGCGTTTATTTAAATTGTCGTTACTAAATCTGATACTTCCTTTCAGCAATGACAAAAGTTAGTACACCTCAAGCAGTCAAGTCATAGCTATTCAGAATCTTGGCTAAATAGCAAAGAAAAGCTGTCTAGTTGTTAATAAAATCGACGGCCCAGTGTGATTTCGTCTTGACACTTGTTTAGTTAATGAACGTGGTATGTGCGGTGGCCAAACAATAAGCTTTATCTGAGTGGTTTAATTTCTTTCCAATCATTTTTAGATGTTATCATCCATAAACATTTTTTTTTTCAATCTTGAACTACGCTGTGGGAAATAGATTTCACATTTTTTCGCTAATACCTTTGGCGGGTGATAAAGTACTAGTTTTCTTACAAATTAAAGAATTCAGAGAAATATTTTGAAAATGAAATTTAATTTTCGCAGGAACTAACTTTTGAAAAGTTGACATATTTTGCGAGAATTAAATTTTGCGAATTTCGCGAATTTCGCGAAAATAGAATTTGATGGCATTTTTTTTTTTAATTTGTAACGGTGTTCAAGTACTTTTTTTAGGAGACAAAATGAAGACTGTTTAAGATAAAATTCACATTTATCTTATACGTAGTTTGAGGTAAATTAGAAGAAAAAAATGTTTTTTCAAAAACAAAAACAAAAAAATTCGCGAATATCGATTTTTTTCCAATAATTTTCGCGGAAACTAATTTTAGCGACATTGACAAAAACTCGCGAAATTCGCGAAAATTAATTCTGGTAAGGTATTTTCACGAAAGCATTGAGCTGAAAATCCACTTGAATAGATATTCTTTACGGAAATTGTGAATATAGTGCGGATCAACTTGGCACCATAATCTCGTAGCCCCTGAGTCGTTATTACGAAGCCGCTGTTAAATTCATTAAAAAAGCAAAATGCCCTGGAAATGAAGTTGAATGTGGCTTTTATATCATGATGTAACAAACCAAAACCGCGCTAATTTTGTTTCCATAAGATTGCTTCATCACAGACATTAAATGTCATTAAATTACTTTATAAAATTCGCGAAATTTAATTCTCGCGAAATATTCGGACTTCGCGAAAATTAATTCCCAACGTAGCTAATGAGAAAAAAAAATTTGTGAGAAAAAAAATGGGGAGTATTTGGGAATGGGAATGGGAATGTTTCAAGAAGTCTGAGAGAAAATGTCGACATTGCGAGGCTATCCAAGTATCACAATTTTTCGTGTTTTTCATTCTGGCGTATATTCTAACGCCGTGCCAGAGTTTTTCCTCCCTGTCAAGATAGCAAACAGAAAGTGGAAATAAGGCTGTGAATAACAGAAATATTTCACTTTGCTCAAATTTCTTTTACATCAAAAAATCTTCACTTTAATTACAATTGTAATACTTCTTCATCTCCTGAATGTCTCCAGCGCTCAGCTTGTCTCGCTGACCAATATTAACTCCCTTTTTCTTTGGCTCGATTGTGTGTTGCCAGGGCCATTTTGAAAATGCACTTTTGTCGTAATGCATGATGGAATTGTAATCATACGGAAGACCAAGGTCTTGCACTTCGGAACGTTTGTATTTTCGAAAGTTTAAAGCCGCTCCTAGAGAACGGGCAAAATTTTGATTTCTGTTTTAAAGTTGCTAAGAAGCTACTAAGCATATTTTTTTAACATTTGAGCGTATACACTTGTCAAATTTAGGCTGTGATGTAGAAAATAGGAATCATTTAAAACCTTCCTTACAGTTCAACGCTTTTCTGGGTATGTGGTAGAAGATTTGCTTTAAGTAGTGTTTCAACGGAAAATACTAACCACTTTGAATGTTACCATATTTAATGGTGACGAAATCATCACGATCAGGTCGACTTTGCTCATGATAAAATCCAAGTGCATGTCCTATCTCGTGGATAACGATGCCAGTTTTTCTGCAAAACTTTCCCAATGATAATGGTTGACCGCCTCCTGTTCGACCAACATGTGAATAACATCTAAATAAATGTAAATTTCAGAAAATTTCATGGATTGTATTTTCTTTTTTAGCGGGAAATTGCAATGCTCATCAAGTTACAAAGATATCGTTTGTTCCATATACAATTCTTACTTTCCAAATCCATCATCAATAAACCGGATATAATCTCTTTGATCTGTTCTTGGAACGAAACGTATGCACGTATTCTTCTCCCATTCTCTCATCGCTTTTTTGATAGTTTTTTCTGCACCAGAAAACAAACAACCCCAAAATCGTTTTGAACATTCTAGAGAAAAGCACCAAAAGGAAGATGGTTATGAATAGCATGAGCTCTAGCTCCATACATCTATGACAACAAATATAAAAAACTTACGCAGATTACTGCTTATCACATATGGGACGACTCCACCAGACCATCGGTATTGACTTTTAGCAGTCACTTTTTCAGCGAACGGTTGACCAGGTATTCGTTTTCTTTCTTCAACTTGTGGCGCAACATCTCCACCATCAAGCGCTGTGTTGATTTTACTCATTGGTAATATCATGTCTCCCTCAAACACGTAGCCGCCATACTTGGCTAAAAAGTCAAAATTAACAATAACGATACCGATACCGAACATCAGATGGTTTCCCTAACCTACAATTTCGATCTCAGGAACTGTTGTCTCCTTTTTGCATATATGACGGCGAGACGAACCTTTTCCGTCAGACCTATAAATTAGCGCGGCACTGATTAGAGACAAAAAGCCCTGAGAACAAGGTTGCCTCACCTAGCTAGACCATTGCTGGTACTGAAGAAAATAATCTTTGTCAAAAAGTAATATTTGAAAAATAACCGCTACCAATTTTTATTTTTGAAATGCAACCATAATGTTATACCTTCAAAAGTTGGTTTTGTGTCTGCGTTTTGTAGCAAGTAGAACAAAATTACAGAGCACACTACCATAGCCATGATGAAATTCTTTGGAATAAGTATTTGTCGGTTGATGCTTTTGTAAGCCAGAAATTATTTCCCACTTAGAAATAACATTAGATTTCATTTAAAGAAATAATATTGGTGTATCCATTGTCGTTTTTTTTATGGGAAATTGTAGATATATTTTTGTTTTTGTCTATAATCCTAAATGGTGAAATATGTTCTAGTGAAAATATTTATTCCCATCTAATATATCATTCGAATAAAGAATGCCTCATCAGTAGTTATATTTATTTCCTAACATCTTGGACTGAAATGATACCATTTTATATACAGTGGACTCTCTATAATTCGAACCCCTATAACTCGAATCTTCTCCTTAACTCGAACGATTTCGCTGGCACGGTGGGAATTTCCTAATAAACTCTCATAAAAAACTCTCTATTACTCGAACCCCTATAACTCGAATCTCTCCTTAACTCGAACGTTTTTTTTGGTCTCTTCGGGTATTTCCTCTCTATAACTCGAACGTCGCAACATGTATCTAGAACTTTATATGACACAAGCAGTTTTTTTTGCATTGTTTTGGCTCTGTAAACGTAAATAGAGTCTTAACTGATTCGAATGTTTCATATCCACATGTGTTCTTCATACAAGAAAGCAAACTCTAATTTCGGATTTCTTTTCTTCCCAAGAATAAATCGTTGAGATAAAATATTTTGTATTTTTTAATTTTTCAGTCCGTTCTTAGCCTACAAGATCGAGATTTTATCCTGTACAAAGAAAGATTTCGTCCCCATTCCATTTAAGGGAGAAAAATCACGCTTAATTGGCCATTTATACAAAATTTATACAAAAACTTGGAAAAACTCCCAACTCTCTATTACCCGAACCTCTCTACAACTCAAACGGTTTCCGATTCCCCGTGGCTGTTCGAGTTATAGAGAGTCCACTGTACTTTAGTGCAGAAACTTTGTGGGGAAGAACTTTCGCGGGTCAAAAAAACGCGTTGGGCAATGTTTTGGATAAATTTCGCGGAAAAACGCCAGTTCAAAGTAAGTTTTGTTTCGGGGTGAAAAAATTTTCGTGAAAGGTCAAAATTCAAAGTCTGCATTCACTACTATTTTAAAGGATCGGGATATCCAAGAAATGTCCGCAGGACCCAAAAAGAAGAAAATGCTAAGCCTCGTTGGTAGTTGATTATTAAAGAAGAACAAATCACTAACTTTCCATGACTTATCTATGACTTCACGTGAAAAAACTTTCGCGTTTTGCTAATTTATAATTGCCAAAGGCATAAACATTCGCGAAAGATGATCAAAAAACTATTCGCTCTACAACCAAAAAAGGGCGGGAAAACAGCGGGAAATTGTAATGCTTTGACATCAGCAAAAATAAGTGCCGTGTAAGATTTTGGATCTAATCAAATAACCTAATATTCTTAGCCTTAAGGTAAACGTTGACGATTTCGGGGTGCGTGTTACTTACATAGAAACGGCTTTTTGTTACGAATTTTGAAAATTCTCCCTCATCACCATATTGTTTATTTTTGCTAAAGTTAAATAATATCATTATTGCATAAGAAAACGTGTTCGTAAAAAACTAAAGGCTAGAATTAAACTAGAGGCTAAAATTTACCTGAAAAACAAAAAAAGCTGTTTTAGTCCTATTTAGAAAAGGATTTATTAAGCAAATAATTTTTAAAAATAATAAAATAAGTTAGAACTACTACACAAGCGTAATATCAACACCATCAATTTCCACCTTTAGAGGCGAAGTGAACAGAGTTGTTATTACACTAATCTTATATACTTTTGTAATATGTTGTGGTCAAAAATAGTCAATCGTTCCATCAACCAGCCATTTTCGTAATTTCCTTAAAATTTACGCAAATTTCAGAAAGACATATGGAACTGAATTATAAATGAAATTTGCATTTTATGGACAAAACATATAATTGAGGATCAGTGCAAACGTTCCTTATATAAAAAAGCACATATTGGGGTTGTATTATCAGAATGTATTATCAGAAGCAACATTTCCGATTCTTTTAAAACGTCAGAAATAACGCAAACTATGTAACTATATAAAATTTTGTCTTCTTCGCAAAAGAAATGAGTTGGGAGTGGAAAGATAATGTTTTTGTAACGTTGTAGCATGGTTGTAGCAACAACTTAAATATTTATTCGCTCCATATCAAAATATCCACAAAAGATACTATGAAGATTTGATAAAAAAATTATTTTTATAAGCCTGTTGTTTTTGAGTGACATGGAAATATCTTTGTTACTTCTTCTGTCAACTGGCTGAAAATCGAACAATAAAACTGGAATTTGTATTTTCTAAAAAAATTGAGGTTGACATCGCCCATTACTTTAAAGAAGAAAGTTTCTTGAACAAAAATTTCGCGATTTTGCGAATTTTTGCCTCGCGAAAAATTTAAAAAGGTTTAACCACGAAATCTTATTCCCTCAAATTATATTGAAATAGTCTATTCGCGAAAGTTAATTCTCGCGAATTTTTATTCATTCTTGAATTTCTTTTATAAGATATTTTATATCACTTTTATCCTTATTGTTTATGTTTTCGTGTAATAATTGTTAACCAAATATTAATATGCAATCGATGACATTTTTAGATTGTGAAATAACTTCATTGCTATGGTCTGTGTGTTTTTAAATTATAACAGAAATTATTTGCTTTGAAACGTGGAACGAAACATCACAGTTCTTGGAACCTCTGTAATAACAGCCATCTACCATACGAATTAACTTACCTTATGTTGATTAATCACACGATGACCTGTTTTTTCTTGTTTGGCGCTTCTTCTAGAGTGCAAATTATATCGTAATTGCACTGTGCGGAGTGCAATTATTTCTTAATTGCACTCTAGAATCTTAACCGCACTCTTTAAGGAGCGCCGATAATTTAAATATTTATTTTCTCGCGTTTTATGATAAGTCAAAAAAAGATATCTTTACAATGAATCGAACTAATTATAAATCGGGTATAATAAAAAAATCAAAACATTGAAATTGACATCCTCTACTACTCTACTCGTGCAATTGGAAATAATCGAACTCGTAATTTTTTTGCTTTTTAAACGTGGGATTACATGTACTAATTTTTGCGAAGACTTATTTTCGCGGTGTCCAAAAGTTTTTTTTCGCAAATGAACCATTTTAGGTTTTTTCATGAAACTAGCATGTTGTTGCAAGTTTATTTATTTCACGCCTATTTACTGAGTTAAGGCAGCCCTTTTTGACTACCAACAAAAAAATAAAAATTACTAGTGTTTTCAAAAGTTTGGCGAAGTTGATTGTAGCAAAAAAGTCATTTCTAGTAATTTCGCGAAGATTGCTTATCGCAAATTTACCTTTCCGGGAATTTTCGCGCAGACAAATCTTTGCGAATATGGATAAAATTCACGAAAATATTGCATCTATTTCAACGTCTAAAAATTTCGTCTATATCCAAGGAGGAGGTTTCTCCGACGAATTTTACTGCGATTCAAAATACCCATACTCATCTCGATTTTATATTTAATACGCTTTCCTCCAGTCCAATCTTTCTCAACGAAATTTACTTCTAAGCACCCTACAGAGGGCTGGGAAACGTTAAGGATATTTTTCTCTTCTCATTTCACATTTTTCCATTCTTTTAAAAAAGTGAATATTTTCATTCTTGTTGATCGGGGAAGATATTCCAAAAGAAGGGCAAAATACTAGACTTTCTTCTCCTAAAGCGATACAGAACTTCAGAACAAAATAATATTATAAAAATATTATTCCTGTTTGAATATTATTTTTTAACCTTATCTAATATGTGCGACCTTATAAAAATGTTTTAAATAAAGAATTGAAAAGTCAGTTTTGCAAGTCGCAAACGACTGAATTTCGCAACAGCACACTCAAGTATAAAAAAAAGAAGCAAAAAACAGGAATTATAAAAACTTCTAAAACATATCTTATTGTAAAAAGTGAATTTTAAATTCCACACGAGAAACGCAGAAATCAAAATTCGATTTTCATGGCTGAGCAAGTAAACACAGGTAGAAAATTAACAAGCGACAACTGAACAACAGTCGAGCCTTCCACACCGTTAACCGACCACACCCCTTGCTATGCATTTCGGGTAAGGATAGTTTTCTTAACAGACACTTGATATCATCACAGGCACCATCTTTTGATGTTTGAAGAGGGATTGTCAAGAAAGTGCCAAAAAATGTAAAATCGAAGCGATCACAAAAACAAGGATGGGAAGTTAAGAAAACAATTAAGTTGGGATTGTAAACAAGAAACAAAGTACGACGTTAACATATGTACAATATGAATAAAAATACTATTTGCAGTTGTAATATTTCTTCATTTCCTGGATATCACCAGAACTTAGTCTGTCTCGTTGACCAATTTTTACCCCTTTTCGTTTCGGTTCAATAGTGTGCTGCCATGGCCATTTTGCGAATGAATGTTGGTCGTAGTGCATTATGGAATTATAATCATAGGGAAACCCGAGATCGTTTACTTGTGAGCGCCTGTAGGATCGGAAATTAACTTTAGCACCTAAAAAAGAAGAAGAAACGAACATATATTTGTATTTATGCTCACTTCATTCATTCATTCATTCATTCATTCATTCATTCGTTATGAAGCTTTACGTAGATAAATTTTCCACAGTATTTATTCCGTCTCTTCATTCTACATACGGAGTTGAGACGAAGTAGCAAGAATTAAAAAGTACCATTTCAATTTTTTTTATAACCTACAATCCTTGCCATGAATAGTGACAAAACTATGATCTTGTATAAAAAACACCGTTTTTAAGTCCCTCCCCCCTGCATCAGTGTTTCTCTTGGCCAGGCATACAAGAAAACAACTTCGATATCAGGGAGAGTGTGAAATAAATATCAATTGCAGTTATTTAAGCCTTCTACTAATTTATGGCAAGGATTGCAGTAACCTAATTCCCAGGGTCTTTTTCGCTTTATCTGCGATATCAAAAAGGTATAAAAAGACCAAGACGAACGAGGTTATCATGATATAAGATACCGAAAAAACGAAGTGGAATAATTTCAAGATTACCCTTTTTGATGTTACCATATTTAATGGTGACGTAATCGTCACGATCAGGTCGACTTTGCTCATGATAAAATCCAAGTGCATGTCCTATCTCATGAATAACGATGCCAGTTTTTCTGCAAAACTTTCCCAATGATAATGGTTGACCGCCTCCTGTTCGACCAACATGTGAATAACATCTAAATAGAGAATTAAGCAAGTTAGAGATTTAAAAAAAAGAAATTTAAACCTCGTAACTCGTTTTTTTAGCCGTTAGAAGTAGAGGTTTCCTCATATTTCCTCACGTTTTCCGTCCCAGTAAAAAGACAAGAGACTCTGCAACGTGGTGAACATTTCTTTACACGTTATATTAATATACTTAAGTACAGTCAATATCTTTATAACAGTAGGTCAAAGGATAGGTCCCGTCCGTATGGAATCTTGCCTTTTTCACCTTCAGGTCGGTAGCCAAGAAATTTATCGCGAGTAAGCGATAGCAGCCCTGACATCATATGGACGAGGATAAAGGTTCAGAATCAGATACATTTAAAATCTATTCTGTAACTGTAACTAAGGAATACCTCCGGCACATTACGTACCCCAATAAACAGTAAACAAAAAATCTTCAAAAAAAGATCTCCCAATGTTTAGAAACACGTTTGTGAAAATTCTTACTTTCCAAATCCATCATCAATAAATCGGATATAATCTCTTTGATGTGTTCTTGGAACGAAACGTATGCAAGTATTCTTCTCCCATTCTCGCATCGCTTTTTTGATAGCTTTTTCTGCACCCGAGAAAAAACATCCCCAAAAATGTTTCGAACATTCTAAGAAGAGAGGAAAGTGTTGGTTACAACCAGAAGACATTCACCAGACAGTAGAAACTTTAGTTAGAGAGGGAGGAAATTTCGTTTCGGAGCTCCCAAACTTATTCCCAAGGCCTTTTGTTGCTATTTCGCAACAGAGATTGTGCGAAGATAAAACGGCGAAAATTTCCGGGAACGAGGTGCTAAAATTCCTCTCTCCCGCACTTTAACGTTGTCTCGAATTGCCGAAAGATTTCGCTGTGGTTAGAATAATTTGTACAATAGAAACCCAAAACTGACAAGGACAAAGAAAGGACAAAGAAAGGAGATACTTGTGCGGAATCAATAATGTTTGCTAAAATATAAATGAATTGCAGGAAGGTTCGTTACATTCTCCACTATTTGTTCTTACTTAAGTCTTTTGATATGACGTATGGGACGACTCCACCAGACCATCGGTATTGACTTTTAGCAGTCACTTTTTCAGCGAAAGGTTGACCAGGTATTCGTTTTCTTTCTTCAACTTTTGGCGCAACATCTCCACCACCAAGCGCTGTGTTGATTTTACTCATTGGTAATATCATGTCTCCCTCGAATACATAACCGCCATATTTGGCTAAAAAGTCAAAAACAATAACAATTCCGAGAACCGGATAAAATTTTTCCAATCTAGTCAGTTTATTGCTTGTACTTTAAGAGAAGAAAATTTGTGAAAAAGTAATATTTGCAAAATTCAAATTTAAAGAATAAACTTTTTCGCCAGATTTTTGTATTTCGCTATAACATAGATTAAAAGCTAGTTCATCGACTTTAGATTCATTTTAAGATTAAGCTTTTGTTTTGTCGTAAACGATATCTCTCACAAAAATAAAATTTTGCAAAAAAACTTTGTCTCTCTATATCTCTTCAGGATCTCTTCAGGAAAAGGACTTCCACGAATGCTCCCTCGAATACAATGCTTCGCGCAAATCACTAGTTGCTTGTAAATACCATCTAAAATTTTTAGTAAGTCAGTAACGGAAAGTTTTAACGTTCTTGGGGATTCCATCCTAACGGCTGGTTCTCCCTTCCCATTCGACTGTAACTATGCTGTTTTTACCACCAGAGATACGCTTTAACTTGCCTGCCTGCCACACAAGTCGGTTCGCGGTCAGTAGATGGCACCAAATAGGTTAAAAAACACTGCATTTAAAGTGGGCCGGAGTTGGGAATCGAAGTTGAAACCTTATGATTACAAGCCGAATGTGCTACCACTAAACTATCATGTATTTACAATCAAACAGGTTTGTGGTGATTTTAAAGTGGGTAGTGACGGTGTCGTATTTTTTTCCACTTGACAACAGTGAACTAAACCGATCAGCAGAAAAGTTGTTAGTAGAGAATTTTTAAAGCAAAACAAACGTCAACAAAAAAAGATTACCTTTAAAAGCTGGTTTTCCTTCGCTGGTTGGAAGTAAAGCTATCACAAGAAACAAGGCAAGGTACCTTCCAATCATGATTACTCACAGCTAATGTAAAAAGTGCTTTGCTTTAGATAGTTGATTTTAACGAATTGTATCAAACTTGTTCCCAGAATTCTTTGTCTTGCTATACTTCTTGTGGTCAAAGAAACCGATATCAAGTTTCAGCAGGATGTATGTTATAAGATAATATTATTTCTTCAGAATTTTGATGAAAACATGTTTTTGCGTCACGAAGGAGTGTAAAAATAAAGTTCGTTACCAGGACTCTTATATACCTTTGACTTTTACCGCAACGGGAGGTCCGGAGAGGGAACCAACGCGGTTACCAAAATATTTTGTTACACAACGCGGATACAAACAAATGGAACTTTCGAGACGAACTAAAGCTAACGTAACTAGCTGTGGTATATGATTGTTTGTGATCTGTCATATTTTCGTGACACTTCAGTTGACGCGTGTAATATCCGCATCAATTCACGTATTAATCTCCTCTAAGTACACTAAAGTATTCTCGATCAACAGATAACAACTAATATCTATCGATTTCGTTTCACTTTCCTTAGAGTTGTCTTCCATTTTTTAAGCAAAAACAGGAGAAGCCACAGTGATACGGTAAAAGCTAGGATATTTTTTGGAAACGAGGCTTCAACATTGCATGCGAGATGTGGATTACACGCTTTTTTAATAAGAAACCTATTTATAAGAAATCCGTTTATAAGAAACCCGTTTATAAGAAATCCGTTTATAAGAAATCCGTTTCTAAGAAACCTGTTTGTAAGAAACCCGTTTATAAGAAACCCGTTTATAAGAAACCCGTTTATAAGAAACCTGTTTATAAGAAATCCGTTTATAAGAAACCCGTTTATAAGAAACCTGTTTATAAGAAATCCGTTTATAAGAAATCCGTTTATAAGAAACTGAGTAACTACGAGCTCTGAAATTTTAAGAAACTTTAACTAGTGCTTATTTATTCATTTATTTATTTATTTTAGCTTATTTACTCAAAAAAAAATTAAGAAACATTTGGGGAACTTGAAGTTACACACTGCCTTAATATCGCAATTTTCCATGCACGGTTTGAAAGCAACAACTTTTCTGCAAATTTGATAAATTACTCCTACCAAAACTTGTGATAATAAAATAATGAAATAATTCAGAAACGCAGGCTACTAGACTCTTTTGCTTGGTTTCTTATAAAATATACGTGTACCAAACAAACAAACGGACGGACGAACAAATAAAAACATAAATAAATAAATAAATAAAAACATAAATAAATAAATAAATAAAAACATAAATAAAAACATAAATAAAAACATAAATAAATAAATAAATAAATAAATAAATAAATAAATAAATAAATAAATAAATAAATAAATAAATAAATAAATAAATAAATAAATAAATAAATAAATAAATAAATAAATAAATAAATAAATAAATAAATAAATAAATAAATAAATAAATAAATAAATAAATAAATAAATAAATAAATAAAGTAGTTATACAAACGTAAGTATTTTCTCTAATAATTTTATCACACATATGTACAAAATAAATTAGTTTTTAAAAAAATAGTAAATCAAAGATATCAATATAAAAATCAGAACCGAAGTAAATTAAAAATAAAATAAAAGATAAAGGATATAAAGAAGGTTCGTTAAACATGGATCCACTAGCCAGGAGACCCAGCATAATTTTTCTTACCACCGGGAAATCGGAGTAGTTAAGGTGGGGAAAATTACGCTGGGTCTCAAACGATTTTTCTGCGGTCAGAAACTGGCCGCTCTTTTTGATTGGTTAATTCTATTGTTCTTTGCTCACGTGGTCAAAACCGGGGAAAGCCCTTTTCATCCCGAATATTCGAGCTAGTGGTTTCACTCACCCTAACAAACATTATTAAACCGTAAAGTTTTTACCAGAGTAAGATGTGGCCAGGCATGGTAAACAACTTACAGATAAATTAAAATGGCCTTTGAAGCGATTAGTCATATTGTCCAATTTAAACTCGGGGTTTCCGCTGAGTCATTCGGTTGCGTCTAAGCTTTTGTTTGAGAGAAACTCATTTTATTAACCTCGAAGAAGAAAGCTTAGTTAACTAGGCTATGGATCCGCTGGAGTGACAAAACACTGTTTTTTTATGAAACAGCTTACATTGTACGCTCTCTTCAATCTTCATCATGTTTCATATCTTACGTTTACTCCACAACGTGATCAGTATACCCTATTTCCACTTGCTGTTCTGTTAAGTGGGTGTGCCATGTTATTAAAGGGTACATACGGGTTGGTAAGCGTGACAGTCCTCGCCAGTGGTGACCGATGTGAATGAGCGGAGGTATTCTCAGGATATATGGAAAATCGTCTAAAACGAAAAATTGCTGGTCATTCTTACTTTCAAAATTTCATATATTATTTTTTAATTTTTTAATTTTTGTGGTTCAAAAATTTTATTCCAGCTTTATGATAGGTGTTGAAAGCTCTGCTAGAGATTTATTTATTTTTGTGAGCTTCTATTGGTCTATATTTGTCACGTGATAAAAGGACATGTTTTTGCAGCATTGGTAAGCGTCTTTGAAAGGCGGCGGTAAGACCACTCACCCACCACATTAATGAACTTGCTAAAGAAACAAAAACACACAAGTAAAAAACAAAACTAGCGTATGCATCTTACGAGTGTGTCCGAGCAGTGGACTCCGCACGAGGTTGCTTTTCTCTACTGAGAACATCACGTGACGTAGCCCATGCAACACATCCAGTGTAACCAGGTATATATGGTTTTCTAAATAAATATTATATACACGTTTGTCAGAATGTCAATTTATATTTGCCTACTTTACTTTTAACCCTATTGGGACTAAACTTTTCTGGAATAAAATATCCTGGCAAATGTAGTTTTAACCACCTAAAAGAACTTTTGGATGCCTTAAGTTATGTTGATGAAACAGGAATATAGTATAGCATAAAACGTCTTTGACTGATGGGGTTAAAAATTTTCTCACGTCAGCCATGACGTCATCGTTTTTCCTGAGAACACGTGTTTTAGCCGCTGACCATTGGATTGGATTAGTTTGTACGCGAATTTCTTAAATGATTCCAATGTTACTACCCTTTAACATTAACTGTCAATGTTAAAAAATTAAGTTTTATTTTTTTGGACAGAAATTAGCAACACGGTTGCTGTGGCGACTCTCAAAATAGGAGTTCAAAAAAATTTTCCTTATAAAGTTGCCAAAATAGAAAAATGGTAAAGTCACTGGGTGTCCTTTGAGCGAGATGCACGCAAATGCGGTATAAAAAGGACGGTCGAACCCGAGGATTTTTGCACCGGCCACCGACTAGTTATAATAAAATAGTGAGCCTAATAGTTAAAAAAATTCTTAAACGTTTTTCATACCTCGATGTTTCTTGATATTTCGGCAACTGTGTCCTCACTACAGTGGCAGGTGTAAATACTTCATTCTCTATATCCTTCTCACCCATTCCACTAATGCTTCCCCTATTAACAAAGATTAAAGTAAAAAACATCCCACAATACTAGACCATGGGAACCAGTTTTTAAATAGCCCGGGAAATATAATTTTGTTTAAGATATTTGCACCGGCGAGAAAATCGGGTGACCAAGGACGATATTTCCATCACGAAAGTGCTTTTAACATAGCAATCAAACGAATCTCCATTTTAGTCCACAATAAATATTTATTAGCAGCGTTTACCAGAATATCAACAACAACAACATTATGAAGATGTGAAACCTCAAGGGAATTAATTTTCGCGAGAAAACTTTTCGAAAAAATAAGTTTCGCGAGGACTAATTTTCGCGAAGTTACCCCAAGTCCTAATATCTTGCGAGAATTAAATTTCGCGAAAATGAATTTTTGATTTATATCTTTTTCAAGGGCTTTTTATGCAATGTAGATTGTTGAAGTTTAAAAGCGGATTTTTAAATTCATATAATGTATTTCCATCAGTGCTGGATAAAACAGAAGGAAATATTAATGCAAACCGTTAAAAAAAATCCCCAAAAAATCCAAATTTAGGGAATCTAGAAAATTTGGCGACGGCAAATGATTTTTAAAAATTGCCGTCGTATACCTATCGTTAAAAAAAAGTCGGCAAAAAGTGACTAAATTTTGGCTAGGTGACTAATACTTTTTTTTTACCGATAAGGTTCTTTACAATATTTGCGACGGCAAAAAAATCCATTTTCTCACAAGCAATGTATAGATACATTTGATAGGCTGTTAAAAAATCAAAGGTACATAACTCAGAGATTCACGCTGCGCGATCGTCAGACGTACACGATCGCTCAGCGTGATTCTCTGAGTTATGTACTTTTGAATCTTTAACATAACTTAACTAACAACGAATGAAGCCACATACGTTCCTATACAAGATATACATTTTACAGGCATTATAATTTTTTTCAATGGAGTGGTACATCGCAAAGGTTGGTCGGAGACAAGCTTTAAAAATGCTCCTCATGGACAGTTCCAAAAAGAAAAAAAACCGTACAGGAGAATCAACATTCAGTAGATGGACCTTCCGCAATAACCTTTACAATATTTTTACGTTGGGATTATCAATTCATTGCGCAATCAAAGAATAAAAACAAAACAAAATGGTAGATGTGTACCTAGAAAAAAACGAAAGAAATAGAAATAAAGAAATTCTTGTATAGTTATTTTTTTTTGGAATTCTACGGCTTTTTTTTTGCGTCGGCATTGTTTTTGCCGTCGCTGTGTTTACCTAGAACAGTATTTACGACGGCATTGCTGAATGTCGTGCGGTAGAGTTGATATTTGCGAATAGCAAGTTTCCAATAATTTTTGCGGGAACTAACTTCCGCGAAATTGCCAAAAAATCGCGAAAATTATTTCCCGTAAGGTAGTAGTAATCGAAAAATAGGTTACATACTGGTAATTCGGGATCTGATTAGATTTTTTCGCAATGCTGCAGCTGAAAAACAAATTAATTAGTTACTAATACATTGTTATTCATGTAATCATGTAACCAAAGACTATCAAATCAAAGGATTATTCCCGTTTACTATGAGCGCCGAAAGAAGTTAAAATACAAATACAAATACGAGCGCTAAAAAAATATCCTCCATCTGCTCATGGAGGTATATCGGCTTAACTAATAATATACCGCATAAGATTCAGTTAATGAATATCATAATCCACTAAAAAAGAATAAGATTTCTCACAATGCAATTGGTCGCTTGACAAAATAGCCATCTCTAGATTGGCAGATGTCCCACTGCTGATTGCAACGCTAAAACAAATGGCAAAGCATGCATTTAGAAGGAAAATCTGCAATGTGACCAAATAAGTCTGAACAAAGATTTACATAACAAGCGTTACTATGAAAATGGTGCAGGTTTATTTTTGTTTTAATAAAATACCTGAAAAGATGCTGTTTTTTTATTATACTTTCTGCGCTGTCCATAAAGATCTCGTGTGTCATGACGAGAAGGTGGCAGGGGTGGAGTTCTTGATGGAGAAAGAATATCCTTCCAGTTAACACCTTCATATAACCTAAACAACACAAAGAATGTGTAAATTGTTTTAAAATCACATTTGATAGAATTCTGTCGTTAAAATGCATTCTTGCATGTCTATTTTTTTTTAGTTTTTTAAGTGTGCAGAAACATTCATCACCTCTGCGTTGTTGTTTTATAAAATTGTCCCGTGGTGACACGATGTAATTTTTCCTCATCATTTTTCAGATTATCAATAATCTTTGCATCGCTGATCTAAAGATAAAACCATCAAAATTCATGCATTAAATAAACAATTAGACAAACTTTTCTGTATTGTTATATAGGTACTCCACAAAAGACAAGAATCACCTTTTTTTCAGCTGGCGATATTGAAGAAGTTGGTGTATGATCATCATATAGCTCTTCTTCTATAAAGATAAAAAATTGCAATTGAAATAGAATGATTTTTAATTTTATGCAATTTTTACGACACAATTTAGGAAAGTTAGTATCAACTTGTTATTGGCCCATGGAAAATTTCACTGGGGAGCACCCACTGTACGTAATTCCCGCATCGTTATTTAATGCAACCTTGGCTGCCTGTTAACCCAAAGTAATGAAATTTACTTGGACGGGGGTTATTACTATGATTATAGGTGCAATTATAATGCCATTTTCTATTATAAAATCCCCGGATTATAAATTATTTCACAAGTATATGGGCAACGGATAGACAGAGAGACAGTGAGTATTATAATATGGATAAGAAACATTTTTTTCCACCTTTCCTATCTATTTCCCAGGGTGATTTACACCTTTCAACCAGCTCTTTATCCTCCAGCGTAAGTTTTTCTACAAATTTCGAAACTTCTTTTGGTCGTATTTCTTCTTCCTGATTGACTAATGGCAAATGAGGTTGATAAACATCGTATGTTGCTTCACCACCAGGACTTGGAAAATGACTAAAACATGTGAATATACAAAAAGATATTCATTAAGTTAGAGCTGCATATACTTGCCTATTGAAAGATATTTAACAATGAAATATCTGCCTTGCTTTATCTCAGAAATTAATTTTTCTATATATAAATCAAGATTTATATACCATGAGTCAAGACGTGAGGCCACAATCTGAGCAGGGGTACTTATTAGAGTCAATTCAGTCCCATCACGTTTATTAACAACAGCAAAAGATACATGTGCCAAAAAATAAACCAACTATCAAATAACTACAGGCTAAGTCTGGTGAGACTACTGTCCCGAATTTTAACAATTTTAAACTTCCTATATATCAGGTTAACTTACTTTATTACCTTTTGTTAACTTTCCATTAACTGTCTGAATTCTGTATGTCTTTTACTAACAATATACTCAGTTAGTAAAGGTATTTCAATCATTTCTACTCTAACAACACTTCTTTCTTCTATGTACTATATCCTAAGTATTACAAAAAAAGTATAAAACTTGCAGGGAATATAAAAAGTTTATTATTTGTTTGATCCAGTTTAACGTCAATTTATATATTGCATTTTTAAAAAACAATTTTATATTATATGCTAGTGCACAAATCACAAACGTTATTACAAAGAGTTAAACTATCTTGCAAATTAATAATAATATGCTACTACCATCTGTGCAGTTATTACTCTACATTTAAATAACCATAGATAGATAGATAGATGAAAAAAAATAACCAAAATATATATAAAAAAAGATAAGATAAAAGAGATAGAAAAGATTTTTTAATAAAATATGCGTTTATAAACATATTCTATTTATTCAGGTTGCTCTAAATTATTGCAACGCTGGGTGAGCGATTTATTGCTTGGGTGTTATTTTTTCTTATTGGTAGACTTGGAAAGAGGTGCTTTATTGAGTTGTTACAGTATACACAAAACGTACCTTATTGTTTCAACAAGAGGAGTTTGTGCTTGCATTTTAATATAAGGTAGCTCTTTTTCTACTTTTGCATGTTTCATGGTGCTCATCATAGTATCCAAAAGTTCATCATTTCGAAGCGGCTTTCTCTGATATGCAGTTAACAAGCATTTCTTGCATGTTTGGATGGAGTAGATTGTTTTACCATAAACATCAAATGAGTGTTGAAGATGTGAACATGTGGACATCTTTAAATTTCTTTAAATAAAAGTATATATATACAAGTTTTTCATAATGTTTACTACTTTTACCTATCATTTCGCATGCAAGATATTTTGAATGTAAATTTGCACAATTTGTAGATTTTCTTGGTACATGACCCACAAAAATTACGCATCAGATATTTTATGCATGATTGTAGGTGTGATGGAACATGTGCTATCCAATTATTGTATATATCTATGTATAATTATATCATAATATAATTCTAGCTAAATCAAAAGAAAAAATTAGTGAAAATCGTTTTTCTAAAAGAAAAAAAATTCACGAACAGCGTGTTTCTGAATAATTTTCATGGAAACTGTCTTTTTCAAAATTAAAAAGTAAAATTGACAAATTTAATTCCTGCAAAAATTAATCATAATAAGGTATATACTAAAAATAAACAAATACATGCCAATGTGAGGATTAAAGTTCTTAATATGGCCTTTACTTTTAGTAGTTTTCTATACAGTCACAACAAAACAATAAAACAAAATCCCACAAATTACATTATTTTTCAACATAGAACACAATTCCAAAACAGAACACTGTCAGTGGTACAAGATAGCAAAACCCAATACTGCTTGATGTGGGAAAGGACAAGTTCATCAATATCAAACACTGATTTGGAGATTGCAAAAAACAACAACAACAAATTTGCTCTATCTGTTTATAAACTGGTGCTTGTTCTTCCAAAACTGAGTTGGCAAAATAACAAAAAAACAGGGTTACAGTACATGATTTTGATAAAACAATAGCCAATTGTTAGTAATTTATCATTTCTTTGGTTATCTTTGTCATTTCAATATCCTTAAACTATAAAAAACCCTTTATTTACTAAAAACATTTTCAAGACAAAATTTTCTCAGAGTACTTGACATATAGTGCATTATATTCTTATCATACTATATAGTACTTAACATAGAGTGATCTCTCTCATGCACCAAAAGATGCGCCCAATTCTAAGAAATGGGATAATAGCAGAACCATTAACTGCTCTCCCAGTTTCACAAAAAAAAATTTGATATCCAAACTTGGTACTCTTAATTTGTTTTTCTAATACTCTGTTTAGATTAAATTAATTTCGAAATTAAATAATAATTTTAAATGGAATATAATAATGCAGACTTGTTTCATCCATGTCTCATTGGCGTTCACCCTCGCACCAGTGAAGGATTGCATGGCTAGGTATCAGCTGTAACTGTTACAAACTACGAAGGGGCCGTATTTATGATATCTTAAGGAAACCCGAAGTATAAATTGATGTTGGACTTATATATATTATAGACCTCAAAAAGTTGGTTAAAAATTTTTTAAAAAGTTCTTTTGGTTCTCAAGAAATTCACATTTAAAGAATTTAAGATCTAATTATGATGTCATATTTAAGTAATAGCAAATGTTTACATTTTATGTCATCAGTAATTTCATACCTGTTAAGGGATATGCATTAAAATTTTATGAATGTATAAATATTACAAAGGTGAATTGATTAACACATTTTTTGCTGACGACCCAATAACTGGGGATCTGCAATTTGGTTTGCAATAAAATTTGGTGGGTAAACTTGTATAAGCCCTAAATATATGTTTACTTGCAAAATTTGTTTTCAAACCGACATGCAGATCCCAAGTTATGGGGTTGTCAGCAAAAAATTAGGAGGAAAAAAAATGAAAAATTACACAGAGGAAAGAGTCTATTTAAGAGGGTTACGGATTTTGTTCCTTAAAGCTTACCTCCCACTTTAAAAAAAGTAATCGAAAATCAACTCAAAATATTGTACTAATTACGAAAAAAAAATTCTTTTATACTTATTTTGATTTGTTCGCAAGATATTCGTCGTTAAAGTTGTAACATATTAGCTGGAGAAGAAGCTTCGTGTCAGTCGCCATCTTGTGTCCCGATTGTAAATAAATGCCTTCGCGGGAGGGCTTGTGACGCCAACTCCCGGATGATAATTTCGCTGACTCTGCCGTGGCCCAGGTTTTTATATAAACAAAGCGGTTTTATATATACTGAAGCGGTTGTTGTTTTGTTTTTCAACATTTGTAACGGGTACTGAAGATGAGTTTGTAACAGGTATATACTGAAGATAAGTAAACACTTGTTTTTTACTTCCCTTTTTAAAACTGAGTTCCCGTGAAAAAGTTGTGGGCTTTCTTAGTTTTGAAGTTTCGGCCAGTAAAAAGTCTACAACACCTGGCTGGCAGTGAATCAGATTCTAGCTGGGAAAGCTGTTATGAGGAAGAGAATGGAAGTGGAAACAATAGCTTAGTAGTGAACCGTGGCCTTTTTCGCTATTCCGATGCCCTAAGAACGAGATTGGCTCTTTTCGACTTGTGTAGAGACTTACAGAAATGCCCACAGAGACGGGTTGCGGTGCCGGAAGGTATATTTTAAAGTAAAAAAGAAGCTATTTAGGGTTATCAGAGCAAACCATGGCGGGCAAAATCTTATTTTACTCTTTTGTAGCCTTATCCTCCCCCAAAAAAATTAAATGCTGCGCCACGATCCCTAAGAGTTTTTGTTGGTTAGAAGAGTTAGACTCGGAAAGCGTTTTTAATTTAGAAGATTAGTAGAAAACTTCATTCTATGGCTAGACTATTGGCAGCGTTAATAATCACGACTATGCGGAAGTAAACATAGAAAGGACGGGTGCAAGCTAAAACACAACCCTGGGCTTATTATAATAACAATTCAAGCAACCTCGATCCCAGGGCCTATAGCGTTCTTTGATATGAGAATGAAACGCGACACGAACAATAAATTAAAATAGATTATTATAAGAAAGAAAGAAAGAAAGAAAGAAAGAAAGAAAGAAAGAAAGAAAGAAAGAAAGAAAGAAAGAAAGAAAGAACAACAACGCGCGCAGAACAAAATAAAATCCCGTAAATCCCTGCCTAGTGTACCACAATATAATAGAAAAGTCTTAGACGCAATGTAGAAGAAGAGCGAGCATCTACTATACCAGAATTTGCACATGGCCTAATGCAAAGACAAGTGGACAGAGATTTAGAATTGCCAAAGCTTTTTTTGCCAGCGTTGATCAAAACATTCTAGTGATTAAAACTCGACTTTGAAAGCGTATCGACTCTGTTAATGAGTACACGCAGCTCGTTGTTTTTTGCCTGTTGGAAGACTGGCAAAGGAATGTTTTCCAGCGCTACTTATTATTCTTATTGCAAAAAGGCATAGCACAAAAACACATTTTATAATTATTAACAAAATTAATCTTAGTTGCAATAATTTACTCTTCTTCTTTTTCTCTGAGTTATCGTTTTACGGCAACATGTTCAGGGGGCCTTTTTTGGCATCCGGGAGATGACGTCAAACTGGCTTTAATCCGAAAAAAATTTATCACAAAATGGCGGCTTTCGAGAAGGCAGCATGCTGTAAACACAAGAAAATGTGGCTTTATATTAGCTTTATTATTTCAAATTTTACTTAATAAATGTTAAATTACAAATTCTCAACAAAGTATAAACGGAATAAGATGAACTTTTTTTGAAGTGGGAGGTAAGCTTTAAAAAATGGAGGGTATATTGCTGGGAAGCCAGGCAGAAAGCCATCATGGATCTATCACAAAGCTGTGAAGCTAAAAAAGTTAAAAATTCACACTTTGAGTATCGAAATACCGTCTTTTGAATCTTTCCGCAAAGGAAATGTTAAAATTGGGAAACTGATTTTGTTTTTGTTGTATTCCTAAATAGTTGTTGTTACTTTAAAATAACCTTTAACAAAGGATCAATAATCTACGTCTATATAGCTAGCTAGAGCTAAGCAGTAAAGCAAATTTCCATGGACTGCACAGTGCTAGCACTTCAAGCTGGAAAAAAAGAGGCTTCATCTCTAAGAAACAAATAGAACCTTAAAATTATTTGAAGATATGTCCACTTAAGGATGGAACTAATCATGAATCAAACTCATATTCAGCAGGGGTACGAAAAGCAAAAAGACCTGTTCTGTCAGCGTTGTGTAATGATGGCTGCTTCATGTTCATTTCGCTTTTCACTCGCTGTCCCCAACGGCCTGCATTGTGTTTTAACGTGTCGAAATTAAAAGATTCGAGGAAGCCATATAAACAAATTTACGGGGCGCGGTTTAGGTCGTATCTATGCAACACTTAAAACTCGAGTAAATGTCCCAGAGATCAAACTGACCAAGGGACTCTTTCCATAAGCGGTGGAGAGGCCTTACTGATAGGAGAGAGCTTAATCCAGTATTTAACGCTGCCAATAAGAGATGTAAGGGGTTTCCAAATCAGAGTATTAATCCTCTTCACCCTCTCCGTCCCCATGGTTTTTTGTCTCTTTGATGAGAGACGACGAACGACGACGAAAAATATTTTTAAATAGTTCTCTTGGTCGATTAGAGCTTTTTTACGAACCTATCATGTATTCACAACAAATAAAAGGTTGCGGAGCGGGAATACTTTGATACCTGTAATACCTGTGATAAGTCGAGATCTCGGTTTGTTCACAACTTACTTTAAAAATTTAATTGCGTTTACATGGAAAAAAAATAACGCGCCTGCCTGACATTCCGGATAAACAGAAAGATATGCATATTTTACATGACTAGCCTCACAAATAATAAGGCATATATCTTGTCTCCTCCTATTTCCAGGAGGGGCAAAGACTCAGATGGGGAGTCGTAGAGTATGTAATGCTAATTTTGAGCTACGAAGACCAAATTAGGGTCTGGCCAATTAGGTTTCGCATAATTTTTAAAACCAAACAGTAGATTTTATCATAATAAACAATAAACACTCATCACACGGTATTTTCTCATCTGAAGAAAAAATTATTTTTTAGCTAATTATCACTAGACATCAAGCTCTAGCGCGAAATTCAGTTAAACAATTCCCTAATTTTCATTTTTAAAGAAACTGCACCAATTTCACAGGTTTTTATAGTTCTATCGAACTTCACTAGAACCGTTATTTGATTCGATAGAACTGTTCTTGACGCACGCTTTTTTCCGGATATTTATTTGCCATCATTCTTGTTTAGTGGTGAAGAGCAAGTGTAAATGTAACGTGAAATTGTTACGTGGCGGCGTAGCTTAGTGGTTATAACTCTGGCACTTTGTGCGAAAGACTATGGGGTTTGATTACACTTAACGGTGATGTAATATAGGTGAGTAAATGTTAACCTAGCCCTGGGTTAACCCAAGCCATGTGAGGGAAATTGGGGAGATGGCACATTGTGTGGGTTGTTGGATGTTGCTGGGAGTTCTCTTTTTTACCTCAATAAATTAACAAACTTTGTTTAGGGGTTGAGAGTTGGGCTGGAATAAGAATTAATTCTGTTAACTTATAGATGGTTTCGTTCTTCTGCTTGTTGATATTTTGTTCGTTCGTGCGGTTTATTTGAACGCTCCTATTGTCTTTTTCCATTTTGTTTTGCTACGTTGTTTGTTGACCTAATTCTGCAACCTCGTTCCCAGGGCATTTTGCCTTGTTGATAAAGTTCCGTAATAACGGCTCAGGGGCCACAAGACCCTGGGGACGAGGTTGCTAATTCTGCTTTGATTCTGCTCGAACTTCTTGTTTATGCAATGTGGCGTTCACAGTGTTGATCTTTTTCTTTTACTTTTATGAGATAACAACTACTCTAGTTTACCAACCTCGTCCTCAGGGTTTTTTGCCTTTTTGACATCGAGGCGGGCGCGCTAGCGGCCCTTTAGGCAACAAACCCTGGGGACGAGGATGCTAAGTTTACAGAATAACCATCCACCCAGCCTCGTCCCCAGGATTTGTTAGGCTTTTTATAATTGGACGGCAACAAGTCCTGGGGACAAGGTTGCCATCCACCCTGAAATTGGATTTTTTTTGTAATTTTTGTAATTGTGCTTGTACAACTTGGAAAGGTACATTGTGAAGGCGAACCTACCTGAAGATATTTATGCTTTCTCAGTGTCATTAAATACTTCGTCATGATGTATGAATGCGTTGATCTTTTGTTTTTGGCTGTGTTTTTTGTGAGTTTGTTTTCTATTGTAAGGTCTTTCGATATCAACGTGTTGTATCTCTTTAAACCTCCTTGGTTGTACTTATTGTTCCTTATTGTCAACGTGGTTTACATTAATAGCCAAAAGATCTAAATCAAAGCTGTGTGTTTTACCCAATAAAATTTGTGTCTTGGCTGGATAGTGTTGTCGTTAGATGCTTATGATGCACCAGATTCAACCTGCATTTTGTCGCAGGAACTGACGGGAAGTGTAGCTAATTCGCAATAAGTAATGCATAAAAACTTTGACTTTAAAGATGAAACAAAAGTATTTACAGTTTAGCACAAGGTTAAAAAAACCTTTGCACTTATTTTTTAATGTCTTTGCTCTCTTGTGATTTTATGTCAGGAGTGTTTAGGAGATGTTTATTGCACTTATACCCAACCTCGTTCCCAGTGCATTTTGCCTTGTTGATGAAATTGATTTCGTAATAACGGCTCAGGGACCAGAAGACCCTGGGGACGAGGTTTATTTATACCTATATACTATCTATACAAGGTTTATACCTTGTTAGGTGGAGTATTTTTATTCTCTATGTGGAGTGGATTTTGTAAGTGGAGCGCTTATTATAAAGATAGAGTTTATATTTAAATTTTTGTAACGGCTAAGCTTTCATCACAAATATAACAAGTTAAGAGCTTATGAGAAAAAAAGTTCTATATCTTTGAATGTCGTCTAATGAGCCTGTTTCTTCTTACCAACTATATACCCTGATTTTTGTCAAAATGTTTTGCACCCTTTACCAAGAATTTTTAAATTGAGATTGTGAACACGTATAAATTTTATTTTTTTCAAATTATATTACACGAACAATTTTAGTTTAAACTGTGTCACTATAGCTTTATCTTTACTGAAAACAACGTCTTCTTCCATCCTCGTCCGCATATCTTTTCTGACATCGAAACGGCGATACGAACATGGCCCTGGGGAAGGCTGGTCTGAATTGTTCGTCTCGCCTTCCCGATATAAAAAAGAGACAATAGGCGCTGGGAACGAGGTTGCGTCTTCATCCAATCTCGTCTCCGGGGTCTTGTGGCTCCTGAGCCTTTATCAACTTCATCAACAAGGCAAAATGCCCTGGAAACAAGGTTGGTCTTCATCGTCTTAATCGATCAGCATCTTGTTTTTTGTTTCTCACTTCTTATATGATATCCCTTAAGATGTTCCATACAAATTCTATCTCAGGTTCAGGACCATCAGTTGTCTTTTTTTTGTATACCTAAGGCGATAAAGCGTAGCACAGAAACAAAAAGCCCTGGGACGAGGTTGCTTACATAATCATTTGAAATGCGAATAATAAAAGAAATTACATATATTCCGTGAAATATTTTGCACTTGACTTATGAACACTATAATGTTATAACATGATTCACTCAAAACCGCATTTCGTGCACTATTTATTTGATGGTATCAAAAATGCACCTCCCAAGTTCGGCTAATTCGAAAAATAAAAACTGCTTCAATTCGAAAAATAAAAACCGCTTCAAGTGATGGTACTGTTGAACAGGATAAAATAGCACAAACATTTACTGCTATCTACTTTAAAATTTTTTGTCAAACTAAATAGCTCTTTTTGAAAATGAATCCACAAAAACCCCCGGGAAAACTAATCCAGGCGAAAGACTACTTTTGAGCCAAAAGGCGCCCTATAGTGTCACTTTTTCACTTTCAAGATGGCTGCTTGAACATGACACACGCTAACATTTCCGCAGACTTTCTTCCTTTTTAACTTTTAAAGTTCGCAATATTATATATATATATTTGTTTTGGTCTCTTAATACACTAATTGACTAATAGAAAAATTCAAATATGGTAAATATACGATTGTGTAAGTTAAATTCGCGGAAAGTCAAAATGAGAGGACCAGGTGTGGTTTTTGCTGTTTTTGGAGGAGTCGTGTCATCTATTTTCCGAGTTTGTTTGCTTGTTAAGTCATCTTTGTTCAAGCAAAATTTTGTAAAGTTTGTTTGTGGGACTAAAAATTTTACATCAAAGGTCTTCCTATCGGGGAGAAATAGACTATTTAGGCTATAAAACAGCCATGTCGAAAATATCCTGCTGAAAATTTTGACCTTTTCTAGTAGGGAACTATGGTCGTAAAACAAAGGGGCTGTAACACGGTGCATACGTTCTTAAATCAAAACAAACTAAACACTATATGTTTTAAAAGCACAAATAATAAAGAAAAAAATATATTTGGACCATCAAAAAGAGGTCTTATAGAATGTTTTAGCTAATAATTTTATTGTGACTATGCAAACAGAACAGCTACAGTAAGCAAAAATCATGTTGATAGCCTAATTAGGATGGATAAATTGCCTAAACAGCCTATCGTAGACTAATTAGACTATCATAGCCTAATTTAAGGTCATCCCTGACTGGCTCTACATGTTGACTACTACTGTAAAGACGAGAGTGCAGACTCACTGAAAATGCCTGTACATACGTACATGTCAGGCGTATTTTTTAATAAAATTTGCACTTTTTTCTGATAACGCTTGTATAAATTATTCCTGAAATACATAGCTAACAGTGCTTTCATCTACTTGGTTAACTCGGCCACAAAACAAGACAACCTTCAAAGTATAACAGAATTGTGTCACCTTATTAACTATATATTATGGAGTAAATTGTGTCAAATATAGCCTTTTTGAAAACACTACATTAACAAACTTTAAACAAAGTTTGCCATTATTTTTTTCTTGAAATTTATGTATATATATGCAGGAATTTGGGATATAAGTTTTGTTGTTCTGCTGCAAATAACAGGCAGGAATAATGCATAATTGAGTTTTACAGTTTTTCGGCTGGTTTAGGTGAGTGATCGCTAAATACCACAGAAAATTAATGTGAGAGATATTCCTTGAATTTCTAACCAGACCAAACAAGAAATTGCCCTGTCCTGTTTTCTATTATTCTATCATCTTTTGTGGTAAAATCTTTAGGCCATACTTGTGAATTCCAGAACTGTACATAAAGCCTCAGGTAAGATAATCGTCATTCAAACAACAGTTTAAAATCTTGTTGCATGGAAAAGTAACAGAAATTCAAAAACTTACTTTAAACCTGATCGCCGTTCTTCGTTCTTAAACTTATAAAATGCCTATCAGTGTGTAATGATTATGGGGTGCCATTTTAACAAATACCGCTATTGAGGGATCCCTCGATTATAAGTTATCCCTGACTGAACAAACCGTTAATGGACATTCCTATCACAAGAAAAGTTTGACATAAACTCTGTGTTAGTAAGTTCTTGTAAGGTTACCTTGTTGTTGTTGTACCTTGTTGTAGGCTTTCAAAGAAAGTCTTCACGATTAGCAGTTGTGTGCCAGTCCTCCATTGGATTGAACATCCAGTTTACACCAATGGGCTGATTCAAACTCGATTATACATATGCATGTATAATCGAGTTTGAATCAGCCCATCTTAACGTGGTGTATCCTACCAGTTGTGGTTCATCTGGTATCTGGAATAGATATTTATCAAGGCAATAGAAATGCTTTTTTAGATCGCATTTTAAAAATTTAAGAACGAAAAAAGGCGATAGAAAAGTTTTTTTAGATCGCATTTTAAAAGTTTAAGAATGAAGAACGGTGATAGAAAAGCTTTTTGAGATCGCATTTTAAAAGTTTAAGAACGAAAAGCGGCAATAGAAATGCTTTTTTAGATCGCATTTTAAAAATTTAAGAACGAAGAACAGCGATAGAAAAGCTTCGTTAGATCGCATTTTAAAAATTTTTTTTAGATCGCATTTTAAAAATTTAAGAACGAAAAAAGGCGATAGAAAAGTTTTTTCAGATCGCATTTTATAAGTTTAAGAACGAATGGCGGCGATAGAAAAAAAAATACGTTAAAAAAGTAATGCGCTAAAATTACTTTAATAAATACGAAAGTTAAAAATTTTTTATAATATATATACACTTATTTAAAATAAAAAAAAAGATAAAGCAGAGATGTGTTTGGAAAAAAAAAAACTTTCTCTTTATTCTCATTAAAAAAACTTTCTCTTTATTCTCATCACCTATACCATCGCGCCACATCGAGATGGATTTTTTCATGATACTAGATTCTTGATAGATCGTGACAATTTATTTTAATTGTTTCTTATTATTATAAACGCGGTACATCGCGTATCGAGGGAGTCCGCTCACGTTGCGCGCTCGATATGTTAAACAACCTTTTTCCAGTACTGTAGCTCATCGAAAGTGTCTGTTTTAAAAAACACATGTGCTTAAAATAATAAAGCAAAGTGTACGGCTGAACAGTGCTTGGTATGGAATTTAGTAAAAGTCTGTTTACACGAGACCTAAAGTAAACTCAACCAAAAATTTAAACACCCCGGTCACTTCAGTATATCGGAAACGCGCAAACCTGAATATTATTTGTAATGCACGTGGAAAGAAAGAAGAATGTGTTCGGGATAATAAGTTGAGTATTATTTTTTGTCTGATATTCTCAGTAACAGAAAAAAAATACGTTGAAAAAGCAATGCGCTAGGTTTACTTCAATAAATACTAAAGTTAAAAAATTTCTTATAAAATACACTTATTTAAAATAAAATAAAAGATAAAGCAGCGGTGTTTGAAACAAACAAAAACTTTCTCTTTATTCTCATTAACACCTACCATCGCGACACATCGAGACGGATCTTGTCATGATATTAGATTCTCGATAGATTGCAACAATTTATTTTAATTGTTTCTTATTATTATAAACGTGGTACATCGCGTATTGAGGGAGTCCGCTCACGTTGCGTGCTCGATATGTTAAACAACGTTTTTCCAGTACTGTACTTTGCCAATATGTATATGACCTTGAATGCAATGATTGAGCAGCCTGGAATTATCTTGAAGAAAAGTTTTTATTAGTAAAAGCAAGAACCCAATAGGATCAGACCATGTGATAAAACAAGAAAATAAAGAAATGAAAACTGGTAACTAGTCAGGTTTAGAAGTCATCTGCACTGAATCAATTTTGTGCTTAAGCAACACATGATGTCTCATATGATCACGAAGAGGCTGACACTTTGTTAATACTCTATGCACTCAATGTTGCACAACAAGATCCATTTAGCATGTGTGTTGTTTCCTGCCAGACAATGATGTATTTCTTCTATTGATTTCCTATGCACAACAGCTTCCTCAGATAATGTATTTCTACACTGGTAAAGGTGACAGCCCGCATAATAATAATGTTAACTACTGCTGACACTTTGTTAATACTCGATGCCCTCATTGTTGCACAACCAGATCCATTTAGCCAGTGTGTTGTTTTTTCGCCCAACACTGATGTGTTTCTTCTATTGATTTTCTATGCACAACAGCTTCCTCAGATGATGTATTTCTACACTGGTAAAGGTGACAGCCGTATAATATTAATGTTAACTATGCAGCGACTGGCCTAGCATAAACAAATCTTTTTTCAGGTTTCCATGCTCCTTTTGGATGCGACCAGAAGAGGTTCATGAAAAATGACAAACTGTATATATTGTGAGCTTTTATCAAACTCGGAGAAGGAGAAAATTTACAGAATCTTAAAACAATTGAAGCTTTGGAACACTTTGTTATTCAATTGTATGGTGGAATGAATTACCCAATTTACATTACCAGTTTGACACAGCTGCATCAGCACATGTTTTTGAAATTCAAATCAGATACCGAAAAGTTCTCACCAACTATGTCTTCCTTAAAGTACAAAAACTTCAGATCGCATTATATTGCCATTGCCATGACCATGTGTAGGTCACATTTGCCCATTTAAGAGTTACTATTGTCAGTTAACTATGGTTGGGAGAATGTTGATAGTTCGCTGGTTCCAATTATGACAGACAACCGTCCAGCATTGATCAAACTGAGTTTGTGCGTGCGTAAATCCAGGCCTATGCAAGTGTTGAAACAATAAGCTATAAACAGAAGATTTTGAATAAGATTCATATATATCAGACCACAATGTAACACCGAATACTTGTGACATCTGCCTAACCTTTAAAGATAAGGGTGAAGACTTGCCAGAAAACGTTGCACAAATTAAAGGGCATTTTCAGGCGAGTTTGGTTTTTCAAAAAAACCCTCTAAATTTCAACTGAAAAAGCATGCATCTATTTTAAAATTAAAAACAACAAACATACTTTTAGATTTAGTAAAGCACCAATGTTTTATCTTAGAACCTTGACTCAAATGTCAGTGACAGTATTGTACGGTCATTTGCTGATGATACAAGGGTTACCAAGAGCATCGACTCTCTCTCTTTTGAATGGGCAGAAGATGCAAACATTAAATTTAATGATCTAAAGTTTGAGGTCATGCGTTATGGCACAAACGACACCCTGAAAATCATCACAGAGCGTGAGGAACTGAAAGATCTTGGTGTCATATTATCCACCAACTGCTCCTTTCACGCATGTATATCAGCTGATAAACATTTTGTGATAACATAGACGTATACATTTCTGTCATGTCACTCCATTTCTAAAACAAAATGTGATTTCGATGTATGTAGTAAATGATAATTGCCTTTTTGAAGGTAGTTATATTTTATTGTATATATGTAAATTACTTTTTAAAAACTCATGCTCATACATATTCACATTAAAATTTATTACATCTATGTATGCACTGAGGATGGTTTTAACCGAAAAGCTTATGCTATTTTAAAACTTGTTTTTATATTTTACTTTTTACCACATTTATGCTATGGCGAGTTACTATAATAACTTTAAATGTGAATATCTTGAGAACGAAAAGAGCTTTTTAAAAAATTTAAAAAGACTTGTTAACCAACTTTTTAAGCTCTATAATATTACTCTATAATATTACTACTGAAGATTGTCGTCCCTGTGGCGGCATGAAACTATTAGTTTAGAAAATACAAACCATTGTTTTCTTTACTTGTGTAAGCTCTATAATATAAGTCCAACATCATTTTATACCTCGGGTTCCCTTTAACTATAAAGTACTTGAGCAAAATCAATATAAGAATGGTCTCCAGGCTTTCTAGTCTGCATTTAATACTATATCTGGTGCATATATCTTGGTTATGTCTCCACATTGAGATCTCATAGGACCTGACCAATGTACTTAGTTTGAAGTCAACGTACCCAGTATAACTTGAGATATGCTAAAATTTGTATCGTCTGATACATTTCCAACACATGGTTGCTACATTTTTTGTTTATCTCTTGACAATGTTCTAACCATCTGAATCAACAAATTTAAAAAATTCCAAAAATTTTGACCAGGAAATTGCTGACGTCAGCTCTCGTGACTGTTTTGACCTAAAATTTTTAGCACCCTAATTTTTTTTCAGTATAACTTTTGACCCAAAGAATACATTGAAAGAAAAATTTGCTTCTTACAAGTCTGCACATAGGGCCTGTTCTTGTGCCTTAACGGTCTGCACTATATGGAAAAATATTACTTGCTCATGTCTTCCGGCCGACCCACATGAAACAACCAAAAAAAAAAAAAAAAACTAATAACATAATCTTATTATCTTATAATGTAGTATTCTTTTACTTCTTTTTAATCATATCCATCAGGCAGCTTCTTAATGTTTTGTTTTATGTCAATCAATTTTTATTGGAGCCAAAACTTGTATCTGGGGGATGTAACATCTCCATCAGCCCTGGAGGTGCGGTAAAGGAGGCCTATACGTTGTATTTGGTACTGAAAACAAATTTACTTTTGCCACTCTGAAAATCCACTGACTGACTTGTGTTTTATGTCCCATGTATTTTGTTGTTATAGCATATACTTTGTAATATTGTCATGTCTGACGAAGAGGAACACAGCTTAGATAGCTTTTTCGCAAAAAAAGATAAAAGTAAAAAGCCCAAGAAAAAGAAGAAAGTCAAATCTAGTGAAACCACAGAAACTCAGTCTGAAACACAAATCAGAAAATCCCAGGTATAACTTAAAATTTAAGTTGTGTACTATCATGTTGATGTGGAAATTCCTTGATAATCCTGAAATCATTTTTCCAGGGAAGCATTTTAACAAAAAGTTTAGCAAAAGTTCAGCAATATGCTGAGTTAAATTTTTGCAATTTCAGGCCTATCAATAGGAGAAAGCAATCGCTCTTGCTCACGCAAAGACTTGCCTAATTCTGAGAAATGAGAAACTAGCTGACCTATTAATTGCTCCCCCAATTCCACAAAAAGATTGTCTGGCTGAGCAATATCTATTCATTTCGCATGGAAATCAATGTTATCTTTCTTATTATTTGCAGTAAAAAATAACCAAAATATATATAAAAAAGAGAAGATAAAATAGATAAAAAAGACTTTGTGTTAAAATATGTGTTTATAAACTTATTTTATTTATTCAGGTTGCTTGCCCAGTCTAAATTATTGTAACCTTGGGCGAGCGATTTATTGCTCCAGTGTTATTTTCTTATTGATAGGCTTGAATTTAACTCTTCACCCGTAATATTGGTAAAGTTTAAATCCATGTGCTTTTACGAGTCAAAAATTAAAAAAAAGAAATGTCGAAAATTTACGTGGCTGTAAATATAATAAGTATATCAAAGTCTTTAAATGTGAATATCTTGAGAACAAAAAGTTCTTTTTAATATCACTCAACATATTTTGCTTGTTCCCTTTCAGAGTTTTGTTATTGAAATCTGAGCCTAAGGTTTCCCATAGGCTAGTTTCTTATTAAAAAGGTGCAGTCTGAAAATTTTCCAATTGTAATTCTAGGTTGATGATTGGGCAGATTTTGAAGAAGAAAAAGAAAAAGATTACTCCAGTTTAAAGATACAAGACTTACAAATAATGTAAAGAAATCTGTGTAATTTCATTTTCCTTTTCTTGTATAGCAAAGAATTATAAGGTTTTTTTATAAGAAAAAAGGGGATCAGAAAAAAAATTATGGAGTTGATTGGTTGTAAAGATTGTTCGGTAAAGGTTGCTTAATTCTGTCTCTAGAGTTAGTTATTTATTTACTCCCTTTCGTGGACATGCACTTTAGTCCTTTTCCATCATTTTCAAGCAAAATGTCTGTTTGTTCCTTCTACTTTCCATATCTCAAACAAATTTTTAGTCCCTTGTTTTTGAAATACAGATAGATAGAAAGTTCACTATTTTCTTGTGTGGGTAGATTGTGTTACAACATAAAAATGCTATGAACCACATGGGTTTTTTTCCTTGCCTATTATTGCCATTTATGGCATTTTTTTTCTCTTTTTGGACCTACCTGGTACAGGTGAAGTCCTATAAAATGATCTGTGTCGTCCGTCCATACGTCCCAGTTTTTCTCGGAATTTGATCGTTGATTTTGTCTGATTTTTTGCACAAAGATAGACAAAAAGACTCCCGAATGTGACGAAGTCAGTTTTTTTAGAAAAATCTTATTGGCTCAAAAATGAGCCAAAACAGTCCAAAAATACGTTTTCTTACAACATTTCTTAGGATTGGATCATTAGTTTTTTGTGATGTTTTAAATCCAAGTATAGGTCCATTAAAGTTTCACATGTTTTTTCCATAAAAACGGCTGATAAAATATAGCAACAGTTAGTAATAGTTGTGTATCTGAAAGTATGACTTGTATGCCGAAAGTGATAATCATTGTATCCTCACAAGTTTTTAACATCACCTTTAAGTGCTTACACCTTTCCAATTCTTAGGGAGGAGAATGCAAGGGAAGAATTGGAAGAAGAGAATTGCGATGATGATGATGAAGACACAGGTTTGTGGTTAATTTATTTTCCTATCTGTCAAGCATGTTGTTCTAGGTCTAAGTTAATCAATTCAGCCAATTTTAAAACAGGGGTTTTGTAATTGAATTTTGTTGGTATTAGAGAACAGTTTTATGGGCAGGCGTAATAACAAACTATTATAAGAATTTTTTTTTACATAATGGGTTTTGTTTACATAATTTCTCATCTTCCTGAGAGGTTTACTGAAAAAAATGAAGAAACTTATTTTTCCTACACGATTTTAAAGAAAGCAAGTACTTTGCTACACAATGCCAGTTGTTCATTACTTGTTAATCTCATCCCGGCATGAAACTCGTCCCGGGATGAGGTCATCCCTGTCTCTGGTCAAAGTCTTTATACTGTTTACATGTTTTAGGCAGGATGAAATCTCATCCCGGGACGAGTTCATCCTAGTCAAAATGTAATGCTTTTGAATAATTTCATCCCGGGATTAAAATATTCAAAACTCGCCCCGGGATGAAATTTCATCCCGCCTACATGTAAACGTAGTCTTAGAACACAAATTTCAGCTAAAAAGATGACACCTGCAAGCTCGATGTTTAATGTTTGATAATTTAACCCTTCAGAGAACTTTTGATACTAAAATCATGAAATAATTAAGAAACCTATAGACTACTAGGCCCTTTGCTTGGTTTCTTATTAGAAGTAAATAGGTGTAATAGAAAAGAGTCATCAAATTATAACATTGTTTTGTTATCCTATAGAATCAATTTTTTAAAATAAATTTATGTTAAGTTTTGTTTTGTTTGCAAACAATACATTTTCATCACAGGAAATTTTTTAAGAACGAAGTATAAGACTAATATTGCGGAGTTGACACATCTACCTGCCAAGCATTTTTTTATATGAACAGCCCATGAGGTGGTTTCATCTTCTTCCACAATGTCTACATTGTCTTGCGTTGCTTTGTTTAGAGAAAAAAACTGCTGAACAAACGATATGGAACGTACAAACAAATGCTCCATCAACACGCCATCCAGGTAACTTGTTGAGTAATAAAAATGAATTTCATTTCAATCAACAAAACAAGAGTGATTATGTCTCTTATGTGGAAGTTTAGTTATTTAGAGCAATGGAAATTGCTGTAATTCATTATTTAATGGATGAAAAATATAAAAGCAAGAAAATTATAACACTTAAGATTGACAGTGCTTTAGAATAGTGATGGCACATATTAGCTCTATCGTGTCATTCTTCAGCCTGCTAGGTATACAGTCTTCTGTTAAGGATGGTTAATGTAGGCGCATCATGTGACAGGTTGTGATACTAAAATGGAGATTTAATGACTTTTGTCTCGGAGGTCAGGCGGAGAGAGCTCTGAGTAAGAATATTGAGTGTTGAGAGAAACAGATATAAGCTGGCTTGGATATTATGTAGTTTGGCTACAGTGTAGTAGATATTATTGTTGTGGAATAGAAGACAGAAGAACGACATTGTTGCTATATTGTTGTCAACAGGTTTCCTACATGACTAGAAAACCCATGAAAATGGTTAGTTAAAGTCTTGAATAGCCTTGGATTTTTATTTATAGTCAGAGAAAACTCAGCAAATTCTGATATTTGCTGTTTTAATTGCTTATTTCAATTTAAAAGCTGTTGCAGCACATTTTGCGTTTGATGGTCACATCAGAGTTGTTTTATGCGCATGCGATGCAGCAAATCGCGTTGCTTGCGTCCGAGAAAAAGTGCTCGTGTAACCGAGGCTTTGATAGTATCTTGTTAAGAAGGTCGTGCAGGATCGTAAGAAAGAAGTGGAAGATTATACAATAAATAAATATAGTCTTCTTGTTAGTGCATGCCTTTATAGCTTGTGTTGGTTTCTTTCATATATGTACATATAGCTTGTCTCAGTGATAGCATGGCTTGTGTTAATCAGTTGTTTTGATATCTGTACATATTGACCGTCTCGGTATTGGTACACAAATCTTTGTAAAATTGCTAGTCGATAAGGCCCGTGGAAAAATCCACTTATGCAGAAAAACAATGGAAAAATAGGTTATTTCAGGTGTTTTGCTTTATTTGTTTTGCTGCCGTCATCAGTGCAGATACAAAAAAAATGTCAAGATTTGTTTATCCTTTGCCTGTAATGTCTAGAGCTTGAAACGATGAACGTATAAGGATATATAAGGCTTTGAAAGTTTTGCTGACGGCAACACGGACCTGCCACAATACGAAAAAGTTTTGTACCCGTTTTTGTATAATTTGTATACCCGTTGCCTTCATCGTATAAATCTTGAAACGCTGATCAAGAAAATATATAGGATCGTATACTTTTGACAAGCGGCTAGAAATATTGCGGTTTAAAGGTTTTTTTCATGACGTCATGTCTATTTATCGAGTTTTTTAGTTTCTAAGAAATTCAAAAGTTACTCGAGTACCATATCTTGTTAGTAAAAAGTATATTTCTTTAGAACCTGCGGAACAAATCACCACGCCCAACGTTGTAAGTGGTAAATATGTACCTCCTTCATTAAAACGATCCAATATGATGGGGCAACCAGTGAAGAGAAGACCCGGTGTCCCACCGGATATTAAAAGTCAAAGTGCTTTCCCAACTTTGGGCGCAGCAAATGAAGATCTTGGGTAAATACGTATTCGTGTTAACCGCTTTCTGTATAAGCAACATCTTATAAGTAACATGAGACTGAAATCCTTTAAAACTTATCTCCCACTTAAAAACAAGTTGATTTCATATGAAAGAGCTTGGAAAGTTGTCTAGGAATCTTTTTATTTTTTTGAAAAATCTTTATTGGTTCTCAAGATTTTTGACTTAAAAGTTCCACTAATTAGCATGACATCATCTCCCGGATCTAAGTAAATTGTTATATTTAGCAGTTTTACCAAGATTATGATGTATATATGTTTTCAGCCGTTTAGGTTGATTTTTGGAGCATATTAAAATGGATGTTAATATTTAATCGTTACAATTATCATTGATAACAGCAATTGTCTTTCAGCATCAGGGAGATGATGTCATAATTTCGCGTAATTAGTGGAACTTCTAAGTCAAAGCTAGAACTTTCCAAGCTCTTTCATATGAAACCACTTGTTTTCAAGTGGGAGGTTAGCTTTAAACAACAACCTAACTTGTAAGCAACAGCTAGCCTGTAAATAACAACAGGGCTAAGGACAGCAATAGTAAGCGAGACAATCCTTGTTTTAAAAAGTATTGAGTTTCATACGGCAAACTTAATTAAAACAGAAGCTTAGAAAGAAACAGCTAAGTAACAGTTGAAGCTGTAAAAGAGAGAAACTTATGTAACATTGAGACTTACTACCATTTGGTGTTGCTTATACAAAAACGTGTATTTCTTTCATTATTTTACAATAAGGCCTGCATACAGGTTTTACTCGTTAGAACGTTTTTGATTTGGGTCGTACGTCAAACGATGTTGCCAATACACCTATCAAAGGCGATTTGTTTTTGTTTGCAGAACTGGTAAAACACCTAGTGATTTTGAAGTTGTGAAACGCGGTGTACGATCGAATGATGCACGTTTAGACGATACAAAACCGAACTTGGATCTTGGAAATCGTTACGACGGTCTGCGTAGCTGAAACATATACAACGCAACTCGAACATGATTTAGCCTCAGTGTAAACAAGGAAGGAAGTTTGAAGATGTTATATTCGGTACTTGGGGTATGTCAAATGAATGGATAAACATTTCTGAGCGATTGAGAAATGATTGAATTAGCAAAAAAAAAATCAGTTATATATCTTTTTTATCTAACTAAGCTATGTAATGTTTAACGCTTTGGGTCATTCTTATTTTTAAAAAAAATAGACTTATTCTAGCTTTCAGATTATCTGGTACAGCCTCAGAAGTTTTAGCGAGCCAATTTTTATAACGGACTATTAATGAGAATTGGAACTTATAACGTCAAATTGTTTGTTATGATTTCGTAATGATAAAGAAATTCTGTTAAATCTCTTGCTTTCTTTGTTGTTTTTGTTGTTGTTGTTTTTGTTGTTGTTGTTGTTGTTTTTAATTAAATTAAGGATTTCTTTTTAGTCCTATTCTTTTGTTATATTTACGCAGGACTTTTTATGATTACTGGCAACTTATGTGTATGGTCAGAAGCAGCTCCCAACACATCCTTTTTGTCAAGCAAAACCATAACATTTGTCATAGAGATATAAATCTCCTAAATATTTGCCACAATGATGACATGTTTCGTTATCTCATTCGGTTTTCTCATCGCTGCGTGCACAGATGGTTGAATGTGAAGATCACTTTTTGTAAAAGCGACCTCGTCCGTTAAGATATTCCCTTGGGAAGGAGGCTCAGATCAAAGTTCTTAAGAAACTAATTTATTCTTACCGTTGCATAGAGCTAAAAGATTAAATTGCTAATGTTTGCGGATACCTAATTTCGCGGATCGAAAAATATTACATTTCAAGGGTATCGAAATTTGCGGTAAAAGTGTTATCTAATATTGTTAAAGAAAACCTTTTTTTAATGAAACATTCACAGAAACACACTATTAATGACCACAGTTCGATAATTCTTCTAATTGTAAATAAAAATGCTTTACTTTTTTTCTCATGATTTTTTTCGTAGGTGTTTTTTTCGTAGGTTTTTTTTTCGCCAATGCTATGTTAAAGAAACTTTACAACAACCTACAAAGCCTAACAGTCCTGGGGACGATGTTGAATTTGCAAGTAATTAATATCGCGGAATTTTCCCAGTACTTGCGAAAATTTTATACTGTTGAGGTATTGCGTTTCTTATTGTAAAAGCAATACCGTAATGCTTCGAATAAACGTCCGGGGCGTTTATTAAATTTTTTGACATTTTTGAGGGCGTCTATTCGAGGGGGGCGTTTAAAAGAGGGGGGCGTTTATTAAATTTTTGATTTCCGCCAGCGAAGGCGGAATCTTTAAAATCGCCTGAGGAGATAGAGAGATAGAGAGATAGATAGAGACAGCGCAGCTAGGCTGGACGCCCGAAACTTATCCAGGCTAAAGATTTTTTTCTGAGAACGAGGCTAAAATGAGTTTTAAGCCAATAAGAATCCTAACAGTGCAACAGATTGTTTTATTATCCAATGAAAAATACTTTATTAAAGTTTATATGCTATCGAAAGTTAAAGCTCGTGCAGTGCAGCATAATGAAGATCGTCTTATAATGCGCCATCTTTGATGTTACGTCATTTCTTTCTGTACAATTTTTCAAGCACGTAGACTAAAGCTATATTCAGCAGAACTAATTAATTATTCATGAATTTTATTTTTTATTTATTGAGTTATATTTTAACATTGCAGGTTAGTTAAGGCCAGGATTCACTTGTATAATATCATTAAATATATTCTATAATACAGTTATAATTTTTCTACAATATACTTATAATTTGTTAAAATATCGTTATAATTTAATTTAATTTCATAACATCGTTGCCACAACAACGCTGGCAGATAATAGATCTATTGTCACACAAACAAAAGGCATTCGAAACCAGAACACCAACAATATTATTAAAATCAAACTCGTTTGATTTTATATAGCCATGCAGCAAATTATGAGGTTATGACGCACATGTCAGGTGTTGAAATTATACATATTATAGCTATATTATAAGAAATTATAAGAAATTATAACTCTATTTTAAACATATTTTAAGAAATTATATTGATATTATAAGTGATATTTCAGTGATATTATACAAGTGTATCAGGCCCTTTACAATAATAATTGAGAATACTCAATGATTTGTTTACCCCATAATTCTCCGTTTTCAAGATCAACTTCAAATTTTAAAATCTTTTAGGCTAATGGCGGAAATCTTCAAGCCCCTGGGCTTCTTAAACAACTTCGTCTCTTTTGCAGTTTTTAAGGATACCTATAATATATATCTTTACAACAGAAAATAAAAGATATTCACATGTTTTAGAGAATGAACTTCAAAAGCGAAAAACTAAATTTCCAACCTTAAACCTAAGATATACTTTTACTATCGCCTCGAATAAACGCCCCTTATGAGGGAGGGGCGTCTATTAGAGAGGGGGGGGGCGTTTATTTAAAAAATGACTGAAAAGGAGGGGCGTCTATTCGAGGGGGGCGTTTAATAGAAGTGGGGCGTTTATTCGAAGCATTACGGTAATTTAATTAAATTGGTTATTAGGTTGTTAGTATGCAAAAAAATTGAGAAAATTTTTAACCACAATGTCTCTATAGTAATAATCACCACTCCAAAAGGTTTCTGCGCGGTCATGCGCTATATATATACGCGTTTTTTCTAATAAAACCCAGTTGCCAGAGTCTAAGCCAATCTTGTTCCCAGGTCTGTTACGGACGCTATGCTGCCGTCAGATACAGAGAAAGTGCACTGATGCCAGCGCAGCGAAACTTGTGAATTACTCTTTTCTAAAATGCACCATTTTCGAGATTGAAAGGGTTAAGAATAAATACATAGTTCAGTCGGTAAAAGAATAGGTTCACCTAACACCTAACCTAAAACGGGGTAACTTAAAAATTTTCAAGAAATTACTTACAAACTACAGCTTAGTACAAAAAAGAGCACATGTATGCAAAAGAAATTCACAAATTCTTCCTTCTTTTTAAAAGAAAACTTTAACTCAAATTTTAATCGTCTAACTTTTGTATCCTCTTAGCAAAAACCGCAACCTCGTCCCCTGGGGTTCTTGCCTTTTTGACATTGAGGCCGTCAAGTAAGCGCTAGCGGCTGTGACATCAGGCAACAAACCCTGGGGATGAGGATACAATTAGTCGAAAAAAATTAGTCGAAAAAATTGGAGAAAACAGTAAAATATTATGGTCGGTTTATTTTTGACCGATAAAGTAACACAACATACCCAACCTCGTACCCAGGGTCTTGTGGCCCCTGAGCCGTTATTACGGAGTGGCCGCTATCAACTTCATCAACAAGGCAAAATGCCCTGGGAACGAGGTTGCAACACACCCACTAAATAAAATATCCAATTACAAAACTGTCAATGTCAATTCCTCTGTCTTCCAAGTTTGTTTTCACACAACACTTCATGTCTTCATAAATACAGTGAAAAGTAGGGCAAAAGTAATAAATGAACTGCCACAAACCCTCACACCGCCTAAAAAAAAAACATGGAGTTTGTTATTAATAAAATTTTTACGTTATTTTTTTTTTTATCTAAGGAAGAGTTTATTTATTTCTTATAACATTTTACTGTTTACACCCTTTTTTATAAGCAATAAAAAATCATTGCCAAGGCTTGATGTTTCTAAGCAACCTCGTCCCCAGAGCATCTTGTATCTTTTCTGAGATCAGGACGGCGATACGAACATTGTCGTCGTCCCAGTTTTAGAAAAGAGACAACAGGCGCTGGGAACGAGGTTGGTTTCTTAGGTGTCTCGATTTCTCTGTTTCAACTTGTTGCTTGTTGATTATCTGCTTGGGAAGAACAAATTTACGTGATTCACGAGATTGATCAGTTAGAAACTGGTCCGCCCACCAAAATCAAACAAGAAAAGTCTCGGAAACTAGCCCTGGACACAATTTATCAGAGAGCTGAATGGCTGGGAACAAGTCAAGTTTACCGCAAAAAATGATCTACGTAAAAATTCTCCATGAATAAGATAATTTTTTTCTCGTTTCTCAAAGAAGTGGCGTACAAACTTAAAACCTTAAACCGTGATAACACTAGCTGACGTCAGCATGGTCTATATTCTCGATTTCCTAGACCTTCGCGGGCCGTCGCGTTTATTTCTCCATTATGCAAACATCGCATAAACTAAGACTACCGCGCTTTCAACGTTCTGTACCCGGCCTACACATCTACCTAAATAGAACTTTTGCAGCATTTCAGCTACGGAGCATTCATCAGGCGATATTGTTTTGCCATTTTGAGAAATGGCCAAAATACTTGCTATTTTCTTAAAAATATATATATTAAAAATGAACAGGATTGTAGATTCAGATATTGGAACGATGTAATATTACCGAGGTCGGTATAGCAGCTTTTCCTTCATTTTGTGATACAATCCGCATTTATATAGACGGACGTCCACTTTGCGCATGCAATTTCTGCAGTTTATTGATTGTGCAGTATTGCTTAGTTAGAGATGTGCAGTGAGTTTACAACACAACCTCGGCCCCATCAAATTTTACCGTGTCAATAATTTCGGTAGTAAAAGGCTGGGACGAGGTTGATTATAATTAGAAGCAAGTTTTACTTACTGTTTGTACCCTGGCCAGGTTCCCACGCTGGATCTGAGTAAAAGTTTGAACATTCCGGAAAACCAGGTGGTGGCGTAGCTGCGCGATCTTCAGCTTCAGAGAGAACCATCGCCATCCCATTCAGAGAATGTACTTCAATGTGACAATGCATAAACCACCTTCCTGGATTGTCTGATCGTATTCTAATAACAGCGTAGCCTCCAGTTGGTATAATCAATGTATCTTTGCGTGGGTGATTTAACAAATTCAATCCAGTTACGTTTCCATATTGCCAAGATTCATTTTTCCATCTTGCGTCATTACAATACAGCTTAGATCCATTACATTTGATATCAGCCGATAGTTGTTCTTTATCTTTCAGTAGCGCTCCAGTCGTTCTATTTTGTGGAAAATAATCCATTTTCAGCACATAGAAACTGTGCCCGTGTAGATGTATGGGATGAGACCAGCCAGCACCCTTGCCAACATTCAGCCACACCATCTGGATCGTCTTGCCGTACTCTACCTTCAATTCATAATGGCAGTCGCAGATTTTATCTTCGCCGCAATCTTTATTTTTACACTCGTATTCTCCAACGCCTTTTCCTCGTCGTGTGAGCGAATTGATGCCTGGAAACAAAAACTTTCTCCCATTGACCGCACCGGGTGTGATCGAATTTTCACCGGGAAAGGCGAAATTTAGGAAATGTTCTTCACTGTCATTTTTAATAAACGTTGGCGCTGGGTCATTGCTGTTGGCATTTTCTAAATCTGACATTAAAATGCAATTAATGTTTTCACCTTCAGGAAAGTAGCGAAAAGGACAATTGATGACGTCACAAGGAGAGCTGCTTGAGCATCTACGCCTGCGTGATGTTGGTTCACTGGCCATCGTTTCATTATATCCCAGAATAGCTTTGGATGTGTGTTCCACCTCACCTCTCTATTAATAAAAACAACAATTTAAAGGAATGTCTTGTGTTACCAAAATATAAAGAAAAATTCTATATTTTAAAATATTGCTACAATTCCAAGCATTCAATCAATGATATAAAAGAAAAATTGGTACTCTAAAATTATTAAGTTAAACGTATCTTCGAGATATAGCTATGGAAATATGGAAATATGAAGCAAATGAAGGTGTTTAAACCTCCTCTTGACATTTTTAACATCCTTACTTACGCACTTCCTGCGATCTTTTTCCCCAGGGTCTTTTGACCGTTAAGCCGTTATAACAGAGCCGTTATAACGTTTATCATAAGGGCAAAAGGCTCTTGGAACAAGATTGTACTTGCTCCGCAAAACAACAACAACAACAATATTTTGCCAACCTGAATAACTTCGATGCTGTCGGAACGTATCCAATAGTTACCGTCAGATTTATCAGCTTTAAGAAGAAAATCAAATCGTTCTCCTGGGTTTATAATGAAAGATTCGACAACCCTGGGTTTTAAATCATTAACATTACTGTTAAGTCGTGTTGATCAACAGATATGCGAAGTGGATAGATCGTACCGGTGTGAATCACTCGAAATCTGTAGGTCTTATTAGCTGTTACATTGTACATAGTTAGTGGTGTTTCCGTCTCCTTTCCTAAAATCCATAAACTGGCATTTAAAGTAATTCTTGGGAAAGACAACCCCAAATCAGAGTAGGTTTTAGCTTATCGGGAAATAGACCCTTGTCATAAGGTCCCTATAGTGGGGTCAAAAGATGTAAAATATTGGCAAAATCGTGCAAATTTTGATACAAGCAAATCCTTTGGCACAATGGTGCCTCAACATATATATTGCCAAAAACCGTTGAGAACCGGGCAATTTTCATCCAATATGGCGGAATTTGGGTACCTGGGCCTGGACATGCCCAAAACCAATTTTTGCCCAAGTAGAGATCCAGTATATTTGTAATATTTCCATTGTTAACCTTGCAGTGTATATCAAATTGTATATTATTGGACGTAAAACATTACTATGCAAGCCTTAAGCAATAAATTTTGCAATTTTGTTTAGTTACTTGGGCCCAGACCCCCAAAAACGTTCTTGGTTCCAGCGTTTTTGTGGACCAAAAGTAAATTTTCATGTTATATACCGATGGATTGTAAATTTTATCCTGGTTCATCTTTAACGAAACAATCATACCAAAAACTGCCTATTTTGGGGGTTATGGGGCAACAGGTGCCCCATTATTGCCCAGCTTTTTTTGAGCCCAAAAAAGGAGGTTTCCAAAAATTGTCATGTTACATACCGTTAGATAGCAAATTTCATGCTGATAAAACTTTACAGAAACAGTCCCATCTTAAGATACTTCGTTTTCGGGATAGGAGGCATATAAATCTTTAGATATATACTAGAAAATTAAAACGCTGTTATTCTTCTAACATAATATAACTTCTAACATGACATATCTAATGATATTAAAGTACTTAATTGTTTTTATCAATACATTCACCGCCACATTGACATAATTCAGTGCAGTGCAAAGATTGCTGACGACATTTACAACGTCCACTGCATGCTGATTTACAATTACACTTAATCAACTCTCTACACGACTTAGAGGTTTCAGCAAGGCACATCCAAATTGGCGATAATTTATCATCTTGCAATTTCCATCCCCACTTTTCAGCTTCTGGCATGTCTAGCATTTTTGCTGAAGCGTTACTCCAGATGAAACTAAAAGTAATGAAATAACTACAAGCTTCTAGAATATCACCGTTATTTAATTGAATTCTAAAAGTGATCTAATCTAGCAAATATCAAGTAACAAATAAACACCTTCTTCTTGATAGCTATAAAAAATAAAAATTCCGTTTGATATTCTGTAAATTATATATTTACCTAGCTTGGTACATTGCTCTTTTAAGATGATGTAACAGTGAATCTTTTGTTGGTGGTAGACTTTCACTTGTTCTTCCTTTTTTTGTAAATAAATATCGTCTGCATTCGTTTACATCATCTAACATACTTGTTCGATTGTATAAGAGTACAACATATCTTTCAATGATTTGTAAGTCGGATGAATCAACCTCTTCAAAATCTTTCACCGCTATCAAGCTATAGAAAATATGTGAGCAATAATGTATAAACAAAATCAAAATAATTCGCAAATGTTTTACTCAGAACTTAGTTTCTCCTAGCTTCTAACAGAGGTCAGATAGCTATACTACATTCTGACAAACTACATTCTGGCAAACTACATTCTGATAAATCCCTGCATTCCGCTTCAAAGTAACAAAAAAACTAAATAAAAAAAATTCAAACTTGTTCAATGAGTGTGTTAATTCAGGATAAATCGTCCAAACATTCCAACATATCTTCTTTCCTCTTCCACAAAATGACGAGACCGTATCACAACCTGTCAGAGCAAACCACAATGGAAGTGCCTCACATTTTTCCTTTCCCAACGATATTGATAATAAGTGTACTGGAATCCATCGTTTGGTTTTACCAAATCCAAATTCTATCCAGAGCTCTTCTAAGTCTAATTGCTGAAACATGCTTAAAGCAATTACAACAATATCAGTATCGACAGTTCTTATTAATACTTTCCTATGTCCAACGATCTTCATGTCTCTCAAGTGAACAAATATTCGGGAATCTGCTTCCTCATGGTTACACGGAGACAGCTCACTAATGGCAACAGGTTCACTTGCTAAAGTATATTCGCTACATGTGGCTATTAGAACTTTCCCAGTAATTACATCTTTTGTCATAACATTAGCCAAAAGTGCAAAAAGCTCGTTCTTATTTTCGTTATTTCTTAAGAACTGACCCCAGTCCTTCCAAATCGGAGTATTTTCTTTGACGTTGATTCTAATACCGCTCCCACGGCTCTCACGGGTTTCTTCCTTTAAACTTCTATCTAAGTATCTATCAAATACAATATCAAGACGATCAATTTTCTCTTCGCTCATCATTGCCAAAATTCCTTGATGAAATTTCTTTGCATAGTCACCAAATGTTTTAATCAAACCTGGTTTCAAAGCTTGAACTAAAACAGCTCCATCAACTATCTTCGCTGTTATGTCTGATGGCGCAGTAAATGTATTTGATGAATGTTGTTCCAAGCATTGGAGGAAGTCTGCTTTTGATGTTTTTCTCAATTTTCCATACTCAGAAATAGATGGTGGAAAGGAATGGTTTTCATGCTGAAAGAAATCAGTTAGATCTGATGATCTGGCCTGACAAGCAATGAATAATGACGCATAAAGGTGATTTTCTTTCTTCATCGAAAGTAGTTTTAGTTTGAGGCAAACTGTTCCTTGCAATTGAGGAATAAAGAGAATCTTCACAGGTAATGAGTCTATTTTTAACATAAATTTCATAATTCTGCTTCCCAATTTTTTCAGCTGTTGTTATTGACTGAACAACTTCATTCGACATGATTATTTTCTTTACAATATGTGTTACGTTCCCATCGTCATTACTGAAAGGATTTCCATAGTTAGGAGGTCGCATAAACGAAAAACGGGAGTTTCAGAAACACTATCTAAAACTAACTTGATATATTCTACTATTTCTGCTTCCACTATACCTTGAATTACCAGTCCTTCTTTTTCTGTCTTTGTTTTGCTGTCGTGATCGCGAACTCTGTTATATAATTTTGCTAAACATCCCGCATGATACTGTGCTTCAATAGCTACTAGATCACCTTCGCTCAATTTTGCTAGTAATTTCTGGTCAAGTAACGTCTCTGCTGCATTACGAACCTTAAGAGGAAGTTTATATAATATATTTTTACTTTACTATGTTTCCTTAAAATCGATTTATTGAAATTTATCAGCAAAATAAAAGATAATATCGTGAGATTAACCAGACAAAACTAATAATGCAATATAAAAATTGAAACTACTATACTCACATTTTCATTAAGTTTCATTGTTGTTGCTTTGCGCAGCTTTTCTTTGGTGTCAGAGTCACAAATAAAGCATAGTTTATTGAAGTTGGTGGCTTGAAAAGTAGATCGAGTTAAAGGTTGAAGAGATATTCTATTAGTTCCACCTTCTTCTTTTTTTTGGCGTTTAACTGCTCTTTCAAACCTTTGATTATCGTATTGACTACGGCATCGTTTATGGACCACAGCTCGATTTTTAACGCAATCCTCCACCTTAAAATAAAACATAATCTGTTTCAATCAACAAACAAACGCCTCCATGAAATGAGTTTGAACCTATGAATTTAATAACCTTTCATGTACGAAATAAGAATTAAATGAAAAACTATAACTTACAATATTTTCAGATGATAATTGATACAGAAGTTTTGTACTAAGTGGTTTGAAAGGTTGAAATCTTTTAATATCGTCAATGATCTTTTCGTAATTTCCATCTGGTTTGCTGGCTGGGCATACCATTTGGCTGTCTGTTTGTTCTTGACATATAAAGCAATTTTTCCAGTCAATTTCCTTATCATTGTTTTGATTTGACAGCACATCATCGTACGAAGTATTAGCATTTATAAGTGTGAATGATTTATTTGCCATTACATACTACTCATTTTACGGTATTTCTCTATATTAAAAGAATATTCAATAACTTAAATAAGTAAACGCAAACACTCAATGATTACACTAAGACGGTTTTTCAAATCTATCTGTCATTCGATAAATTAATGAATTCGAACATTTGAATTCGAACAATCAAATTCAAAATCGAATCATGTATGCTATATATATAATATACAATTTGATATACACTGCAAGGTTAACAATGGAAATATTACAAATTGGGCAAAAATTGGTTTTGGGCATGCCCAGGCCCAGGTACCCAAATTCCGCCATATTGGATGAAAATTGCCCGGTTCTCAACGGTTTCTGACAATATATATGTTGAGACATCTTTGTGCCAAAGGATTTGCTTGTATCAAAATTTGCACGATTTTTCTGCTAAATGACCCCACTACTATTAAAGCAAAGTCAAACTTTCTTTTTCACAGAACATAAGAAGTGGTAGAGAAAAAGGACTTAAAGTTACGTGTAAATGGTAGAGAAAAAGGACTTAAAGTTACGTGTAAATAATTATCATTTTTTGTTTACGTTGTTCGCAAACTTGCCCCAGTCCCCATCATTAAAACGCTTAATTTCCGATTTGCCTGCATTAAAACAGCCGTGTATTATAATACCCGTATACGTCTGTCTGACACACAAAATGATAATCGCAGTAGCGAAATGCGGTAACGTAAATAAAGGACGGGCAAAACTGTGGATTTATCCACGGGTCACAGACTAGTTTGTGTTATAATAGTATAGTGGTCAATTTTTTAAAAGTGGAGAGAAGTTATTTTCCTTGTCTGTTAATTTTTTAATGTTTTCGAAGGTGGAGAAAAAAACATCGTTGAAAATAACAGAATGATCTTTAGCATGGTTGACTTACTTGTGTCAGGGTCCATGTATCTTCCTTTTCCCTCAATTAATCCGCTAACCCAGGGTACATCAGAAAACATTCCACCATCCAAAGTTTTTGTCGTTTCATATCTTCTGTTCTTTCGAAAGTTGCCGTACATCATTTTCATGTAGACCTTTCAAAGTAGACAATAAAAAAATAAACAAACAAACGAACAAACAAACGAACAAACAAACAAACGAACAAACAAACGAACAAACAAACGAACAAACAAACGAACAAACAAACAAAAAAACAAACGAACAAACAAACAAGATAAATAAACAAAAGACAAAACAAATTATTATGAATGAAAGCCCAATAATAATAATAGTGTACATGCACCAGTTAGAATTTGGGCTAAGTCAATTTGGGCCAAATTTTAAAGAATAGCAACCTTTATCCCATGTTTTTTTTTTCTCTTTATTTAAAAAAGGTAGACTGATATCTTATTTAAAAGGTGAAAATCAGTGGGATCAAGGCTAAAACAACGAAAAAAGAAAACAAAATCGGTGATATAAAAACAGAGTTCGGTGAAATAAGTAAATTGTCTAATAAATTTCTAGATTAAAAATGGAAAAAAAGTCAAATTCGAAATGAATACTTTAGTCACGATGTTATAGTACCCTCTTCCCCAGGGTTTTTCGCCTTTTTGATATCAAAAAAGGCAAAAAACCCTGGGGACGAGGGTGGATGTTATAGATGTATAAGACACCTAACGAAACGAGAGCGAGGGCTCTGCAATGACGATGATTATAATGAAAGTCGTCATGTGGAAAACATTGATTACGGCGAACTGAACAAAAGCAACGACGTGAAAAAATAAAACAAACAAATGTGGCTCCTTTTCAAAATACGAAATTGACAAAAAATTTAGAAAAAGCCGATGAATAAATAAGATTTATAAAGATGCTTGTTTTCGCGTTTTTGCTTATCACATCAAAATGGTTCTTATAGTCCAAGAAAGAACGGTAGATTTGTTTTCGAGGTTAGCTACCCTAATTTAGCATTCGTATTTTACAAAATATATTTTCTGTCGTAGATGGCCACGTTTTTGTTTCGTAGTCTCTATTTATCCATAATTTATCTCAAAAACACATCACAAAAGGTTCCCTGGTGTTACTGTAGTTTAAAGCCCAAAAAAATGATGAAAAATTGCATGAAGTAAAGTTTAAATTTGTTTCAGAACCTTTGACATCAACATCAACGCTTAGCACAGTAACACGGGCACATTAGTTAGTGAGTAAGTAACGGGAAGTTTCAATGTCCTTGGGGATTCCATCCTAATGGCTGGCTCTTATTCCCCTCCGACTGTAACTATGTTACATTACCGCCAGAGATAAGTATAGCATTGCACTAACTTGTTTGGCTGTCACACAAGCCTGTTAGCGGTCAGTAGATGGCACCAAATGGGCTGACAACACTACAATTTAAAGTGCACCGAAGTGGGGACTCGAACCTGAAACCTTATGATTAGAAGCCGAATGCGCTACCACTATACCATCTCCACATTATACATACCTCTTCGGAAGTATAGTGATGCCAGTCCATGACTGTCATAATCATGTCTTCTGGTGGAGGTTTCACACCTGCTTTTGGTTTTTTTTTTATGATGAAAGCACCAAACACGCCATTTGTCCTTTGTGCACCAACATGGCTGTGATACCAGAAAGTACCCTTTGGTGACGCCTAATGAGAACAATAATTAATAATAAGATTGTAATAACGATCATCTGATATAATTCATTATTGTTACCAGGATGAGGCGTTGTGCTAAGCTGTGCCACTCTTAAGGCGAAAGTTTAATTCAATCTTTTAGCGCGTACTCTCCAGGCGTACGAATCAATGTCCTCGATATTCGATCATGACGTAATTTTATGATATCGACCAATGAATTTGCTTCAATGGAAGCCATTTTGAGTTTGTTTGCGCATTTCGGTTTCCTGCCGCTCGAAGTACTACGTGCTTCGCGATCGTAGGTGGACTTTCGCCTAAAACTCCTGATGAATTTAAATTGCTTCGGGAATAATTGTTTGATGAATCAAAAATGATGAATTTTCAGTTCTCCGTTTATCGCGTTCCGAGGTGTTGGACGTTGCTCAAATTGATGGAAATGGCTCCAACCATTTTTAAATAAAAATTTATGTCGTAACTAAAGTATGAAACTTGTTTATGTTGATAGGCGAAAAATTTAATTTTTTGGAAATATCTTCTTCGTTTTAAAAACCTTTTTTGTGTGTGTTTTTTTAAGTTTATCTTCACTGAAAAGCGTTAAAACATCAAAGCTGGGTCATCTGCGAAATTAAATCTCTACGAAATAGCGTGAAAAATTATGCATCACGTTTGCAAATAAAATAATAAATGCCGGATTGTTAGAAATTTACTTTTTTATTAAGAAGAAGAAGTTAGGGTGGGCTTATTTTTATTTTTCGCGGGAATTAAATTTTGGGGAAGACCTAATTTATTCGTTTCGCGGGAATTTTGGTGAAAAGTTATAAACTTGCGAACCCAACCTCGTCCCCAGGACCTGTTAGGCTTTTTATATTTGTACGGCCTTGTTCAGGCCGTCCATCATTATTTTTTTTCAAAATTTTGGAACTGAAGTTCTTACTTGTTATGAGAACCACATACAAATAAGAAAATTCTGGTGTCAGTTGGGGAGGGAATTGTCACCGTTGGATTATCCAGCGCCAAAATATTCCAGACGAAATTGTCCTGTCACCAGTCAATAAAACATAAATTTATACGTAACACGATTCAAAAATAAATCATTCATCTAGATTATGATGGGTATTAATCTTTCTATTTGCTCTTACCTTGAATTTGTAGGGAAAGTATTGTCCAGCTCCAATAGGACACTGTGTAATGTATCCGACACCGTCCATGAAATCTGTGTTCCTTTGATGCAAGCCATGCCAATGAATTGTTACTGCATCACTCAAAAGGTAGTTGTGTACGTTCACTGTGACAGTTTGGTCTTCGTACACAACCAGAGCTGGTCCTGGTATGGTTCCGTTGACTGCTATCACCATTCTGTTCACTCCATCCACAGTTACCACTTGGTCAACTGGTACCTAAGTTGACAAATGACAGAAAATAATATAAAGGAAAATTTAAAGGAAATTTGTGGCTGATGTTAATAGATAGCGTGTTTTATTTAAAATCATGGAAAAATACTTCATCAAGAACATGCTTGATTATATATACTTACATTGAGAGTCTTATTTGAAGGCCATTCGTCAAATTTATATAACTCTCCATTTAGTCCTTTGACTAGATTTTTCCCATATATCATTGTCAGTTTTTCTTGGATGAATAAAGTGAATTCACACTTTTTTCTCTCTGGCGAACATTCATACGTCTTCTGCGATGACACAGCGGATGATAACACGATTAGAAATACACACAAACGCATATCTTTTTTCCCTCAGAACCAACCTAAAATAGTTACAAATAATTTATTTGTATTAAATAACCTATCCTTTGGAAAGCTAATAGGACTCTGGAAAGAATGTTTTTAATGCGCCATTTATACGGTGTATGACTTCACATTTCAGCGAAGTAAACCCTTAGTACCAAGAAGAAAAAAATGTTTAGAAAATAAACAAACATCATGCTGGCACTTCAAAGCAGTTATGTGAATTGTACACATTCTAAAAGTACACACGTGTTTTTGTTTGATGGCCAACTTCATATCTGATGAGCAAATGTTTGTTTATTTAATGTTTGTATAAAAAAGCATGGTAGAATCTATCCGTGCCGAGATATCACCTTTTTGGAAGATTTGACATTTTCAACTTAATCTAAAGTAACCGCGTAAAGTCATCGAAAGAAATGTGTTTTTTCTTGTGAATGTTGTATAAAAAGATATCACTAATGAACGAGTGTGAAAGATGAATGACTTGATTTTTACGTTGGAACAAATTGAATTTGTCAATCTTATTATTCCAAATATTTATATAGGACAATTATTTCAGTGTTGGAAACACTGTGATTTGAATCCTGTGTTCGGAATGTATCCGTTGGGTATACACCGGCATTGCCTATCCTATTTCCGTCCAATGGCATGGATTGACCCGTAGCTGTGGTAAAGCCACTTGCTAAACATGCCCGCACTGCGGACCCAACCACGGACCTTATTATTACGAAATATATTAAAGTATATATTAGAATAAATAACCCGCACTCTGAAATAAACCTTCATTTATTATTTCAAGGCGGGAAACCTTTAAAAAAATAAATTCAAACGTTTAACCCTGGTGAAAATTCTGGTGTCGGTGGCAAAAAACAACATTTTTAAGTTAAAAAGTCGCTGATAAGCCATTTAAGACAGCATGTTAATTTTGACCAAGGTTCACATGCTTAGAAAACATTAAAAGCAATTCTCATGCTTGAAATAAGTTAGATAGGTCTAATAAAAACGTGTTTAAGGTTTGGGGCGGAATGCTTTATCCAGTCAAGAGAAAGTAGACTTACATTAATTATGCCAGTTAAAATAGGGTTAAATATACCCCAGTAACCGAAAGAAATTATAGCTTTAGATTTTGGATTTCGCAGCTCAATTTTTTTAATAAACTTTCATAAATAACAATTAAAGTTGTACTATAAAACCTTTAATGAATGATTGTTCTTAAAAGTTTTCTTTTTCGTAAAAGGCTAAGTTCGAATTTTTGGAGGGAGGACCATGTGTAATACCGAAAGAACTAGTTTTAGTAGAATTGGGTAAACCAAACCTTGCAAGTTTTTTTTTATGTAAACTTTTAAGGGCAGGAATGTATGTAATATACCAAAATGACTGATTTTTGTTGATTTAGAGTTTGCGATTGATTAAAGGAAATCTAGTAAAAACAGAAACAATGTGTTCCTATCCATTAAAAACAATTTTTTTCAATGGTTGTAAATGTAGTTGTAAATATTTGTGAAAGTGCGCAGTGGTAACTGGAGGTGGAATAATAGTAGCTAACAGTAAGGTAGCCAGCTTATATAATATATAATATATTTAAAAAGCTGTTTGAATTCTTGCAATTCTATGTAGTTAAAAGCTCTACGTTATTGATAAACCGTATGTTTACGTCAACGTGCCAATTTTTCACCTTTTTAACATTACAACCTGGCTAGTTAACAAACATGCTACCCCACTCATCACAATGTTTTTGAAAAAACTGTAAAAATTCGCTATCCTCAGCTAGCTACGTCCATTTATTATTAAAGCTAATACTTTGTGGTGGATCTTTCTTCCAGCATTTTCGCGGGGTTTTTTTCGTGCAGTATTTTTAACTCTCCACGCTCCATCACATTTGTTTAAATTCAAACAAACTCTGTTCAACTCGCCGTTTCTATTCAAAACGCGCATCCAATCAAGTTTCGTATATCATCAGTCTGGACCAGGGCTATTGCATAGCAGTCTCGTCAAAATATCATAGGCGTAGAAGAGCCCTGGGGACGGGGTTGGAATTTGGAGTCTTTTTAAATTTAATTTTCAATCTTTTAATTTTTTTTTGGATTTTGAATTTTTAACTACTACTTCTAAATTTTTCCAATTGCAATCACGCAGTTTTATTATTTTGAGGAATGATATTTTCTTGTTTGTCAAACACCATGGAGGGTTTTCCCGCAAAGTTTATTTACTTACTCAAATTTCTTTTCCACCTACCGCGAAGGAGGGTTGTTGTCCGCTTTTGTTTAATCATTCCCCCCTTTAGATGACAGTTGAGAGCACGTGGACATTTTAATATTCGTAAGAATCTTTTTACACTCTTCAATATTTCCTGGACTACGAAATCGTTTTTGTCAGATTTCGACCAATCTAATCATTACAGGGTGGTCACAGATTAAAACTTTATTTTCGAGGTCAAATTTGATAAGGAAATACTAAAAAACGTATACCTTAATGGAAGAAATCAAGCCTCCTGTTTTTTTACATTCCAGAGAGGCTGTTCATTTTAAATTGCATTAACTAATTCATCACTCCTTGTACAAGTCAAACACATGCTCAATTTTTGTCACATAAAACGTAATAAGAAAAAGTTACCATGTGAAAGAGAATGGATGTTACCATAAACAAGTTTAATAAGATTTTAGAAGAAATCAATATTTTGGGTCCAAATTTTAGGTTAGTTAAAACATTTTAAGAGAATCCTAAAGGATTTTTTTAGGAGATTTTAGGATGTGTGACCACCCTAATTAAGTGTGGTATTATCGAGGCAAAGTCCTTCTACGCACTGTCGTAAAAGTTATTGCTGGTCTCATTCTTTAAAGACTTCGAACTCTTGTAAACAATATCTATTTAGAACGCAAACATGGATACAGGACTGAGCGTGGAATAATCGATAGAACCTTCACTGTACGTCAACAATGGGAAACACGATAGAGCAGCGATGTGACCTATAATTTTTTTTGGACTGGCAAATATTGACATAAATAAGATTACCGAGATCGCAAATAAGTCTTGACAAGATACAAGATTACAAAATTGTACCATGTCCATTCGCACGTTATTTCATAGCCCAACCTTGTTTCCAGGACTTCTACTATACCCATGCTCTAAATTATCAAGTTCCTTTGCAAGAGTCTTTATGTATACTTTTACAGAGGTGAAAGCGTCCGAAAGCACTATGTAAAAGTTGCCCTGGGAAACAAAGTCTGGGACGAGCAGCCTTGTCCACACGCCTCTTCTACGCTTATGGTATTCTGACAGAACGGTTCCCTATAAGAACATTATAAGCGCAGAAGAGCCCTGGGGGAGAGGTTGTGAGGCAAAGTTACAATATTATGAAACATGGAGGAGATGGCGTATTTTAATAAATATTTGACTCCAATACTTTTTCATTTCGCATTAAATGTTTACAATAGAGTCAGTCATTTTTATCAACGTCACAATTCTAAGCAAATAAAAAACCGAAGGACTCATGTTGAGACAATATTTTTGAGATCGTAGTAAGTGGAAGCGCAGATTTCTTTTGTTATTAGACGATTTTTATTTGGTTTCCTGTAAAAACATCTATATTTTCGCAAATTTTTATCTTGTCGTATATTATTATTTGAAATCACATTTGAAAAACAGAGTTTCAGCTGACAAGGAATTTATTTGGCAGAACAATAAATCGGCAATGAAAGCAATCGTTATAACACGAGTATTTATCATTTTAACACAGTCGTTGCTTTATGCGCAACCTTACAAAGAATGCCATCCCGACAAAAAGATATGCAAATATTGGCTGGTAGTGAAAGAAAAGTTAACAATGATATACAACAAAGATTTGGTTTACGCTGCGGACGGCAAATTGTATAAGTACGACAAGCATCCGTCAAATTATACGACAGAGGTTGGTCACCTGGTCTTTCTAGACTTTCCCTTATTGTAAAATCAATGTCTCATAGCGTATTCTCGCAACCGCAAGCACTAAAAAAATCGTTAAAAAGAGACCAAATTTTACCGGCCAAACTTTTTTACAGACTTTTGTTTACCGACAAACCATTTTTACCGACTTCATTTTTTCCGACTAAGTTTTTTTTGTCGATTTTTGCTTTTCCTTTTTTTCAATCCATTAGAAACTCAAGAAAAAGGGGATACGAACGCTGGATATTTTCAGTTCTCATTTTTTAGTTCGAATTTTGAAGCGTTAGTCAGCAGACTACGTTGATAAATGTTAAAAAGCGAGGCTACGCCGGTGGCTAATATTTTTACCAATAAGGTAGCATTATTTCAGACATGTGGCACGGCGATGCAATGAAATGCAATGAAATGCTATACGCTGTGCTGTGCTGTGCTGTGCTGTGCTGTAAAGCAAATATTTATAAGATATGAGAAAAAAAATAAGATTTCGGGCTGAGTTTGTGAAGGCTGAATTTAAACAAATATAAAAGAAATAGCTAAAAGGTAAGCTAAGAAATACATATTAAAGATAGAAAAATAAAAACAACAAAACTTACACTTATGTTTTCGTTTCGTGCTTGTAAAGTATTAAACTGAGTTTATAAAAGCTGAAATAAAACAAACTTTCCTAAACAAACGCAACGTGGATAAAATCTTTCTAGCTAATCGATTCTAACAAAAGATTAAAATTAAAAGAATTCAGGGAAGGTCTTTGGAATTTTGTACTTTCACTATCTCAATACATTCTATTATGGGGGCTATTTTTTTATTAAAAAAGTGTCGGACGGAAAAATCGATACTTGAATAGGCTATAAAAAACAATCTGCAAATAATTACGGTTTCCCTATGCGTTTATTCTATTGCCTGAGGGCTGGTTTAGTTTGGGTAAAAAGGATGTGATCATACTAGATACTGACGGGGAAGGATTTAGAGTTTGATTTTAGTGTCGGACGAAATCGATAAAAAAAGAACTTTTGAAAATTTCGATTCACTACACGTTTCTATCGAAAGTAAGAGAAAGAAAGATGCAGTAGAGATATATATTTGTACTGAAACGTTCCTCTTTCTTTTGAACAGTATTTGGAAAATTTTACAATTTTTGAACTTTGTATATTAACAAATTTCTTCAGCAATGGAATAAAGTGTCGGACGCAAGCTGAATTTTAGTTTCGGACGGAAGAAAATAAATGTCTCTATTCTCGCAAAAAAACATGACAGAACGTTGATTTATATGGAAACGCAATTAATTCAAGAAATTATCTAAAGATGAGTTAGGTTTGTCCAGTTTAAATTGAACTTTTAAAATCTTCCGTCCGACACTAAAGTAAGAAAATAAATAGAGCTTTTTAAAAATGAATGTTAGCTCGAACTTTAGTTCAATCTTTAAAGAAAACAAAATCATCGTAAATAAATGCCAAGGAACATCATAAATAACTTCATAAAATACAGTTTTGAAGGCTGCAGTTTCGTTCGTTAGGATAAGAATATTAACCTTTTTCCGTCCAACACTAAAATAAAAAGACAAGTTTTTTATCTAGTTTTAACGGAGAAAAACAATTCATCCAAGTCCACCTTAAAACTGGGAATAACTAGACATAAAAACATTCTTCGTGAAACCAATTTTTGCAGGATGGACATTCTAACCAATCCGTAGTGTTATCTGAATGATAGGAAGCAAAACACTTTGCACATTGGTTCTCTTCAACTGTAGTCGAAACGTTATGATCACAGATCAAGCCACCAGCCTTGCTGTACCAATGAGTGTAATACGGCTCCTCATCAGCAGCAGTTTTGTAAAATGCAATTGAGGAATCACCACATTGGTTGATTGACCTCTCAAACTTGTGAATCTTGAGGGTTTCGGGGATGGGAGAAGCGGCTTCTATACCTTCCGGCTCCGTGATTTCCGACTCACTCGGCATGTAGACAGTGATCACAGATGGAACAAACTGCGAGGCAGCTTCGGCAAATTCTTTCGGGTTGTAAATCACAGCCTTGTTTGATTTCACCTTCCGAAAACGACATTTTTTAGCGTACCTCCAACCCCATCCATCGGTCCTTTTCCGTGGGTGACGCTCATTGTAGAACCAACTCAAACTTTTATCAACGAGGATGGTAGCAGATAAGAATCTTGAACACGAAACGCGAACGAAATTGGGAGCCCATTCCATCACTCCAAACGATTAGGCGATGAAATTTCCGTTTAGTCCATTCTTCAGCAATCTCCACAACTTGTTTCAAGGAGCTCATCGAAGTTATGCGATTGTGATCTGAACTTTCGGTAATAACGACAATGCTTTTATGATCTAGCTTTTGCTCTTCGTCCAGGAAATAACAGCATGATGTAAATAAGGAGAAGCTCTGGTGACCAAAATAAGCGCTCTGAATTTCGTCTTGCTGATCGTTCTTATAGTTTTCTGCAAAATCTACGTGCACAAGCAAATCATCAGCAGTGAGATCTTGTTTCTGTTGAACATACGCAGAAAACTGGATGCGTTTGACCGAAATATGTTCCTTCAAGATTTTAATTTTTTCCTTCATTAACGCGACAGCATCCTCGAAACCAAGAGAAAATTTCGCTTTTGTTATCCTTTTCTCTATGGTTGTCCAACAGAAATATTGAATGTCGTCATCGGCACTGTCCTTTTCAGATGAAGACGAGGATGAGGATTCGGAGTGTGAATCGGACTTTCTTGGACCAAAATCAAAAGTAGAACACTGTTCACACTGACTAGACGCACATTTCTTTAAAGAGAGGTTACATGCAAACTTCTCGACTAAATCGTGGGGATTTGAAGGGATTGGGTTTTCCAAAACTTTATTCAATGCCTTAGCTAGGAGAGTTGCATTCTCGCATATCTCACACAGGCAAGAGCCGTGTGGAATATTTTTATTAAAGGCGTATTCTTTGTGAGCTTTTAAAAAATCGTAAAGCTGTGAGAATGTTAATTCTTTTTCAAATTTATGAAGAAAGTGTCCGGGACTTTGATTTTACCGGATCCATTAGCGATATTAAGAACGTCTTTAATGTTCCATAGTAAGTAAAGCTTCTGCTTGAACACTTTCTCGCCGTCGACTTTACCTATGTATACATTGTCCTTTCGTCCAGGATTAGTGTAGGTGAGATCTGCGCGGGAGAGAAAGTCAATCAACCATTGCTTTTCTTCTTCATCCAAGTCCTTTCGAGGTCTACCACGTGAAGTTTTCTTGAATTGAAATTTCACCTGATATTTCTTAGCTAATTTCTCGATGACTTCAGCTTTTTTATGTGGGCTTTTTGGTAGAAGGTTGTTCACACGCGATACGCTACGGTGAAGCGATTGCTTTGTGGTGAAGGAGCTTGGGGAACTTGAGGTAGATGACGACGATGGTGATGAGGAACGACATGATTGGGAGCTTGTGGGACTTTCTGAGTCGATACCATTTGTGTTTTCGGTAGAATCGATGTCTTCTATAGAACTGGTGCTCAGGGTCGAATCGTTACTGCTGGTAGGTTCGATAGATGCGTCTTCAATTTGTTGGGCCGCTGTTGCTTGTGCTTTCTTTAGTTTGCGATGACGTTCCGATACTTTGTAACGTTCATAGTCTGAAGGATTGTTCTTGAGATTTTGGCGCCAAATCTTTTTTCGTAGCGCCTCGGTTTTCTTCTTTTCAATTGTGTTATTCTTTGCTCGATAATTTTTGCATTTTTGAGAGTTCGTCATGGGAAGCTCACCCTTTCTTGGACGACCTAGAAAAAAAATTAAATTTATGAAAAAGAGAACAATCGAATCGCGACAGATTCATTATGACACACATAATGGTATTTTAGTGTTGGACGGAATGAATAAGTCTTTTCATCATGTTCTGATAGTAAAACAGTTAAAAAGGATTATTTGGTTCAGCAATAAATAATATATAATACAAGAAATCTATGATATCTAAGAAAACTTAGGCTACGTGTTTAAAAAAACTTACCACGTTTTTTAATAATGGCTGGTGCATTTTCATTGGTCGTAGAAGAATGAGACCTTGCTGACGAGACAGACGACGCATTTTCGGTTGGCTCCATTTTAAATGTCAGCAAAGACGTGAATGATTTAAAAAAATAAACATTCGATCATTCGAACGACGTTCGAAAGTTCTAAAATAGCTTAAAGAGCAATGGAGTGACATCATTTATTTTAGTGTCGGACGGAAAAAAAGGAATCGCTTTAAAATAGTCTTCACATTGAAAAATCTTGACAAGTTATGGATGTATTATCTGTGTTTCTTTTCTCCGAAAGGGTTTAATTGATACTTAGCAACAATTTCGGTTTTAATAAGCTTTCTTATAAACCGTGAAAAATATTCAAAGTTTTGTGTTTTTAGAAGTTCTTGAAAGTATTCATTTTTATTGGACGCACTTTAATTAAAACAGCTTTATTTCAATCTATTTTTTTAATTATTTATCTTTTTTGGACAGTTTTTTAATCCCTCCTCCAACTCAAACAGATTTGAGACGTTCAAAAACTTCTTTTTTAAAAAGAAACGCCGGTAAAAGGCTATAATGAAAATTTCCGTCCGACACTAAATTTTTCAAGAGAGTTGTACAAATGGTGCAAAATGTACGAAAAAGTAGGACCTGCCTTGGTATTAAATGTTATTTTCCCATAGCATAAGCCTAATTAAAACTAAATCAAATGTTAACGGGTGTTTTTGTAGACTTTTTATTTTTGACCTAAATGATGACCAATTCTCAAATAGCCCCTATGGAGATACAATACAATGGAGATAACATGTGGCTTTTTGACAAAGGTAGAGACTGTCTTACTTAAAAAGGTTAGAAAATATAAGCGCTAGGAAGATATAAAATTTGATGCCAATTTTCGAACACAGAGGGCTAAACAAAGTCTGTATTTTTATGCAGTTGCTTTGGTAACTAAGTTTATTCTAACCTGTTTGGTATTACCAACTTAGGTACCAGTTGACCAAGTGGTAACTGTGGATGGAGTGAACAGAATGGTAATAGCTGTCAACGAAACCATACCAGGACCAGCTCTGGTTGTGTACGAAGACCAGATACTTATCATTCATGTGAAAAATTTTCTTTTGAGTGATGCAGTAACAATTCATTGGCATGGCTTACATCAGAAAGATACTCCATTTATGGACGGAGTGGGATATATTACACAATGCCCTATTGGAGCTGGTCAAACGTTTTCATACAGATTTAAGGTATGGACCATCAAAAGATGTTGTTACTGTCTTCACTCACACCTACAATCCTGTACAGAACTGTTAAGACAAAGACATTTTTTTATCCTTTTTATCCTTTAAATTTGCCACTCGCATACACTCTTACGTAACGAAGTAATTTCAAGAAATAATTCAAATAGTCGCGGTGCATAAAGTCCCTAAATTCGGGAAAAACGGTCATTGCTGACGTAAGCAACAATTAGGACATTTTAAGAATTTGTATTTGACCAAATAACCTGTGATCCTAAGCCTACTCTAAATATTGACAAGTGAGCAAGTTTAAATTGCGAAATTTCGCAGTCTTGTCTGAGTGTATTTTGATCGCAGTTGACAAAAGGCGCTAATGTTGTATCTAAAGAAAAAAAGCTTCTCACATGGAGTTATCCTGATTTAAAACATTGATGTAATTTGCAATACATTATGCTTTCTCCACCAGGCGTCACCAAAGGGTACTTTCTGGTATCACAGCCATGTTGGTGCACAAAGAACAAATGGTGTGTTTGGTGCTTTCATCATAAAAGAAAAACCGAAAGCAGGTGTGGAACCTCCAGAAGACATGATTATGACAGTCATGGACTGGCATCACCATAGCTCTGAAGAGGTAAGGTTTACACTGCCTAAACTCTTCACTTATTAATATTAATCAGAAATATCATTTTTTGGAAGGAATAGAGCGCAGCTGGGTTTCATTTTTCTTTTCTTTAAATTTTTATTGTATATACACATATTTATTATATACATACATATACATATCCTGTAAAAATATTTTTTTTTACTAAAAATTTTTTTGACAGGATAGTTGGCAGTAAGTCATTCTTGTTTTGAAAATGAATATTTTTTTAAATACATCTCGTGATGATTTTCCAATAAAAACCAAAAAAACTCCACAACATTTTATGTGTAATCGTAATCTCTTTAATAATAGCCGTATTCCGTCTGTCTGTGTGTCCGCAAAAGCCGCGTCCTGTTACGGAAACACGAAATGCGATATATAAAGGACGGGCGACCCCGTGGATTTTTCCACGGGCTAACGACTAGTCTATATTATAATACCCGTGTGCGTCTGTCTGTCACGCAAAATGGTACCACAAGTAGCGAGACGCACGCAATGCGATATAAAAAGAACAGGCGAACCCGTGGATTTTTCCACGGGCTACCGACTAGTCTGTTATATTTTTTCAAAATAGAAAAAAAGGAAATTCATTGGATCTAGACTTACCGCAATCACAACAACTTTTCTCGATAGGTTTACATCAAAATGGTTTATGGTAATTTCATTGGAAGAAAGAAATATCAAACAACCAAAACTTTGGATGGTGGAATGTTTTCTGGTGTGCCCTGGGTTAGTGGATTAATTGAGGGAAAGGGAAGATACATGGATCCGAAAACAGGTAAAATCAAATCTAGAGACATTTTTGCCTTTGCGTTATAAAATTGTTGTAAAGCGAACATTTTTGTCCATGACAGTTTACTGACTGCGTTATGTTTTAAAATATAACTCATTAAAAAGAAAAAGAAAAAACACTACCATTTTTGGTCCAAATAGCTCTCTAAACTTCAAAACAAATATTAGCCCAGTATTGCTCCGAGTTAGCAAAAAAATAGAGTTTTTTGTTTCTAACTGCAAGGAAAAGAGCACCCCATAACGGTTTATATCATCTAAAAGATTTTTGAATAAAAGCTTCCCTATGTTTATTTTTGCAACCACCTTGCCTCAACTGATGGGTTTGACATAAAATCAGAATTAATACTCCGTCAAACCTAACCTCGTCCCCAGGGCATTTTAGGTTTTTATATTGGGACGGAATTGTAGATGTCATGACTGCAGTTTCCTCTTGATTTGATGAAAAGAATCAACCACCCTACATCAATGACGATTATGGGCTTCTCAAATTTTAATCCAGTTGCAGTTTGTGTTCAGGACAATTGTAATCTTAGGCGTCGTTAAACTTACTTGGTTTTATTGTTTCAAAAAGTGTTATTTGCCATTAATAGCTAGGATACAAGCCTCTTCAGCGCTTATTAGGATTTTATTGACAATGAGAGTTCTGAGACTCGTTTACGACAAAAAATATCCTGTCATTTCCTAAATTTTCTTTTCAATATACATTTTTGGTTTTATTCTATTTCACGAAGTTAAAGGAATTATTATTTTAAATACATTTCCCAGGTAAAACAATCGAAGCTCCTTTAACCAAATACAAAGTAAAAAAAGGTCAATCATACAGATTTCGAGTGATTCACACCGGTACGATCTATCCACTTCGCATATCTGTTGATCAACACGACTTAACAGTAATGGCTTCAGATGGATATGATTTAAAACCCAGGGTTGTCGAATCTTTCATTATAAACCCAGGAGAAAGATTTGATTTTCTTCTTAAAGCTGATAAATCTAACGGTAACTATTGGATACGGGCCAACAGCATGGAGGTAAAGATATTTTTGTTATGAAGAATAAATGCACGAGGCTATCAAACGGTTCGGTAAAATACAAGTGGTACCAATAAGTGAAAGCTTGTGCTACTAAAATTTCACTTACGACATTTAGACATTTGCATTTTTCCCAATATATGTTGCACACGATTGTAGTCACAAGCCCGTGAAAAATCAATGGGTTCGCCGGTCCTTAGTTCTTCGCCCGTCGTATAGGTCTTCTTCTCCTTTGAAGTGTTTATATTTTTTTAATATAAAAAACACGAAAATCAGCATATAAAAGACGCGCGTGTTTTTTAATGTACTCCGCATAGATGTTTTTATTATTTATAATAATAAATACTAAGGGGCTGTTCATATGGAGGCGGGCTGCCTCGGTTGACCGGGCTGGCTCGGCTGAGCGGGATCTCGCTGCTATTAAGAAACACATGAAAAAATAAAATGTGTTCATATGACAGGCGAGCCAGCCCGCCTAGGCGAGATGAAATTAACAATAGATTTAAAAAAATTCTCATCAATTATTTAAAGTTCGAAATATATTCTTTTGTCTTCATTGTTTATGAATATTTTGTGAAATGTAAACAACTTTTCCATCCCGGCTGGCCGAGATGTAAAAAACTTCATATGAACACGAGATGAAAATCAACCCGCCTCCATGTGAACAGCCCCTAAATCAATTTAAGAAAGGAGGAGATCTGAATTTTGCTCTTTTGAATCATATATGCATTGTAGAATTCAGACATAACATAAATTATCATAGATTTATATTTGATTCAAGCTTCACATTTTATTTCATTATTTTAGGCTAACGTTGCTAACCACACAGCTAAAGCTATTCTTCATTATGATGGCGCTACAGATGTTGAGCCCACCACCACACGACGCCATTGTACCAACGCATCTTCGTGTGACGTCATCAACTGTCCATTCCGCTATTTTCCTAAGGGATATTATATCAATTGTTATTTAATATCAGACTTGCAGCGGAAAACTGAAGACGATCCTGCTCCTCAGTTTCATGATGACAGCGAGGAACATTTTCTTAATTTTGCTTTCCCAGGCACAACTGTCACACCTGGTGCTGTTAATGGCAGAAAGTTTGAGTTTCCTGGTGTCAACTCGCTCACTCAAACTAATGACATAGGTGATTATGATTGTGATAAACATGACTGTGGCGAAGATAAAATTTGTTATTGTCACTTCGAATTAAAAATACCATTCAATAAGACAATTCAAATGATATGGCTTAATGTGGGAGTAGGGGCTGGGTGGGGTCATCCCATCCATTTGCATGGACACAGTTTTTATGTATTGAAAATGGCGTATGCGGAACAAAATAAAACAACTGGGAAACTACTGGAAAAAGGAAGACTGAAATCACCTGATATTACATGCGATGGCGTCAAGAACTTTTGTAACGAAGCAAGGTGGAAAAATGAAACTTGGAAAAATGGAAACGTACCTGGATTGAATTTGAAAAATCCCCCACGCAAAGATACATTGATTATACCAACTGGAGGCTATGCTGTTATTAGAATACGATCAGACAATCCAGGAAAATGGTTCATGCATTGTCATATTGAAGTGCATGCACTTGACGGAATGGCAATGGTGTTAAAAGAGGCCGAAGAAAAATTTCCAACGCCGCCTAAAGGTTTCCCTGTGTGCCAAAACTTTTACGATGATCAATCAAGAAATGTAAATTATCTACCAGAGAAAGGTATGTCTTTTTGCAACCCTTGCCCGTAGGGCTTCTTTTTGCGCATCACTCCACTATTTAAAAAGGGAAAAGAAGCTGTGGGGATGAGGTCTGTCTTTTGATTTATTTATACTTCTTCTGCTACCAAGTAAAAACAATGCACAAAACAACAAGACTTTATATCTAACGTCACGAATTGTAAATGATTAAGTTAACCATGGCACAACCTCGGGCACGGTATTTATTGGTCCCCTAAGAACCCGTAGGACGAGGTTCAGCCATTACCGCGAGAAAGACGGTGAAAATTTAGCATTGTGATCTTTCAACATGTCATGTTAATTTTTTTGTCATTTTCTAACAATCCAGCCCTTTTACAAAAACAAAATTTAAAGCCACTACTCAGTTTGCTTTTAATTACAATGCCCCGACTTTTCTAACTATTGTTAGCTCGCCGGCCAACCTTTTATTGTAAATTGTCCTGTAGAAAACATGTTTTTGTTTTAGGAACGGCAAAGAACGACGACTGCAAATACGACACAAAGATAATAGCCGTCGCCGTTGCATTGGCTGTGTTGGTTGCTATGCAACTCGTTGTTATTCTTTTTCTATGCGGCAGAAAATCCGGAACAAAATCGCACGATGGCGTCAGCATGCACTACCGCAACAAGAATACCGAAAAGTAAAAACGAACCGAGAAATACAGTTAACTCCCGGTAACTCGAACTTCCAAGGGACCAGAGAAAACAGTTCGACTTAACGAATGTTCGACTTAAGCGAAGCTTCCGTTAATTCGAACTCAGACAAAAATGAGATATTAGTTCGAGTTAAGGCGAATTGAAGAGCCTTCTTTTTTATCATATTGTCATCAAAAAGAGCATTTTGGCTCCTTTGTAAAGAGAACCATTTAAGAACATTTTTTTCGAAATTATCTGGCTACATTATATACCAGTATTCATTTTTCGAACATTTATTTTTTACCTAGCCACTAAAAAGTTCGAGTTATCCGAAGAAATTAACTTAAGGGGAACAAAAAATGGTTCTAGAAAACGAATGTTCGAGTTATTCGGAGTTCGAGTTAACGAGTAGTTTTTATAAGGAAGTATTAACAAATGTCCAAGGGACCGTAGAAAACAGTTCGAGCTAATAAAAGTTCGAGTTAACCGGGGGAGTCTACTGTACCGTTCCATTGTACACGTAGCTGTGAAATTATGGTAATCCTTATGAATTAGTATCATTTGATAACACTTCATTCATATTCTAGCGTTTTTAGAACAGTCCCTACAGTCAAATGTTTTATAAAAATATTAGGCTGAAATATATTAAAAATGAAGAATTTCTTCTGTTTCAGAATATCAGACCACCTTGCCATAGAGATGAGAAAGCTTTTTGTTTTTTCAACTATGTATGGATAGGAATAAAACAACAAAATCAAACGTGTCGTCTTTTTTTAATTTCAATATCAAATATCACTGTTCAAATTAAAATATTGCTCATATGAGAAATTGCTAAGAAAAGGTGCGGTGTGAATGTTTTGATAAAATTAAGAAATAGCCTGCTCTGATTTTTATCATTCTTTGAAAGAAAAAAAACACGACGTGTATTATTCTTCACAATAAGAATAATTTTTAGATTAAGATAAGAAACTCTTCTATGGCTATCCTCGTTTCCAGGGCTTTTTGCGTTTTTGATATGAGGGAAGGCGAAAGTTTCTCTCATAATACGATTATTACTATTACATCATGAGCAGCTATGGTGTCAGTTGCATGTTGACAAATGACGCGAGTGTGATTGTCCGTGTGGACACCAGAAAAGTGGACAATTTGCTACTCTCGATTGCGAAATGAAGTTTGACTAAAGGATTGCATCACACACAGTAGATAACAAATTTGAATGTCAAAATGAAAAGATATGTTAATCTCGTCATAAACGACAAAACGTCAGTAACAAATATTTGTAAAATCTGTTTTGATCAAATATTTTGTCTCCATGTCAGCAAATAATAACTTAACAGTCTTCTTAGAAAGAAACGTAATACATAATCCAGTTATCTGAAACTTTCAGTCTGTTATTTGATCCCTTCAGCATGCGCCCCTTTCAAATCTCGAACTTTTCCCCCGATTAGAAATCGATTTGCATATTTTCAATTTATTTATTTCAATCATATCTTTTATGCGGTGGCTAAATCAGGAACTTATTTGCTGTCGATGTCCGTTATCTTAAATACCTTAAGGCCTAAATTTTCGTCGGTTGACAAAAGTTGGAGCGATAATATGGCGTATTTACTTGATTATTCCAGCTGCAGGATTAGCGTTTCAACCTAACACAAACACTGATCAACTAGAGGAGGTGAGAATATTAGAGAGTCGGGATTATTCCTTAACAACGTGAGAACCAGAGTATTATTATTTCCAAGGAAAGAACTTCAGTAAATTATCACCGATGTGCGATGCGTAAAAAATTATAAAAATACAAATAGGCTTTCGCACAAATCTGTTCTTTGGAAAAAAACAACTTTTACAACTTTTGATTGAAATTCTAGCATGCATACATTCGGAATTGTTGTAAGATCCTACTCACACTGTCATGCAACAGAAATATTGGAAAATATAGGTACGGTATAAACTCAATCGAAATATACAGCAATTTTATCATCTCACAATTTTGCTTTTACGAAAGTCGCAAACAAAAGCGCGATGTTTTAAGCTGCTTCTTGTTCACGTTTCAAGAAAAGCGATGATTTTATCTTTCACTAAAGAAATACAAGGAGATAAGCAGCCAGATTGAAGCCAGATTGAAGCCATTTAGTGAAAAAACCTATCCAAATACAAGAATTTTATGATCGATAACAAAGTCTTCTCGAACATAAACTCTCCTCCTGTGATATCATTATACCCTCTTCTCCTGTGGTGATATGACAATCTCCCTTCAAATTGTGCACGTTTATATCATTTTCGGTTCTTTTTCTCGATTTCTTTGCTCAAATTGTCGAAAAATCTTCTCAATACTCGGGTGGCCATCATTGATGAGTGCTGACCGCCATTATGCATTTGATGTTGAGCCTCTTTTGTTGTGCTAAATTTGTCCAAGGATTTTTGACCTAAAGTGCAAGTACAAAGTGCAACTTTAAAAAAAATGTTTTGCTACAGTTTGGAATAATATAAAAATTTACAAGATCAAAACAATTATACTAAAGCTAAATTTCTTGATATTTTACCAATAGGACACGTTTTTTAACACCAGTTACTAGTAATTCTTAAGACTGAAATAATAAACTGGGGGTCTGCTGTGTACTAGAATATAGTCCTTTAATATATTTTCTCTTCCTGACATTACTCCAGCCTGCACTGAATAGTAAAAAAAAATTCTTTAAGTGTGTTGTTAAGTGGATATTTTAAATTTCTGACAACAGTCAAGAAAATAGGGTAACTCTTCTCAAGCTCCATAACTTGAATGGCGCTTTTTATAGTTTTTCGTAATTTGGGCAGGAGGGGGAGGAGTACAAATACTGATACTAATTTAGGGGGAGGACGAAGAGCGTAAAAAAAAACAAAAAATTTGATGGGACAACAATTTAGCAAAGGAAAAACTGACTTTTATTTTAGTAAAATTCAGAGATTTGCCGAGATTTTTTTACACCTAAAATTTCACCATTTTTTGAACTTTAAAATAACTTTTTTCTGCATAAATTAATTTAGTTATTGATATAGATTTTGCCCCACAAATTATCTGTCAGGGTTCTCAGCAAAACCTCAGAAACGGCCAGATCATCAATCTTCAGAATTTACCACTTCAAGAAATCAAGAAATTCAAAGAAATTGAGAATATCAGAGGAGATTGTAAAGGTATTATTTTTGTATCTATGTAGCATTTCTATACAATTTAAAAGTAAAAACATTAAAAACCATATTGTGACAAAACATTAGTTTTGTGACAGTAAAATTGAGGAGATTTGAGGAGTTTTATGAAGACTTTTCAAAATTAAGAAGAAGCAAGGAGTTTTGAGGAGGCGTGGCAACACTGAACACTGTACCAAAATTACTCACCAGCATGTGAAGCTTTGATATATGTTTGATGTGTTATTTCAGCAAGACGTCGAATCACGTAACTGTTTGCCAACTGAAAAAAATGAAATTGTCAGTGATCATTCTTTGTTTTGGAATAAAGAACAGGTATTTTAAAGTAACAATTTCTCCCACTGTTAACTTGTTGCATAGCAACCAGATTTTTCTTGCATATGACACCAAATGAAGTTTGAAAATATATATGTACTAACATTCAGGACCATAAGTAAAAATAATTTTTAAAGAGAAACTCTACTTTAGAATTTTGTGTGTTTGCCCAAAATGGCACCTTTATGATCCACTTTCAAAAAATCCAAAATATCATTTTCTAACATTTATTAACAAGCAACTTTGTGCAAAAAAATCAGAAAAGAATGAGCAAATTGGGAGAAAATTTGTGACATATGGGCATACGGACAGACCCTAATTCAAAGGTGACTTTGCTATAGCACGTAATCAATAAATTGAATTAATTCTTCAAATGTATGTCCAAATGTATAAAACCATGAAAATAAGAAGTGTTAATAAAAGCAGGTATATGAGGCATAACAAAACAAATAATGGTTGCGTTAAATAACTTTCGCAAATAACAATAAATTAAAAAAGAATCACAAGACAATAAAGAAAAAAACACAACATTTACTTGAAATACATACCCTTCCCACTAATTCTTCATTTGCCAAGAATCTAAATAAAGTTTATATATACATTTATTACGTGAAAAAATAATGCAAACAAAAAGCAAGGATGTAAAAATACTAACCTGGCCAATGTTCTTAATGGCATGTCATCTACTTATCCTAGTTTTTATTTTAATTTCTTTATTCTAAAAGAAAAAGATACATTATAGGGTAAAGTATTGCCAAGTTTGTGAGTATCAATTTACAGATTGTATGTATATTTTTTTCACTCAATATTTTCTAAAATCGTGCACACAGCATGCAATATTCCATGGTATTGCCGCTATCATAGCAATTGTGTTTGAAGTTTAAATATGGTAGCATTAAATGTCAATAAACAAGGAAAAAAGTAAACAAAACGCAAAACAGGAGTGAAACTTACTTTTATCTTTTAAATAATTTTATGTTGTAGCTATATATATAAAATAAACACCTGTAATGTTTACACAATATTTAATTTTAAAACAAAGTATTTTTCGTTTGAATGTACGTTTCACATGGGAATAGTTTCTATAAAGGAATGGTTTTTACATCCTGCTTATAATGTTATATATATGTTTTGTCGTAAAATGCAGTACCTGTATAATAATCCATATAATAACTGTTTATTTCAGGCAATACCTTCAAATATTGACCTCTGTCACGTGTATTGCCCTCGCTCAGGCAATACTTTGACGACGAGGGTGCCGACTCGCCGTATATGTTAGGGCGTCTGCGGGCGTTTTTTCGGGGTTTTTTCACGGTTCTCGTCTGTAACCGCCCGGAAAAGCCTGGGCCCGTCCAAAACCGCCCGAATTGCGCCCAAAATGTAATGCGCGCGAGGCTCATTGTTCTCATTTAAATTTTTTCGCGAAGAAGGAAGGTGCTATTTTGTCGTTTTACTCTCAGTTTATTATTTGTGGGATTTTATTACAGCTATATTTATCGAATAAATGATATAAAAAAAACAGTTTTTTCAGAACTTCCACTGTTGAGTATATGTAGCCTACCGTGTTATGTTTGTTTGGTATTGGGTACCTTAACCATGCCGTTATGTGCCGATATGCAAATAATGCACTATAATGGCGCGGTAGCTGTACTGTAAAGTATCTACGGACTTCGTTAATACACAGAAGACAGACATTTATGTTAATATAAATATACGCGTTCTTATTTCGTTTACTAACCCTCCGTCATAGCCAGAGATTTAAGTCTAACATCCACTACCACTGCTCGACATTAAAAGAATAAATTATGCATGTGAAAAAAATGTTTTAAAAAAATGTTGTTTCAGGTTGATTCGGGTTTCTCCGGGCGAAACTTTGAGGTTTTTTTAAAACGCCGGAAGTCGCCGACAGCCCCGTGGATTTTGCGGCGTTTCCGGCGAGTCGGCACCCTCGTCACGGCTGTTTCGAAGCGGACAAAAATGTTACGAAAAAATAATTCGAATTACCCTCTCAGTTAAAACAGGATATCTCAAGAACGAAATAAAAATTTTATATTCTGTAAAAAGAATAATAATCTCAGATAAATTGTCCATATTATTAAAAGAAAAAATTTTTTGGACACCTGTCCGAAATTGGTATATTTAGGCCAAAATGTCTAAAAATGACTTAAAAATTATCATTTAGATGAATGTCTTCCACAATATCTCTGGAATAAAGTTAAGGAAACATGTTTTTTATGGTCCACAGGTTAGGTTAAGTATCTGGAATGAAAATTACTTAATTTTATTACTGTCCGAAATTGTCCAAAGGGTTATTTTTGGGCCAAATGTGAGACCTATGTGAAAAACGGACTTTAGAGCCTCAATGTATGCTTAAAGTTCGTTTATTAACTGAATAAAAAACATTACTTTGGATTCTAAGGCCATTAAAGATGATGTAGATGACATATTAGTCTGTCCGAAATTGTCCAAAGGGTTATTTTTGGGCCAAATGTGAGAAATTATGTGAAAAACGGCCTTTAGAGCCTGAATGTATGCTTAAAATTTGTTTATTAACTGAATAAAAAACATTACTTTGGATTCTGAGGCCATTAAAGATGATGTAGATGTAATATTTAACTGTCCGAAATTGTCCAAAGGGTCACTTTTGGTCCTAAGGGTTTTCGGGCCAAATATGTGACATCATACATTAAATAAAACGTCATTCAGAGTCGACGGTTTCAACATTCTAGTTTATCATGCTAGTAGAAAATATCTCAAGTTGTGCATAAATAGTTTATTTATTATATACATTAAATATATACAAAGCAATCATTTTGTGTTTCTTTATAAATTGTATAAAATAGCACCCAATCTTGTGATAAAGCCAAGATTAGCTAGCTAGCTAGCCATAAACATCTTTGATTTCAACAATTTCATCTTGAGAAAGCCCACCAAAGTCTTAACTAAATATAAAAAAGAAGTATTAAGTGACTTAGCTACAAAACACGATGCAAACTGCAAAACTGTAGGACCAAAAAATAGCTACTTTACAGAAAAATACAAAACAGAAGAAAAAAGATTAAAAAAGATAACAATTAGCCACGTTTGAAGTTTTACAAGCTATAAAACAATTTCTTAAAATCAAGGGTGATCTTATAGCAAAAAAATAATATTAAAATCCCTGCAAAATAAAGTAGTTTTACTGTTTTGTCCCTTACCTCGTGCTCTGCCAAACTTTAGCTAGCTTCAAAATTGATAAGACACCGTTGTCTCGCTTATTCCAACATTTTCGAAAAATCCCGGTTACGAACTGGGATTCCCGGGTCGAGCAATCAAGTCCAAAGTAAACACCGGGTCGCCGTAATTTTGCTGGGAAAAACCATACCTACCAAAACATTAAACGCCATCGCTGTGACTTGCTTAGAAGTTTAGATAATTATTTAATTAGACAGAAAAGGGATCACACTAATCAAATTCCCGAGCACCACTTTGGAAACTTTTTCTCCTCTTTTTTAGCGCCTGAAGAAGACTTTAACTTAAAATTTAAGTAGTTTATAGTTTGCGAGACGAACGGTGCACGGTACCGGCCGATAGAACCATGTTTCCAGGCCCCCCATACCAATTTTCAAGTCCGTAGCTAGTAGCGCGGCGTTGGCACAAGGTTGGAAAGATGGTATACTTTCGCCAAAAATAATGTTTTTTTTAGTTTTGTGTGTTTTGTTCGACGAAATAACTCGAAATTTATAACACACATGTATATAACATATTTATATATTTAAAAAGGAGAAAAGTAGATCGTTTTAATACTTTTTAATTCAGTAAAATTAAAAAAATACAAAAAAAGTTTCAATAACTTAAAAAATGATAAAAATACAAAATTTCAAAAAAAATTGTGGAAGCCATTTTAATTTTGTCCGCGGTTTGACCGTAGCGAAACAGCCGTGTCGTCTTTGACGTTGGTCAATATTCTCCGGCATTATTGCCCTCATAAACAGTTATTATAGGGTTAAGCTTCTATAAAGCACAGCACTATATAATGCAGTTGATTCATGTTTACAAAAAATAAAAATGTTATTCATTGAGAAGGCAGGCGCACTTTCTTCCCTGCCTAAAGTCTGCGTTTTATGGCCTGTTTAATTTTTATAGTTTTTCTGCAAATGCACAGAAAAATCCTATCAAAACGTAAGCATTAGAACATAATTATATTAGGAAGCTACAAATATTTTTTAGGGGAGATTGGGCTGGGGAAACTGATTTAAAATAGCACCTTTAAGAATTTTCATGATTGCCTGACACCAAATAAAACTATATCAGTCAGGGATAACCGCAAATTAGGCTATCACGCCAAATTAGGATAGTAGCTTAGTTAGGAGATTTTCAATAGACTTGTTAGGAGATCATCTCCTACTTAGGAGATGTGTTTTCTTCTTATACGATTATGTCGGCAACAACGGTCAACAACGTCTGGTCGCGCCATCTTTTTTCGGAGTTTGGTTGCTCATTACATCATCTTTGTTCGAGCAAAATTGTTTATAGCTTGCTTTACGTGACTAAAAGTTATACGTCAAAAGTCTTTGGCTATACCTAATTACCTAATTAGGGTAAGTCGTCCACGTATTACTTCCTGAATGTGAAGGAGATAACACATTCAGCATTAGACCTATGTACTTTGCCAAATCTTGTGGAGATAATGATTTCTCATTCTCCATCCCGCTTTCAGCACACAATATCCAGACTCAAAACTACAGTGTAGCATGGAGCCTATTTTCATGTAGCACACTGTAGTGAGGCGCATCAATGTCTGTTGTACAGTGTAGCAGGGCCTTCCTTTCCCTGTAGTAGAATGTAGTGAAGCGTAATTTTTCGTAGCAGGCCGTAGAAGAACGTATTTCTTCGCAGTAATGTGTTCCTTGTAGTAGAGTGCAGAACTCAGTAGTACAGTGTAGTAGCCTGTAGTACAGTGTAGTAGAGCGTAGTAGAGCGTATTTCTCTGTAGCAGAGTGTAGTAGCCTGTAGTAGAGCGTAGTAGCCTGTGGTAGAGCGTATTTCTCTGTAGCAGAGTGTATTTCTCTGTAGTAGAGCGTAGTAGCCTGTAATAGAGCGTATTTTTCTGTAGTAGAGTGTAGTAGTCTGTAGTAGAGCGTATTTCTCTGTAGTAGACTGTAGTAGCCCGTAGTAGCCTGTAGTAGAGCGTATTTCTCTGTAGTAGAGCGCAGTAGGGAGTATTTCTCTGTAGTAGAATGTAGTAGCTTGTAGTAGAGCGTATTTTTCTGTAGTAGAGTGTAGTAGAACGTAGTAGCCAGTAGTACAGTGTATTAGCCTGTAGTAGATTGTAGTAGAGCGTAGTAAAACGTAATTCTCTGTAGTAGAGTGTAGTAGCCTGTAGTAGAGTGTAGTAGCCTGTAATAGAGCGTAGTAGTAGAGCGTATTCCTCTGTAATTTCTGAAATTGTGCAACATAGTTATCCCACTTCTAGATTGGGAGTAAAAAGCTAATTACAATTCATCCCTGTACCGTTTAAAAACATGGATTAAAGAACAAAATATGTTCCAAATTATTATTGAATCGTGGTATATTGAGGTGGGGAGTTCGTTTATCGCGAGACATTATGACTCAGAAAATAGAAATTTTCTGCTCAGTTGCATTTGACTAAAAATTCATTCGTGTATACACAATACTTGTCACTTTTACCATTTGTATCTCATAGTACAAACTGACGATGAATGACTAGTAGCTTCGTGAATTCGTTATGGACAGTGTTCTTTTTACATTACGAACATTTTTGGTAAGGTACAATGGCCATTTTCATCGTTTCAAATGCAGCTACTGTTTTAAGGGCATGCTGTAGCCCGATAATGTATGGATAAATATGTCACATAGTTTGCGGTACAGAACTTTGGCCGGCGAAATAACAATAAAGCACTAGGCAACCGGGACGACCTATCCCTTTGTTCCTTTTGCCTTTGATTTATAATCACCTCTGGGAAATCGCCTTTATATGCCTTACTTATATACCAACTACCATTGATTTACTGATAAAATAGCCCTCTTAAGCTACAAATATGTCCAACTTTAGTTTCGTGTCGTACAGCGTAGGATCATCATTATTGCGTTATGACATTCCAAAAACTGTTGAGCAAATTTCGGACTTCTAATGACTTTAGTGGAAAATTATGAAGTATGGATGACATTACAGACCGATCTTTCAAGTTTCACCTTAAAAGTACTGAAATTTTAACTTTTTTTTGTGAAACGGTATACAGAATAAGTTGTGAGGAATCGACGATTTGTGTATAATACTAGTGTAAAAGTGACCACTCAGATCCACCTATGGTCCTTAGGATTTTGTGATGTATTCTGTAAGGCTCAAACAAACTGATGATGTATGGATAAACACTTTTTGTTGTATTAGAACGTTAGGGTGAACTCCTTGACTGAGCGCCGAAGAACACAAGATTTAAAATTGGAAAGGAATATTTAAACGCGTATATTACATTCGCTTCTTTGCATCTGATATTATGATGAACACCAGGGAATTTATGCCTTGTTTATCTACCAACTACACTTGATTTACTGATAAATAAACCAGCCGTTTCGGCATGAAGTTCTACGGCGTATTACTGATTTATACCAAATCCACCATGGGGGAGTATTTAGTTCTTCAATAGACCTTTTCATCGATAGCGACACCATTTTGAATTTCCCGCTTTCGCAATGCATCTCCGGACGACCGGGGTATCTTAGTGTCAACAGAAGAATTTGTTGGATTGCGTTGGATTGTATTTGTTTTAATCATGGTTTTTACTGAAAAAGAATTAATAAAATGGAATGTAGAGGCACTTAAGAAATATTTGTCTTCCCGAGGCATATCTTTATCTGGGGGAGGGAGTAGAAAAGCTGATTTAATTAAGAAAGTCCTAGCTGCTCAGTTACTTGAACTTCCAGTGTTACCGTCCTTGGAGGAGAAAAGCAGAGAGATACAGGATCGAAGAGCTGCAAAATTATGTGTTGATTGTATCAAAATTCCTTTTCCTGAGGAATTAAAATTAGGCTGGATGAATACCTTCTTATACTTTCCAGACATCACCACAAGCTGTCTCAGGGACTATGCAAAAAAAAGTATTTCAGAAAAAGGTTGCAAAGAAGGCCACAATCTGATGTTTGCAGGTCATGTTAGGAATGTTGAATTTAACAATATTTCAAGTTGTTTAAAGTATTGTTTCATTCGAGGTAATGTAGTGCCACAAACAAGAGTTAGTGAAACACCCTATAATGTCTGGGTGTGCATAAACTATGACAGTCGTGAAATTGTGACTGGAGAGTGTGGCTGTGTTGCAGGATACAGCGAGTCGTGCAAGCATATTTTCGCACTGTTACATTTTGTCGAAAATAAAGTATCACTGGGACTTAACAAAACTTGCACTTCTAAAAAACAAAAGTGGCAAGAAACTGTTACCAAAAAGGGTAAAGTTCATCAGCCTGTACCCTTAAACTTAGTTAACTTCAAAAGACCTCATCCAGAAAACAACGATCTTCCTATAAAATGTCCGAGAAATATGTTTGATCCTCGTCCACCTCAAGAGCGACATTCAACAATTAACTGGAACGAACTTGTATCAGCATCAGAAGGCAAAGCTTCTGTTCTGTGCTTCAAAGACAGTAATATTGTTTGTGAGCACAGTTATAATGAAGTAACACCAGTGGCAAGCAAACCATTAAATATGAAGGAACTGGTGGTCGGTAAATCGACATCTGATGATTTCTACAAATCATTGAAGGAAAACCGTACTGAAGTACAGATATTAGAAATTGAAGTTTCAACTAGAGGACAAAGTTCGAACAAATCATGGTTTGATTATCCCAAGACATTTGAGACATTGTTTTTGGTCGATCCATTACAATATCAGGTGTACTTACCAGCAACGATGAATTAGGGATGCCAATAGGCGAAAACATTTCTGATGCAAAACTAGCTAGGGAAGATGACGGCGATGTCAAATCAACGCTGACACTAAAATCAAAAGCACTGACAGTATCAGGTGTTATAATTTCTTCTTTTACTTCTTCACTGGCTGGTCCTATAGATGCTTCATTTTTTGTAGGTGTCGATATTTTGCCTAACTTTCGCTTTTTGGATGCACAAGGTAATGCCTGCCTGTCCTTTGGTTGTTTTCTTTTCCTAGAAGGTTCTTCACCATATCCTTTCAAATATAGTGTAGGGTGTTGGCTAACATCAGTGGGTCTTCCATAATCAAAATGGTTTGAGCATATAACACTGTATTTCTTAAAAATAAAATGCTTCCTATTACATGCAAACCCCCATTTAGAATAAAACTTTGGATCAGGACATTTCCAGAATTTTAGCTCAAGACTCCCATCGTATGCAGAGATATGTGGCTTAATTACATATTTATTCTTATATTTTCGAGCATTATTACAAGCTCCAACAGCACAGCGATCATTAATTCCCATTTCACAAAAATCCAAGCATAAACAAGCTACAAAATGGCTCTAATCTTGTAATGTTTTGATTTCTCAGATACCCCGGTCGTCCGGAGATGCATTGCGAAAGCGGGAAATTCAAAATGGTGTCGCTATCGATGAAAAGGTCTATTGTGCAGAAAAAGAGAACACGTTATTAATAATTAATTATTTTCAACTACTGGCACGTCAAAACACGAAAGAAAAATATGAAAGTAAAAAAATTTCAAGTTTGTATTTATACACCGCTTTTTTTGAAACTAGATGAAACGTAAAAATCAATAAAAATAACTGTTTTTGATTTATTTCTTTTTTCAAAAGAATTTTAGCCTGTCGAAACTCTTTGTAAGCAAATACAAATCTAGCTTCATAAAATTTCAGATGACAAAAAAATAAAAAACGACTGTTGAAGCTTGGTGAAACTTGCTAAACCAACTGAACATAAAATAATAATTCAAAATGATTTATTTTATAACCAACTGAATATAAAATAATAATTCAAAATGATTTATTTGTAAAAATAATAGGTTTTGTACCTTTTGTAACGTTTAACAGTGTAGTTTGTTATTAACCCACAAAAACTGATAATTTACGTACCGCTACACTAGACTGGTATCCTTCCGTGCTTCACTAGTCTCAGTAGTAAAAACGGCGACAAAAAAAGGAGCCCATTTTAAAGTTCTACTTTCGTTTTTATATAGTGAAAGACCATGACCATGGTAGTCATTTAAACGCCGTTTTCGCCTGTTCACTTTGACTGAATAGCTAGAATATTTTTTGAAACAATTTGTGTAAAGTTTGACTGCTGTAAGCCCGTGCACCTTTTAACCATAGTATTGGCTCTGCAAATAATTATGTTTATGTGTGAATAGAGTTGGTACAGCAATGAAAGTGGGATAACTATGTTGCACGTCAATAGAAAAAGACGCCGTACTACACTCTACTACGGCGATATGCATCGCAAAGAAATACGCTCCACCACAGAGAAATACGTTCTAATGCTCTACTACAGCCTACTGCACTTTACTACACTCTATTACACTATATACAGGCTACTACACTCTAATACAGCTTACTACACTTTATTACAGAGAAATACGCTCTACTACAGGCTACTGCACTCTACTACAGGCTACTACACTCTACTACAGGCTACTGCACTCTACTACAGAAAAATACGCTTTACTACAGAAAAATACGCTCTACTTCAGGCTACTGCACTCTACTACAGGCTACTACACTCTACTACAGAAAAATACGCTTTACTACAGAAAAATACGCTCTACTACAGGCTACTACACTCTACTACAGAGAAATACGCTTTACTACGCTCTACTACAGACTACTACGCTCTACTACAGACTACTACACTATACTACAGGCTACTACACTGTACTACAGGCTACTACACTGTACTACAGGCTACTACACTGTACTACGGGCTACTACACTGTACTACAGGCTACTACACTGTACTAGGGGCTACTACACTGTACTACGGGCTACTACACTCTAGGCTATTGTGTGATGAAAGCGGGGCATACGAAGAATAAGAAATCATTATCTCCATAAAGTTTTCAGTAGTACATAAGTTAGAAGGGGTTTTGAATGTGGTATCTCCTTCATATTCAGGAAGTATAATACGTGGACGACGACGAGAAATAGTCTATTTAGGCTATGCGCCACCATGTTGAAAATATACGCGCGGGAAATTTAACCTTTGTCAAGAAGCAACCGTGGCTGTAATTAATCAAAACAAATTAAACGCTATATCTTCTGATAGCGTCAATAATAAAGAAAAATATATTTTAGCCATCAAAAAAAGGTTCTATAGAATGTTTTTAGCTGATAAAATCGTTGCGACTATGCAACAAAACAGTGATAGGCAGCAAAAACCATGTTGATAGCCTAATTAGGAGAGATAAATTGCCTAAATATGCTATCATAGACCAATTAGACTATCATAGCCTAATTTGCGGTTTTTTCTACTCTAAAAAACCTATTTTAACAAGAATTACTTTATATACCCCTCGGGTATTGAGTTTGCTAACGTTTTCTCTTGAGCATAACTAGCTAATAAGAGAGTTGTCCTGCAGAAAATTGCTTTGTTTTGAAAAGGGGAAGGCAGCGCTCCGCTCAGACCTTATAACCATATACCTTTTTTAATGTTTTTTGTGGGCGCTAGGTGAAGTGAGGTTCTTTTCAGTCTGTTTCTTTGCACGAAGGTATCATTACAACTTTATGAAATATATGTCAATGAGAAGTTATTCATCTATACTCAATAATAGTTTAAAGCCTCAACAATGTTTCCGTAGAAAGAAAAGGGCTAAAAGGGAAATGGCGATGCAAAACCTGCAGAAGTTAAATATTATGGTCAAACTCTGATATATAAAAATTAAAAAAACTTTAAATTTACAATAAATCTTGTTTTAATAATCATATAGTATTCAAAATTTCCTATCTTTCGCTGATAAATCCAAATGTGTCACTCATCTTCTTTAAAATCTTTTTGTTTTCTCTTTTAAAAAAATTTGCTGTGTCTAAAGAGCCGGGGGAAAATTCCCGGCATTCCGAATTCTAGTCAACTAAAGAACCGGGAAACATTCCCGGCTTCTGCAGCTACATAAAGAAATGCTGTTTGTCCCCTGAACGTATCCTCAAGTTTGACGTGCAAAAATATCTATAACATAATTTCGGGGGGGATAAAAATGCTCATACTCAGTCTAAAAATAAAAACATCACTTTACCAGTTGTCCTGGTAACTAGTTAAAACAAGAACATTTTGCGGAAGGGGATGGCGCCTGAAATTCACGAGTAGTCCAAAAATATGATAAATTTGCTATTTTGTGTCTAATTTTTTCTGCACAATAACGCTAAAGCAATTTCTTTCAAACAGCAAAACGAAACAAGAATTAACTGTGTATCTCGCAGAAAAAACCAATGAATTTTTTATCTTGAATAACATGAATTATGCAATCATATATGACACTCACTGCATATCTAATAACGACTTTTTACTCCATAATATACCTGCTCATTCGCAAGAGGAAGCAGACACATTGATGATCTTGGTGGCATTGCAACTATCGACACAAAATCCGTTTAATGAATTGTATATATCATCTCCAGATACCGATGTTTTCTTGCTGCTCATTTACCACTTCCCAGAGCTTTGTCCCCACACAGTTTTTCACACTGGTAGAGGAGAAAAGGTAAGAGATATTAGTATCACTGCTGCGTTTGAAGCCGTTGGAGAGAAGCATGCTGCAGCTCTTTTAGGATTTCATGCAATGACTGGCTGTGACCAGACTGGCAAATTCAATGGGAAATCTAAGATACACTGTTGGAAGGTTTTTAAATCAGCAAGTAAAAACGAGTTAGAAGCACTGAAAGTTCTTGGTGAAACAACTAGTTTGCTTGAGAAAACCATTCAAGCATTGGAATACTTTGTGATGAGACTTTACGTAAAGCTTGTACCAGATCAAGTGCGAAGCATAGGAGAATTGAGTTGGTATTTGTTCTCAAAGTTTCAACATGAAGCAGAAAAACTGCAACCAACCGCAGCAGCTTTAAGATTTAAAATACTGAGGTGTCACTACATGTGCATGGTGTGGAAACAATGTCGAAATACCCATCCTACTTTGCCCTCTCCAACAACTTGTGGTTGGAATGAAGAAGATGGGTATTTAACAGCAGTATTAACATATAAACCACCAGCACCTGAGGCTACCATAGAAATTTGCTCCTGTAAATTCAAGAAAGGGTGTGTTAGTGGACGTTGTACTTGTGAGCGTTATGGTCTTGTCTGTACTGAAATGTGTATGTGCGCTAATTGTGACAACCAGTACGAAGAGGAAGACGATCACAGTGAATTGGAAAGCGACGATGATGACTGAATTGATAACTGACATTTATTCAATACCAATTAGATGATAGGTTTCTTTTTTTTTTATGTGGTTTGAAATTCGCACCCAAATGTATATTAAGTAAAAACAATATTAGGACAAATTTGCGAATTTTAGTACTTTACTGACCGGCTCATATCATGGGTTTTGTAGTTGAACTTTTAACAACATGTGCAGCATAGTCAAATTACATTTAATGATACCAACAAGTGGCTAAACCTTCATGTAATACACACATATAGTAATAAAGTATATACAAATAGGCGATTTATACCTATTATGTCCGTCTGGTCTGTAAAATACACAAAAGTGAAAATAAAAATTGGCAAAGGTAATTTTGAATATTTATACAATAATATATCAGAAAAACACAAAATATTGTCAAAAGGCTTCGGGGCCGAATGGCACTGTCTCATCGACCCTCGTTGCACCGGTCATTTCTACAACGACCGAGACAAAGTGTAGTTTTGCATTTTAGTTTAAAGCTCTTTCAACACAACTATAAACGTCAGGTAGAACAAACACAACTAGATAAAAAACGAAACGAAATTCTAATTGAATTCAAAAAAAGACATTAGGCTGAATCTTAATCGTTAATTAAAAGCGTCAAACACGTTACGAGAGAAGTCAACATCATCTTCATTTCCAGAGATCGCTTAAAATTTCGCGGATCGAGAAATTTTTCAAATTTCGCGGGACACATTTTCGCGGATGGCCTGTTTCCAAATTTTCGAAGGGACATATTTTCGCGGATAGTACCCAAATCCGCAAAATCCGCGAAATTTAATCCCCGCGAAAATTTATCCCATTAAAGTAGGGCAGTTTGGTGTGGAAACTTCTATGGTTTCTACTTTTCTCTCGGATGCAGTTGAAGTATTCACAGATAACATAGATGTGTCTGGATTTATACTATCAGCAAATTCATTGTTCACAGAATTTTGAATATATACAATAGGGCTACTGCAGTCAGTTCCACTATTTACACCACTACTTTCACTATTATTTACACCACTGATCTCACCATCTCCATTAGCATCCTGTTTTCTTTTATTTCCATTAAATCCCTTTCTTTTTCTGTTTCTTTTAGTAAAAGTACTTTGACTCTACAAGCTTTTGGCATGACTACAAAATATTGTACCAAATTTTCAATGTTAATAAAAACGTTTTCTGGCTGCAATCGTTGTACTCTCAGTTTGTCTTGCTTGCCCCAGATATTCACGGATGCTATGAACAACTTAATACCCATGTCTCCATTCATATTTTCGAAGTTATGGGCATTTTTAGAGGTCTAAAAGTGTGTTGTTAGAGGCGTTGCTATGGAATTTTTTTAACCTCGATCCTGGATAAACCTAAAATATCGATTTTCTAGTGCTTTTTTAATAAAAACGACTTGAAAATAAGAATTCTGAATATTCAAATTACTTAGAAAGGTATTTTTTATAAATTCAAAAATTTCAATATTTTTGAGGGGTTAGCCCCTTCTTAACCCTCTAACCGCGAAATTAAATTGCCGCGTGCAAAATGCAATTTTGGGAAAAAAACCACGAAATTTTCATGCAATAAAGTATTGAAGATAAGCAATCATTTACAAGGACGAACTCCTAAAAATTTACAATGAAACTTACGAAAAGCCCTTGTCTGACACAAAAATTTTACTTGAAGTGATCAAAAGCGGCCAATACAATGGTCTAATTATATAAGAAATGATGACAACAAAAACAAGTTTGTGATTTTCTTCTTCGCGAATGGTCACATCCTTCACGTTATGCAGATCTGTGTTTCTCTGAAACCATTCTTTACGTCAACAGTGGGTAAAATTTTTTCAAATTAACTTTAGAAAATGGTTTAGTACGATCCACCGAAGAAAACTCGCTCCAAACGGATTAAGAAGAGGCTGGCACTAACGTTTTCTTGTGTTCAAACCATGCTGCTTTATCCGGAATTCTCTCTGTTTGCATCTGTACTATTGATACAGATATCTTTGTTTATGCTTTGTACTTCTTGTGCAAGATTGCCACGAAGATGTTTGTTCAGATTGGTTTCGGCGACAGACAAAGAATTTTGGACATGGAATATTTTGTCATTGCGCTTGGATACGATTTCTGTTCCACTCTTCCAGCACTCCATGCATTCACTGGCAACGATTATATACCAGTGCATTTCACGGAAAGGGGAAAAAAGGCTTTAACATAATCAGAAATTCAGAAGAATTTACTAAGACATTCGAGGCAATTGGTGAACGTGATGTATTCAAAGTCGACTTGTTTCCAAGCATCGAACGTTTTGTTTGTCAACTTTATGGTCTGAAAGACTGTACCGATACCAACCGTGCACGCTACAAGAAGTTCTGTAGTAAAAATAAGACTCCCGAGCCGCAACAGTTTCTGCCAACAAGGGATGCACTTCTTTGCCACACCAAGAGGGTGAACTATGTGACTAACATAATTAAATTGTCACTTGAACATTGCCCTTCCATTCCAGGTCCTGGTGTAAAGTATGGTTGGATCATAAACGAGAGAAAGTTGGAGATCCAGTGGATGCTCAGGAATCCAGTACCCGACAAAATTGTTGAGCTGGTATCTTGTAGCTGCAAAAAGTCAAAGTGTAGCTCAAACCAATGCGTTTGCTATTCACATAGTTTGAAATGCACCGACCTTTGTGGCTGCAAGGCCTGTGAGAATTCAAAAGTTGATAATGAGGATGAGCAAGATGGTGAGACTGATGGAGATGCTTCCACCGATGAAGGCTACCTTTACAGCAGTGACGACGATTAAATGATGCTTAGGAGGAGAGTGACACGGGTGAAGACGGTGACAAAAATGCTGAGTGGTGGTGGTTGATGAAGATAGAACTCAAATACTATCTATAGATACTTTTTTGTTCTTTATTTCATTAACATGTTTATATTTACCTTATGTTTTGGATTATTAGTTGAGAATTATCGTTTCATTAGGATATTTTAATGACGTCACAAACGAAACTTTCTAACTCAATAAGTCGCGAAAGATGATTTTTCACTATGTGATTATTTTCTATTGTATGACGTCATAAAAATTTTCTAATGGCTGTGGCTCACAAGTAATTTTAAAAAAGCCAGTAAACGGTTTTGTCATATTTAAACTATAACAAACCATCCCTGAAAGTTTCAATTTGTCCGGAGTGTTAGGGGCTGTTCACATGGAGGCGGGCTGGCTCGGTTAGGCTGGCTGGCTCGGCTAGCCGGGGTGATTTTCATCTCGTGTTCATATGAAGTTTTTTAATAGCAGCGAGATCCCGGTCAACCGAGCCAGCCCGGTCAACCGAGCCAACCCGCCTCCATATGAACAGTCCCTTATTTAATTTTTTTGGCTCTCAGCTCCCTGACTATTATAGCACGATTTTATAGTTATAATACCGTTTCACCAAAAATATTCAGTTTCAACAATTCCTCTTTGACCCAAAACGCCATAAGTAATTATTTCTACTGAATAGAGCTTTTAGTGCTACGCACTTGTAAATTTTCAATAACTAGTCGATAAAGGCCGTGGAGAAATCCACTTAGGCAGAAGGACAATGGAAAAATAGGTTCTTTTTAGATTTTTCGCTGACGTCAGAAGTGCACATACAAAAAGATTTGGTGAAATTTAGTTTATCAGTATCTTGTATTAAGCAGCGATTGAAACGCTGATAAGAAAAATGTATATAATTATGTGCTATTGACGAACGGTTAAGAAGGTATAAAGGTTTAAAAATTTTGCTGACGTCAACAAAATCCCTAATCAGAGTACTAAAATTTTATTTAAAAATTTGTAGACCTGTTGCCTTCAACGTATAGTTCTTGAAACGCTGATCAAGGAAATGTATTGGATCATGTACTTTTGACAAAGGAAAGTCGTTTTACACATCGTCAGATACATAATTTTAAGAAATAGTAAAGAAAATTTATATTATTATTATTAATCGACATAAATTTTAAACATCCATAAATAAATAAATAAATAAATAATAAATGTATGTGCAAACGTAAATATAAATTCAATCAAAAATAAAAACAAAATAAATATGAGAAAAAAGAACATAGACGAAGGAAGCAGTCAAATAATCATACGAAAGTCTTGAGTTGTGAAAATGTATTCAACAGCATAGGATAAATGAAGCATTATAAAGGATTACTGCCACCTTAAGGACATTTGAGAGGCTTAAGCGCATTTGCTATGCACGATAGTGGCCCCATGCTCCTGGTAGTCTGACTTAGAAATGCACAGACTGGCAAAATCAGAACGCTTGGTAAAAATTGATCCTCCACTCCATGCGCCATAGTTTTGTGTTGGTGAAGCTACCACATTTACTTTATTTGAAGATGCAAGCACAGATAGTTCCTTCTTTAACACGTTCGCTGCCGCGACCGTATTTACCGGGCGTTCATTATTTGCCGAGGCAAAAAAGCCGTGGCGTCAATTCACTGCCGGTGCTATTTTTAGCGTATCCATGCTATTTGCCAAAGCTATATCTCAAAACTACCTATTTTGTTACTAAGGTTATCATACATATTCTTTGAGCATATTTCATACTGAAGGTCATGGTTTAAAAAAAACCACTACGAGTACTCGTAGTTCGGCATTGCAGAAAGAATTTTTTTCTCCAGTGCTGATTTCAAAGAAGCTGATATATTGCAGCATTTTCGAACAATTTTAAAGGAAACTCTTGCATTGCAGTCTATTTTAGAGTGTTCTTTGATAATTTAAAGCTGTCGGAACAAAAATACCTTGATTTTTATTTGGCTTGCACTTGGTAGAATGAGTAAAAAAGGTGAGGATTTTACGTTTTTTTATAGTTTTTTTTACTAAGCATGTGAGTGCATTTCTTGGCTTATCGTTTCCTACTGTTATCAATTACCCTTGTGCTATTTTTGTTGATTATTTCCCAAGCTTGGCCTTTTAGATTAACGTTAATTTAAGTTCACATAATTTTTTTTCTATCATTATAGCACATCAACGATATACTTCCGCTGAAGTAGCACAAATGATCTTAGAAGATCGAGTTGATAGTGAAGATGAGGTTCCTGAATTAGGAGATTCAGATTCTCTATATACTGATTCTTCTACTTCGTCTTCAAGCGAATCAGAGATAGAATCAGATTCCGAACAAGAACAAATTCCTGTGGTACCCAATAGTCCTGAAAGACCCCGAAAACGAGTTAGAACCAGAGGGGGACTTGCCTTCAGAGGTGCACTTGCTCCCAGACCAACTAACGATCATGCCCAACCAATTGCTCGTCCAGAAAGTATACCTGGAAATGATCAAGCTGAAAACTCTGATACGAAAGAAAATCCATGGAAAGACGAACCAAACATTGTATTTGATTTTAATGAAGAGCCTGGTTTGAAAATAGACATGGAAAACAAAGAGCCTGTGGATTTCTTTAATCTTTTCTTCACAGAAGAGTTGATTAATGTGATGGTAGTTGAAACTAATCGTTATGCAGAGCAGGAAATCGAGAAACAGCGTCCACTCAAAAGGAGCTCTCGATTGAAAGATTGGAAACCAATAAATGCCGAAGAGATGAGACTATTCCTTGGGACTCTCCTTCATATGGGAAGTGTCAAATTGCCATCCTTTGAGCATTACTGGTCCAAAAATAAACTTTACAAGTTCCCAGTGTTTTCTAAGGTAATGTCTCGAAATAAGTTTCAGTTAATGTTAAGGTTTTGGCACTTTGTTGATAATGAAACAACAGTTGGTGGACGCTTGAATAAAATTCAACTACTGATTGATCAATTGAACGGGACAATGGCTAACATTTACACACCCGACAAGAATGTTTCGCTTGACGAATCAATGATGCTTTGGAGAGGACGCCTCATATTCAGGCAATATATAAAAAACAAACGACACAAATACGGCGTTAAATTTTATGAGCTTTGCGAGTCTGATGGCATTGTTTTGAATGTTAAAATTTACTCTGGTGAACCGACACCCGACCCTCACTCGTTAGGTCAAACAGGGGCCATTGTTTTGGAATTGATGGGAAGCTTTCTCGGAAAAGGTTATCATCTTTTCACTGATAATTTCTACAATTCTTTTGAGTTGGCCAAACACCTGCTCGGTGAAAGCACCTACATATGTGGGACATTGCGAAGCGATCGAAAGTCGAACCCAAAAGAAGTTATTAAAGCAAAGTTGAAAAAGGGAGAGAGCATTAGTAGGAGCAGAGAAGGTGTCACCGTTGCGAAGTGGAAAGACAAACGAGACGTGTTGGTGATTAGCAATATGCATGCTCTGGAAATGCTCGAAGTATCAAACCGGAGAGGCGAGAAGAAGTTGAAACCCAACATCATCCGTGACTACAATCAAAACATGTCAGGTATCGATCGGGCTGACCAGATGGTATCATATTACGACTGCCTCAGGAAAACAACTCGGTGGTATAAGAAGGTTGCATTGCACATGTTTGATATTTTTGTTTTCAACGCATTTTGTCTCAATTCAACATATGGAACAAAGAAATCAATCTCAATGTTAAAGTTCAGGGAAATGATCATTACCGATCTAATTGGAGAACGGTTAAATGATAACCCACCAGTACAAAACAACAACACCGACGATTTCCATTACTTAGTCGCCATACCACCAAACGAAAAGAAGAAATTGCCAACAAAACCATGTAGAGTGTGTTCCAAAATAAAACGAAAGGAAACACGATATCAATGTGTTGGATGTGAAAACCGGCCACCATTATGTGTAGGAGAATGTTTCAAAACATATCATGTAAAATAATTAGTTTATATGTCATTTTAGTGGAAAGATATGAGATATTCATTCGTCTAGATTATAGCTATATTTTCCCGCAAAGTCCAAAATCATTCACCAAAAAGAAGGAAGCCCCGGGTTTTTAAAGTAAACACATGGCCAACATTTAAAAGCAAACCTTTCCTTTACTTAGAAAAATAAGATTCACGTGACTAGAATAAGCCAATCAGTTTCAATATTAATTTGAAATCATATGCTAAAAGTACGAGTATACTCGTAGTTGGCAAATAAATGACGCCCGCTTACTACGAGTATACTCGTAGTTGGCAGTCAACAACCGTTCCCCGAAACCTGGACACATTGTTGTGCCCCCTGATAGAACAACATTGCTATAAAGCTGGTCACGAATACCAACATCACAATCCGATATGGTGTTGTGTACTAACTGATGGATACCTGGACAATCCTTTTCTACAAGCCCTTCTACAAGCCCTTCAAACAAACCTGGAGAAGCCATTTCTATAAGCGATGGTTTAAACAAGGCTTCTGGACATTTAAAACGCATTTTGTTGATTTTCAAAATCGAACCATCAGGGAATTCAGAACTACGTTCTAAATCTTTATTGACGGTAGATTTTTTTAATTCTTCTTCGTAATCTAGCGCAATGTAAGAAAGTTTTTCTTTTATTTCGCTAGTAATGCTAATAATGATTTTGATTATCTAACATAAATCTCCACAAATAGTGTGTAAGGGCACCGCCAGCCAGACGGGTTTGGCGTGTGGAAGATCTAATGGCTTTCCCTTCATGTATGGCAACACTGGTTGACAAACCAGCACCACAATCTAAAACAGTTCCAGTTGTTGAATTGGAAGCAAGTAAAGATAGCACAGCTTGATTGGCAACATACAAAGCTTTTACGTTGAACTTTTCAAACATGATCTAAATGACATAGAAAAGATTGTGTTATACAGATTATGTGAAATAAATATCTATGCTGAATATTTATGATTGCTTAGCGGGATATCTATTTGTAGGTCCATAGTAAGCGAAAGTGTTTCAGAGGAGAATGAAGGAGCGTCGTTTATGATTTTTTGGGTGTGCTCACAACGCTCGTTCATTCATTCATTCATTCATTCATTCATTCATTCATTCATTCATTCATTCATGCATTTTCCTTATTTACATGTAGTACTTGGTGTGAGTAGTTTGCGCAAATAAACAAATATAATAGACCTTTCCCATCCCTAAGTTATCTATCAAAAGGTAGAACAAATTACCTAATTTCGTAAATATTTCTGTTTATTAATTGCCAGCTGAAAGTTACGGTCAAACAAATATGGCCGAGCTTTCTAAGAATAGCCTCGTTTTCAAAATAATTATTTTCTTTAAATCTAAATAAAATCCAACCAAAATATAATATTGCTCTAAAAACTTTTACTGAAGATATTATTTCGGTTTCTTTGTTCAGAATTCATATTACTCTGGAAAGTTTATCATTTCTTGAACATGATAGTAAAGTAGGCCACGTGTCGGGAGATCCTTCTCCCATCATCGGGCAAAATAAAATGATGTTGAGCATGTATTTATATAATTGCAGATGATCGAAATTCATAAAAATTAACACGAGCTGATAATTACAGTTAATTACGGTAATTAAAATTTTTCGGACCGAGATGAAGGTAACTACTTCTTCTGTAGGGTTGGTAAGGCAACACAAGACCAAACCAAATGCATTCTCAACTCTACAGATACCCTACGAAGCACTTTGTCTAAACCAAAAGACAAAATAAACCTGGAAGAACAAAGCAATGTTGTTTACGAAATCCCGTGTAAAGATTGTGATGCAGTGTATATAGGCGAGACAAAAACAAAGTTTAAGCAACGAGTGCAAGAACATATGCGCGCAGTGAGAAACGGAGATGTGAAGAAAAACGAAATTGGGGATCACAGCTGGAGCAGAAGTCATCAGTTTAATTGGGATGAGAAGAAAATCATTGACAGAATCCAGAACAACAGCTAGGAAGATAAAAGAAACCCTCAACAGTGTAGAACGTAACAAACACATAAACAGCATCTCGTATCAACTTCCTGAGATTTGGTTACAGCCCATGTTGAATCGCCGTCAAGAGGAATCGAACCCCGGTCTCCCGCACAGAGTACGAGAGCTATAACCACTAATCTACGGCGCCAAGTGTAACAAAGTTGACCCTATTTCTATAAAATCCTGCAAGAAAAAATCACCGCAAACAGAAAAGCCAAACCACAACAATTCGTAGCCTGGTAGCCATGTTTTATTTTGTTTTGCTCGAAACTTCATGTTCATACTAAAGGCTAAAATACACGGTAAGTTTAAACGGACCGTTTAGTTGTAAGAAAAAACTTATAAGTTTCGTTGCAGGTAATATATCTGTCTACACGTTAAGATAAAATGTATAAGTTTTTTTTAAAAACTCTCTTTTGACAATAAATACTAGAGAGTAATGAACATTGAACTGTTGTATTTATTGTTTATTGTTTGTTTTCAGATTCAACATTGCATACTAATAAATAAGCAAATGGTTTCATTCCTATCTATGTTGAATCTTTTAATCTTCAAGTGAAACGCCTCGACATGCCATCAGTTAGTTGTCCAGTGCCTGGCTGCACCTACACCACGCCAGACCTCGATGCTGTCATCATTGCTGCACTACTGACAACCCATGCTACCACGCATTCGAATCAACCTACATCGGTATCACCCACGGCCAAGATTGAACGAGTGAGACGTCCCACTGTTACTTTAGCCGGAACCTCTGAGGATTGGAAATACTTCCTGACCCGCTGGATTGAGTACAAGACCGCTACCAAAATCACAGGTAGAGATGCTGTTCTCCAACTCCTTGAATGCTGTGACGAGCAGTTGCGCAGAGACCTCACCCGATCCACCACTGGCATGTTGGCCGAAAAAAGTGAGGATGTCATCCTTGCTTCAATGAAATCACTCGCTGTCAGGGAGGAAAACGTTATGGTTGCACGAGTTGCCTTAAACAATATGAATCAAGATCCTGATGAGCCAATAAGATCGTTTGGGGCTAGATTGAAAGGTCAAGCTGGTGTATGTAAATATGTTATTCCCTGCCCCTCGTGCAGCCACGACGTGGACTATACCGAACAAATATTATGTGATGTTCTTGGTCGTGGTATCTCCGACCCTGATATTCAGCTGGAGCTTCTTGGACATACGAACCAGGACATGTGTTTGGAAGAAGTGCTCAAATTCGTTGAAACAAAGGAAGCAGGGAAGCGTTCTGCAACACGCCTCATCGATCACCACCAGGCTGGTGCCGTCCATAGCCAGTACAGAAGGGGTAAACGAGACTCCTTCAATAAGCCAAAAGAAGACAATGACACCAACCGTGATACCAAACGCGATTCTGGTTCAAAATGTGGGTACTGCGGAACAAACTGCCACAGCACTAGCGCATCACGATCCCGTCAATCCACATGTCCTGCATATAATCACAAGTGTGGGAATTGCCAACGTCTGCATCATTTTGATCACGTGTGTAGGAGCAAAGATCGAAAAAACAAGGAGAGAAAGCCTGATAATGCTGCAGTTGTCGAGGAATCCAGCACGATATTCAACTCACTATGCTCATTGAACACAGCATCTGCGGATCATGTTGATCACCACTGCCACAACAAATCTAAAAATGTTTGGAAGAAAAGTCCATCTCCTCCACAACCGTTTCTCGATTTGTCCGTGCGTATCGTGGAAGATGACTACAGCGAGCTGGGTTTTAAATTTCCACATGGTACTAACGAGTCAACTATCACCATACCGGCAATGGCAGACACCGGCTGCCAAAGTTGTCTCATTGGTTACAAATGGATTCAGCGATTCAACCTTTCTAAAAGTGATCTCATCCCGGTCCGAATGAAAATGGACGCCGCCAATGGACAATCTATCAAAATATTAGGGGCTATCGTCATCCGCATCGCTGGTATCAATTGCCACGGGTCACTACAAGAAACGAAGCAGTTTACGTATGTGACTAACGACTCTGACAAGTTTTACCTCAGTAAGAGTGCCTGTGTAGATCTTGGCATTGTATCACCTGAATTCCCTATGATTGGTGCGAATACCATCACTGTACCTGATCCAACTAATGAGTGTTCATGTCCAAAACGATCAGCACCGCCACCACTTCCTACCGAACTGCCATATCCACCAACAGAGGAGAACCGGGAAAGATTGGAGCAATGGCTTCTTAACTATTATAAAAGCAGCACCTTCAATGTATGCGAACATCAACCTCTGCCATTGATGTCCGGGCCACCCATGAAGCTGATGATCGATGAGAATGCTGAGCCGACTACACATCATTCGCCAATACCTGTACCGATCCACTGGCAAGAACAAGTAAAAGCCGACCTAGACCGCGATGTAGCTCTTGGAGTTATTGAACCAGTGCCCATTGGTGAACCCGTGACATGGTGCCACAGAATGGTAGTGTGTCCAAAAAAGAGTGGCAAACCGAGACGCTGTGTTGACTTTCAGGCTCTTAACAAACACGCTACCAGAGAAACTCACCACACACAATCACCATTCCATCAGGTTCGCACGGTACCTCACCACACCAAGAAGACCGTATCAGATGCTTGGAATGGGTACCATAGCGTTCCTCTTTGCAAGGAAGATCGCCACTATACAACTTACATCACACCGTGGGGTCGCTACAGGTATTGTACCCTACCTCAGGGCTACATTACATCTGGAGATGGTTATTCTCGAAGGTTTGACGCCATTGTATCAGCCTTTCCCGACAAAATCAAGGTAACCGATGACTCTCTTTTATGGGCTACCGATATCGAGAAATGTTTCTTCCACACTTGCAAATGGTTGGACACTTGCGGGAAAAACGGAATTATTCAAAATCCCTCAAAGTTCAAATTTGCCCATGATGTGGTGGAGTTTGCTGGGTTTGAAGTTACCCCTACCAATGTCCATCCAGCACCAAGCCTTATGCGAGCCATTGCCGATTTTCCTGTACCGCAAAATATAACAGACATCCGTTCCTGGTTCGGTCTGGTCAACCAAGTAGCATACACATTCAGTATGACGGACAAAATGCTACCCCTACGCGAATTGCTGAAACCTCAGTCTTCGTTTCAATGGAGCGATGAACTCGACGAAATATTTGCTGCCTCTAAATCAAAAATCTTAAGTGAGATTGAGGAAGGTGTACGCATATTTGACAAGTCAAGGCTCACATGTATAGCAACAGACTGGTCAAAGAACGGAGTTGGTTTTTGGCTGCTCCAAAAACATTGCCTATGTGAAGGGAAATCTCTCTTCTGTTGTCGTAGTGGTTGGAAGGTTGTGTTAGTTGGCAGTCGGTTCACTCACCCAGCTGAGTCCCGTTATGCACCAGTTGAAGGTGAGGCATTAGCCGTTGCACATGCGTTGGACAAGTGTCGACATTTTGTTTTGGGTTGCAAGGACCTAATCATTGCAGTCGATCATAAGCCGTTGCTCGGACTCTTTACAAACAGATCCCTGGAAGACATACCTAACAACCGATTGCGGAATCTTAAAGAACGCACACTGAGGTATCGTTTCACCATGCAACATATTCCTGGCCTGAAGAATCGAGTTCCAGATGCTCTGTCGCGCCATCCATCTGGCGACCCGTCTCCGGAACAAATGGTATTACCTGACGACATTTCGTTTATAGCTGCTTCATCGGCATTGAATTCCCTTAAATCCACAACCTGGGAGGATGTTCGTCAAGCAACTACAGCCAACGTCGAAATGCGAGATCTAGTTCATACCATTGAGTCTGGCTTACCTGAACACCAGACGGAGTGGCCCCAGAAATTGCAGGTATATCATCAATATCGCGATCAATTGTCCACTGTTGATGGAGTCGCACTTTACAAGGACAGGGTCATCATACCTCCACGCCTACGGCCTAACATACTATCCAGCCTTCATGCCGCACACCATGGTGTCACATCGATGAACTTGAGGGCCGAATCTTCCATCTTCTGGCCAGGTCTATCTGCAGATATCGTAAAGTTACGTCAGGGATGTCAAAGCTGCGACCGTATTGCTCCATCGCAACCATCAGCTCCGCCGAAGCCTCTGCAATATCCTGATTATCCGTTTCAGCAAATCTGTGGCGACTTCTTTCATTATGCCGGCCACAACTATCTTGTCTGCATTGATCGATACTCCAATTGGCCGATTGTTGAGGAGGCTCGAAATGGTGCGAAAGGATTAATCGACTGCCTCCGCCGAACATTTGTAACCTATGGTATACCGGACGAATTCTCCTCAGACGGTGGACCTGAGCTGTGTGCATCCTCCACGTCCACTTTCCTGCGTAACTGGGGTGTCCACCACCGAATATCATCAGTTGCGTATCCACACAGCAATTGTCGAGCTGAAGTTGGTGTGAAAACAGTAAAACGTATGCTAACGGATAATGTTTGTTCTGATGGGAACCTTGACACAGACGCATTTCAAAAAGCCATGCTACAATATAGAAACACGCCTAATCAAACCACCAAGTTATCACCTGCAATATGTTTGTTTGGACGACCCATCAAGGATTTCGTACCCATCTTGCCAGGTAAATACCTCCCCCACCCTACGTGGGTGAGTGTCCTTGAAGATCGCGAAAAGGCACTAAGGCGTCGTCATATGGCCATCGCTGAGAGACTGTCTCTGTATTCTAAGCAGTTGAACCCACTTTGTGTGGGAGATCAGGTGCGAATCCAAAATCAGACTGGTCTCCATCCTCTTCGATGGGACAAAACCGGCTCGATTATCGAAGTTCGCCCGCATGACCAATATGTGGTTCGAATTGATGGATCAAGACGGGTGACTCTACGTAACCGTAAATTCCTTCGGAAATTCACACCTGTTCGGCCAAACTTACCATTGGACCAGCTTATGAACGCCTGGCGATCAATCCCACCAGCCTCTAGGCCGCCAATCACCTCTAAAGCTGTGGAACAACCCATCGATGACAGCCGCTCCACTCAAGACTTGCCACAGGGATCTACACCACCCCTCTCAAACACTCCGCCTCCACAAGCATCGCATGATAGTGACACATACTTTGGTCCTGACCAGCCAGCTGCTGACAACCGTTTGGATGTACCGACCGCCTCCTCGTCACCGCCTTATCCGTCCCCGGTTCGTCGATCTACAAGAGAACGTCGGCAACCATCTCGTTTCGAGGACTATGTTATGAACTAATACATTTAATCGTCATTATATACTGCACATCTCCTAATGACTGGGGGGAGATAGAGAGTAATGAACATTGAACTGTTGTATTTATTGTTTATTGTTTGTTTTCAGATTCAACATTGCATACTAATAAATAAGCAAATGGTTTCATTCCTATCTAAATACCAAAGAAAAAAACGTAAATTTTCCGTTGCAGATATTGTTATAGCAGCAGCAGGGTAAATGTTGAAATAAAAAAAGCGGTTATGATTAGAAATTGAAAAAAATATGCTCAAATCTTTAGTTTAAACAATAGCTCATTAATCATTCTGTTAATTTCAATAGAAAAAACTTAGCAAAAGTTGAACATGTCCAACTTTTAAAAAAACTTATAAAACCGAAAAAAGTTGTACATCTTTGCTGTTTACACGGTAAGTTTTTTTATCATACATTTAAACGGTCCGTTTAAACTTACCGTGTATTTTAGCCTTAAGTCTTTGTTAAGCCCACCATTAAATGCTTATGAATTTATATAAATCGATTCAATCCCTTTCATACAGGATTGTCATTGTTCCTTATCAGTAAATGCTTAACATAAAAGAATGACAGAAAGACAGTTAACTGCCTATGCGTTTTTGGCTGGAATTAAGTCAACTGTCTGCAATACTAAAATTTAAGCCATGCAAATTGAAATCCTCACGTAGAAACGTGAAAATCCACTAATTAATTTGAAAAACTGATCGAAGTTGCCAATCTTTAAACACAATGATTCAACTGATGTTTTCCTCAACCTAAAATGGCTTTTTAAAAGGTTTCATCATCAGTATATACAAGGGTATTACTGTATCAAAGTATCCTGGTATCCCAACAGCATCGACACGGTCGGTAGAACTAATTGTAGCAATCAATGGTAAAATTAGGTCAGTTATATCCTCTACATTTCTTTTACCTTCTTCGTTTTCTTCTTCACTGAAGGCTAAAAGCGCTAGCACTTTCAGTTTTGAACAGCCATATTTGTTTACAAAGAGCCTTGGTTTCTTCATTATGCAAAAACTATGCAAAAAATATAAGCTATATTTTTAAACCACATTAAAATGTCGGAGCACTTTGATTCGGTTCTGTGTTGTTTTTTTTAGTCACCAGATCACTTGGAGCATACAGATTTGAATCTCAGGTATGAAAGAAATAGCCCCTAAATTGTCTTTCTAACTTTCATAGGGTGCACACAAAAACTGACACAACATACAATTTCTTCTTCGAGGTTAATACTCCGATTAACTACTCCGATTTCCCGGTTGTAAGAAAAATTATGCTGGATCTCCTGGCTACTTACCTTACTCAAAGTGCATACATGTTCACAAAATGGAATGAGGCTCATTCCATTTTGTTGGCAACCAGACCAAATATATTCAAAATGCATTTTCGCATGACACGTGAATCGGTGGAAAAACTTGCCGGATTGTTATTTTATATATTAATTATGCAGAAATTGCCATGGAGATTTGCTGCCAGAGTTAATTATTTAATTATGCGTTCCATAATGGCAGTATATTTTGTGCAAGTTTAGCACTTTTAGCGGCAAAATGGAATGGCGTGTTGACTTTTACAGACAGATGATCAGATCTTAGTTAAAAGTAAAGTGAGTAAAATATGCACAATGAGCTATATTTTTTACTTATTTTAATAACCTCTGAGTTGATAATTAAATTAAGTGACTTTTTTACTCTAAGTATATATATATATAGATAGATAGAGACAGCACAGAGGCTGGACGCTGCACAGCTAGTGGTGGTACAGATACTGTGTACTCTCACTTTATCGCATGGCATGGTTTGCAGGCTAACAGAAATATTCAACCTCGTGTTCAGATATCATTTCTGAGGGTCTTGAAACCGTTCTCTGGCTGGTTAATGTTAGAGCTCCAGAAAGCTGGCGATTTTAAAGATTCCGCCCCGCGTGGCGCTGGCGGAAATCAATGAAGATAACTTTGACACAACTTGTAGTATCTTTAATAACATTATTACTAATAATGCACATGCTCCTATTAAAACTAACCGAGTCAAAGGTAATTGCCTACAACGGCTGAATGATGACCTTATTCATGTTATAAAAGAGAGGGATTTCCTCAAGAAAAAAGCCTCAAAAACAAAAGCAATTCCTGACAGCGAAAATTTCAAAGCTGAAAAAAATTAGGGTAATAAAATGAAAGAAAAATTGCAAGGTCATCATTATGGCAATAAAATAAATGAGGACGTGTCAGATCCTAAACGTATATGGAAAACCTGTCCCTGATAAAGAGAACAGGAAAGTTTCATCTTCAATCTCTAATAACAACATGGAAATAAATGACCCTAAAAATATTTCCAACACTTTTAACTCCTTCATTGCTAATATTGGCAGTACCCTTGCTTAAAAATTCTTTTCTAACACATCTGACGTCAACATAAAAAGCAATGATACCTTTACCTTTAAAAAGGTTGATCAAAATACTGTTTATGTTTGTTTGATAAATAGTAAAAGAGTATCTCCATTTTTTAAATCTGATGATTCTAGTGTATCCTTCCGGTTGTTATAAAATTGTCCATTACCAAATGCTCATTTCACACAGAATCAAGCTCCTCAGATGAAGATGCTGCTGATGATCAAGATATTACCCAAGAAGTAGAAGATTCAGAGGAATCAGAAACAGCGAGATTACAGCAAGAACAAGAGGTGGTTACAAACGAAGAGGAGTAAGGACCTTACCAAATGGTATACAAGATGATAGAGCTACAACAAATGATCAAGTAGGAACACCTGCAACGAATGATGAAGGAAGAACACCTGCATTAACATATACCAAGCAGAAAATGATCAAGGAGGAAAACCTGCAACGAATGATGAAGGAAGAACACCTGCATTAACAAATAGCCGACCAGAAAAAATTAAAGAAAGAACGAGGACAAGCTCTTTGGAAAGAAGAACAAAAAAAAGTTCAGAAATTTTCATTCAAGGAAAAGACGGAATTGAAGATCAATATGCCAAGCAGAGAGAAACTTGACTTTTTCGAAGTGTTCTTAACTGACGAGCTATTGGATTTTTGATGGTTTTCGAAAAATACCAGTCAAGAGATTGACAGACGTTTCCAGAACTGCTTAGGAAGGTTTAAAATCGCAAAAATAAGTTCTGCAAAATAAAATAAGTTCTGCTTGTCGCTCATTAGAGACACGTCATTTTCTGTGAAGTACAATTATGAGTTATCTTAGCTGCCAAATGTTTTATTAAAAACTTTCGGTCAACCATACAGCCTGATGACAAACGAACAAGGACCACCTTGTAATTATTTTCTGTTTATCAAGCTCTACGCGTTTATCATCATGGAGAATGTAAATGTTACCCCTGATTTATCTGACCACCCTGACAACTCGTCCCCAGGGGTTCTTGCCTTTTTTAGTGTACGTCAAGGTATCTTGGGTATGTTCAAGTGCTCTGTTGTTATCATACTAGCGATCACCAAAATCATTTTATTATTAAATTAATATTTACAAAGTTTATCAAAAGCGTTCACAAATAAATTAAAATATAGTTGATTTGATCATCCAATAATTATAAATTAGTTCATTATAAATTACAAAATAAATTATCCAAATTTGTAACACCAACTTTAATATAAAATTTACAGAAATTATAAATATGTACAATCTGTATGGGTACCTGTCAAATTCTTTCAACACTTTGAAGGCTTTTTTATTTTTTTAGCTGCTTTCAAGATTTTGGTATAATTCTTGCCAATGCCAAGGTTCTTAGACCTAAAGCACTATAAATTGGTATTGCCAACATTTATACCAATAGACAAAAATATTATACATAATGAGTTACTACGATGCAAAGAATATAATTAGACAAAAACGTTTTTAAAAATATTCAAATTTCACGGTTTTCAAGGTGGCCTAGTCTGATTTCAAGGTCTTCAAGATCGCCTATTCAAATTTCAAGGTTTTCATGATCGCCTATTCAAATTTCAAGGTTTTCATGATCGCCTATTCATATTTCAAGGTTTTCAAGATCGCCTATTCAAATTTCAAGGTTTTCATGATCGCCTATTCAAATTTCAAGGTTTTCATGATCGCCTATTCATATTTCAAGGTCTTCAAGATCGCCTATTCAAATTTCAAGGTTTTCATGATCGCCTATTCAAATTTCAAGGTTTTCATGATCGCCTATTCAAATTTCAAGGTTTTCATGATCGCCTATTCATATTTCAAGGTTTTCATGATCGCCTATTCATATTTCAAGGTTTTCATGATCGCCTATTCAAATTTCAAGGTTTTCATGATCGCCTATTCATATTTCAAGGTTTTCATGATCGCCTATTCAAATTTCAAGGTCTTCAAGATCGCCTATTCATATTTCAAGGTTTTCATGATCGCCTATTCAAATTTCAAGGTTTTCATGATCGCCTATTCATATTTCAAGGTCTTCAAGATCGCCTATTCAAATTTCAAGGTTTTCATGATCGCCTATTCAAATTTCAAGGTTTTCATGATCGCCTATTCAAATTTCAAGGTCTTCAAGATCGCCTATTCAAATTTCAAGGTTTTCATGATCGCCTATTCAAATTTCAAGGTTTTCATGATCGCCTATTCAAATTTCAAGGTTTTCATGATCGCCTATTCAAATTTCAAGGTTTTCATGATCGCCTATTCATATTTCAAGGTTTTCATGATCGCCTATTCATATTTCAAGGTTTTCATGATCGCCTATTCATATTTCAAGGTCTTCAAGATCGCCTATTCAAATTTCAAGGTTTTCATGATCGCCTATTCAAATTTCAAGGTTTTCATGATCGCCTATTCAAATTTCAAGGTTTTCACGATCGCCTATTCAAATTTCAAGGTTTTCATGATCGCCTATTCAAATTTCAAGGTTTTCAAGATCGCCTATTCATATTTCAAGGTCTTCAAGATCGCCTATTCAAATTTCAAGGTTTTCATGATCGCCTATTCAAATTTCAAGGTTTTCATGATCGCCTATTCAAATTTCAAGGTTTTCATGATCGCCTATTCAAATTTCAAGGTTTTCATGATCGCCTATTCAAATTTCAAGGTTTTCATGATCGCCTATTCAAATTTCAAGGTTTTCAAGATCGCCTATTTATATTTCAAGGTTTTCAAGATCGCCTATTCAAATTTCAAGGTTTTCAAGATCGCCTATTTATATTTCAAGGTTTTCAAGATCGCCTATTTATATTTCAAGGTTTTCAAGATCGCCTATTTATATTTCAAGGTTTTCAAGATCGCCTATTTATATTTCAAGGTTTTCAAGGTGGCCTAGTCTGATTTCAAGGTTTTCAAGGTCACCCTTTCATAGGAAATCGAATTCTACATTAGTACAGCAAAACAGAAAAGCACATCAACTCAACAGAAACATTTCAGTAGATAGATACTATTACTGATGCAACTTAATTAGCGGTCCCTTCTCATCCTGCAAAACAATAACAACCAAAGATAGCAACAAGCGTATTATCACAATGATGTAAGGTTTTTTCGAAGCTTTCATTCGAAGTATCAATGTACTACAAATAATTTAGCTTTTTTTGATTTATTGTCAAATATCAATAATTAAGTATGTTCAGAAAAACGGCATAGGTATGTATGTGTCAGCAAAATATTAAATACTAATTGCGTTTGGAACTTCTTCAGGGTCGAGGTAAGAATAGGGTACGGTCATGGTTTTGTTTCTTTCTTTGATTTTTGCGCTGATTTCTTTTAATTCTGTTCGAAATCTAAATAAAACAAAAAAAATGCGATGATAACAAAATTCTGGCTGTAAAGCCATGTAGCCATCCACTTATAACAATAAATTCCTTAACCACAAACACACAGAACCTGCTACACGAGAAATTACTTAGGATGTTGAATTTTAGCTTTGAACCAATATTCAACTTTGTTCACAATTATTCTCAGTGTGTGGGATCAAGAAAATACCATAATCATAATATTTATACAGTGAAATCTTCATATCCCGAACACCTCTTCACAAACAAATGAAACGACAGACTCATCACAAAACCTGTACGTAACAGACACCTTATAGCCTATAGCGGACAAAATAACAGCACGCTAACACCCTGGCTATAGAGAGGGTCCATTGTACTCACTAAAAACAAATTTTATGCACGCACGCAATGCAGTTTAGCGCCAAAGAATAAACCACAGAATATTAAACTCCAGTATTGACGCGGAATATCTCATCTAACCTTTCAACAGCTTCAACTGCCTTTGGTTCATATTGATATTGTACTTCGAAATCACCGAGTCCATTTGTGCCTCGATCACTCAGGATTTTGGTAACTACCATAATGTTTAATGTTGTATCTTTGTTAGGAAGGTGATAGATAATATCTTGCTCAGTGAGAGCAGTCTAAATGAAAAAAAGCAAAGGCGATGTTATTCAACATTATTTTTACAAACTTAGTTTGAATATACAATAATGACCAGGTTGTCATTCCGGGTATAATCTAGAAATCGAAAATAGGGGCCGTTGAATCCCAAAGAGAATTTCATCAGAGGCGGTTTGAGGAATGGTAAATCTTACTCTTTCAAAATTTCTATAAAATCGGTTAAAAGTCTAGTTAGCTTCTCCAATGAATTTCGAAATTCTGGATAAATTTCAATTGGGAAATAGATAGCGCAGTACGCCGTGAGGACGGTACATTATGTTACTTCATCTCCCACGTACCGGTACAGCAAAAAAACTCTAAGTAGCAACAAAAATAGATTGAGAAACACGTACCTTATTTGTGGGTATTTTACCACTCAGTTGCGCAGGATAATTCGGTGGGAAGGCATACTCGTCATATTGACAAAAGTTTGCAGCCGCATGCCCAACACTGCTTAAAAAAATTATCGAGACAATTGTCTTGATTAAATCGTCCAAATTTTCGAATTTACCATCACCGAAGACACCCTTAAAAAAGGAAACGAAAGTGAGATATTACTTGATAGTTCGGCAGAAAAATACAAAACCTGCATCAACATGTAAAACGTAAAGTTGACAGCACAGTAATTTCTCGATTACCCAAACGTTTTGTACACGCAGATTCTAAAAAAGACCCGAAAAATCCGATATACTACAGGATGGTCACAATAAAATAATTATATAATTTTTGGGGTTAAAATTTAACAGAAAACATGTGAAAACAATTTCATAATTTAGGAGATTTTGACGAAGGAAATGAAGAGTTACTACTAATAAACCATTTCCTAACATAGTAACACAGAGTGGACACACTTCATAAAATCTTCTGAATAACCTAAAAATTGAGCCCAAGGTTTTTAAAAAAACCCTCTATTGTTAACCCCGATACACAAAATCGTTGCTTTAACTAATATTTCAACACAAATTCTTTTGTTTGAAATATCAGCTGATTCGTTACCGATAAAAAAAGAGGCCCTCCTATGTCCGTTGGATTTTGCATCACCGCTCGTTTTGTTACGGTCAGTTTTGGCACGATCAAACACGGCACGAGAGGTCTTCGCCGCAAGCCCACAAACTGTTAATAATAAATATATAATAGACGATTTTTTTAAGCAACCAAAGAAATTGCTTAACAACAGCCATCCTTAAGCAAGAAAATATAAAAAAAACTCACTCAAAATTTCGTGTTGCTTATAAAAAATCCTTGGAGAAACTATACCTTGATTCCCGCGCCATAAACTTCATCTGTAAGTGCTGCACCAAATGCTTTTATTTCGAAATCGCCATCTAACTTTTCCGGGGTGTCTGTGATAAATTATTTAATCAATTCATTCATTCATTCACACTTTAAAATCAAACACAATATTAAATTGCTAAATTATATTTTTCGCTAAGAAATGTTTCACGGAATTTTTATTAGTCGCGAAAGTAATTTAGTTTAGTAATTTAGTTTAAAAGATCATCCGTAAAAATAGATACCTAGCTTTTACCAAAAAATATTTTGTGGAAGAGAGATCACGTGTGAATAAAAATATAAAACAATCAAAAGTATGAAAAAAAAGAGAAAACGAAATGAAATGTAAACAAACGGAACATACCATAAATATTGGTGAGAACCTCAGTGATGTAATCCACGAGAGCGTTATGAATCATGAGGGAATCATCTCGGTACATATATGACGGTAGAGATGAAGTATCGCCTACCTATAAAAAGGTGTAATAAAAGACGCGTTAGGTGGACTGATGTATATTCGTATCTGCATTGACTGGACTAAAGGACCTAAAATATTTAACGCAAGGTTTTACTAAAGCAAAAATAAAGACCATATTATTAAGTGCCACACTGTTACCCTATTTTACCCCAGCTGTTTAGGGGAGTCCCCCCTACAATATGTTCAATTTACAGAGATTCCTAATAAATGTATTATAACTTGTTAGAATACACTTTATTGCAACACGAAAATTAAGTATTTTGTTGCCTCGTCACGTCAAAACTTCGGCTCGAAACAAAAAAATAAAGACACATTCCGTTTAAAATTTTTAGTGACTCTTTATGAGCCTAATGTTAAAAATGACCTCAGAAAATCTGCAGAAGTCTCCCTTACAAAAAACAAGAAACAACGATTCCCAGATACAAGAAAAACGACTGCTCTTACCCCTCTGACTTCAAGATCTTTTGGCAGCCACCCATCAACATCCAATCTCCAGGTCTTCCAACTGCGAAATAATACATAGTTGTTGCATCAAACACAATTTTCAATATACGCACACTTAACTTCATGTTCCTAGATAAATACACTACAACTCACGTTCTTTTTAATATTTCAAACAAGCCGCATACACCCATTGTCATGGTAACATCGATCCAACCGTCTGGGGCGAGTAATTTTTGCACAGCCAAGCTAAATATTAGGAGAAGGTGTCACAGACAATTTTCATAAATCATTATGTTGTTAAGTTATGTCCGACAAACTTCAAAAGACATAAAATTACAAAAGACCAAGGAATGTTCAATTTATTTTCAGCAGAATTATTTAAAATAACAGCGAAAAATATCAAGATGAGGCCTGTGCACTAAGTTTGCGGAAACATCACTTTTAACATTATTATATGACTTCATATGTTATTTATTTGTCAACGGGTGAAAGATTATAGGAAAACGAAAATACACGTTTTCATAGAAAATACACGTTTTCATATAAGAAACCAATTTATAAGAAACTGACTACTTGCCTTTTAAAAAATTAAGAAACATTTACAAGTTGTACAAAATGTAAAATATTTAAGTGAGAAATTCTTTTCACGTGTCTCTCATCAATCACCACAGAAAGAACTTCATTTTATACTATGACGAATGCCATTCTGGTATTATTACCTGGTACAACAGACATAATTTTAGATGATGAATCAAAAACGAAAAAGGAATTATTTTATCTTTTCCTGTATATATCGCGCACTTTCTCTTCTGTGTTTTTGTTGTTGTTTTTGTTTTCTCGTCCGTTTCTTTTAACAATATTATTATTATTATTATTTTTTAATATTTATATTAGAAATTTCTTTTAGTGTAAGCATAATGTATATATATACAATAATGTATATATATACATATATTTTAAATTTTATTAATCTCCTTGTTTAAAAAATTTCTGGATGAAGAGCTATGTATATTTGTATATGGATATGCCAGAATATAGTCTTTTAATAATAATAATAATAATATATGTTGATAATGTCTCTTGTGTCAAAATCATGTTTCGGTTGAATATCCCTCTGATAGACCGCTGTTTAAAATTAATAAACTTTTTTAAGAAACTTTAAGTAAAATGACCTCAGAATTTAAGAAGCTTTACTAGTTGGCCGTTCGCTTGGTTTCTTACAAGAGAAAAAAAGTAGTGTACATGAGAGGTTTTAGAACCTGTCAGGACATCAATTGAGGAACATTATTTGTCATAAAATAAATTAGTTAATAAAAATTTTTCGTCGGAAAAAAGCGACGAAATACTTTGAAATATATACGAAAGTTTTCCCTGGCTAATATTTTGTTTTTCATAGAAAGGCACTTGAATCTACATCATTTTCAAACTTTTCCCTGGAAGAAAAGAACATTAATTTCAAAGTATGTGATGTCCCAATTTGACCTACTTGTTTATCGCGATGAGATAGAGAAAATGTGGTGCGAGCAAGCGAAACACGGGGTGCGATGGCGACAGACTGCGATGCACAGCGACACACATCGACTCGACCACAAGATGAGTAAAACCTAGAAAAAAAGAGAAATCAAACAAACAAACAAACAAACAAACAAATCAACGAATAAACAAACAAAGAAAGAACCACAATTTCTGTCATTTTATTATACCTTAAGGTACCTTAAGGAATTAATTATCGCGAATTCTTGAAAATTATTCCAAACATTTCCGAAAGGTAATTCTCGGAGAAATTTGAATTTTTTCCTGTTTTTGAAAACATTTACACTATTTTCTCCTTCTAATATAGTTTGAACTATATTAATAGATACTTTTACTTTAACCTCGGCAGTCAATTTATCCCTCCCACGTAAAAAACGGTAAGAAAAATAATGCCGTCAAGTTCTCTATTTTTGTGAAATTCGCAACTAAAAAAAAATCAAAAAGTTTTCGACAAAATTAATTTTTCTTAGGTATAATGACTGTATTGTTGAGAAAACAGAACTCCTAATTCAACATACTGCTAAACTGAGTGACTTACAGCAGTTTTCGGCAGTACAAGAGATTTTGATAACTACGAATTTCGTCATTACATGTTGAAATAAATCAACTCACCAAGATGAGTGCAAGCTTGATGGAGAGCACAATCAGCATTATTGAAATACATTTTAGCCAACATCCACGTGTAGGGTGGATCGTTGGGAAGAAAAATCTAAAAAGTCAAAATAACAGTAAGTTATATTTCCGAGACTTTTCGTTGCGTCATAGGGATGAGGCTTTCTTGTTCCGTAACTTTCAACAATTGTTCCGGCGCTTTGGTACGATGTTTTAAAACCAAAGAAAATTTTTACTCTGGGAAAAAATAATACGTTTTAAAAGGTTTGCAATGAAAAAGTTGATTTAAATAAAGAAGACAATGTTTAAGTGTTTTCAACAACCCTTTATTATTTTTTTGGTACATAAAAATTTTATTTTTTAAAAGAAATCGCTGAACAAGCAAATGTTTTTCTGTCGTTTTTATTCACAGGAATATGTCTATGTCTATATTGTCCGTATTGTTATACGTGGAAGGAACTACCGGAATTTGAGAATGATTTACATGACAACTGTTCATGTTATGTTTATTTCATTTGGACACCAATAACGATTACAACTACACAACATGTAGGGAATGATCAACATGTAGGGAATGATCAACATGGAGGGAATGATCAACATGGAGGGAATGATCAACATGGAGGGAATGATCAACATGGAGGGAATGAACAACATGGAGGGTATGATCAACATGGAGGGTATGATCAACATGGAGGGTATGATCAACATGGAGGGTATGATCAACATGGAGGGTATGATCAACATGGAGGGTATGATCAACATGGAGGGAATTATCAACATGAGGGAATGATCAACATGTAGGGAATGATCAATATGGAGGGAATGATCAACATGTAGGGAATGATCAACATGCACGGAATGATCAATAGAGACGTAGCTCTAGGACCATCGACAGCAAAACATATTAAATAGGTCCATGGCAAATCGTGATTTGCTGGTGTTAGGGTCAATCGTGATTCACTACATCTTATTTCACTGTATGCATTAGTTACATCTAGCTTTCACCTGTAAAACATGCAAAGTGAATGTGGCGCACAAAATTTGTTCGAAATGCATATAAGATATTAGTAGTTAACCTGTGGAAGAATACACACTTTTTTTTATTTAAATACCAAAATTCTAACTAGGCTGGTCATTATTCTTATTTCTCTATCTAAACAATAGTCCTATTATTTTTGATTACAAATCCTAGCCTTATATTCTTATAAAGCGTCTTATTATAAATAAAAGCGTGAATCACGTCACTTTATAACAAACAACCCCAGATTCATTAGTTCTTTTGCAGCTGGTGAAATCTTAGATTTGTAGCGCATAAAGTTGACATAATGAGTTAAGCGTCTCCCAGTCCGACATTACAAGGATGTAAGGTGATTTCAAAGCAAAACCATATTAATACAGAGGTTAGCTATATTATCACAGAATATGTGTGGCACATGAAAAATCCAGCAAACATCCCTCGTGTACTTATTAGATATTTTTAAAAGCAATTCTCTTCAGTCGGAAGGTTAACTATTATTAAATTGAGACAATCACAAATCACTCTGCTCATTAAATCTATTAAGGACATCCGCAGTTTCATAATTATAGACACCCTTCTACACATTTGTAAACATAAGGCTTCAATGATGCTCATAACTGTTTTTCATATGAAAAGATAAGTAGCAGTTTTGACTGATGAAGGACGATGTACACAGAACATAAACACGTCTTAACACAAGAATAACTTCAGCACTTTATGATCGTATAACAGTATGGCACATATAGATGAAGCGACACTGTTTTTATTACTATTATTAAGCACAATCCATAAAGGTGATAGTTTGTCTTTATTTACGTTTTGATGTTTTAGTGGTTGGAAAATATGGACAAATATGGCACGTTTTTTCCTTTGAATGAGACATGATAATAAGGTACAGCCTGGAGTAAAATTTAAACAGGCCGAGAAAAAAATGTCAACAATTGGATCTGTTTTTGTTGTTGCTTACATATAGTATATAGTGTAAGGCAGAACTTTTGTGCATTCTACTTCCCACCAAATAAATAGTACCGAACCGAGGGACCACCATGTTACTGATAGTAGTCAAGTCTTAACAACATTGGCACTTGATCTTTTGCATGTTACAAAAAATAATTTTATTCATTCATTCATTCATTCGTGAATTCACTCATCTATGCACTCACTCCTTTACGTATATATGAATCTCTAATACGCTATTACCAGGTAAACTTTTAACTAAATCAACTAAGTGTCTGCGACACAACCGGTAGGAACAGGGACTCTAAATTTTGCTCTCATATTTTATAATTATTCTCTTCAGAATAAATATTAAAAATGTACGTTGTTAAATCTCATTCATTCAGGTTCGCATTTTGTAGGTTCATCACGATGACTTGTATAACAAGCAAATGTGAGAGAGGTTTTTATCTTTAGGAAAATTATGCTTTCTAAGCTTCGTAATGAACAGTTATAAAACAGCGTTGCCACTGTTTTTTTAAATTTTTAACGTTTTTGAGATAACGGTATTTTTACGAAAAAAATTGAGGAGATTTAAGGGCATAGAGAATATTTGAGGAGATTTTAAAGGTATGTCATGAGTAAGGAAATTAATTCTGTGCCTATATAAGATTTCTATGCATTTTTAAATAAAGAATAAAATAAAGACCGGTTACGAAATTAAAACTGAGGAGGATTGAGGAGAAAGTTGTTAAAAATGTACTTTTAGAAGAGATTTTCAGAAGACTTCTGAAACTTGCGAGAACTAGGAAGTTTTAAGAAGGAGTGACACTCAACTTTGGCGAATTTCAATGTGTTTTTTATCACGATGACTTGTATAACAAGCATATGTGAGAGAGGTTTTAATCTTTAGGAAAATTATTTAAACTGTTTCCTTTTTCTTTATAGCACTAAGCTGCACAATAACAACACAAACATCAACAATCACCAAACATATTGGTGACACAGTAACTCTGCAATGGAAGGTGGAAAGACAACATGGCATCAATTTTCAATCAATAGAATGTAAAAATCAAAACGCTTTGATAGCAACTGGAACTTCGAGCTCATTTAATGTTAACACATTTCTAAACGATGAAGACCTTAAAAAAAGACTACGTTTAAAAAGAATTCGCACAACTTATAGCATTGAGATTTCATCACTAACTAAAAAAGAATCCGGTATATATGAATGTTCCATCCTATGCACATCTGATAGGGGACATTATTACACAACACCAATACAACTAAATGTAAAAAGTATGTCGCCTTTGCTTGTGTTTACTTTTTCAAATGCTAATATTGAATATCTGTAGAGAATTATTTCCTGCCTGGCAAGCCTGTACACTTTGCAACAAAATCAAATGTCACACCATGACAGCTAGTGTAAAATTTAAGAAGAATTTACCAATGATAATTCCTATAAGCTCTTTCAACAATGTTGCAATGCACATAGAGAAATCAAACTCAAACGACTGCCACAACTTAAATGTACAAAAGAACTTCATGTAACAATCATGTTAGTGGAGTTGACATTTTGATTCTGCTTTAGATCACAAAACAGTGAATGAGCCCAATATTATCGGAGGTAACCACACTGTGAATGGTGAGGAAACAAACAAAGGAGATGACATACAAACGAAGAAGAAAGAAAAGAAGCAACTTTACATGTGGATTGGAATAGTTGCAACATTTCTCTTTGTTATCATCATCATTTCTGTCATCGTCTGCTTCAAGAAAAAATGTAAGTCGGTAATTTTAGATTATTGATGAGTGTCTGGAAAGTTTTAAAACATAATACTATTCTCTTTAGGGTTAATGTTATACTTTTCTATAAAATTCAAGTTTGTAAGAATCATCAATCTTCGAATTTATAAGTAAAAGCGTAAATCATACTGAGGCTTGTCTATTATACACGCAATGTTTTGTTTAGTCGAAGAAATTTCTATTAATTGCCATTAAATGTGTTTATAAGTGATTCACGCATAATGTTTGTACTTCTCATCATTTTAAAAATGTGCTCTATTAAAACTGTTTAAGTATTACTGAGTAGAAGATAAAGAAAAAAGTCGGGCTGCTAAAGAACTGTGGAGCAATTTACTCAAAAGCTTTTACAATATATTTAGAAATTAAATCAGAATTTGGTTATTTTAAAGGGAATGGTTGAAGAATTGAAAATTACTCTCTGTGAGAGTAATACTGGAGAGCGTAAACTCACTTGCGGAACCAACACAAATTTTCAATAAGAAGAGAGCATCCAAAAAAAATTTTAATGTAAACGTAAAGAAACATTTTAATGCACTTCTTTTGCGACTCCTAGAGAATATAATTAATAGAATTTTGTGAAAAAAGACTTGAAGGGTATCAAAAGATATACGGAAAGAAATTAAGAAAAATAACGACTATTACAAGAAAGATAAAATTAAAATGCGGGTTGGAGAATATCACGCAGCCATTCGTTCATTTAACCTTAAGCGCCTGACCCTTAAATCCAACCAGCTGCTCATTCAACAATAAAAGATAATCTGAAATGGTATAGAAAATTGTCCTAGCCGGGACGACATGCTGGGGAATTCAGATAAACTGTTCCACAGTTAAAAAGAATGATTCTTATAAATAGATTCGAGATTCAAATCTAGCAGTAGTCTCTAGTCTAAAGATTAACCCTGATTATTGATATTTTTAATTTAATAAAAAGGCAATTAATAATTCAAAATAATTAAAACTATTTTTAAGTTTTCTGGCATTAAAATTAAAACTTGGAATGTATTAGTCACGTAATAAATTACTGCATTCCTAGTTACACACAGTAACTACAAACAACACAGTTTTACTTGAAAATTAAGAAAGGACGAGAAACTGAAAATCCAATTAAAACTTAACATGTGCTTAAATAGAATTATATGTCATGGCTGGCTACGCTATTACGTCACCAGCCCTCCTCCTGTTAAATTTGTTTTATATGTATCTACCGTTAAAGTTTCAATAAATGCCATCTTTATGTTATAAAACTTGCAACTTTTAAACAGGGCGTAGTTTATCAAAGAAGAGTATTATCAGGCAACGTGACTTTTCCGTAGTAGCAACAAGGAACATTTTTTTTCTGAAGATATCCCACAGACCATACACACACGTTTACACACTAACCATTTATTTCAACAAAATTTCTAAATAGGTATAACCTTCCCTTTCCACTATTAGCTAAAAGGCGGTGTTGGATGTAACATTTATTGAAAAAAAGAGGTCATCTATCGGAAAATTCCAACAATCCTGCCCTGTTTACTCCTACCATTTCCTACAAACCTGAATTTTTTTCTAACTTCCCCAATCCCTAATTTCCGTTATTGTTGAATATATTTCTAATTTTTTTGTTATAGTGTATAAGATAAAGAAATTTACACCAGAGGAAAAGAAGGACAGCTCCACACATAAAGTTACGTTGCTCAATGGTAATATGTTTGTCGTCAATTCTTTTTATCTATATTAAAATACTGTCGATGCATTTTGTTATAAGCGACTGTCTCCCTGATAGTTAAGTTGCTAAAAAAAACTTAATAGAAAAGTTGCTTAATGGTTGCTCTGCAGAAATTAAAAAAAATTTCCAATATTATCAAACACCTGACTAAAATTATTGGTGTTTAATTACAATAATTTGATTTAATGTCAAAATTTTTACTTAATACAGAGGCTGACTAATTATTAAAATCAGGAAAATGGGGCTGTTCATTATTATTTTTATTTTTATTATTATTCCGAATATTTATACAGGATAGCCACTTTTTATCAATGTGGATCCTATGTTCTAAATGTATACATTAGGTATACACCGACATTGCCTACCCAATTTTCCTCACATGACATGGGTTGACCCGTAGCTGTGGTAAAGTCACATGCTAAACATAACCTCGCTGTGGACCGAACCACGGACCTTGTGATTACGAAGCGAACTCCATAACCACTAGGCTACGTGCCACAAATAAATATAAACAATTACTGTAGGTAGCAGAAAAAAGAAGTCAAAAATCTCAGTAGCTAAGGTACAATAATTTAAAACTGTATCCCCCAAAATAATTTGTTGCTTGTGTCAAGTATTGTTTAAACAAAACTTGCTTGTACAGTTGCTTATAAAATGGTTACATGTATTCTGTGTTTATGTAAGCCAAAATGGTATCTCAAGTAGTACGATATTTAAATAAAAATTAACTAATGCCTGTAAATTACATTATTAACTTTCAAGTTATGGTAATATTTAATATTTAAAAACCTCCTGAGGTCCTCGCTCGTGTTGTTATTTTTAAGGATGTCTTTGGCCTAAAAAACGTGTATCACTTTAACGGTAATAATTTTTGTGGGTACTTGATTTTGTGGGTTAAAATATATGACATTTCGCGAGTAATAATTTTCACGAATAACTGTGTGCAAGAATATTTGTGGGTATTATTTTTGCGAGTCTTTTCCCAAAGAATATTTACAGAAGCATATTGTTAATGACGATTTGTTACGTGGGAATGAAATTGACCTCTTATACTCTCTACAATAAAGGTTTTCGGAATTTATAAAATTTCATTATTTTTCCTTTTTCATTAATTTCCATGAATGCTACCTCAGGTAGTCTTTTAACATGGACGCGAAATGAGATTTCAACCCGATATGGAATAACATTGTGTTTACATAAAGTTTTTCACATTGGGGTTGTGTGAGCTACACATGCGCCATAACTTTGTACACATGGGCAATAACTTTTTGCGCATGCGCAATAGCTTTGTACACATGCACAATAGTTTCCTCACAATTAAATCGTGTTTAGATAAATATTTTGAGGATGAAATGAAATCAACACCAAAATGAAATTTCATTTTGCCCGAAATTATATAAACAAGAGACTGAAATAAAATTTTCATATCGCCCCTGAAACAAACTTCATGAAAATTAATACATGTGATTATGCTCTAACCATGGTATAAGACGTTTACTGTTAACTTAAATTTATAATGAATATTTTTTCACAGGTCAAAAGACAAAGACAGAAGATTTTGAAGAAGCGCAATATGCAGACTTGTTGACAGAACCACAACAAGAAACATACACTGACTTAAATCTGAAGTCTGCTTTGTGGCCATCGCATGAGTACGAATACGTCAAAACAGTTCGAAATTCAAAGAAACTTGATAAAAAATCTACTGTTGTTTATGAGTATATTGATCCAAGCTTTCAACTCAAGTTGCCCAAACATTATGTATGAATATCATTACCAAAATAACAACCGTAGCAGAAATGGATGAGTTATTAAGAGTCAACGCGCCCTATGACAGTAGACAAGAATTCTCTAAGTGAGGAAAAAACTTTACAGTATTAATAATTTAATATTTTATAACCAAGAGATAAAAATTCTACTTTCCAAACTCAAACAGTCTTATGATATGAGAAATATAATGGACTATAAAGGACTAAAACTAGTTTTTGTAATATCATGTTATAAATAAGAGAAACAAAATTATCATTATAATTCAGTACTATTTATTCTATTAGCAAGTGAAAACCAATAAAAATCCCTCTTTTTTCATGTATTTGCAGAAGTGGGCTAATGATATGTGCAAAGTGAGAAAAAAGGCTGGGTTTGAAATTTTTCAGTTGTCAGTAAAATTCAATAAAAATCCCCTTTATCCCTACTAGCATCTTAAATTTATTTATTTATTTATGTGTCATTGGATGTTTTATATTATTATCACGAAAATGTTTTGAATTAAATACATTTGTTTTGAAAGCAGTATTTGTTAAAAAAGTTGTAATTATATGAATATTAAAGTGATAAATATGTCATCCAAGAGCAGTGGTTATTGTACAGTCTGGTGGTCACACAACTCAAATATTTCAATGAGAACTTATAAAGTGCAAAAATTTGCCAGTACTGCGTGAAAGGAGAGAAATAAACACAGGAAGTAATGAAAAGGTGTTGATTTAATACTAGAACTAAGCCAGCAAAGGTCAGGTCTTATATTTAAATAAATTGAAAGGGATGCAAATTTTCTAAAGAAATGGAGTGTAGGTTAAATTTGAAATAGGGGATTCGTTTTGAGGAATGTTAATAGTAAAAAGGGAACTAAAAATAAGATTACTATGATTTAGTACAACCCATTCAGTCTATGGCACCCTTAAAAATATATTACATGCATAGGACTGATGTGTTTTAAAAATATTACCACTTATCTGTTCAGTCATTGTCATTGAATAATATAAATATTATCATGTCATGAACAAGCGAGTTTATTCTAGGCTACGTTTCGACAGCTACAGCTGTCATCGACGGGCAATGATCGTAATCATCTTTGGCTATTTATTATTTGAAGAGATAATTAGAGGATCGAAATTAACCAATCAGATCACAGCAATTAAAGTAATTAACTTTTTCACGGACCCAGATGGAAGCAATAGATTGATTAAACTCTTTCCTTTTTCTAAAAGTTCGCTTTATGTTACGCTTGTCCCGAACCATTTTGCACTTTTTACTAAATGTTCGCTTTCCGAAGTGCGGGTAACCATATTTCTGGAAGTTGATAGGAAATACTATTGATATGAGTATTTCTGTCTATACTATTTATGGTTTCTTTTACTTTTCTTGCTGTCCAACCAGACTCTCGGTCTATGATCTTTTTATTGTCCCAGTCAATAACATGATCATTCTTCCAGCTATTGTCTGTATCTGCATTGCATACGGCTCTTTTGTGCTCTTGCACACGTTGTTTAAACATTCGTTATGTTTCACCGACATAAACAGCATCACAATCCTTACACGAGATTTCGTAGACAATATTACATTGACTCTCTAGACATATTTTGTCTTTCGGATGCGACAGTATACTACGTAGCGTGTTTTTAGATTGAAACACTGGCTTTATTTTATGATCTTTCAATACCCGACGAAGTATGTTATTTGTCCCTGGTATATATGGCATACACACTGTAGCTACTGGTTCATTTTCCGCATCTTCCCCGTCACTGCTCTTATCAGTCCTGTTCCTGATTTTCCTCTCAACTATGTGGCTATGGGTGGCCCAACATCCTCTGTGGTAGTTGAAATATATATGCAGGCCCATGAGACTACAGCTTTAACAACTGCAGATCACGCTCCAAGAGTTTGGAAAAGACTTGTGGATGACGTCTTTTTAATAATAAAAAGAGCACATCTAGACGCATTTCATGAACATATCAATAATTTGCACCCGAAGATTCAATTTACAATTGAACACGAGAAGAACGGTACGCTTCCTTTCTTAGACACTCATACGGATCAATATCTCAACTACACATCTAATCACCAAATGTCCTGCAAAGAATGTGTAGTGTCCTCATTACTGGACAGAGCAGTCAATGTAGTCAGTGGAGAGAATGACTGAAAGAAAGAGTTATCTCATATAAACAACGCCTTACTTGCAAATGGGTACTCAAGACAGACCATCAAAAAGGTTGAGAGGAAAATCAGGAACAGGACTGATAAGAGCAGTGACGGGGAAGATGCGGAAAATGAACCAGTAGCTACAGTGTGTATGCCATATATACCAGGGACAAATAACATACTTCGTCGGGTATTGAAAGATCATAAAATAAAGCCAGTGTTTCAATCTAAAAACACGCTACGAAGTATACTGTCGCATCCGAAAGACAAAATATGTCTAGAGAGTCAATGTAATATTGTCTACGAAATCCCGTGTAAGGATTGTGATGCTGTTTATGTTGGTGAAACAAAACAAATGTTTAAACAACGTGTGCAAGAGCACAAAAGACCCGTACGCAACGCAGATACAGACAAAAATGAGATTGCGGACCATAGCTGGAAGAATGATCATGTTATTGACTGGGACAAAAAAAAGATCATAGACCGAGAGTCTGGTTGGACACCAAGAAAAGTAAAAGAAACCAGAAATAGTATAGACAGAAATACTCATATCAATAGTATTTCCTATCAACTTCCAGAAATATGGTTACCTGCACTTTGGAAAGCGAACATTTAGTAAAAAGTGCAAAAAATGGTTCGGGACAAACGTAACAAAAAGAGAACTTTTAGAAAAAGAAACGTAACATAAAGCGAACTTTTAGAAAAAGGAAAGATTTTAATCAATCTATTGCTTCCATCTGGGTCCGTGAAAAAGTTAATTACTTTAATTGCTGTGATCTGATTGGTTAATTTCGATCCTCTAATTATCTCTTCAAATAATAAATAGCCAAAGATGATTACGATCATTGCCCGTCGATGACAGCTGAAGGTGTCGAAACGTAGCCTAGAATAAACTCGCTTGTTCATGACATGATAATATTTACATTATTCAATGACTGATGTGTGTTACAATTTGTAAGAAATCATCATGATACAACATTCGAATTTAAATTAAATATAAAACATGTTTTCGCTAGCTTTATATTTATTTTATGCAGAAATTCGTGAAAAATAGGTGTTTTTAGGCGAATTTAACCATAACTTAAGTGCACATTTGCCAAGAGTAAATTTTTTCCTGCGAAAGAAACGAAATAGTATTTGGAAAAGGAAATATGCTGTATTTTTAGAAAAACTTGTTACCACAGCAATATTTCTTTTGATTTCAAAGAAAATCAAAACAAAGAGAATGTTATATTTGCTACAAAAAGCCATATTTTCCATGTGTGGGAAGACATTATAGCGTTGCAAACCCCCTTATTTTTATTTTATTTTTAAAATGGTAGCAAAACATGACTTTAGATTCTATGTGACGATTTACTAGTTCTGTAGTTGAATAGAACAATAGTCCAGCATAAGAGAACTGCCTGACCCGTTTATTTTTTCACAGTCATTGTGAAGTTACATTGCATGTGTGATGATTTCCTCTATATTGGTATATTGGTATATTGGTTAGTTTCTATTTTTCTAAATCACAAGACAACAACTTAATCTTTTGTCAAACCATGTAACATTTTCAAAACACACGTTGAAAATGACAAAGTTGATGTTAGTCTTAGCCAAGGCTTGTTGAACAAAACAAGACAAAAAAAGAAGTAGAAAATCTTACTGGGTTGTCTTCGGATGGAGTTTGCTGTAGCTGAATAGCTATGGGTAGTAAATCTCCATTCTTCTTTGCATGAAACAATGCCATTGCTGGACATACCTTTAAAAAGAAAAATGCTCTGTATAGATAACTATAAATTGGCTTTATATAAAAAACAGGATACAAAAAATACATCTCGTTAAACTGGCAGCCTAATTAAAAGCTCCTCTGCAATCTACATGGTACAAAATGCTCATAAAAATGCACCCCAGTGAATTACTGTTTCTGTAAGCACATGGGGAGAAAATGATTTTTTTTAAAAACAATTAAGAAATCTTATACAGGCATATTACAGCGCTCTTTCCCATTAAATTTGTAAAAGGAGTTTACGCGATACCTGTTTGGACATTAAATGCATGCACCTGCAAGGTTGCAGTTGTATGTCTAGGACATAGTTATGAATTGAATATCACTACTATCCTTACAAATGAGTGCTCACAACATGAAAAAAGTTTGATACTACAATATTTGGTATTATTGCAAAAAGATGCAGAATTGCTACTGAATGCAACAATGAAATACAATAAAAAAGGTCAAATAACTTACAGTAAATATGAACAAATTATAAAGAAAAATATAAAAACATTACAAAACGTCCTTTACTGTGCCTAGTTTAAATTATTAGATAAATCCTTAGCCCTTGTGTCAGTATACCAAATGAAAAGAATAGAGAACAGATATGAATCAATGGAGAAATTAATAGTCCTTTATGCTACAACATTATTGGTCGGTTAAATATTCCATGATACAATGATTTTATTTAACATTATAGTATAGGTCTTACAAATCTGGAATCTTTGCATGTCAAATTTTCAAGTATCTTGAGGTTAACAATGTATAACTCTTTCCCAGAAACTGCTTCTTCAAGTTTTAGTCCATCCAAAAATGGTTCCACCATGTCATTTGTTACTGGAAAACTATATTAAAAAAAAATTAAAAATTATATCAAGCATATCTGGCACACCAACACAGGAAACTATAAGCAACTCTGCCATATAAAAATCCACTTATGCAGAATAACAATGGAAAAAATATAGGTTCAGTAGAGCTTCAAACACTGATGAGGAAAATGTATAGGAATATCTACTTTTAACAAAGGGTTGCAGAAATAGTGGTGTTTGAGGTGTTTTGATGACGTCTTTAACCATCCATCCGGAAAAAGGATTCAGAGACCAAAGTTTTGGAAACTTACCCTATTGCTGCCAGGTTGTCCATGGTAACCCACACATTAAAAAAAATAAGTGATGTCATAACCTCGTTTCCAAAATTATTTAGCATAAAAATTATAAGTGCATTGTAGACATGTATTTTTTGGAGACTTCAAAGGGAAATGGACACATCCATTTGCATATTTCACACAGACTTTGTTTTTATAAGAGTTTATTCCATTGATACACTGCTGTATTAAATAGCAATCTTTCATAATCTAACCACCACAACCAGCAGGAAATATTATGTTATTAGTGTATAATACAAAGTTAATAAAGATTTTCTCAGTAACTTTCAATGGATAATATTTTTAGTGGTCAAAATCTGCCAAAATCTGCCAAAATTTCAACAATTCTTTTCTCTAAAAGTTTTGGCATGCCGAAATTGTGCAGTGTTTTACACAAAGTTAAAGCTACCATTCCTTAGTTTTTTGGTGAGCAGACATAAATTCTATAAATATGTCAAGATCATTCAGTAAAGTCATTGGTAGTCGTGGTTATTATGTGTGCCGATTTTTTACTTCTAGACATGTTAAGAAAGAACAAGAATGTACATTTACTTTTGAAACATTGAAAAAAGGGCAGATTAATAAATACTTGATTGTCGTTCAAATTTTTCCTAAAGATCAAGTCGCGGCAGTAAAATAGCTAGACATGTTCCATTAGAGCTATTGCAATATGCATATTTTTGAGCAAATGCGGTGGCAAAGTGTCTGATTGTTTGTTGTCAACATCTTACAAGCCTTTACCTGTTTTTAAAGGAGGACCTGAGATTGGATGAATATGTTTGAGCATTGAAGTTTACTAAGAACTATGACAAAATGGTGGACTAAATTGAAATCAAGATTGTAATCAACAAGATATTGTTTTACTGTTATTATAAATGTTTTTTCTTTATAAATTCAGGGTTTTCTTAAAGAAATTACCAGAAAAAAGCTGGACAATACTCCCAAAAAGTTGACCTAAACGTATAAGTTATATCATTGAAATTATAACCTGTTGCATAACGTAACATCTCCAACAATTAATTAATTAGAGGTGATTGGTATTGGTTGGTTGAACACATATATTACTCTAAGTAACAACCGAGTTGATGAGGTCACCGTAATGAACAAGGGAAATTTCGTCAGTGGAGTATGGGATAATCGAGATGTCACTAAAGCTAAACAACTCACAAGTAGATATGAACTCTTCAGTTTTCAGTGTTATCTACCAAAATGAAAAAAATCCTGTCAATGTCTACACTTTTCAGGACCAATTGATCTAATTGGGCAGGCCAAATTATAAAACAATAATACTTCTATGCCAAATCTTTTAAACACAGACATCAGAAAATCCTGCTCTGTCGTTGGCCAAGTTTGTTGATGACATAGTAAAAGTTGGAAAAGACTAACAGCTGCATAGGTCAGGTCCTAAAATCTTGCATAAATAAACTGAATCAACTAAACAAAAAAGAATTCTCTGCAAAAAATTAAAAAAACTAAAAAGTTAACTCAAGGCTCAAATGAAATAGTCAATATGATAAAAGATTTGGTCAATTTATCAAAAAGTGAAAACATTACAGAAAAGCTTGGTTATCAAGAACATGGAATGAAAAATTTAATGGTAAACATCTATGGGCAAAACTGATCAATTTTCTGAAGAAAGATGTGAAAATACATCAACAAAAACTGAGCTTTTATGTAAGTAGTAATGGAGATTAACTGAACAAAATACCAAAGTAATTTAAGCTATAGAAGGCATCCAGTTGACCCTTTGGAAGATATGTATAGACCACTTTCTGTGCAACATAAACGTTTCGATTTTGCATTGATTACTTGTTACTGAAGGTATAAAATATAAACAACAGACCACACAAGTCAAATAAACCCATTTAAAGAACAAAATATTTGCTTAAAATTGGCAAAAGGTTTTTTAAAAAAGTGAAAATAGTCAAAAAAAAATTATTTCAGTGCCTTCTGGATGTGCTTCCAGAAAAATATGCATGAATTTCAACAGCCATTCTACCCCCATATAACCCTTCTTTCCTATCTACAAGAATGTGTGTACAAAAATCTGCGAAAATTAAAGTTCCATTAACTTTTGTTAACATTGACAAGTAAAGGTGAATAAGAGCATGCAGAAACCACAATAAAAGAAGACCATACAGCATTTTCTAATTTTAGGAAAAAAAGGGTATTGCATGCAATATCTACTTCCTGTATCAATGACTAACAAAATTACAAATATTGTGTTTGATGCTAAAAGGATTTTATTTGCCGATCTTCATCACACATTGAATCAAACTTCTTGAAGGATTTTATCCTTCAATGAATTCATGGAAATAATGGTATAAATCAGTTACAATTTATTAGCATAAAATGGACATCAAAACATATTCTTTGACCAGATGTGGCTAATTGTCACAAACCTGTTCCATTAATTAAAATAAAGTTTTATTCTAATTTATTGGTACCATTAATCTTAATGGTGTCTGTGCAATTATAACAAAAATCTGTGAATGGTATGTTATGGGGAATATGATCAGTATTGTTATTAGGCATAAAAACCACTTATTATGCATAAAATCCGATTATTGGACAGTCCCTGTAACATATACAGTTAGCTATACTTCCATTATCATATGGCAAAGACACTACAATGATGGGTGCTTGCAAGTGACAACCATGTTTTTAATGCTTCCTATTTATTGGAGAGTTATGCACAAGTGAATGTTTAATCCAAAATCTGTCAGTGAAGTCAGGATTTAAAAAACTCCATAATAATTTTAAAAAAACCTTCCTGTCTATTCTATGGGCTATCCATATAAAAGTTTGCTAAAAAGGGAGATGGCAGTTACAATTTATTAAATGACACAAGAAGTTTTTAATGACAACTATAAATATTCTAAAATTCATGTGCAACCTGGAAGCTCGTACAAATTAATTTGCATAAGCAATCGCAAGTTCTGCTGCGTTTTTAACGACAATTTTAAACTTGGGAAATTGTCCCCTGGCTCTTTTAAGCTTTCAATTTTTTCATAATTTTAATAATGTTGGGCTGTGCATGTGGATATATATTGTGTTAAGGCGTTCCACATGTTTGGGAACTGATTTAATAAACTAGTGTCATGCAAGAAGTAAATCGCTCACATGCTACGTAGCCACAGCAGAGTTTACTGCAGCATTGGTAGTCACACTTAAGAAGCAGAAGATCGTTAATCATGGCGAGTCTGGATCCAAAAAACTATAGTATAATGATCATAAAAGTTGACATTGTTATTACATTTGTGAAAAGTTGTATTTTAGATATAGAACTTCAGTATGTCACAATTTTAAATTTTAGATATATAAGCGTGAGTGTAAAATTAAACATATTTTGACCCATTACACTTTCTTGTGTTACGTTACAACACTGTATGCACATACTTCTCAGGAATTTCTGTACACAGCTGGATAAGAGTAGGATTGCAACCACGAAGACGTTGCTGACCGAAACTTGCATCAGACTTCCAGTTATAGTATCCCTGAAAAATGGAGGAAAACAGGGTAAAAACTTTTATACTTTTAATAAGGCAAATTAACAAAGATAACTTAAAATCTGATAGATAATGTAAAGTTTTGCAACTCTTAAGAATGCATTAAGAAGTTGATAAAACTAGTTTTCTGCTCAGGATCAACCCAGTCCAGATTGTGTTATAACACATATACATTAGATATTACTCAGCTATCTATTCTTTAATATTCGAAATAATTGACACTTATTCATGCTAAGGCACCTAAAACTCAAAAAGTCTAGCACTGGCTTATTTATAGTTTTAGAATTAGTTGTACTAATTAAGTATTAAGTAATCAGTGCTCAATTCACAGTAACTATGTATGAGTTTGGAAACTAAAAAAATTTTTTTTTAAAATGCACAAGATCAGATGAAGATAAAACTAACTGACCCTTTAACTAAGAGAAACCGTGATGTAACAGACTAGGAAATGAAACTGTATCAAAAGTTGCAGTTTCAACTATAAAGTTTCTTACATATGGTATACCAAAAGAGCCTTTGTAAACATCTAACATGTCATCCAAGTTACTCCATTTGTTTGTCGTCAACAACTTTGTGAATTTCTTTTGTGCAAGAAACTTCACCTTCTTACCAACAATATCCCACTAAAAACAAAGAAACAACTGGAAAAATGTTTGAGTATAAGTTATTTTTGTGTGCAATAAAATTTTTATGTATAATATATAGCTTGCAAAGTTATACTGTAAATTGATTAGGAAATAGCAGTATCTTGCTACCTAATGACTTTAAAGGGACAAAGTGTCGATACTCTTTTTGCATCCTTATTTTTGTGTTGAAAACACAGTTCAAGGATCAAAATAAAAAAACAAGTGTTATTGACTTGTATTTACGTGATAAGAAGCTACATGCATTTATAAAAAATAGCACTGCTCAATATTCTTGGACAATAATAGAACAACTTAATGTAAAAAGAAATGAACACAAAAACAATTAAGAGTAAGTTCTGATTTTTGTCCAGGCAGTAAACAAACAAAACTTTAACTCGGAAAATACACAGAAGATGCAAAATATCACTGGGTTGTTTGTTAAGGCTCATTTCCATTTGACTGCATTTTCTGTTATAGTGTGAAAAGCTTATGAGCTTCTTTGTTTACGCGTGTACTTAATGGCAAAAATACAAACAAATTTTTTAATTTGAGTGTGCAAATGCTAACAAAATTGCTCATAAGCTTTTTGCATTATAGCAGAAAATGCACTCAAATGGAAACAAGCCTTTAGCCCTTTCTGTATTGCAAATTTCATTATAAATTAATCAAAATAGAATTACATGAATGACTAAAAACAAATTTTTACACATTTCCACATATGGAAATACTTTATTAAATTGCATAAACAAACAAATCACTAAACACTGTGTGTTACTGAAGCCTAAGAATAGGTAATTTCTCTATTACACAATAAAAAATATCACCATAAAAACAGGATTAAATTTAACGAACCGAACTCACAACAAATTCTAATATACTGATAAGAAGTTAAAAATATAGTAATTAAAAATAAATAAATTAAGCAAACAGACTCATTATTAAAGAAATCATTAAGACAATTTACAGAGAACAAAAATGGAATTTATGCTTCTGTGATATTCACAATTTTACTGACCTTGTAGTCATTACTAAAGTGTTCTTCAACAGGACAGGTTTTGACCTATAAACAAAATACAAAACTACAATCCCAGGCAAAATAAGTGGTAAAATGTGATTTTTTTCAGTGAAAAGTCAGTTACCCTCTTCCCCCAATATCAGTGTTGATTTAAGCCTTGTTTTCGTGCCCTGACACATAATAACAACACTGATACAGGGGAGGGGAGAGGAACACTATTTTGAGAGAATTGCCACTATATTTTTTTGGGATTGTAGATAAACTACAAGTGTAAGTGCGAAGATACAAAACTAATTCAATAACATAAAAGAAATGAAATTAGATTTAATTACAATTCATTTACCTTACTTGATGTATAGCACAACAAATCATTTTATGCATTCAAACTCAAGCAAATAAAAAATAAGACAAACGTACTCCCTTTGGTATACCAGAAATACTGTCTGCAAACATGTACTTTGTTTTTTTCTCATCCAGTTCCCAGCTGCGTTGAATTTTACGTGGATCAAACTGTGGCAGAACAGAGTCATACTGCAGTAATAAATATTTCCGGTTAGGTTCGATCCATCTGTTGCAAGGAAACACCAGAATAGGGTTAAGTCCTGAATTAATATTGTTTATTATCTTTTTGTTTTTCTCAATAGTTTTTTCCTCGCTTTCAATGTTATTGTTATTAACTATGTTTTGTTCTTCATCTTCATTACAAATGCAATCATTCAGTGTTTTCTCTTTTTCGGATTTCTCAAAGTTACTTTTCACAGCAAATTGTTTAATTTTAATTGTTTCGACAAACCAGTCATCACCAATCCCTTTCTTATCCCTCCATAATTGAATACTTCTGATTTTGCCAAGATTTGGCACATTTCTAATCTTAAATAAATCAACACTTCCTTTCTCAAAATCATTTCGCCACCTAACATCCAACAGAAGATCACGTGATTTCCCCTCGTTTTCGTCAATTAAAACACAGTACACATTACTGTCAGTGCCAGCACCCTTAACATCTCCAGTTTTTATAATAATTTCAAAATCGATGCTCTTTTTAGATAATGCTACACCCATTTGTATTCAATTTTTCTAAAGATGAGAAATAATTATAACAAAAAAAATTTTCTAGTACAACATATTCATACCTATGAATATATATTCACACTTTTACTGTCAAGTTTAACTATCTAAAAACTATATATATATAACAAAAACAACAAAAACAAGAACTCTAAGAAATACAATATATAAACAAACAGAAAATATATGCCCACAAATCACTAATTGTTGGAAAGAATTTGCAATAAAAAAATTATATATAATGTAGAGTTTACAACTTCACATTAAATTTAATTTATTTAATAAGTTATATTTGATCATATATATCATATTTAATAAGTCTAAAATTTACTCTTGTGAGAATAAAAAATGAGTTATATTTGATCAGAATAACTTGTCTGTTTTATTACTTTCTCCACAAGGGTGTTGCTATGATACAACAACATCAAGTACAGTAATATTTGATTAGCAATATGACAAAGGCAAACATTTCATACTATTGAGTGATTTATTGACAAAATTGATTTAAGTCTCATTGGCCATTAGTATTCTCCACAAAACACAACATGTTTTTACATAATTTTACACAAATTTTCTGTAGAAAATGCTGTCCAGTTGTTTACACTTTAACATTAAAAACTTTTTATACTCAAGAATATTCAGATATATAAAAAAATGAATCTGTCCAAAATCTGCCAAGATTCCAAATTGGATTAAATATGATCAAATTACCCATAGTAGTTAACCAAAAACCACATTAGGTACCATGTTTTAGTTTGAAACATAAAAAAAGGGATTCTCAGTCCATTGACTTTCCACAAAATAAGAAAACAACACTGTGAGCATGTATCATGTGTGGAGTGCATGATCCAATTGTGATTGCCATTTTAAGATAAGAATGGTCACAATAGTTTATGATCTTCATTTTAGATCACAATCGTTTTGACACATTATAATGATTAATATTCTGATGCTACCAACAGCTCGTGCTAAGGGTGATAACTATATTATGGTGTACATGTAAAGCTACATTTAAGTGGTGATGTATAAAAAAAAATAGAAATATTTTAGTTGTTTTTTTTAATCATAATCTTTGTAATAATTATTACCAAACACTTTTAATGTCTACTAAAATTTTATTGAAAGCGTAAAAATCCCTATATTTCGTTCTAAAATAACAAAAAAACGTCCTGTAGAAGCTTATAAATCGCTGTATTTCTTTCTGTAACAACGAAAGAATATCAAAAATCGATGTATTTTGTTATGAAATGATGATAAAACATCCTATCGTTGCTTAAAAATCAGTGTGTTTCCTTAGAAAATAACAGGAAAATGTCCCTAGGAACTTAAGAATCGGCGTATTTCCTTCTGAAACAACGAGAAAACGTCCCCTGAAGCCATTAAAACTACTATTTTTATATGTGGTAAAAAAGTTTGGAAAGCACTTGGTGTCCGTTCAATTAAAAATACATAAATTTCAATAACTTTCATGATCGTTAGCACTTTTAAACAATAGCTTGCATGTTACATGAAATAACAGAAGGCTTCATCACATCTTATTGTTACGGTTCGCACCTGCTTGGTTAGCGACAAAGTTAAATTTATTGTACTTTTGGCTATGTTGTTTTACTCTCTAGCAATGGCATTTAAGCTATTACATTTTTTCTGTAAATTTTATTACCTTAATCACCTTATATTAATTTTTCATAAGAGCACAGAATGTGTAAAGTAAAATCAAATAGTGTGGAAACACACACAAAAAAATTATTATTCACACAGACAAAACCAATTGGTAAAAGTTAATTTGCATTTTGTAAAAAAGGTCCTGCTATTTTTTTTCATATATACCAGTTGCCAAATTAAAAAGTTTCCAGAAACAAAGCTTATCTCCAAAACAAGAGGTAACAAAATGTCCTGAATATCTCCCATTTTGGAAATGATCTCTCAAATGAGATTTGTGCCTTACAGATGTACACTGAACATTTGACATATACCAAGATGCCTACCATATGGGGCATTCTAAAACTATGTTCATTTTGAGAGGGAGGAGAGGAGCTGAGTCACGTAATTATTATATTATTATTCGTTTAGCCAAGGATGGCTACTTTAGTTCCTATTGGTTTGTTATCAACAAGGGTCTCAGCGCATTTAAAGCTCCTGTTTGAGCTATGGAAGCCATGTTAGCACCAAAATCACCAAACTAAGCAACCACCTTATTTCTATTCTTATTTAATCCTAAGAAGAAAAAATCAATTTACACGTTTTTAGTCACTAACATGACTAAACTGGGTAGAATCCACAACCTTCTGCACTGGAAACAAACCAGTCGATGGTAGAAAAAAACAAAGTAGAGGAGGGGTATAATTGTGTCCTGCATGTTCACTTTATAAAAAATAGTGCTAGCTATGTGTTTTGTTTCAGCAGAGAGGAAGGTGGCAGTGGGGCTAAAATCACAAGTACATAGTGTACACTGGTATAATCTCGTCTAGGTACATTATCGTCACCTAGAAATAAATACCATTTATGCCATTGGGAGGCTTGTAAACTCACTTTCAATGATATATGCATATGGACTCATCTTTAATAAAAAACAGTTTTCGGATGAGCAAGGCAAATAACTATGCTTCATATCTTTACTCGTGCGGGTGGTACAAGTTTGTCAGATTTTATTTACCAATTTTTTATTTGCCAATTTTTTTACATACAGTACTGGAAAAAGGTTGTTTAACATATCGAGCGCGCAACGTGAGCGGACTCCCTCAATACACGATTTACCGCGTTTATAATAATAAGAAACAATTAAAATAAATTGTCACGGTCTATCGAGAATCTAGTATCGTGACAAAATCTGTCTCGATGTGTCGCAATGGTAGATGATAACGAGAATAAAGAGAAAGTTTTTTTAATGAGAATAAAGATAAAGTTTTTTTTATTTTAAACACAGAGTTGTAGAATATGGACTGTTTACGTTACTATTTGTTATTACCATTGTTAATGTTTCCTTTTGTTTATTTCAGAAAACCATATTCTTTACTAAGAAAATAGATATAAAGAAAGACACTTTGTTTATGTGGTTTTGGTTATTATACTGTGAAGACAATGCCTACTATTGCATGTCCAATGATTGGATGTGGGTATGTTACAGATGATGTTGACGCTGCCATTGCGGCTGCTTTGTTGACAGTTCACAACAATGTTCATGTGAATGCTCCCTGACCAGCAGTCCCGAAACAGCAGGCACCAAAGATTCAACGTCCAACAATCACAAAGGGGTCGACTGAGGAAAGTTGGAATTCCTTCATCGCCAGATGGAATATGTTTAAACAGGGAACTGCCCTTGTTGGCACTGAGATATGTCAACAGTTATTTGGCTGCTGTGATGAGGAGCTTGGCAATGATATATTACGTCAAAACAATGACATTCTGCATTCCACAGAGCAAGTGCTTATGGATACCGTCAAAAAACTTGCTGTGACTCCAGTTGCCATTAGCGTTCGCAGGTCTGATCTTCTTGCACTTCGACAAGCCAATGGTGAAAGCAAACCCGCTACATGCGCTTATTTGATTGGTTGCCCCAGTACGACTTGCACACAGATTGTAGACTTTACAGATGTAATCATTAAGGACGTTCTTATATCTGGGCTGTCCGATGAGGAAGTAAAAATGGAGGTGTTCGGTCAGCATAACCTCGACCAGAAAACCATTGACCAAACTGTACAGTTCATTGAGACAAAGGAGATGGCTCGAAGCGCACTGACTAGGAGCTCAACAATGTCTTCTATTTCGAGTTACAGGAAGAACGTGCGGTCAACGAAAGTCCCTACTGGTGCATCTGACATCACTACACGACCTTGCATCGTCTGCTCCACCCAGATCGAAAAGTTAATTTGGTGCAGGCGACAAAAGAAGATGGTTGACAGAAAATTTTGTCCAACATGCTGGAGTGAGCAGATAAGAAAGAAACAACAGCACAAAGAAGTCAACGCAGTGGCAGATAAGGACTCAGCACTCACTATCGGTAGTATCGACGCTATAAAACCCTTGAATCACCTGCTGTTCGACACAGAAAGTCGATGGGAGGATGCCAAGTCATTTGACCACCCAACCCTTGCTCTGACTGTCCACATCAATGACCAGGATTACGAGAATATGAATCGCAAACCCCATCTATCAACTCATTTACCATCTCTGTTGTTACCGACACTGGTGCGCAGTCCTGCCTGTGGGGACTTAGTAATTTCCTTCAAGCTGGTTTCACCACTGCGGACCTTATACCTGTTAGACACTCGTTATACGCTGCAAATAAGGAGAAGATACCAATATCAGGAGCTATCCTTCTGCGACTTTCCGGCTCAAGCTCAACAGGTCAAAATCACACTGCGGCTGTAATGACTTACATTAGTCCATCATCCAACAAAATTTACCTTACTCGGGAGGCACTTGTTCAACTTGATGTGATTTCACAAACATTCCCACAACTCGGTGGTGCCCTTCATCAGTCTGCCATACATGACCAACCTGCATCTTGCGATTGTCCAAAGAGAACAAAACCTCCTTCACGCCCCGCCAAACTTCCATTCGAGTGCATCCCATCAAACAACAACAAAATGCGTGAATGGCTCATCGACTACTTCTCTGTGTCCACCTTCAACCAATGTCCCCATCAGGAACTCCCTGGAATGACAGGCCCCAAAGTCACTCTACACATTGATGATGATGCTGTACCGTAAGCTGCCCACACCCCAGCGCCTGTTCCTCTTCACTGGCAAGACGCCGTAAAGGAACAGTTGGATAATGATGTTGCCATGGGCGTACTTGAAAAGGTACAGATCGGTGTACCATCACAGTGGTGCCATCGAATGGTAATCACATCCAAGGCTGATGGTTCACCTCGTAGAACTGTCGATTTGTCGCCACTGAATGCCTTTTGCCTCAGGGAAACCCACCATGTTCAACCACCATTCCAACAAGCTAAAAAGGTGCCGTCGAATAGTTGGAAGTCAGTCACCGATGCATGGAATGGCTTCCACTCTGTTCCAATACGCTCTGAAGATCGCCGTTATACTACATTCATTACGCCCTGGGGGAGATACCGTTACAGGGTCGCACCACAAGGCTTCCTCGCAAGTGGAGACGCTTACTCCAGAAGATTTGATGAGATAATCACAGATGTGGAGAGGAAGACAAAGTGTGTAGACGATACTTTAATGTGGGATGATGATCTTACTGAACATTGGTGGATGATGATAGACTTTTTGACTCTTCTGGGCAACAATGGTGTGATACTGAATAAAAACAAGTTCCAGTTTGCTCAAAAAACCGTTGATTTTGCAGGATTCCAAATCTCGGAGTACTCAATCAAACCTACTCAAAGATTCATTGATGCTATTTTGCAGTTTCCCATACCGACTAAACTGACCGATGTACGATCATGGTTTGGGTTGGTGAACCAGGTCTAACATTACGATAAATTATCAAACGTTATGGAGCCATTCAAATGCCTACTCAGTCCAAAGACCAAGTTCGAGTGGACATTAGACCTCGATATCACCTTCAAAAAATCCAGAGACCATGTGGTTGAGTCAATCCTCAAAGGAGTGGAGATCTTCAACCCTCAGCGATGTACGTGCCTACGACCCGATTGGTCCAAGACAGGAGTCGGCTTCTTTCTGTCTCAAAAACATTGCAATTGTTTACAGTTATCTCCAGACTGCTGCGAAGGTGGTTGGAGGATAACCTTGGCCGGTTCACGATTTCTATGCTCAGCTGAAACACAATACGCACCAGTAGAAGGTGAGGCATTGACCATTGCCTGGTCCCTTGAGCAGACCAGGTACTTCACGCAAGGATGTGACCAATTAATCGTTGTTACAGATCATAAGCCTCTTCTCAAACTATTTGGCGACAGAACCCTCGATGAGATCGCAAATCCACGACTATTCCGTCTTAAACAGAGGACCATGTTATGGCGCTTCTCGATCATCCATGCTCCAGGCAAGAGTAACTTCTTTTCCGATGCAACCTCCAGGAAACCTGCGCGACATGACGATGATGACAATCTACCGAGTGATGCAATGACTTTGGACAGCATTTATTACCACATCGAAGACACCATGGAAGCTGAACTGTCTCATATCTCTGCTAATAACCTAAACGACTTTAGATCTATAACGTGGGACATTGTTAAACATGCAACCCACCACGACCGTGATTGTCAAGACCTGATCCATCACATCCAGATAGCATCCCCCCATCACAAGCCACTATGCCTGCAAACATATCACAGTTCTGGAAACAACGAGAACAGCTACATATTGTCGATGAAGTAATAATGATGAGCAATAGAGTTGTCGTCCTGAAATCACTCCAAGCTGAAGTCCTGCAATCCCTCCATGCTGCACACCAGGGTGCAACCGCAATGCAGGACCGTGCCACGTGTTCCGTTTACTGGCCTGGTATCATGAAGGATATAGAGTTAACACGTGATGGATGCTTCCAGTGCAATAGATGCGCATCATCTCACACAAAGCTACCACCTGTCGAACCTCATATCCCAACGACCCCATTCGAAGCTATAGCATGCGACTATTTTTTTTACAAGGCACATTACTACCTCATATCTGCTGATAGGTTATCAGGTTGGACAGAACAAACTCAAATTCGGCCTGGTAGTGATAGTGCTGGCGCTCAAGGACTCTGCTCAGCTCTTCGCAGACTGTTCAAGACATTTGGTGTGCCAGTTGAGGTGGCGAGTGATGGTGGTCCAGAATTTACAGCTGCAGGAACCAAAGCATTCTTCAAGAAGTAGGGCATCAGGCACCGTGTTTCTTCCAGCTACCTGCCATCCTCCAATGGAAGGGCCGAACTTGCCGTCAAGTCGATCAAGAGATTGCTGATGGATAATATTGATTCACAAGGACGTCTCGATACTGACCGAATGGTTCGTGCATTACTAATCAAACGAAATACTCCTGATCCAGGTTGCAATCTATCCCCATCTGAGGTATTGTTCGGTCATAAACTCCGAGATACCCTCCCTTTCATCAGAAAGGACATTGACCTGTTCGATAACGATCAAGTCTCTGCTTGTTGGAGGGAAGCATGGAAACTGAAAAAAGAATCATTAAACACTCGCTATGACAAGACGCTTGAAAAACTTAACGAACATTCTCGACCACTCCATCAACTCGAAGTAGCTGATCAGGTACTGATCCAGAACCAATCCGGTCAGTATCCTACGCGATGGGATCGAAGTGGTGTTGTCGTTGAAGTGTGTGATTATGATCAATACTACGTGAAAGTTGCTGGCACTGGACGTATCACACTTCGCAATCGCAGATTTCTCCAAAAATACCAGCCTCATCTGCTTCACGGAACAGTAAAAGATGCAACATCCCAACCTCTGACGCATGCAGCTGACATTCTAACTCCAATGTGCACAACCAGCATCCAACATCTGGCGCACTCAACTAATGTCCAACCTATGATGTGCGGAACCAACGATCAACCTTCAACTCGTGAAGCCCATATAAAATCCCCGACGCGTGCAGCAAATGTTCACCCTTCGACAAATGTAGCCGACACCCAACCTCCTTTGCGTGCTGCAGATATTCTTCAACCTCCTACCGAGGAACAATCTCATCAGCCGAGGAGATCGACTCGAACACATACAGTTAAGAAGTTTTATGAACCTGAAACCGGGAAATATGTTTCCCCAAATGAACGAGAAACACTCTTCCGGACCGACGTCGATTAACAGACTATTAATCTGAGGGGGAGATGTAGAATATGGACTGTTTACGTTACTATTTGTTATTACCATTGTTAATGTTTCCTTTTGTTTATTTCAGAAAACCATATTCTTTACTAAGAAAATAGATATAAAGAAAGACACTTTGTTTATGTGGTTTTGGTTATTATACTGTGAAGACAATGCCTACTATTGCATGTCCAATGATTGGATGTGGGTATGTTACAGATGATGTTGACGCTGCCATTGCGGCTGCTTTGTTGACAGTTCACAACAATGTTCATGTGAATGCTCCACGACCAGCAGTCCCGAAACAGCAGGCACCAAAGATTCAACGTCCAACAATCACAAAGGGGTCGACTGAGGAAAGTTGGAATTCCTTCATCGCCAGATGGAATATGTTTAAACAGGGAACTGCCCTTGTTGGCACTGAGATATGTCAACAGTTATTTGGCTGCTGTGATGAGGAGCTTGGCAATGATATATTACGTCAAAACAATGACATTCTGCATTCCACAGAGCAAGTGCTTATGGATACCGTCAAAAAACTTGCTGTGACTCCAGTTGCCATTAGCGTTCGCAGGTCTGATCTTCTTGCACTTCGACAAGCCAATGGTGAAAGTGTCTGATCATTCCACGCTAGAATTAAAGGCAAACCCGCTACATGCGCTTATTTGATTGGTTGCCCCAGTACGACTTGCACACAGATTGTAGACTTTACAGATGTAATCATTAAGGACGTTCTTATATCTGGGCTGTCCGATGAGGAAGTAAAAATGGAGGTGTTCGGTCAGCATAACCTCGACCAGAAAACCATTGACCAAACTGTACAGTTCATTGAGACAAAGGAGATGGCTCGAAGCGCACTGACTAGGAGCTCAACAATGTCTTCTATTTCGAGTTACAGGAAGAACGTGCGGTCAACGAAAGTCCCTACTGGTGCATCTGACATCACTACACGACCTTGCATCGTCTGCTCCACCCAGATCGAAAAGTTAATTTGGTGCAGGCGACAAAAGAAGATGGTTGACAGAAAATTTTGTCCAACATGCTGGAGTGAGCAGATAAGAAAGAAACAACAGCACAAAGAAGTCAACGCAGTGGCAGATAAGGACTCAGCACTCACTATCGGTAGTATCGACGCTATAAAACCCTTGAATCACCTGCTGTTCGACACAGAAAGTCGATGGGAGGATGCCAAGTCATTTGACCACCCAACCCTTGCTCTGACTGTCCACATCAATGACCAGGATTACGAGAATATGAATCGCAAACCCCATCTATCAACTCATTTACCATCTCTGTTGTTACCGACACTGGTGCGCAGTCCTGCCTGTGGGGACTTAGTAATTTCCTTCAAGCTGGTTTCACCACTGCGGACCTTATACCTGTTAGACACTCGTTATACGCTGCAAATAAGGAGAAGATACCAATATCAGGAGCTATCCTTCTGCGACTTTCCGGCTCAAGCTCAACAGGTCAAAATCACACTGCGGCTGTAATGACTTACATTAGTCCATCATCCAACAAAATTTACCTTACTCGGGAGGCACTTGTTCAACTTGATGTGATTTCACAAACATTCCCACAACTCGGTGGTGCCCTTCATCAGTCTGCCATACATGACCAACCTGCATCTTGCGATTGTCCAAAGAGAACAAAACCTCCTTCACGCCCCGCCAAACTTCCATTCGAGTGCATCCCATCAAACAACAACAAAATGCGTGAATGGCTCATCGACTACTTCTCTGTGTCCACCTTCAACCAATGTCCCCATCAGGAACTCCCTGGAATGACAGGCCCCAAAGTCACTCTACACATTGATGATGATGCTGTACCGTAAGCTGCCCACACCCCAGCGCCTGTTCCTCTTCACTGGCAAGACGCCGTAAAGGAACAGTTGGATAATGATGTTGCCATGGGCGTACTTGAAAAGGTACAGATCGGTGTACCATCACAGTGGTGCCATCGAATGGTAATCACATCCAAGGCTGATGGTTCACCTCGTAGAACTGTCGATTTGTCGCCACTGAATGCCTTTTGCCTCAGGGAAACCCACCATGTTCAACCACCATTCCAACAAGCTAAAAAGGTGCCGTCGAATAGTTGGAAGTCAGTCACCGATGCATGGAATGGCTTCCACTCTGTTCCAATACGCTCTGAAGATCGCCGTTATACTACATTCATTACGCTCTGGGGGAGATACCGTTACAGGGTCGCACCACAAGGCTTCCTCGCAAGTGGAGACGCTTACTCCAGAAGATTTGATGAGATAATCACAGATGTGGAGAGGAAGACAAAGTGTGTAGACGATACTTTAATGTGGGATGATGATCTTACTGAACATTGGTGGATGATGATAGACTTTTTGACTCTTCTGGGCAACAATGGTGTGATACTGAATAAAAACAAGTTCCAGTTTGCTCAAAAAACCGTTGATTTTGCAGGATTCCAAATCTCGGAGTACTCAATCAAACCTACTCAAAGATTCATTGATGCTATTTTGCAGTTTCCCATATCGACTAAACTGACCGATGTACGATCATGGTTTGGGTTGGTGAACCAGGTCTAACATTACGATAAATTATCAAACGTTATGGAGCCATTCAAATGCCTACTCAGTCCAAAGACCAAGTTCGAGTGGACATTAGACCTCGATATCACCTTCAAAAAATCCAGAGACCATGTGGTTGAGTCAATCCTCAAAGGAGTGGAGATCTTCAACCCTCAGCGATGTACGTGCCTACGACCCGATTGGTCCAAGACAGGAGTCGGCTTCTTTCTGTCTCAAAAACATTGCAATTGTTTACAGTTATCTCCAGACTGCTGCGAAGGTGGTTGGAGGATAACCTTGGCCGGTTCACGATTTCTATGCTCAGCTGAAACACAATACGCACCAGTAGAAGGTGAGGCATTGACCATTGCCTGGTCCCTTGAGCAGACCAGGTACTTCACGCAAGGATGTGACCAATTAATCGTTGTTACAGATCATAAGCCTCTTCTCAAACTATTTGGCGACAGAACCCTCGATGAGATCGCAAATCCACGACTATTCCGTCTTAAACAGAGGACCATGTTATGGCGCTTCTCGATCATCCATGCTCCAGGCAAGAGTAACTTCTTTTCCGATGCAACCTCCAGGAAACCTGCGCGACATGACGATGATGACAATCTACCGAGTGATGCAATGACTTTGGACAGCATTTATTACCACATCGAAGACACCATGGAAGCTGAACTGTCTCATATCTCTGCTAATAACCTAAACGACTTTAGATCTATAACGTGGGACATTGTTAAACATGCAACCCACCACGACCGTGATTGTCAAGACCTGATCCATCACATCCAGATAGCATCCCCCCCATCACAAGCCACTATGCCTGCAAACATATCACAGTTCTGGAAACAACGAGAACAGCTACATATTGTCGATGAAGTAATAATGATGAGCAATAGAGTTGTCGTCCTGAAATCACTCCGAGCTGAAGTCCTGCAATCCCTCCATGCTGCACACCAGGGTGCAACCGCAATGCAGGACCGTGCCACGTGTTCCGTTTACTGGCCTGGTATCATGAAGGATATAGAGTTAACACGTGATGGATGCTTCCAGTGCAATAGATGCGCATCATCTCACACAAAGCTACCACCTGTCGAACCTCATATCCCAACGACCCCATTCGAAGCTATAGCATGCGACTATTTTTTTTACAAGGCACATTACTACCTCATATCTGCTGATAGGTTATCAGGTTGGACAGAACAAACTCAAATTCGGCCTGGTAGTGATAGTGCTGGCGCTCAAGGACTCTGCTCAGCTCTTCGCAGACTGTTCAAGACATTTGGTGTGCCAGTTGAGGTGGCGAGTGATGGTGGTCCAGAATTTACAGCTGCAGGAACCAAAGCATTCTTCAAGAAGTAGGGCATCAGGCACCGTGTTTCTTCCAGCTACCTGCCATCCTCCAATGGAAGGGCCGAACTTGCCGTCAAGTCGATCAAGAGATTGCTGATGGATAATATTGATTCACAAGGACGTCTCGATACTGACCGAATGGTTCGTGCATTACTAATCAAACGAAATACTCCTGATCCAGGTTGCAATCTATCCCCATCTGAGGTATTGTTCGGTCATAAACTCCGAGATACCCTCCCTTTCATCAGAAAGGACATTGACCTGTTCGATAACGATCAAGTCTCTGCTTGTTGGAGGGAAGCATGGAAACTGAAAAAAGAATCATTAAACACTCGCTATGACAAGACGCTTGAAAAACTTAACGAACATTCTCGACCACTCCATCAACTCGAAGTAGCTGATCAGGTACTGATCCAGAACCAATCCGGTCAGTATCCTACGCGATGGGATCGAAGTGGTGTTGTCGTTGAAGTGTGTGATTATGATCAATACTACGTGAAAGTTGCTGGCACTGGACGTATCACACTTCGCAATCGCAGATTTCTCCAAAAATACCAGCCTCATCTGCTTCACGGAACAGTAAAAGATGCAACATCCCAACCTCTGACGCATGCAGCTGACATTCTACCTCCAATGTGCACAACCAGCATCCAACATCTGGCGCACTCAACTAATGTCCAACCTATGATGTGCGGAACCAACGATCAACCTTCAACTCGTGAAGCCCATATAAAATCCCCGACGCGTGCAGCAAATGTTCACCCTTCGACAAATGTAGCCGACACCCAACCTCCTTTGCGTGCTGCAGATATTCTTCAACCTCCTACCGAGGAACAATCTCATCAGCCGAGGAGATCGACTCGAACACATACAGTTAAGAAGTTTTATGAACCTGAAACCGGGAAATATGTTTCCCCAAATGAACGAGAAACACTCTTCCGGACCGACGTCGATTAACAGACTATTAATCTGAGGGGGAGATGTAGAATATGGACTGTTTACGTTACTATTTGTTATTATCATTGTTACTGTTTCCTTTTGTTTATTTCAGAAAACCACATTCTTTACTAAGAAAAAATATATAAAGAAAGACACTTTGTTTAAGAGTTTCAAACTCTGCTTTATCTTTTTTTTATTTTAAATAAAAGTTTATTATAAGAAAATTTTTAAATGGAGCTAAACTGCAAGTTTTGCTCATGTTAATTGTGGTGACAGAAGTACAGTTCTTTAGCATTGTAGTTAGCATACATTAGCTTTACCTTAGTCATTGAGGATGCAATGTAGAGCCTTGCACAGTGGGGGGTGGTTTCCACCTATAGACCTGATCTTAAAGGTTGCCAGGATAGTAGTCTCACTTGCCTGAAAAGGAACTGGACCCTACCCAGGTCTTGATTATTAATGGCTGCATATAAACCCCAACACCCCACACTGTGCTAGTTCTTCAGATGTACCTTACAGCTTACAGTTACCCACCCTCCCACCCTTTTCTATATATTGATTTTCTTCACCTATTTTTTCTTTATTTTATGTCATCAACACACCTACGAGTGGTGGATGGGAGATACCAATTCAATTTATCACCGTGGTGCAATGGAATCGAATCGAAATCGAAATATCATGGATGTCTCTAATGCAACTAAAGACAACTGCATCATCACAGCTGTTATGGCAGCGCGCAGCACAACACAACCAGACAGTTGCTTCTGCCTCAAGGTTTCCCTGGTATTTCTTTTGGCTCATGTTATGTCAGGGTTTTAGTCCAGAGGTAGAATCAACGAGTCTGTAGGTATCCTCTAATTTAATTGGTGGGTGTGTTGGGCCTCCTTCGTCAGCCATTTAGGCAAGTAATGTGTTGATACAAGTCATTGAAAAACGTACCTGACGCTCAGGGCGTGTATACATGTGTTCACCATATTTGCTGACGCTCATTGAGGTGCGCCTGACGCTCAGGGCATCTCAATCAGTAGTGTTGATATTGCGATTTGTGTTAATTCTGTTGTTATCTTTCAGTAACCAATACAATAGTATTAGAGACTGGTGAAGCCTTCAAGTTACCTCATCAAGGTAAGAATCATTAACAATGGTAGCAGAGTTAAAAGGTACAGATCAACTGGCCTGGTATTTATGATCATTGTGCAAGTGACATTTGAGTTGAAAGAAAGCAATTGAGGGCACACACCCGGATGTGTTCCTTGAGGTAAGAGATATAACTTTCCCTTTTGTTGGCTATTTGTTGACACGTGTGTGTGCAAACCAATTGGTGAAGTGGTTTGTGAACAATGGCAACAACAACATTGAAGGCTCCACCAGCGTTTAAAGAGGATGATGACTATAGCAGTTGGAAGAACGATTTGGAGATCTGGCAGATGTTTACAGAACTACCAAAGAAAAAGCAAGGTCCAGCTGTATACCTGTCACTGACTGGTCGGGCACGGGAGGCAGTACGCGACCTGACACCTGCAGAAGTGGGATCAGATGATGGTTTGGACAAGATTATATCTAAGCTAGATTCAATATATTTGAAAGATGAAAGCACAAGAGCATTTATTGCTTTTAAAGAGTTTTATGACTATAAGAGGAATAGTGGAGACAAATTTCCTGATTTTATTGTGCAGTTTGAGAAGCTCTACAATAAGATATCCAAATATGATATGGCATTGCCTGAAGCTGTCAGGGCATATTTTCTTCTCACAGCTGCGAATATGTCTGAAGAAAATGAAAAACTGGCTCGTACAACTTGTGCAGAACTCAAGTATAAGAATATGAAGGACACAATCATGAAGATATTTGGAGAACTGAACACAGCAGAAGACGCTGCACATTTGGGAGCTCTTCCTGTGAAACAGGAATGCTTATATGGAAATCTTCATGCTGATACCAAGGACAGCTTGTCAAGGAATACACGTTCAAGAATGAATCCTGTTGATAAGGATGGGAAACTCATGAGGTGCCATGAATGTGACTCAACAAGACATTTTGCTAATAAATGTCCTCATAGAAATCAAGAGCAAAGAGGTTTCAGATCACGGAACAATAGACCTACAGAAAAGAAACAAGATGTAAATGAGATCCATATCACCCTTTTTGCAGCCTCTCCAGACCAAAGGCAATATTGTCTTGTTGGAGAATCCTTTGGTAGAGGTGTCTTGGATTCTGGCTGTACAAAGACAGTGGCTGGGGAGAAATGGATGGATGAATATCTTGCGACTCTCTCTGAATCAGATAAAAATGCTGTAGTTTCAAATAGTACTGATTCTATATATAGATTTGGTGATGGAAAGGAAGTGAAAGCTACAAGAAATCTAATAATACCAGTTATTCTAGGTGGCAACAAGTATAAATTGTCTGTTGACATAGTAGAGATTGAAATACCACTACTGATTAGTCGTAGGACCATGAAGTCTCTCAGTATGAAGTTAGATTTTACCAGTGACTTGGCCCTTATTGGGAAGGAAAGAATTGATTTAATATGTACCACAACAGGACACTATTGTCTTCCACTAACACATTGTGATCTTGATGCTCAAAAAGGAACAAAAATCATTTTACATGGAGAAAATTTGAAAAATATTAGTAAGACAGAGAAAATGAAGAAAGCTATGAAACTGCACCGCCAATTCGCTCATGCTGGCAAAGATAAGCTACTCAAACTTGTAAAGGATAGTAATTTGTATGACAAGGAATTTTTGTCATGCATCGAAGAATGTTGCAATGATTGTGAAATATGTCACAAATATAAAAGGCCATACAGTAGACCAGTTGTGGGTATACCTCTGGCAAACACTTTTAATCAAGTAATATGTATGGATTTAAAGGTTTATGAACATAATAAACAACACATCTTACATATCATCGATGCTGCAACTCGTTACTCTGCCGGATGTCTTATCAAATCGAAACATAAAGATGTCATTGTCAGTAGAGTGTTTAGATTTTGGATTGCATACTTCGGATCACCAAGTACAATCTTGACTGACAATGGTGGTGAATTTTCGAATGAGGTTTTACAAGAAATGAATGAAAAGCTCAATATTGAGACAAAAACAACAGCAGGCGAATCTCCTTTCAGCAATGGTATTGTGGAAAGACATAATAAAATTCTGGCAGAGACCATGTTCAAGACAATTGAAGATACGAAGTGTGAACCAGACGTAGCACTAGCATGGGCCCTCAGCGCAAAGAATTCTTTACAGAATCATGGTGGCTACAGCCCAAACCAATTGGTATTTGGCCATAATGTGAACACACCCACTATTCTGACAGATCATTTACCAGCATTGGAGCCAACTACGTCAAGTGAAATAGTGAAAAAAAATATATCTGCTCTGCATAAGGCAAGGGAGAATTTCATTAAAGCAGAATCCAGTGAGAGAATTAAAAGAGCGCTGAGACATAATGTTAGAACATATTCTGATGAGACGTATTTGAATGGAGAAAAAGTCTTCTACAAGCGCAAAAACACCAAGGGTTGGAAAGGTCCAGGTGTGGTTTTGGGACAAGATGGTCAAATGGTGCTTGTCAGACATGGTGGTAACTTTTACCGAGTGCATCCCTGTCAGTTGATGAAACATAGCCAAAATTGTAAAGTTAGTGAATTCAAGTCAGATCATGTCAAGAGGAAGGAAAGCCATTTGAATAAGTTGTGTGATATGAACGATAGCGTCAATGATTGTGATAATGATGATGATGATGATGATGATGATGATGATGATGATGATGATGATGATGACACAGCTGATGACACAGCTGATAAGAATGTGATAGATGTTTATGATGATTCTGAAGATGTAGAGCAGTATCATCAAGAACAAGCTAGAAATGTAGACGAAAATGACCAAGAAGATTCTGGCACAAGTGAAAATGAAGTTGAGGAAAACAGGGATACTCATAAAAATAATGAAACTGAAGAAGACGAAGGTAGTGGTTGTACAAGTGACATTTTCAGAAGACCATCTACAGAATCCAAGAAAGTTGAATCGAAACCAAAAGCAAAATCATACATCAAATACAATCTAAATGGAAGATGGTATCGTGCAAGAGTTCTCTCAGCACAACCCAAAAGAAGTGGCACTTATAAAAATTGGGTTAATGTGTCTAATGATGGTGATAGAAAGCCAAAAAGCATCAATTGGAATGATGTGTCCAAATGGGTCGAGCTGGAAAATCCGGAATTCCCCGTCTATATGTGTGATGTCGATATGTTTTCACAGGAAGTAGTTGATGCGAAGGAGAGAGAATTGCAGAATTTAAAAGAAAATGATGTCTTCGAAGAAGTTCCAGACACTGGTCAAACAACTGTATCAAGCAAATGGGTCATAACTGAGAAGTTCAAAGGTGAAAAAAGGGTTGTGAAAGCTAGATTGGTGGCTAGAGGCTTTGAAGAAAATTCACAATCATTGAGAACAGATTCTCCAACTTGTGGCAAACAAAGTCTTCGACTTGCTATGGCTATCATAGTTAGCAATGATTGGCAGATCAATTCACTTGATATCACTGCAGCTTTTCTTCAGGGAGATGTTATTGAAAGAGAACTGTTTCTACAACCACCAAAAGACACATTGTCATTGGGAACAGTGTGGAAACTAAAGAGATGTTTGTATGGGTTAAACGATGCATCTAGAGCATGGTACAAACGAGTGAGAAGTGAAATGTTGAAACTTGGTGGTGAAATGTGTACCTACGACCCTGCTGTGTTTTACTGGTATAGAGGCAAGCAAATCACTGGAATTCTTGTTTGCCATGTTGATGACTTTGTGTATGGTGGTAGTCCAGCTTTCCACAAAGATGTTATTGCTAAACCTTTCGAAACGTTCAAAATCAGTACGCAATCAAGCTCAACCTTCAAGTATCTAGGATTAGATGTGGATCAATTTAAAAGCAAAATTAAGATTAATCAAGTGAGCTATATAGAGTCTTTGATAACTGTTAATATTGAAAATGATGTTAACAATGAACGAAAATTGACTAGCAAGGAAAAGACCATGCTGAGATCGTTGAGTGGGCAAATTGCTTGGGTGGCCGGACAAACCCGCCCTGATGTGGCTTATGATAGTTGCCAAACGTCTAATTATGGCAAGGAACCTACAGTTCAAAATTTGAAAGATGCCAACAAGATTATTAGAAAAATTAAGAGCAAGCATGTTGCAATAACCATTGCCAAAATTGCAAATATGAAAAATTGTGAAATTATTTGCTACACAGATGCAACTCATGCCAGTTTGAAGTGTGGATCATCACAAGGTGCATTCATCATATTTGTGAAACACCTGAGCGAAGTTATACCAATCTGCTGGCAATCAAAGAAACTACAAAGGGTAACCAAAAGCCCAATTGCTTCGGAAACACTTGCTCTGAGTGAAGGAGCTGATGCTAGTTTTTATTTGGCCAATGTCATACAGCAAATCTGCAAGTTGACGAAGGTTCCAAAGATCACTTGTATTATCGACAACAGGTCATTATTTGAAACCTTGAAAACGACAAATGTCACAAAGGATTTGAGATTGCGAGTTGATATAGCCAGATTGAGGCAGATGGTGGAACAAGATGAGATTACTATCAAGTGGGTTGAAGGAAAACACCAATTAGCCGACTGCTTGACAAAACATGGAGCGTCTCCAAACAAGTTGCTTGAGGTTTTGGAGACATCCAAAATATCTCTACAATAATTGATTGTAGTGATTACCGTTGTGTTTTTTTTTGATGATTTTAATTTGTTTGTCATGTTGACTGTGACAAACAGTTGCAGCATGCAATTTGATATTCTACTTGTGTTGGCTTTAAAATTGTGTTACTGGTGGCAATGTTGATATTGCGATTTGTGTTAATTCTGTTGTTATCTTTCAGTAACCAATACAATAGTATTAGAGACTGGTGAAGCCTTCAAGTTACCTCATCAAGGTAAGAATCATTAACAAGTAGCACTTGAATAGAAAACATGCGCCTGACGCTCAGGGCATGTTGATGCTCCTGACGCTCAGGGCATCTCTCATACACCTGACGCTCAGGGTATGAATAAAAACACTAGTAATTAGCATGTGCCTGACGCTCAGGACATGTCGATGCGCCTGACGCTCAGGGCATCTCTCATACACCTGACGCTCAGGGTATGAATAACACACAAGTATTTTGCATGTGCCTGACGCTCAGGACATGTAGTTGTAGATATGTGTACTGTAATCATTACTGGAATAGGAAACATGCGCCTGACGCTCAGGGCATGTCGATGCACTTGACGCTCAAGGCATCTCATCCTCTCATACATCTGACGCTCAGGGTATGAATAAAAACACCAGTAATTAGCATGTGCCTGACGCTCAGGACATGCCGATGCACTTGACGCTCAAGGCATCTCAATTCTCTCATACTCCTGACGCTCAGGGTATGAGAGAAAACACCATTGTCTCATGTTTCTGACGCTCAGAGCATGAAGACACCTATAATGCATATCCTGACGCTCAGGATATGTGTTATATATTTGTTCAATTCTCTCATACACCTGACGCTCAGGGTATGAAAGAAAACACCATCGTCTCATGTTTCTGACGCTCAGAGCATGAAGACACCTATAATGCATATCCTGACGCTCAGGATATGCATTATATATTTGTGCATATGACGAAGCACGAGGGAGGCACCTGCATTCCCACCCATTCCCCAAAACATTCTATAAATAGTCTATGCATACTGAACGTGTTGTATCTACTCCTTCCAATAGAAATACATTGTTTCTATCAATTTTGTGTTATTATTCTGGAACCCAAAGCAATTAACTTTCGTATTTATTAAAGTAATTCTAGCGCATTACTTTTTCAACATATTTTTTTTCTATCACTGCTTTTCGTTCTTAAACTTTTTAAAATGCAATCTAACGAAGCTTTTCTATCACCGTTCTTTGTTCTTAAACTTTTAAAATACCATCTCAAAAAGCATTTCTTTCGCCGTTCTTCGTTCTTAAATTTTTAAAAAGCGATCTAAAAAAGCATTTCTATCGCCGTTCTTCGTTATTAAATTTTTAAAATGCAATCTAATGAAGCTTTTCTATCGCCGTTCTTCGTTCTTAAATTTTTAAAACGCGATCTAAAAAAGCATTTATATTGTCACATTTCATTCATGTGCCCACTGGATATAGGCTTTATGGTCAAATGACAGAGTTGTAACAAACAAGAAGCTATAATAAATGTTTATGTAGGATGTTTGACCATATATGCAGCCTCTGGGTACATTTTTTAACAAAGATCGTTATAAGAAGCGCGTGTAAAATAAAAACATTTGCTGCGTAAACAAGATCATCGAAAGTGTGTAAGATCAACCAGACATGTGAAAATATAGTTCGACTAATAATATTTAATTGAAAACACGCAATCTTGGTGCAATGTTTTCCAAAGAAAGATTAACGCTGGCTGTATACCCTAGATTGTTATGCATAAGTTAAAAAAATATAACACAAAGGAAGTATAATTATATTTAAACATCCGCGATCATTGTTGAATACACTCTTATTTTTAAAATAGTTCTATTATAAGAAAGTGTTAATGGCCTTGATAGCTTCGAGAATGATATCGAGACAGATGCATCACAAAGCCCTCTCAATACAATTTGAAAGTAAAAAAACATCTATCGCGGATCAAGAATACAGTCGTGATACGCGAAGCGCGATGTTAAACAACATTTTTCCAGTACTGTATATATGTGAGTAACAAGAGGCCTAAAAACAGGACTGGGCTAACTTACAGTACCGCCTGCGTGTAACTTTACATGTACGCGATAGTTATCACCTTCACATGAGCTTTCGGTAGCGTCAGAACTTTCGTTGTTATTGTTAACCTATTGTTAAATACATGAGCTATTTTTGCATGTTGAAAACAATAGAGTTCATGTCTTGTTCGCGAAATTTAATTAGCTCATGTGAACTGCGTGTGTCCCATTGTTGTATTTAATTGCTATAGTCGTCAAGAGATCAACGAAAGAAAATAAAATTTAACAAAGATTTATTTATCTATTGTTTTTACTCACGAACGGCCATGTTAAACCATTCGTTTATAAATAAATGTTATGTTTTTTTAGATCGCGTTTTAAAAGTTTAAGAACGAAGAACGGCGATAGAAAAACTTTTTTAGATCGTATTTTAAAAGTTTAAGAACGAAAAGCGGCGATAGAAATGCTTTTTTAGATCGCATTTTAAAAGTTTCAGAACAAAAAGCGACGATAGAAATGCTTTTTTAGATCGCATTTTAAAAGTTTAAGAACAAAAAGCGGCGATAGAAATGTTTTTTATAGATCGCATTTTAAAAGTTTAAGAACGAAGAACGGCGATAGAAAAACTTTTTTAGATCGCATTTTAAAAGTTTAAGAACGAAAAGCGGCGATAGAAATGCTTTTTTAGATCGCGTTTTAAAAGTTTAAGAACGAAGAACGGCGATAGAAAAACTTTTTTAGATCGCATTTTATAAGTTTAAGAACGAAAAGCGGCGATAGAAACGCTTTTTTAGATTGCGTTTTAAAAAGTTTAAGAACAAAAAGCGGCGATAGAAATGTTTTTTTAGATCGCGTTTTAAAAATTTAAGAACGAAAAGCGGCGATAGAAATGCTTTTTTAGATCGCATTTTAAAAGTTTAAGAACAAAAAGCGAGGATAGAAATGCTTTTTTAGATCGCATTTTAAAAGTTTAAGAACGAAGAACGGCGATAGAAATTTGTTTTCGAAATCTTATCGTGAAGGGAAAAGTCCTGAAAGTAGGGTTTTTCCGTTTGCGCTGTTAAACGTTGCTTTATATAAGAATACCTTTTAAAAGTTTTGCATGTTAAAAAATATGCTTCGATGATAAAGAATTATTACTAAAAGTTTTAAAAAGTAGCAACATTAGTTTTTTTTAAATATTAAGTGTTATGTTCGTTCTTTTTTCTAAAATAATATATTTCAATAGCTTTCGTGATCTTTAACACCTTTAAACAATAACATGCATGTTACATGTGACAACAAAAGGATTCATCAAATCTTATTGTTATGACTCGCGCACGACGATAACAATAGAAAGCAATTAAGTTTGTGTGTAAACAAAAGATATGTGAACGTTCTTTATGTAGACATGAGATCGTTACATGAGGTCGTAAAACTCGCGTACATGTAAAGTTACATGCAGGCGGTACTGTACATTGTTTAACCAAAATATCTTGCTTCTTTTTTTATCAGTCCAAAACCTAGCCGGCGAGATTGTACCTGCACTCACGAGATTGTACCATTTCCCATCAGTCAAGGCCATTTGTCACATGCAGTTGGTTAGGAATTAACCTTATTTTCAATTGTTGGTGTCCGGAAATTTGAAATACGGGAACGCTAAGCGTACAGTACTGTGAAAAGGTTTGTTAACACAATGTTCGTGTGCACACGACATTCTATCGTGGCCACCACGCTAATATAATTATCTCCATGAAGGATCGTGTGTCCCACGATCTTTTTCGCGAGCTCCACGATTTATATAGATTTAATTTTTTTCTTTTCAAAAAGCGTCTTTCGGTAAATAATAACTTTTTCTTAAAAGTGGTGAAATTGTACCATTGTACGTTACCACGTACAAACAGGGTGTATGGCAAAAGTAAACTTGAGCGAACAAGGAGAAGGATCAAAAATGATGAATTGGCTTGCATTGTTCTTGTTAAAAGAATGAAAAAATTAACATAAGTTTTATGCATTTAATAGCTAGCTATATATAGCTAGTTGTAGGGTCAGGGGCACCAAGAACACTTCCACTTTAGGATGTTCGTAAAAAATTCTTGAAAGAGGGTTCAAACCACAATGAAAAAAAAGTAGACTAATTTTTACAAAACTGAAAAAAGACATATATAAATACATAAATATACGCTTACCAGCTTGCCTAAGTGAAGGTCTAGGTTTGATCAAACTAATAATTTATATTTAAAACAGATTTTTGCTTGATGAATAAAACCATGTCACCTTCTTATAGATCAACGTTCGAACGAACCATTTTGGATGTTCCATCAGTTTAGGAACGCGAAATTTATTTTTGTACCATGAGTTGAATATATTCTGATTCGCCTGCAGAACCTTATCAAAATCGTTAACGACTTTCATGTATCTGACGGAGCTGCAGTTGTTGTTCCAATCCAATCTCACATGATTAGTAATCAAATCTCAAAATCAGACTTGATGTTTCAACAAGCCAAAGGAAGATTGTTGATTTTATTCGCTATTAATGGTGCTAATGTCCCACATTGTATTGTTGATAATCTTGCATAAAATCATTATGGACTTGATGCTTGATTGATTGATAAAATTGGTTTAAGTGATTATTTTAAACTGAAACTTGAATAAAAATTCTTGCAGCCTTTTCAGAGCATTTAAAACTTCAACTGTTTTTCCATAAGAGTGCGAAAGAAGCAAAACGCTAGCTACTTTTAAATAAAATATAAATCTCTAATTACAGAACAATTATAGATTTCAATTGCATACTTGGCTGACTTCACAAAGCAATACAGCAATTACGCGACACAGACAATGAACTGTGAAAGTATTGAAAGAAACGTGAAAGATAAGATATAAACTTTGGGCAGGAGTAAAGGAGTAAAGGAGTGCAGGAGTAATCACGCGCACACGGACGGTGTTGACGACCCTACATTAGCTATAGAGAAAATAGCTAGCTATTATATACATGCAAACAATATCGAACCATCCAAGTAAAGAATAAAAATTTCATTAATTTTAACCTTATAAGTCTGGCATAAATACAATCATACCTGGGTAACTAAACTGGCAATGCGATAACAGCTTTAAAAAGAGCAGGCAATAACACAACACAAAATACCATGCGTTTTCACGAGTAACTAAGATCAAAATGTAAATAAAGTAATTGCCTTATTGATTAAGGAACTTTAAACTTAAAAATTATTGCCCAAAACCACAATGCATTAATTGTGACTATGACTTTTAGTTCAGCTTTGTCTTGATTTTCCATGTCTGTACAATAGAAAGTAAAAATCTAGCTTAATAGTAATCGAGCGCATAAATTTGAACATTTCACTCCCATCACAAAATACAGTCGAAACTAGCTACCTGTGTTGTTGATCGCCTATATTCTTTTCTTTGTCACTATGATCCTGCTTGAAATCAACAACGGTGTTGTAGAAGAAGCTTTAAGATCTCGATTTGCTGGGTAAGTAATTTAGATAGAGTACAAACACTGCTGATATTTTAATTTGATATTGTAATATTATTGATATTTTAATAACGAAAAGAGGGGTGATTTTCTATATCAGAATTATCTTGTTTAGTTTTTTTTTTGTCATAAAATTTTAGGTTTTTCTTATTGTACATGATAATATGCCTTGTTGGAGTACAATTGTGACAGAGTTTTCAGCCAACCAACAAGCAAAACTTGTGTAAAATTGATCTGGAACGACCTCATATAGAGAACAATTCTTTTTTTGAGTATATATTTTGCGAATGCAAAATAGCAGCTGCACTTATCATTTTAAAGCTTAAAGAAAACCGAAATCAATATAGAAAGGGTTGCGGAGCGGTGGGCAGCAGGGTCCCCTAGGTTCGCAAGAAAATATTTTTAGTGAGTGAAAAGATTATTAGAGACATAGCAAGACAAACAACAGGTCCTACGGCAACGGGGAGGCTAAGGGGGCTATAGCCCCCCCCCCCCCACACACTTTTTTGCCAACCAATTTCAAGAAAATAAATAAATACAACCAGAAATATGAGAAGAGAGATATGGCATATCAGTTGTGCCCATGGCCTGCCTCTATACACTTTTTCTGTATGATGATCTGTATGATTTGTTATTGTCCCTTAGTGGCGTTTGCAGGTGGCGAGTTATCATTTTGAGAACTTTTCTTTTGTGTACATTAACAAAGTGTCATCTGCAAGTGCCACTATTAATAATAACTATATCTGAATTTTAGCCCCCTCACTTTCAATTTTGTGTCGTAGGGCCTGAACAAGCATATATAACTGTCTTTTCTTAGCATTTTTGTGCTCTAAATGAAAGTGATGAATGTATTTAACACTACCCCCTACAATTCAAAGAATACCTATTATCCTCAAAATAGCTATATACATATCATATACTCATTATTACCTGATTGTTGTAGATGCAAGATAATTATGTTTTTTCTAGCCCTGTCCAGAATTTGAACCTGGATCTCTCATTTACACGAGTGTCATAGCCATTAGACCAACAAATATATATATACCAAACTTTACAGGTGCATATTATATATAGGCTTATGAATTTACAGCACACATTGCCTAGTTAACTTTTTTGTGGATATCATTTAATTATCATTTAATTTTTTATTATATATACTATAATACCCAGGACCTGGCATTGGAATGCGTTGAAATGCCTAACACAAGTAACTTTTTTTACCTGGTGTTAAACGCTTGGTGGAGTGATTAATACGAATTGTAAACTGTGCCACACATTCAGGTGGAGCGCTTCAGTACATGTATATATGCAGTATATTGTAAATCGAGTGAAGCATACACAGCATTAAGGTGTTTCGGGTGTAATATATTTTTCAAAAAATAACTATCCTGTAAATTTTGTGAAATATATAAAAACACAGTTAACATGTTGTGTCTGTCATACTGCAAACAGTCGGCCAACCTTTTTTATTTTTCACAAAATGTTTCCGGTTAAACTTCAAAAATGAATTTTAATCCAGGTGATGTTGAGAGCATCATCATGATCATCATTACCAGGCCTTGCCATAAGCAAATAACCTCCCGAGCAATTTTGCTCACCATATTTTTTGCTAAAAAAACTTTACATTTAGTCTCTCAGGGCATCTTTTTCAGGAGAGGCGCCTTGGCACACACCTAAGTCGTTTCAGGCGCGTGATTAAAATGTCCGTAGCTCGTTTCGAACTTTCATCGGTTAAAACGTCCGATAGATTTCCGTCTTGGTCGGACACTTTTAGATCTCAGAATTATTGAATAGTCCTGGTCCTTTAAATCCACGAGCAAGCCTATTCATAGCCAACCTGACCATCCTAGCTAATTCACCGACTCCTGACTTAGTTAAAAAACTACGTAGACATAAATCTCTTTCGCCTGGTCCCTTCGTTGTTGGTAACCAGGTCTTACACAAGAAATCCAGCCATGCGGTTCTTAACTAATGCGGAGGTGAACGCCGACGGAGCACAGATGACGCAAGTCTGCAAAATGCACTTACAGGCGGAACAGACAATTTATCATGGATTTAATTGTAGATAATTTCTTCATTTGACGAAACAATTGAACCATAGCAGGTCCAAATTTAATGGATTATTTTCTTTATGCCGCAACTGTTATTCAAACAATTTTAAAAACGAAACCCACGTGCGGTATAATTTTTTTTTTCTGTATAACTTTTATGTACCTGGCGTGTACCTGAACTTTCCGAATGAATTTTGAAGTTTTATTTAAACCATGCGGATAAAGATTTTTTTTAATTTGAAAACGAAGCATATTTTTTCCTATTTGCTGAAAAATAAACAATAAATTTATGAAAACGACAGTATAGTCATGCATACTATTTCGGACATGTAGAAAAGGAAGTTAAGATTGAGAGAGTCGCTATACCAGTAGACGCTCGATCATCGTGTTTGGGGTTCACAATTAAAAAAGGCCCCCACTTTTCTACTGCAAAATGAATGCGCAACAAAGATTAACCTTAATGCCTGTATCGCACGCGTTTTACAAAATGGCGAATGAACTGTTGCACGATGGGTGGAAAATAATCACACCAAATATCTTTTCAGTTTCAGGTTGAGCGTTCGTGCATGAATTTCACTTAAAAGACCAATCAATTCTTGAGAAAAACGTTTACACTTATCTCAAAATGTTAATATTTACGTGAGCAATAGAATGCTCGGGTAACGAGCATTTACGCGAGCACTACGCGGGCGCAAGCAATTGCTCGCAACTTATAGCAAGGCCTGATTACTATCATCATCATCATTCACACGATGATCGAGCGTCTACTGGTATAGCGACTCTCTCAATCTCATCTTAACGTCCATTTTCCATGCTAGCATGGGCTGGACGTGGTATATATATAACCCTCTTCCAATCTGATCTAGACTGTGTTAGATCTAAACTCAAATTTCTCTGCATCAAGTCTGTCTTTATTACCTCCTGCCAAGTCTTTCTCGGTCTACCCCTTGGCTTGGCCCTAGGAACTATCAAGTCTCTACACTTTCTTACCCAATTATCCTCCTCCATTCTTTCCAAGTGTCCCAACCAACCTAGCCTACTTCTTACCCTGTGCAGGTGTCAACATTGATTCAACTAATACCGTAATGATCCGAACAAGCGCATGGGTGCTTAATCGAGGGGGGGCGCTTAAAAAATGCTGGGCGCTTATAAATTTTTCCTAATTTTATACAAATTAAAGACAACGGTAATCTTCAAATTTTTTTTCCTGAAAAATAAAGGTGAACAAAAGATGTAACAAAATAAACTTTAGTCTTTCTAGGGTTCTCAATATAAGAAAGTAAAATTTTCAAATAAGCGCCCAGTTTCTCAAGGTAGTTTTCGGTTAAGCGCCCCCTTTTATCAGGTGGGCGCTTATTCGAGGGAGGCGCTTCCGCTTATTGAACTTTGAGGAAATCACCGGCGCGTATTCGATGCATCATGGTGAATTGCCTTGAAAATGTTTTGGATATTTCAGTGCAGTGTTTGCTCCCCCCTAATAAAGTTGGTTTTCTATATTTGTCACTCTACAATTTCTGACACACAAAAAAGCTGAAATTGATGATTTTGGTCGGAAATCACCAAATTAAGTTTATGTCAAATTTCACCTCTTCGCTAAATTAAATCTGCACTTTAATTTGTTTGAATCCGGTACTACTCCCTCCTGTGCAAATTATTCGCCTGGTCAAAAATTCATTTAATGTTCTCTTCTTGCATAATTCATTAGCTTTATTGGTTTGTTTGCTTGGCACCACAATAAAGGATTGTTTGTTTTTATTTTCAGGGGTAAGGCTGATGCGATTGACATTAAAGTAGCAGGTATGAGATTTGAAGAAGTTCTCTATATATAATGTCACAGAAGTATTTATTCTCTTAAAATGAAAAAGGTAAATTAAGAATTGTGTTTGTCTTTTTTGTTTAGATTTTGATGGTTGTATATTTCATGTTGGAAATCCAGATAATGATAGGACAAAAATCATTGTAAGCATTTTTTATAAATAAAAACATTGTACTTTCGGATTGCCTGTTATTATGTTACTTTCTGGGTGGCTACTATTCATGGAGAGATATAAATACGTTTTTACATATATTACATCGAAACCAAAGTTAGGAAATACCTGAAACGAATAATTTTGTTTAGGAATTGAATAGTTATATGGTGATCGTTGATTTTTTGGTTTTTGACTAGGAAACTTGTTTTCTTCACATTCTCATTTTTTGATTTTTTAACATTCGCTGGTATTAAGTTTCTATAAGTTTACCAAACAAACAATGCCAAATGTTTACTTACCATAACAACTTAATTTATCCCAGAAGAACTGAAAAATAAAACACCTTGGAAAACATGGATTTGTGTCAAAACATACTGAGAAGAATCACAACAATGATTTTGAAAACTCTGAAACTCAAACTATATTATTGAAAACCAATTGCCTTAGGAAGGAATGTATATCTTGTTGCAAAGTTCACCAACCCCGAGGATCATAGCTTCTAATTAAGGAGGTCATGTTTCATGATGAATCATTTAATGGCATTTATAAACATTTCTATGTTTTTGTAAATCAAAAAAAATAACTAAAGCATTATACTGAAGACTGTTAGTAATTTTAGGTGAGCATATCATTGAAGTTTTACAAAGAGTTACAGAAACATGGTGCAGAAGAGGTATTGTATGATATGTAAAAGATAGGCTTATGGACTTAGTGTTTGTATAATTTATATATTCTCTTCCTCTTTTGTTAGTTAATTAAGCGTATATATGGTGATTATCTTACAACTGCAGAGAACGGTAAGAAAAGTTCCTTAACCCAATTTGTTAATTAAAACATGCACATGGCTTCATGCCTTCAAATTCGAATAGTGCACACCACACATTAACAGAAATTAAAAGGAACTTGTGTGACTATCAAGACAAGACCTATAGACAAAGTTGCAAAAAACAAATACCTAATTTTGAATATTATTAAATTGGTCATAAGTCTGTCATTATTAAATTTTGAACCTTAAAATTTTGGGATTTTTTCTTTACTATCAGCACCTGTCTCATTCTTACAGAAATTGGCTCTTAATGATAAACTTTTTAATTGATATAGTTTGGAAATCCTTGTGGCTTATAGTAAGTGTTTCTTATAGGTTATGATATCACCCTGGTAATTGATCTGGAAAAGCTGCCAACAGATAAAGGTATGTTATGCTTTAAGGATCCTTTACATGAAGTTTCATTCCGGGGGCGAAATAAAAATTTTATTTCGGACTCTTCTTTACATTATTTCGGGCGAAATGAAACTCATTTCGGTGTTGATTTTATGTTGGTCTAAAAGACAGAAATAAAATTTCATTTCTCTCTCAAAAAATTCATTAAAACACGAATAACTCCAAATGAAACTTTTGCGCATGTTTATAAAGCTAATGCGCATGTTTAAAAAGTTACTGCGCATGTGTACAAAGTTATGACGCATGTTCCGTTCACACACATGTAAACATAACAAAATTTCATTGCGGTTTGAAATCTCATGTCGGTAAATCTCATGTCGGGTCCATGTAAAGGCTACCTATGTTTCTTGGCTTGAAATGTTTAGGATGTTTAAAAACCAATTTATTTCATTGGTGTTGATACAGAAATTTCTTCCCATTCACTCTCAGTATGATTAGTATCAAAGCAGTGTTACCTCCCGCGAAAAAAACAACTTGGTTTCTTATGGGAGAGGTTGAAAAGATGTCTATGAATCTTTCTTAATTTTTCTAAGAGGGAGACAAGCTCAAAGGAAACCACTTCTTTTCCCCATCTTGCATTCGCATCTTGATTTTTCTTGTCTGTTCGTTTTTAGAAGCCTTGATTAAGAAAATTGGCTTGTTAAAGCGAAACTGTTTCGCTTCAGTGTTTGAAAGTTATTTCGATCTCCTTGAGAAGCAACAGGATAGTAAGGAAACGGCTGTGATTCACTACCGTGATGACGAAACGATGTACGTGGAAGCTAAAGCAGATCGTGTCACTGTCATCTTCAGCACTGTTTTCAAAGATGATGACGATGTCATCATTGGAAAAGTATTTATGCAGGTATCACTGCGTGAATACGTGTTTTTATTTTGTTTATATTTTGTATGTATGCTGCAAGAAAAGCCACCTTTGGGATAAACGTTTGATTTTGTTGCCAGATATAGATTGTTATTTTTGTATGGCGTTTCGTTTTAAACATTGCTAGATATCGTGGGTCTTAAAGTATCTTTATTGAATTTTTTTGCCAGGAATTCAAAGAAGGTCGTCGTGCAAGCCAAACAGCACCACAAGTATTGTTTAGCCATAAAGATCCACCAAGAGAATTGCAGGGAACAGACGCTGCACGTGGAGATAATATTGGATACATCACCTTCGGTATGATCACATTGTGTGCTAAATACCTCTTTATGTTTCGCCAGATGTCCAGATACTACAGTAGTACTATGTTAAGTGGTACCATGGATAAATTGGACCTTTTTTGTTGGTCAAATATTAGGCTAGAAATCTCGCCTAATTAAGCTGGATATTTAAAAATCTTTTTTTTCGCGCGTGTTCTTATTTCGCGAAATTTGCCATAAATTAACCGTCTGTCAACATATACACACGCGAAATTATAAAGGTTTTGCTGTTGTTTTCAAAAAACTAGTTTTTTTACATTTTGTTCTGTTGCAGCAACATTCTAGAGACCATTTCAAGGTCCACGATTGACCTTACTTTTTTGCGGGAATAAACTTTTCCAAAAATCGCGAAAACTGCTCCGCAAACACTCTCTTCCCTTTCACGTTCTTGGGTCTGCTCACACAATTTGTGTTATAGTTTTGGAGAAACGACACACTAACCCGAAAGCTCGTGAAAATACCATCAACTTAATTCATACATTCCGAAACTATTTACACTATCATATCAAATGTTCTAAGGTACGTGTACAAATTAATTTTAGATACGTATTTCTTTATCTCATGCAGAATTGAGAACTGACATCTGCTGTATACTACTGCCGTATTCTTTCTGTTGCTATAAACATCCTAAAATCAGTTGTCAATTTTGAATAAACTGTGTGTCTTAGGCTTACCTTCACTCAAGAATGAGAGCGAAGACAGCTGACTTTATCAAGGTGTTGAATCGTGCTCGACCTGAGCCTAAAACTACTGAAAAGAAAACAATGAGGTGAGTCAGAAAAAATAACTTGTCAAAAACTTCTAGTGTCCCCTTTTACCCCACTCCTACCTTTCGTTCGCCTCTTTATAAGAGTGAGTAGGATGTCCGCTCGACATTACCTTCTTATAATCCTGATATCTCCACTATTTCCCCAGCTACTTTGGGACGGTACTGATATTCTAATTAAGCTTGGACTACCCTAAAAACGTAAATTTGAAAGAGCATATTAATAGATTAAACTGTAAGAATGTCAATGCTTGATTCTATCAAAACAGATCTGAAGTTAAATCCTTGACTATATCTTAATAAATAAAAATAGTTCTGATTGACTATTTAAACCTAAAATTCCCGACATTTTTGATGACATAACAAAGAACTTGCCGATATTCCTAAGTTTTTCCCGAGAAATTGGAAATAGTTTCGAATTCCTAATTTCTCAGACAGAGTGAACACCTTGGTGTGAGAAGAGGAAGACAGTAAAAAAAAACAAAGAAGCTTACATTAGTTCTCTTTTATATAAAACATAGGATGTCTCGTATCACAGTTTATTGGTATCGTTTGAAATCATTTTTTTCTTTTTCAGTGGTCGCACCTTTACACGTCAGTAGAAAGTTACACCCGAAGATAAAATTTACCTTCAACAGAATTGATCAGAACTGTGTGGATGAATTTTATAAATACGTTATTATTGAAAATCATTTTTGTAAATTAAATTTTGAATCCTTTGAGCTTTGTGTGGTGAAGCAAAAACCTCAACACTTTTCCTGACAAATGTTTTCCAGTCACATTTTAATAATACCTCTGTGAACGTTTTGTTTACGTCTTCAACGTCCAGTCACAATACTTGTTAATTTTTCATTATTTTGTTTCTCATTGTTCGTGATAAGTTATATTTGTAACAACAGTATCTTAACAGAGAATAAAAACTTTTTTCTATACATGGCTCCAATGAAGTGCAAATTCCTTCTTATTACGACGTACTCCTGCGTGCGGAAAAAGTGATGAAGATACCTGGGTAACTTAAGGGAATTAATTTTCAGATGAATTGGTTATTCACGAGTTTTTGTCAATTTTGCAATTATGCCGGGAAATTCGAGAAATTTGGGGGTTTTTTTCTTTAGAAAATGATTTATAATTCAACATTATCCCCAGGACTTAGGCTTTTTACATTTGTACGGCCTGGACGGCTTGTTTTCAAAGTATTTCTGATCGCATAGCTTTGTGAGACTAAGAAACTATTTTGAAAAGTAAGTAAATTCGAGGCAAAAACGGATTCAATTAATAGAATCGAGCCGACTTTTGGTTTAGTGAGCATATGTGACATTTAAGGCGTTTCTCTTTTTTTGCCAGATGTAGTACCGTATATACGCCTAAAATGGAAATTTGTCGGGCATGCCAGATTTCCAAAGTTTCATATAACTTGAACGTCTCATGAAAGGCTCTTTTACGCTTATGATGTCTTGACAGGATAGCTCTGGGCACAAAGTTGGGACATTTTTATAAGCAGAGAAATCCTAGAAAATTAGGGACAGGGATATAAAACACCCTGGGATTTAAACTTTAGCTGATAAGGCGGAGTGATTGATTTATATTTTCGTTCATCATTCATAAGAAACTGTCTTGGCAAGCACTCGCCTCAGATAGTCGCAATGATACATGGGTTTTATTCGATCATCAGCCTCGATGTTTCTTACACTTCAATAAATTTTTCTAAAAATCAATGGAAACTGACTTCTGGTCAGAGAGCTGGTGACGGACTTAGTTACCTCATTTTGTGCAGAAGGTTGCTTGTGGTATATTTGTTAAGTGCTTCACCGTGGTCGTAAAAACGTTTGTCAATAACAATAACCTTAACAATAAGGGCAGAATAGCACGAGAAAATTGCCGGAATCCTGGTTACCTCATAACTTACATATTTGTAAGAGCAATTCCTAGGAATCTTGACAAGAATTTATATTTTTTCCGGGGGAAACCCATGGTTCAGACGGCCCCCAAATTGTCCAAATTTGCATGACATTTACCTCATGAGTTATATGGCTGAATTTTTCTGTAGTAGTAGCCTATTGCCAGAGAGCAATTTTGGACCAAAATCTTTAGGGGGGACTGTGAGTCAGACCAGAGTCACCGACTTGATTCTACGGTATTTCCAAAGTGCAAAAACAGCCCTTAAGTTGGAATGTTAGACCATAACACTTGTTAGTGATGTTGGTGATCATTGCTACATCTGTACCTTACCTTCACCTTCTACTATCCCACCCATTATAAAAGCAATTTCAAATATTTCGCAACAGATTTTTGCCGCAAGTATTAAATTTCGCAATTAGATGTGATAAAACTTCTGTTTTTAAGTCACATTTTCCATTATCCTCGAATAGAGTTACTGTCCTGGTGCCGTTGGGTGTAAACCAACTGGCCGTTGATTGATAATTTAAGTCACTCCAAACATGCAGTTTGTAGCTCACTAAACGTCATAATTTGCTCTCCAATCGTTGCGTTCAGTACTCGTTTCACTTATTTCACCAAAGATTTTGTCACACCATTGAACCATGAACTTCCACTCCACTCCACTAAAACTTCCACTCTGTATTATATTGGAAACTAGATTGCTGAATTGAAGACTGATTTTTTTATTATTTTTTTTTATTAACTGTCTTTCAGGCACTTCCATATTTTACAATGGCTATTCGTCCTATTAAAATAATAATAATATTTAAATAAAGAAATAAGTTATTCTATAAAAAAAGACACTGTAAAACTGTAGACAAGATTAGCAGAGTTCAAAGTGGCGAAGGATTGAAAGACATCGATATAATAGATTCTGACGGAGAATTAAGACCGGAACATATGAAAATGAAAATTATACACCAAAATATATAATAAAAAAAATATACATATATTAAATATATTTATTAATCGACGGGCTTAAGAAATAAAAACAATCGAGCAAATGAACAAAAATTGAGACTAAGTAGAGCAGAAGGAATAAATCAAAGCATAAAGTATTGCTCATGGATTGGTCTCAATCGGTCAGTAGATGTTAAGTTAGGATATTGAGAAATTGTCGTTTTTTAAAAAAAAAAAAAAAAAAAAAAAAAAACTAGGTATGTTGCATAATAAAAATCGCAAGACCATGGTCTAATAAATATTTTTTCAAAAAAGTACGAAATTTTTTGTGATCAGGTTCTTCTAAAACTGACTTATACCTTGTACCTTGTACACAAGCTGGGAACCTGGATCGCTCTAAATCTTTCACGGCCACCCTCGTAAACTAGAAAATCGTCGCAACATTTAAAGAAAATCATCTGTCGAGTAGTCGTGGCTCACATCGATGCAAACTGCTCTTAATACCATACATGTCATTATCACGCCATAACACTATCCTCTGAGAAATCCTCACAAGATTCAATATTTGAGCACTTTTACTCGATTCTCTTGCTGTACGTTAAAAGTATTTTCAATAGTGCTGGGAATTTGTTTCGTGATATCTCTGCCCTCTGTTGTCCAGTCGCTGTTTTATCTACTCTTTCTGAACCTCGTTTAATAGCCTTTCTTCAATTGTCGAAAACAATAGTCGCGTTGTTTTATCTCGGGTTCCCCGTTGTTTCCCTCCCAAGTCGCGGCAGTTCTATGTGTGCCCTTTCAATGGTGTTAATCAGGTTTAAAATGATTTCCACATAACGTGATATTAGAATAAAGACATTGTTATATTTGCAAGTCACCTTTACCTTCTACTATAAAAGCCATTTCCAGTATTTTTGAACAGTTTTTTGCCGTTAGCAGCGTTAAATTTCGCAATACTTCTCTCCACTTCTGTTTTTATTAAAGTTAAATGCTCAACTTTGAGCGTTTTATTTGACAGTGGTAATTGTTGTCATATTCCTTAAAATTATGGAGGGTTATTAACATGACACGGGGATGCAAAATGTCTTAAAGTAAAAAAATAGAGAGAACTACAGAGATGCACGATAAAAAGAGATCGTGTTTACATGAAAAGTTTATCGAAAAAATCAGCTACATCATGACCATTTTTCCAAACGACATGATTAGCTTTCAAGTTCTTTCCATTGTCTTTTAAAATCCTGTTGTGTAAGGAATAATCACTCCTTGCTAAGACGTAGTCGTCTTTGGACAAAGTTAACGCAGCACAGAAATCAGCAGTTCCATCTCCAACGTAGACAATGCTTTTGTAAGATTCGTCCTTTCTCCAATCCATTCTTTCCTTATGCGTTTCTACACATACACCTTAAAATAGTAACAAGTTAAAAGCAATAAACCGAAACGATGTCAAATAATATTACTTGGCTAATTAACTTGGCTAAGATTAATTTTCGCGAATTTCGTGAATTTTATTTAAAAATATTTCTGGGCAAAAATTTCGGGAGTAGTCAATTTGAGAAAAAAAATCTTTGCGATGACTAACTTAAAATTGCGAAAAGTACTGAGATTGGCGAAATAACTCTTCGCAAAGAAACTTTATCTCAACATGACCGATTCGCGAAAATTAATATTTGTAACATGCGAATTATACCTCGCGAATACATGTCTTTGCGAAAATTAACCAACTTAAGGCGCTAGAAATAACGTACCATTATAATAGGGTTTGTTATAATAGCGTTTTGCAGTTTTGGCCCACAGAAAGTATGATGGTTTGAAATAGGGATTGAGATGACAACAGTGTGTAAAAATATATCTAGCGACATTTCAATATTTAATCTTGAGGTTTAATTTTGTCGAAACCTTTAGGGAGCGTTCACATATTACGTAATCAAGTAGGGGGGAGGGGGGGGGGTCATCGAAATTGCTTACGCATGATTATGGGGGAGGGGGAGGGGTCAAGTGGTTTGATGACATAAGCAAATCAAAAAAAATTAACAGCATATTTTATCATGAGTGTGAAAAATATCAACTATCTAAATCGTTTGTATTCGCCATATTCTATATCTTGCATGTAAAATATAAAAGTAAAATACAAAACTGTAAATATTCGTAATTCTTTACGGATTTTTTTTTTGAGGGGGGGTAGATGATGACGTAATTTTGGGAGGGGGTCAACCAAATGATTACGACTGATTACATGAGGGAGGGGGGAGTAGAAAATAGGCAAAAAATTGACTACGTAATATGTGAACGCTCCCTTATTGCTAGGTCATAAATAATACGTTAGTGATTTAGCGCACCCACTTTGAAAACCGTTTCATAGGGCTCAAATGAGTAACCACATGAAACTATAAGAAGTTAAGAATATTCTAGGCATATTGGTCAAAAAAATCAAGAATACCCTTATAATGGTCACCGAGAACGTTTTAAGCACATTTTTAGGCCTTAAAATGCAAAAATAATAATGTCTGTTAATAAGTGTTAACAGGACAGAGGTAAAAATTTTGTTGGAAAGTAAATTTCATCCAGTCTGATAAAAAAAATTAGGCATATTTAAAAAAACTTGTAATTTTAAAGTATCACAGCCACGTCATGCCTTTATATTCTATGCTTTAGTAGCAGTAGAAATAAAAAAGAAATAAAAAATCAAAACCAAAAAACACTTACCTTTACAAAAATCAATAGGACACAACTCACACATTGTATGTGGCACATCATATGGCTTTATAAATAACTGTTCGTTTATCCACTCAGATTGGTAGGTATATATAATGTCAAACAAGCTACCCATATTGAATTCCCTTAGTAAAATATCAATAAAATAAGAGTTTGAATGTGATACCATAACTAGTTCAACATTATCTTTTTTATCTTTTAAAACATTTATTGCGTTAAGCATACCATCCAAAAGAGGTATGGTTTTGATGATATTATCTATATCCTGTTTGGAGAAGTTATTCTCGTGTAATTCTTTCAACGTAAATGACATCGATTCGGCCCACCCCACTGTATTTGTGAACCAGTTTTTGGCTGAAACGCATTTCCCAACTAATGATTGTGCTCTTATTATTTCTTGGTCGGTGTTTTTTGAGATAAGTGTATTATCAAAATCAAATATAACTAAATATTTTTGTTTGCCCCTACTTCCATCACCAGCTGTCTGCTCCGTCTTAGTATTCATAACACAGGTACCCGAGAGCAATGAAATAAATGTGTTAACAAACAGGTCGGGCACGATATTTTAACAAAATATCGTAACTTTGATACCATTATGAAAAGAAGAAAGTAAACAAAATCAAAGTTGATTTAAATCCACTGCCGTTTTTATTTATCCAAGTAAATGAAGTCATAATATAAAGATATTTCAAGGCTTTAAATACAGATTGGTTTTATATGTTCTTCTTTTAAATTAACTTAAAATTTAGACCCAGAATACAATTTTTTTTATCTACAAATTACCTTTGCTTTCGAGGGTTTTACTCGTGCCCATGCCTCTGTAACTAATTTTGCCAATTTTGCCATACTTTCCGTGTTCAACCTTTCATTTCAAAATATTCAACTTTAAATCTTCTGGTGCTGAGAACACTACCAGATAACAAGTACACATTAAGGTACATTTCGTTCGCCATTACTAGATTTATTAACGCCGTTAATCCCCTGTACAATGCTAGGACGTTATTTAAACATTGCAATGGTTAGATAGATAGATGTGCATATTTTGCATGGCTGGCCTCACAAAAATATGGAGGCTAACCCTGTCTATTATTTCCAGGAGGGGCAATGGCTTAGATGGGGTGTGCTAGAATATTTAATGCTCATTTGAAACTATGCAGACACAATTAGGGTCCTTGCTCTGTCAGACAAACGCCTGCAACATCCAACAGCCCAAGCATTTACTTGCCCATTGAATCGGCCCCAAGGGGAGTCGAACCCTGGTCTCCTGCACAACGTGCGAGAGTTATATAACCAGTAAGCTATCGTTTTTCTTTGCCTGTTTGCCCGTTTAAATCCAGAAATTAAGAAAACAACCCCCTTGTGATTATCATGTCATATCAGTTTTGAAGCTTGGGGGATTTCACAACGCAAATTGTGAATGACGAATTCGAGGGCGAATAGCTGCAAAATATTTTTTTGATTTCTATGAAAAACAAAAATAAATGTGCCAAATTTAAAATATATACTGACGTACCCCTTTCGGGTATTAAAACAAGGCAGTCATTGTGAATTCTTTCCAGTGTATAATGAGTTTTTCTAAGAATAAACACTGAGGTTTGAGATTTAATAATAACTAGTCGGTTGCCCGTGGAAAAATCCACGGGGTCGCCCGTCCTTTTTACATCGCATTGCGTGCATGTCGCTACTTGTGGTAAGATTTTGCGTGACAGACAGACGTATACGGGTATTATAATATAGATAATTTGATAACAGAAACAGTACCAAGATATAAGTGAAAAATCTATCAAAAATGTGTCTCTTTTCTTTTTTGCCACTTTTCTTATGCTTCACTATTAAAAATGTAGCAAATGCTATGTAGACGTGTGAACTATCTATTTAAGAACATTTATCCTGTTCTTTACTAAATGTTTTAAACATTAAACATTATCTATTAAAGCTTGGTTAAAAATGACTCTGGCATCAAAACATGTGCGATTTGTAGCTTGCGCGTTTTTTTTTATGTGGAATTCCCTGCAATGTGTTTGCAAATCTTTTGTTTTTATATAGACTGCATGAGTCAGAAAACCCAAAAACCAACACTTACTGGACAGCGGATCAAAACCCGCAAAAGGGGTAAGTGTCATTTTAAATCTATGCAGAGATATATGGATTTTGGAAATTAAATTTATAGACCTCAAATGAATGCTCTTACTTTCAATCTCCTTATGGTTGATATTGTAATCTAAATAAGGCTTTTCTTATTGATCAGCTATTTGCACTATATTTAGGAATATTATACTTGTATGAGCTGCTTGAGCGGCTCAAAGTGAAAATTAGGATTCCTAAACAAATTTTGCATTTTCTACATGGACATACAACTCTATGTATATGGGTTAAATTGTCAAGATGACCTCTTGAAACTTTGATGACAACCCTATAACTATAACTTTGGTTTAGGTGGAACTTTCACAGAACATTATATCATTCAGCATTATACCGCTTTAACAATATAAATATTTGATTTACATCATACGTACACCACATTTAATTCAATTTATTTCTTAGATGAAAAAGAAAAGTATGATCCAACGAATTTTCGTGACCAAATTGTAGCTGGATTAAACGAAGCAAACTCTGATTTGGAACAGGTAATCTTTAAAGTAAAATAAAGTCTGGGACAATGACAATAACTTAATTTGGTTTATTTTCTATAAAAATGGTTTTCAGTGTTGGTTTATAGGTATAATCTTTGATCACTAGACTGACATAAGCAAAAATTGACATACTGTTAAGCAGGCTATTTTTTATTGTAAAAGTAACCCGTCTCTGCACTTCTGTCGACAGTAACGACAAAATAAGCACATGTGCAAGATATAATCTTTTGATAGTAATTTCGCTTACATTCTGAAACAAGACTACATATGCCAGCTGCTTCGACTTTCAATGTTCTTTTGTGTTATTTCCAGGCCTCAAAATTCCTTATCCAAGCTGGAAGTAAATTGGATTACCGTCGCTATGCGGAAGCTTTGTTTGATATCCTTATAACTGGAGGGATTTTAGCACCAGGAGGTACAATCTTAACTGACAACAATGCGGCCAAGTTATGTATCTTCAACACTGACGAAGATCTGGACAGTATGCGTAACATTACGCATATGTTTGAAAGGATGATTCGTCAGTACAAGTACTTAGAAAGATCTCTAGATGACGAAATGAAGAAGGTATTAATTATAGATAATCGTATTTTATTTTGTTGTTTTATTCTTCATTTGTTTGTTTTGTTTTCTCCTCTCTGTGCAGACATCTGTATCAAGCTTTGCAGGGCACAAGTTAATACAGGATTTTCAATAAGGACGTCGATTTTTTGTCTTCTTAGGTAAATCGAGGTGTATTTATTTGTTTGTAGGTTGTTATGTTTATGAAAGGATTTTCCGATATCCAAAGAACGCGTCTGACAATTGCAACCTACTTGATGATTTCTAGTGGATTGGTTCCTCCGACATGTTTGTCGAAGATTATGAATGAACATCTTATTAAAGATGGAATCGCTTTAGAATTTGCAAGATGTTTTTTTGCCACATGGCTAAAAGAAAAAGATTTCCAAAGTTTAATAAGTAATTTAAAAAAGGCTGAACTGGACGGAAAGTTGCTTGTACGTATATTAAATTTTTCTTTTAGAAAGTTTGGAGGTTTGACTATTTTATTGGTATTGGTACACTTTACTGTGAATCATTTTGTAAAAAAACATTAACCCTTAAAATTGTAAAATATCTTATTTTTTTCTCAGGGATTTCTTTTACCAGCAATTCCTAATTCTTGTACTGCCCATTAATTTCCAGGACAAAATTATATCCACCCTAAAACAGCCTTTTCAAATGTAAATTCTGAAATTTCATCATAATTTGACTCTTGCTTAATCGTATACAAACTACATAATACCTACTTGTTGATGCTGTAGGGTACTTTTCACAAAACCTACTGAGATTGATACTGAATTATTACGATGCTTGACCGTTTTGGTTACTTTTAGGAGTTGTTTCCTGTGCATAAAAGATCTATTGAAGCGTTTGAAACATATTTTAATGAGGCTGGTTTGACACCTGTTGTTGAATTCCAAGTAAGTCAATACATGTTTACATGTAAATTGCATAACAATAATTGTTTGATTTCTCAAATACAATTTCTTTTGTAAGCATAGTGTATATTTTTTTCAGCCTACTAAATGTTCATTCTGTTTTCACAGAATAATAGCATCTTTTGGCAACCTTTAAATTTTCAAATGCATCCAAATTTAGGTGCATGACATGCAACTGTGTATGTAGGGTATAAATATGTAGGATTGCTATTCCGCTCTGTGTTTCAAAAAGTTTCTTTTTCGAATTTAAGGCTAAAATTCTCATGTTCCGGTAGTTCAGGCTGGAATTATACTACCATGCTTAATTTGAGGAGATTTGCCAGACTCGGTATGCTTATGAAGGCTATGATTGTGTACTAGTCTAAGTTTTGTATACGTGAATTAGAAAGTAATTAATGAGATCACCCTACATAGATTTTTGTCATTTGTTGCGTTCATGTTTTCAAATAATCATTTCCATGCTAACGTTTATAGCGAAACCAATACACCAGGACTGCAACGAAAGAGCTGAAACAAAAATTGAAGAAACTGTTCGAAAATGAAGTCAGTGCGAAAGAGGTAAGAGTGGCTATAAATTGTGCCTAATATACAATGAGAAGAACAGTTGTTGAATAGCAACTCATTTTTCGTCACTTCCACACGCGATAGCGAAGTGTCCTATGAATTAGGGTCCTTTCTTCGTCTGTCCGTACGTCGCAGCGTTTCTGTGGATCTGCTCATTAGAAAGTGGCATGTTTGGATTTTTGAAAAAAAATCAAAATGGTGCCGTTTTGAGCTTAAACCCCAATGTTAAAACAAAACCAAACAAAAGTTTTAGATATTTCACCAGCATTTTCTTTCACACATCTAAGAAAATATTTTGGTTATATATGTATTTTAATTTTTTTGTTTTAGTTGATCACTGTTACAAAAGAATGCACAGAGAAACACAACTTAAAAGATACAGAAGTCTGCTTATTAGTATGTGGTGTTGTTTTTCTTCTTTCGTTAATTATTTTGTAAAACAACCCTTTAACCTGTGAAAAATTCCACAGCAGTTCTTATTTCTTTATTATTACTGTCATTCTTTTTCTTTATAGCTTTGGTCTTCCATTATGAAAGCTGTAGAATGGAACAAAAAAGAGGACCTTCTTGCTGATCAAGCATTACGCCACTTGAAAACATACGCCTCCGCATTGCAAACATTCGCCAGCAGTCCGAAAATTGAGTTGATCTTGCTGCAAAAGATACAGGAATACTGTTACGACAATATGAACTTTATGAAGCTCTTCCAAAAAATTGTGATGATGCTCTATAAAAGTAAGAATGTCCATACATCCTGTATTCACCCTGAATACATCATGTATACACCTTGCATGCATCTTGTATACACCCTGCATACACCCTGTATACACCCACTTCAAGGTATCTTCAAACTCTTCAGGTTTTAAGACCTGTAGTGATCAACACTTGCTTACCACATTCCTGCAAAATCCAGGATTGTTCTAGAAGTCATATAATTTTTGCTAGAATTGACTTGGAAGGTAATCTGATGAGTTAAATTTTGCAAATAGAGATTTTAAATCCTCTTTTTCTCCTGGGAATTTGGCATGTTTAGCCATTTTATCTATTTTGTCCTGAACTCGTTCTTAAATCTCACACATTTGTGTTAGAAAAAAAGGAAAATGCCCTAAACTTTGGACTTTGATTTTCTGTGGTCACCATGCAAACTTTAAATTTTAAATTATTGTTTCTATATTGTTGATGTTTAGCCGACGTGCTTGGTGAAGATGCTATTATTCAGTGGTATAAAACTGAACACACGCCGAAAGGAAAAAGCGTGTTTTTGAACCAAATGGAAAAAATGGTTACGTGGTTACAGAACGCTGAAGAAGAGTCTTCAGAAGAAGAGGACGAAGAAGAAGGCGAATAAATATCAAATATGATATACGAATGTTGATGGACTGTCTCATATTGCGCCCCTATTATACTGACATTTCATACATTTTTCGTATATATATTTTTATTTAAAATTTTTATGTCTTTCGTGTAATTTGTTTGTGTTGTCATGTGCATGGGAAACAATAAAAGTTACAGGTTTTTAAGTCCTTTCTTTTTTGTTGCCATCTACCAGGGTTTCCCCCTTTGTCAGGAACTGTCGGGAATCTCTAAAATGTAGCCAAAATGTCAGGAATATCAGCAAGTTCTTGTACATTTCAGAAAAATGTCAAGAATTTTAGGTTTAAATCGGCAATGAGAATTATTCTTATTTTCAAAATATTGCCAAAGATTACATTTCAGATTTATTCTTAAAGATTAAGTATTTTGATTAAAAACTTGCAATGCAGACTGTAATAATACAGTCTGCATTGCAAGTTTTTAATCAGTATGAAGTTTGGTCCAAATGAAGGGTTGATGTTGGTAATTTTAGTCAAGAAGTACCATGAAAATAATGAGTTAATGTGGACAACCTGTCAACAATTCTTTTCTAATTTATTTTTTTCGGAAAATGGTGAGCATTGACAAACAATGACAAGATATGAAAGTAATAGAGAAAGTAATTTATTTTTTATTATTTTTATTATTAATTTCGTATCAATGTAAGCTTGCATTTTTGATTTCCGCCGGCGAAGGCGGAATCTTTAATATCGCCTGGGAAGAGAGAGAGAGAGAGAGAGAGAGACAGCCCAGAGCCTGGACGCCTAAAACTTATCCAGGCTAAAGCTTAAATCCTCGTTTTGACAGATTTTTTTCTGAGAACGAGGCTAAAATGAGTTTTAAGCCAATAAGAATCCTAACAGTGCAACAAATTGTTTTATTATCCAATGAACATTACTTTATTTTTTGCTCGTGCGTGCAGTGTAGCATAATGAAGATCGTCTTATAATGCGCCATCTTTGTTTTTATATAATTACGTCATTTCCTTCTGTACTACAATTTTGTAAGCACGTAGACTAAAGCTATATTCAGCAGAACTAATTAATTATCAATGAATTTTAATTTAAAGAGGAATTGTTGAGGCTGGATATTTTTGGTGAAAGATAATGTATTATAGCTATAAAATCGTGACAAGTATGTCACGATTTTATATCTTTTTTCAGATTATTGCTAATGGCGGAAATCTTTAAGCCGCAGGGCTTCTTGTCTTAGATTTCTAGTAGAGATTTACGGCTCATCGTCCCTCACATAAGGTGCAATGTTAGATTCGCGATTAACATCACCGCGCAGTAACTTGTGCAAAGCTGTGTTTACATTTACGACCAGAGGTTTTACATTTACGACAAGAGGTTTTACATTTACGACAAGAGGTTTTACATGAAAGGTCGGTAATTATTAATATTGGATAGACTTGGGTTTGGTATAGGACTGGAGTTATAGAACTCGTTTTAGAGCCCTTGCCCTTGTTTTGAAACAATTCACAGAAGAGTAAGAACTAAATATGTGTAATGTCAGTTTTATACAAAGTGGAAATAAAAACCGAAACTAAGTAACATTGTACATTAACGTAAATTCTCGATTAAGCGCCCTCTCACCCTTGTAGCACCCGTCTCGAAAAAGCGCCCAGAGGTTTAAAGAACATTTTTATTTTTGTGTTATCTTCACCAATTGATTTTTACTCAGCTGCAACTGAGGTTGTGGCTGTTCAACTGTAGCTACCTATGGCTAAAATGTGAAAGTAGCCATATACAGTTGGCTGCGACAAACGTTTCAAATAATCTTCCTTATGCTAAATGCAGTTAGGTAGCTACGCCTTTTACCGTAATAACTGGCAAAATATAAATTTATTGATTCATTTAGACAACAGTCTGAATTAACCTTACCCAAATTAGTTATGTAGCGACGACGACTGACAATGAATTTTGCAAATTTCCAAAAAACTTATGCTGCGAAATAAACTTGCTGACTGTTCTAGTTACTGAGTGCCAGAATATAACTAAGTAACCGCTGAGAAACTGTCCAGGCTGATAATTTGAAAAGTCGGTATCTCTGAGGCTTCTGAGAACCTAAAAAGCAGTCTACAATGGTTCACCTATTCACACGACACGTTATTCAGATGTTAAGCATAAATGTTTGTCTACTGATTCAAGCAATAAATATACACCTATTGAAAAATGTTTTGTACATAGACTTGGTAAGTTTAGAAAGGCACGCACTTTGACTTGCATCAAGTTTAAAAGACTAGAAACTGGGGCACTCGTTCACAGTTTCCGTTCCAAAAAATAAAGAAATTGATTTCTTAAAATTACTGCGCTCCACTGCCTGAAATCTGACGAAATCTAAGTATGAAAAACAAAACAAAAAAAGAGTTTTAGACTTAATACAATCTTTATAACAAAAAAATTTACTAGTGGTTATAAAGAAGGAGAAGTTTATACTTGTTTCAAGGCCTTTTTCTTATTATGATATTGGAAAAGAGATACCACTATTGCGAAAAAAAAATAAACCGGCGAAGTTATTTGGTTGTATTATTCTAGATTGATTGAATAATTCTTTTTAATGAGCGCTCACACTAAACACTCTCTGATCAAACGAACGAAAATAGAGGGGAACACTCTTTCAAACAGGAGCATTCATTTTATTTAAAACATTTCCAACGACCTCGGCATGGCTCACAAAAAATTCCCAATGTTAAGATTTTTTTTGCAATCTTTCTGTTAAAAAAATAGTGTAATGTAACGTTAGTTGTCATGGAATATTAATTTGAAATTATAATTTAAAAACACATTTTCTTTAGCATTTTAAAATACCTAGGTCCGGGGAGAATATAATTTGAAAGAATGAATCATCATAATTGCTTGCTGCGTGTTTCAAAGAAATCACAATTGTCTATATTGCAGCTTTTATCACAATAGAAACATTTGACAGCGTTGTTTTTCTTTACATGAGAGAGATATAATTTAAAAGTGTTGAAGAGTGCGCACAAGACGTTTTATTCAAATCGAATCGCGTTCTGTTTTTGCTAATTTCAAAAAATCAGAATACGCAGTAGCAAAAGGAGTACCTTGCAGTGGGTTTTATAAAGTGGATTTAACATCGCAGCAATGACTACCATGTTTTTATTGATCCAAACGTGCCAGCTCTTGTTGATGGTGTTGTTTTTAATTTTGCTTCTGGCGTCTGTACAGAGTTTGTCAAAACTAAAGAAAGTTGCTTATAACTGAGACTTAAAATTTTACAAAAAAGTATGAAAAAATTTTTTATCAATGTTTAATTGGATGTCAAGAGACCGGTAGCCGTTCAAAAGAAATTTCCTGTCCTGAAAAACTTCGAAGATGGAGAGAGTTTTTTAAAATGCATGTAAATATTTCACGAAAATGTAATTATCTACTGTAAATATCTTTACGATATTAACAGTGTTTCTGTGTGTTTTTTGTACTATTTCTTTAACACCGGAAAATTAATTCTATATACTCAAGCTGTCCCGACAAAATAGTATTTCCGTAGTTGCCAAGTGACTTAAAAACATCCCCGTCAGAGTTGTTTTTCATCGATCCGCTGGTGTTGATTTGGAGGCCTCTATGTCTGCAGGGCAAGAACTTATGGGGGATAAGGTTGGCCTAAAAAATGCTATGCTGTAAGTTACTGCAAAATAAGAACATAAAATATAATAAAAGCCGTTAAAAAATAGTCTTGTTACAATCTACAGGTCAATGTTGACTTCAGGGTATTTTGTTTCTTACCAGCCTGTCCTCGTCCCCGGGGTCTGTTGGCCCTTGAGCCTTTATTACGGAGGGGACGCTCTGCTTATTGATAGATCTGTAAAACAACTATATTGAAAAAAAATAATTTGTTACCTCGAAAATATGTTGATTGGAATGTCCCCCTATTTTTAGATAGAAAGGAATTTTCGATAGAATTGTATAATAAGAGAAAAAGAAATTGTATTTGAAAAACATGACCCATCAGGAATACCCGTAATGCTTCGATTAAACGCCCACTTCTCTTAGATGCTGCATTTTTAATGACTTTCATCAATAAACGCGCCCTTTAATAAACCCCCGCCCCTTCAGAGGGGCGTTTAGTCAGCAGTTTCAACAATAATGATCTTTATAAATATCCCATATGAAGTATGAGTCAATGTTGCACTCGTTCTCGTCCCCAGAGCTCTTTCGAGGTTTTATCTCAAAGAGATAAGGGGACAAGAATGCGCTTAACACGAACAAAAAATAACAGCAGACTGTTCCAGGTTCCAGAACCGGAAAAATGTAACGTTAGTATTATTGCTAACTGGGTAAAAAAGCTGACTTTCTAAAGTTTTGATTATTTTTTTCAAAACTTTAATATTTAATATTGCAATGTTTACTGCCACGATATCATGGGTGACCGAGAAAACATTTATCTTGAATATTTATCTTGAGTATATGCAAGATATTTATGTGTTTTCAAACTCTAAAAGCTTAAAAATTGACACATTATGCTTGTTTAAAGTAACATAAAACGAGGCGGTAAAGTTCATTTATATGCCATTTTACAGGTAAAATTTTCTCTGGATTGTAGGAACCAATCATCGTGAATCCTATGTCATCACAATCCCTTCGCTTCTTTGCGTCTATTTCTTCTGACATCGACAAAAATTCTACTGATCTACTCAATATACACAAGCCCTGGCAACGAGGTTGCTGATCTACTTTTATTGGTCACGACCTTAACTTCCGACTTTGTCATCATCATTCATAATCAAAGGCGGATACAACTTAATCAGTCCAAAAACAGTCATCTTCTATCTAGGTATGAAGGAGTAATTAATGCGAATTTAAAAATACCTGTAGATAATTACCAATAAAGGAAGTTGTTTTTCTTACCACGTGTAAATATAAGTTGAACAACCTCTTTTCCAGCGCATGTTGTCTTTTTTAATTTCAAAATAAAAAAAAAAGAAAAGAAAAACAACAACAGGCGTCTGGGAACGAGGTTGTAAATTCAATAGAATTACGCGCTTTTTGAAAACAACTGGTAAAATGAGGCTGGCAATATTTCTTCAGCTTGATTTGTTCTTAGTATGTTCTTTCTTAATAGTAAGAACAAAACTTCAGAATTCAGCCTCATTTTGTTGTCATTTATGTATTTTTTCCTCAAACTTCGTGTTTTTTGTTGCTAACGGAGTTCTATAGTTATGAACAATCGAGCCAAAGAAAAGGAACGACCACAAGGAACCCGTTAGCTAGAAAGTATTGAAAGAAAATTGTATTCTGGAATGTTCCTATTTTGTGGCAAAATCCTTGTTCAGCGTATTCTCGATTATGAAAACAATGGGTGTAAGCCTGAGGCTGTTCTTATTATGTTCTTATTTTATAGAAAATCTAAGACTCGTGTTCTTATAATTCTTTTTTTTAAACAAAGCGTGTCGTTGCACAAACTGCTGCAACAACTAATTTAGGTAATAAGTAACTATTTCAACTTTAAGTTAAATAACCAACCTCGTTCCCAAGGCATCTGTATCGAGTCGCCGTCCCGATATAAAAAAGTGACAACATGCGCTGGGAACAAGGTTGTTAAACAACAAAATTATATACAATTTTTTTTGCGTGAAAAAAGTATTATGCAATATCCATTTGCTCCACCTCCCTACAAAGATGCAGAAATATGAGGTAAATAATCACGAATTGATTTTAGGATTGGTTTGAAGGGCATCTTATGATAGTAACATTATGCACTCGTTTTTTCTTTCATGTTGATATCCGAAACTTCGTATCGTTGTTCTTCAGCGTAGAAGAGAAAATTGTACACAATTGCAGCTAATACACCTCCAAGCATAGGACCAGCCCAATATATCTAAAATATGTAACAAAGAATGTTAATCTCGTGCTAACAGAAACCTTTCATCCAAAAAAACTCAGCTTGTTGATGACTTTGTTCCAGCAAAATCGACTTACCCAATGATCGTCCCATATATTCATGACAACCGCTGGCCCAAAAGAACGCGCCGGATTTATTCCACATCCAGTGAACGGAATCTGAAAGAGTTGTATCGGAAAAATTTGCAATGGAAGATCATAAATTTATCGCCACATTTGTGCCGTCATAGTTGCTGATACAGGATCTTTATTTTATAAGAATATGCTTTTTAAGAATATAAGGCTGGGATTTCAGATTAAAGGTAATAGGTTATTGTTAAGAACAATGGAGAAATAAAAATAATGAAAAAATATATTTTAAAATACAATCTCTCAAAATTTCCCAGGATTGCCTGTAAGATTGAGAAAAATAGAAATATACGTACCAAGCACACATGGCATACCCAGATAACAACACCAATACCCAATGTTGTTCCATATGCTTCTACTTTCTTTTTCGGATCAGTGATGGAGAACACAAAAAATACAAGCAAGAAGGTAAAGAGTAGTTCCATGCCAAATCCTTGTCCGACTTTAACATCTTTATGTAAACTTGTAACACCAAGTGAATCTTGCCATTTGTATGGTGTACATGCGTAGGTTAAAGCAGAACCTGCAATTCCTAGAAAAGATAAGCTCAACTACATCCCTGCTATTTCTACAATTGCATTACGATGGACAACGCCCATCCCCGCCCCCCGTCCTAACAATTTTTTGTAGTCTGGATTGAAAATAGGACAAGCTAAAGGATACCGTGTTCTTTAACAGTCAGAAAGAAAGTAATGAATTTCCGCCCAGTTAATTTACGATTTTGCATTTTACTAGCATATTCGGAATTTCTAAGCAAAGTTTAGCTACTGCATGTTGAATGATCTGTGTCAAATATTAGTAATAGAAAAAAAGGGGAAAGAACAAACTGACGCTTTTATAAGATTCCTTATACATATAAATTCTAAATTAAAATTAGGATTTCTTTCCCAGGGTCTTTTTTGGATTTTTGATATCGAAGATATCGCCTATCTTCTTCGCGCCATTTCCTTTATCAAAAAGTGAAAGAAGTCCCTGGAAGGTTGTGTTATATTCACTATCTTTCAGAGAAACATGAAATTTAATTAAAGAGTTAATTGCATTTCTAAATGTTAATTTGTAATCACTATTTCTTACAATAAAATGTTAAATTGAATTGTTAGACATTTTACGTTCGAAATAAACACGTAATTGTGTGTGCATAGAAACATGACCACAGATGAAAACTTTTTCTACACGAGCTAAATAAGGGGTCAGGTGAGTTACGAAGAGACACGTAGCTACGATCTCTGTTAACATAATAAAAATGGGGCGACTTGGGGCGACTTGGGGCGACTTGGGGCGACTTGGGGCGATGTATCACAAAATAAATTTCTTTATTATGAAGATTGACAGTTGCTATAGCTTTTTCAGACAGAAGCGACAAATGGGTTACATGGCTATGATAAAGCTTCTTTTTAAGAGTTTTTTTTAACTTAGGATTAGACTATGTGCGAAAGACAAAGATTTTACCTCCAACACATTGAGCCACGATGTAAAGTAAGCCTTTTATGATGGAGATTCTTCCTCCAACAATCATACCAAGTGACACAGCAGGATTTAAATGTCCTCCACTAACATGACCAAATGCTTGGGCAAGCGAGGCGATAGACAACCCGATTCCTATTCCAATCTCAACATTGTTTGATGAAACCGATGCTGGGGAATTTCCCCAACTTAAAGCAACTGATGTTACACAAAGTAGGAATAAGATGCATCCCACAAACTCAGCAGCGACTGCTCTCCAAAATGAAGTTGCTTTGATTTCATCCAATCCTAACGTGATAGCCATTACGACTTAGGTGCGCGTTCCCACTGAATAAGCATTGACACTGGCATTTCACAAAAACACTAATTCGAGATAATTACAGTAATTAAACATTAAGAAAGATTTTGTAACAATTCTATTGATAAAATGACATTGGTATGGTGATGCATTAACAAACCTTCCACCCTCGTTCCCAGGGATTTCTGATATGAAAAAGCACAAATCCCTGGAAACGAAGGTGAGAACTTTTCATGATTAATTTCTTACGTCACTGATCGGAGCAAGGAGGCTTTTTAAACCTCCTTGATCGAAGGGATCCATAAAAAGACAAAAAGTCAAATTTTTTGTCTTAAATTTTGTCTTAAGATTTTCTTCTTGTGTATATTAAATTTTGCGAATTGAAAATGATAAATTTTTAGCGTGTATTTTTATTTTTGTGATTAAAGATATAAAGCAATTTCGCGTCTATTTGTGTTTTTAAATATTTCATGGCATATTTCAAATATTTCATTTCATTGTTATACACGCAACAGTGTAAAGTTATTAATAACTATTAATGGATGCAAAATTAAATATATTGGTCCGAAAACATCCTCTGAACATGCCAGTGGTATGTAATGAACTTTCCAGAAATATGCGATTAACTACAGATCCAAAAGAATTTAACAGGAAAGCACGAGCTTGCTTTAGTGACACTGCGCTCGCTAGAGTACTGACTACAAAATAGACCTTGTCTTTCTTTTCTTCTTATTTTTGACATATTATTTTTAGTAGTAGTATTTCTGTTTCTTGTAGGTTTGACTTTTACCAATTTATTAAATTGTTTTATGTAGAAAAATCTATACCGCAAAAGAACTGTCTTTAGTTGTTTCAGGAAGATATCGTAGTATGCGACAAACACAACAAAATTGGGTTTGCGATTTTAGGGGTGTTTTCAGAAAAATGTGACATTTTTGACGCCAACAACAAGCCAAATAACTGAATAGCGTTTTATCACTTTAATGTTTCTCAAACATCACATACGATTGGGCGAAACGGATTTTCTTAATGCTAAATTATCTTTCCGGGAACTGATGATAATAAATCAAAAACAAGGCAAAACTGGCAATTTTTTGAAAAATAAACTAAAGGCGAGACGCCGAGTTAAAAATCGGTTCCGCTTAAACACTAGATCATACTATTGTCTGTAACGACAGAAGAAATTATAAGACATTGCTTTGATCTTGAAATTTCCTGTTTCGTGTAGTTTTCGGTATTAAATAGCAAGTTTTTTTTCTTTTTAAATTTTTGATTTGTGGAGCGTCAAAAGCGAACAAGAAACAGCTTGAAATATCGCGCCTTTGCATGCGACTTTCGTAAAAGCAAAATTGTGAGAGAATAAAATTGCTGTATATTTCGATTGAGCTTATACCCTAACAACATTTTCCAATATATCTGCCACGTGACAGTGTGAGTAGGATCTTACAACAATTTCGAATGTATTCATGTTAAAAGTTGTAAACGTAAAACCCCTTGCAGGCTAAAGGATTTCGAATTCTTCTTCGCGTGTAATCTTGTTCCTTACACCGTTCGAGTTCGCCACAGTATCCTGTTTGGTACAGAACTTTACAATGTTGTTCTGTCATTCCAAATAAATAGGTATTGTCCCATGGTATTATCTTGAACTTGAAAATGTTTCATTTAGCGCGTGCGATACAGGCTAGAACAAACCAAGTTGTTACTGTTAGCTGGCAAATTGAGGGTCATAATTTAAGTAGCCCAAAAAACGCAAGCCGATCAGACTTCAGAATCAGATGCTTGTGGGAACATTTCGTGTAGTGGCAAATCGACTTTTAAAGGCCGCTCCTTCTATAATGTGCGCGCTCACATCGACTAGGCGAAAGAGTAGGATCCAATTCTATTTCCGCGCCTTTCACCAGGTGCCAACCAAACAAATTGCTTCAATTTTTTGAGGTTTTAACTATTGATTTTACAAGGTTTGTTCCTACATGTGAAGGAATGCTAACACACGTAAGTAGCCACCCTCGTTCCCAGAGTTTTTTGTCTTTTTGATATGAGAGACATATCAAGAAGTCAAAACACCCTGGGAACGAGGGGGACGTAGTACCCACTACACTGACCGGGCGAAGAAAAACTTCGAACCAGGCGGGACTCAAACTTTGGATTTATTTCAACCTGTTTTTAAAATTAATTTTTATGTATCTTTAAACATTTATAGTGTATTTGTTTGTTTTATAATATTTTTAGAAATATATCATCATCAATTCTTGATTATAAAAAAAAGTGTCAGAAAACAAAAATTTGACTTGTTACGAAAAGCCTGAGCATACACTTAATATTCACTTTTCGGACCACATCCTTTCTCGCTTGCGCATGCTTATTCCTTCGTTCTTTGAGAAACCGTAGGCATTTGGAAATTAAAGGAGATATGACGAAGTGAGTCAAAGGAAACAGTGTCGAGAGTTATAGCCCTTGCACTTGTAAAAAAAAACACTCGAAACGTGAGTCATAGCCCTCATTCTCGCAACGAGAGTCATAGCCATCGCAGCCCTCACCTTCGTGACGACACTTTAGCCGGGTTTTTTTGAAACGAGGGCTGGGTTAGAGGGTTAGAGAAGATATATTTTAGATGGTCCAAATAGTGAATATTAACGTCCTCCGAGGCTCTTAATCAACCACAATACGTTTAAGTATTAAGTCTTACTAATGAATGTCCGGCTAGTAACAAACCCTCTTTTTGACTTCTTCTCATATCAAAAAGACAAAAAACCCTGGGGACGAGGGTGGCTAGTAACCTTTTATGAAAACCTCGTTCCCAGGGCATATTGAAACTGTTTTACATTGGGACGGCGTTTCAAATATAGATACTTGAAACGCCGTCCCAACTACAACAAAGCTATTTCTTGGTAGAGGAGATAAATTGGATTGAGTTGATTCTAATTCATTTTCAGAGTCAGCTTGTTCTCTTGATGCTAATAGGTCAACTTCTTCATTTTCCTGTTGTGCAAATGGATCTTGATATGTCTCCATGTCTGCTCTAGGCAAAAGCTTTATCCACAATTTCACCAAATGGTTCCAGTGTTTGCTTGTTTTTATTTATAACATTCAGGACTTCTGGTTGGTTCAGCCTTTCCATGTAAGTACTTTCAAGTAAGTTACTCTCAAAACGGAAAGGATAGGATAAAAATAGTAAGTGGTGAGCATACTTTTCAGGTTGAGTGTGCCGGTTGGGTCTGTAGAATCGTATACAAGCACGGACTTTACGACACTTGAGGTTTTGTTTGGAATTCATGAGAAGTATTGGAGATGGATAGCTACAAGGAATGTGATTAGTTTGAACTGAGTCGTCATTTAAAATAATTGGTTGGTTATCATTGGCATTTGATTCATTTTTTGAATTTTTGCATAGCACATCTTATCCAACACAGCATATTTACCATTTTTAAAAGTTATATCAGGTCTGATTGAATAGCGATCAAGCATGTTTGTCTTGAATATTTTGTTACTGTCTGGTAGCTCTTCAAGTTCTGTTTTACTTTTACACATTTTGAATCGTTCCTTCAATACTTGTGGCCGTACCGTTCAAAGTAAACATGCCCGTTATACATCAGTTTCCATCTAAGTTTTATCAGGACTAACCCATTGCAGTCAGTGGTCTCGAGAGGATGTCACAAATATTTTCCACAGATACATTGCAGATAGCTCTCTCGAGTTATGGACATTGCCCTTTTGGCATTTTTGCAACTTTTTTAAACAATAATCTTTGAGCAATCAAAACTCGTTTAAGTTTTCTCAACTGAGGGAAGCCTGGAGGTGAGTTAAAAATCGCAATCCTATTTGATACAGCCTGGCATGGTATTTGAGGTTTCTTAGATTTCAATTTTTTATGACAAGTTTGACATACATAACATCATAGCTCGAAAATAGGAAAAATTCAAACCCTTTTAAAGCTGAAATAGTGTAATTTTCTTCCCTGAACTTCAAAACAGATCGTTTATATAAGCAGCGATTACATACCACGCAAATATGATATGGACCTTCCTGAATCAGATTTTTGAAGTTGAGAATTCGTTTATCACTGGCATTACTAGCAATTTTCTTCATTTTCTTATTATTTGCACTGCCTTTCCTTTTTATAGACAATATGCTATCCCGTTCACTTTTATAATGCTATTTTCGTATTATTTTTACGCGTTCAGAATATTATCAATATAGTGCTATTTCTTGCTAGATTTAATACGTTCTTGATTGGCTTCATAATGACACCTTTTTTCAATTTGATATTTCCATGATGAGTTTTATAGTGCTCCTTTTTTTCCAGCTTAATACTCTCATGCTGAGCTGCGTTGTGCTCTTTTCTTTTTGCTTTAATTTCTTCTGGCTAATTTAAATATTGTTCCCTTTTCATTGACTTGATACCTTGGTAATTATTATCATACTGCTCCCTTGATTTCACTTTCACTTGTTCCTTTGAAATTAGATTTCTTTGCTGTCTTTTTTTAACACAGATGGAAGTAATGATCTCTGCCAATTGCAACTCACTCAAGTCAATTTTCACTGGTTGTATTTGATAGTAAAGGAATATATTATTTTGTTGAGATAGGTGGATATCCTTGATATAGTTTTCCATAACGGCAATCTTTTTGAATTTCAACAACACAGAATACCCATTGCTGGTGAAAGAACCATCATTTTTCCGGCTGTGAGAATCAAACAGAAAATAGTGCGACTTATTCAATAATATTGTTGTTGTAAAACCTTCTATCTAAATTTAGTATCAGCCTGATAGAAATTTCCTTGGATAGACTTGATAATATTGTATGTAGGGTAAGGATTACTTTCTATGTCACCATCGCAGAGTAACATTATTAATTTTAAAAACGCCATATTGAGGTTGAACACTCTGATGAAAATGAAGGCAATCCAAAAAAAAAATATGCAGGAGAGTTCCAAATGAAGGAAAATTTACTGACATCCTTGATGTCTCTTAATCATCACTTACGACACTTGGACACATTTTTATGCTACGACAGGCCTTGCCGTAAAATGTGCCAATGGCTGCACGATATGCTTCCAAAGTGATCATAATTATATAATAAACCAAATTAGGAACAACACTGGACTCAAAATAATGGTAGCCAGCTACATCGATATGAAGTGTTTTACTTCTTCAAAATGTGTGTGTATTCAACGTTATTTCAAGTAATATGTGTATTTAGACACGAGTAATAGCATTGAATTATCAATAGTTGTTTAATAATCAATTCAATACTCAATCCAATAATTCCAATGATCCAATAATATTTTTGGGCGAAACTGACAGGAAGTCTAAGACCTATAAGCCCCACGACCCTAAAAATCTCAATAGACCCCCGAAGAAAAAAGGAGTATAACAAAGTCACTAACGACGCGCTTGATATAAATATTGGTTAAGAATGAACATAAACTTATTTCAATATATACTGACCAAATTATCTTTTTGTCTTCAAAAAACGTCTTCCACTTGAGAGTGCGGTAGCCAAAACTGGTTGTGAAAAACAACATGGCCCCAGCTTGGTAAATTGATTGATTGATCGCGCTGACGAATTGAAAATACGGGGGTGAAAAAGACTTGAATACACCTATCAGACAACTATATATTTTCTAAACTTGCTGAAAATCTTCTAAAAATTGTACATTAGACAGTAATACCTTTCTTTTTTGAAATTTCAATAACCTAAAAAATAAAGACGGAATGCCACACATATATTTCGAAAGCTACCCCCGTTGAATTGCTAGTTCTCAGGGCCTATTAAAAAACCTGGACACAAGTTTGCATTTATCGCACGTCGCATAACCTACGCAACGTACGTCAATTTTTGCAATTGTCGTGACATGAAAAGGAGAAGGGGGAGGAATTGGAGGGTTTAAACAGGAAACTGGATTATGTATTACGTTAATTTCTAAGAAAACCGTGTTAAGTTATTATTTGCTGACATGGAGACAAAATATTTGATCAAAACAGATTTTACAAATATTTGTTACTGAAGTTTTGTCGCTTATGACGAGATTAACATTATCTTTTTATTTTGACATTCAAATTTGTTATCTACTGTGTGTGATGCAATCCTTTAGTCAAACTTCATTTCGCAATCGAGAGTAGCAAATTGTCCGCTTTTCTGGTGTCCACACGGACAATCACACACGCGCATAATTTGTCAGATGCAATGGTAATGAGACATATTATAAGGACGCCGAAGCAAACGTCAGAGCAAGCTATTCCCCAATTTTATCAAAACATTCAGACCGCACCTTTTCTCACCATATTCTCATATGAGCAATATAATAATTTGAACAGAGATACTTGACTTCAAAATTAAAAAAAAGGCGACAAGTTTTGCATACTTAAAAAAACGAAAAGCTTTCTCCTATGGTAAAACGGTCTAATTATTCTGAAACAGATATTTTATAAGTTACAAATGCATGCTGTGTGTAATGTGTGTAATTTACCATAATACTAGGCATCACCATGGTTAGGGCTGACACGCCACAGAAAGATCTGAGAGATTTTAACCCCTGGAATAAATAAAAACGCTCTACTACGACCTTAAATACAATCAAACGTAGGTTAAATATCATTAGAAGAATAAATTCAGTAACGTTATTTTGAACTATATTTATGAGATCTATGGAGAATAAAAATTACCAAAACATAGTGAGCTATCAAAAATTTCAAAAACATGTAAAATATTTTAAGCAGAAGAATTTCTTTTTAGCGGAACATCTGCAACAACGTATGCTGTGTCGTTTTTATCCTCTTCGAAGAAGATGAACGTATATGCGAGTGCGGCAAGAATACCACCAAGCATCGGTCCAGCCCAGTAAATCTAAAATATACACGCTACATTTCTTTAATACATAGAAAACTATTTTTAAACATGCGGTAAAGTCATTTAAGACGGCACGAAATGTCGGAGTGAGTGTACTAAGCATTGTGATGCAAAATCGTTGCTCATATAACTTTTATAGAAAAAAAAGAACAACAAGAATAAAAAGACAAAAATAAACAACGAACCCAATGATCTCTCCATGAATCCATGACAACAGCTGGCCCGAATGAACGTGCGGGATTTATTCCACATCCAGTGAACGGAATCTAATTCAAAAATTATACCTGTAAAAGGCCTGGTCGTCTTGTATTGGAGTTAAGTATCCAATACCTATGGTCCAGACTTCATTAACATATTTTGTATACTTATATATAGATACATACCAAGCACACATGGCATACCCAGATAACAACACCAATACCCAATGTTGTACCATATGCTTCTACTTTCTTTTTAGGATCAGTGATGGAGAACACAAAAAATACTAGCAAGAAAGTGAAGAGTAGTTCCATGCCAAATCCTTGTCCGACTTTAACATCTTTATGTAAACTTGTAACACCAAGTGAATCTTGCCATTTGTATGGTGTACATGCGTAGGTTAAAGCAGAACCTACAACTCCTAAAATAAGATAAACTCAACTACATCAACTACTTTATTTTGTTAATATTTTTGGCATATGAGAAAAGTGAGACCCGATACCCTATGTGATACACGATACCCGATACTCGATACCCGATATCCGATACCCGATACCCGATACCCGACACCCGATACCCAAGATCCGAGACCCAATACCCTGAAACCGATAACCGAGACCCAATACCCTGATTTTTTTTTATTATCACTTTTGTTGTTGTTGTTGTTGAATATGAACGATAGTAAAAACACATTTTGATATGTATATTTCTTCGTTATACGGAAATATTTGTTGCACGTAATATGCGAATATGCTGCTGGCTCAACAATGGTTTTATATCACCAGGAACTACAATGAAACTAGCATCAAAAAAATTATTTTGTCTGCTCAAACATGAATGATTAAAGTCATAATAGACTTTTTTTAAATTCATTAGAGAATGTTTATTTTTTCGTTGTAGGGTCGAAATAACTCCTTTTGGTTTTCGAAACCACGATTAAATTTTGTATATTGTCCGATGGAATATTTGACTGAAATTTTCCTCCACAACCATAGCAAGTTGATACATTTTTGTGGGTGTAGATGAGAAGGAACAAGACATAACCATTATCTGTCGGTACAGGTGCTGCTGGTTTTATTCACTGTTGTTGAAGGTGGAATAGGTTGCGTTGATGGTAAAAACACGACCTTTACTCTTTGCTTTTTCCTTTCATTCGATCCATCGAACAGGCATTTTCGCATTATCGCTTAAATCTGGACGTTCTCATTAATTATTCATTTATCGAACGTGCGCCTTTCTTCGAATAAACCAACATATCATCTCTGATATCATCTCTGATATGTTACGTTAAAAAAACAAGAAAATAATGAGAAAAAATTAGGATTTTCATTAAAATAAAACATCGCCCAAAAAAATCAAGAAGTAAAAAAATCAGGGTATCGGGTATCGGGTATCGGTATCAGGGTATTGGGTATCGGTGTCAGGGTATCGGGTCTCGGGTATCACATAGGGTATCGAGTCTCACTTTTCTCATATGCCAATATTTTTTTATAACTTTAGACATAAATCACATGTCAAATCTTGTTTTCCCCCTTTTTCCGTCATAGTCGATATTGAAGTCACAAACAGAATTCTTCTAGAAGTACCACAATTAAAATTTTATGAAAAAAATTCACGCGTCGTTCAACTAATTTTGTACTTCAGTGCGTCCCATAAAATTCTTAAAAATTTCCAACACAGCATTGGGCTGTGACAAATTTTTGACAGTACAGAAAATAGGATTAGAAACCATGGAGAAAAAAGTTGTTATAAAAGTATTCAGCCCAAAATATTTAAAACTACTGTCATGGCAGAAGCAAATTATCTTTTACGGATGGTCACTGACTAAGTTTTTAATTGAGTTTATAAATTGATGGCGCCTTAGTTTAGTGTTTATAACTCCAGCACTTTATATAGGAGACCAGGGTTCGTTTCCCCTTGGCTGCAATCCAGTATGGGCGAGTGAATGTTACCATAGCTCCTGGTTAACCCCCAGTGGGCGAAATGGGGGAGATGACACACTGTATGGGCCGTTGGATGTTGCTGGAGATTATCTGGTAGAGTGCAGACCCTAATTGTGTTTGCGTAGCTCAAAATGAGCATTAAATACTCCAAAACTTTCCATCTAAGCCATGGCCCCTCCTGGAAATAATAGACAGGGTATATCCCTCGTTATTTATTTGAGGTTAGCCAAAGTATGCACATCTATTTATCTATGTCTTCAACTTTTCAGACACAGTTTGCAAGGAAACATGATATCGGAAATGTTCCAAAATTAAGAATACCATATTCATGGACCTAATTCTATTGCTGCAACGGTAACGTCAAAAGAAACTAACAGCTGTAACACTAGAAAGGAGGAATAAATTTCCAAAGAGAAGACCTTTATTACCGTTAGTATTGTTGCAAATAACGAAGTTCTTTTGATCTAAGGTACGCATTTAGAATATCCCATGCACAGTAAAAGTATGTGCTTTTAACCTCTGAAAGTGCTTGGCTATTTTGAGGTTACGTAAAGGAAACGTTGTAGTTACTTTGCGGATAAATTTTAAATTTGATGATTTAGATATGAACAGGCTGTTTGTACTGTTCGTGTGGTGTTGAAAAGTTGAGTTCAAAACTAGATATTCCTATGATAAGGAAGGACTTAATTTTTTTAAATATTCCACAAATCAGCCAAATATTTGTGGTTTACATCCATGGTACACGAACAGACTACCTTTCGCCGTATTTCCATATCGTTAAGGGAGTGAACCTGTGCTAGGGTAGATTTTTCTCCCCGAGGTGTTTTTTTTGTTTTGTTTTATATTTTCTAACCATAGCCTCCCTAATGTCGTGGGATACACCCTGTCAATTGTTTTAGGAGGAACCACCTACGTAGTTTCAGAGCCTTTAAAGCTCCCATTTGAGCTGCATAAATCTGATATCTCTACCCAGCTATCCCAGTTGGGATGGAACTAACGACCTCTTGGACGCATGGGTCAATCGCTCTGCGGATTGAACTGCCGTTCCCAAGAGACAGAAATAATAGGCGTCTCGGAGACGATCATTTGAATTTTGGCAGAAAAATTTAATTCCCCCGGAAACATAAATTATTTGTGTTAGTTTTGGACCTCGAAATTTTTATTCTAAAGTGTGTTTAAGTGTTTTAGCTACCAACTAAGCTTAACTTCAGAAATGTCAATCGCACTGCCTCTATCTCAAGCCAAATTCTCCTAGTTCGGACATCTCGAACAAATATCACGTTTTGCAAATGCGAGATGGAAACAATTATATTAGCATATCGTTTTAAAAAATTCCAGGGGGTACACTTTTTGAATAGCTAGATTATTTTTATTTACCGAAGTTGTTTAATTGTGGATTCTTACGTTTAAAGTTAGAGTACTTAACGCCATTTGTTACTAATACAGTTTACGCCCAAGGGCGTTCATCAAAAACATACGCTGAATAATAGATCCAAAGTATTACTTTATTGAGTCCAAGTTATCATCAGATATTTATGACATATAACCGAATCTTTGTCCCTGGCACTTTTTTCGCCCCCTACATACAACCTGGTCTGAGCAAGGTTTAATATGAATAACTAAAAAGTTTGAAGAGATAAACAAGTTGTCAAAGTTATATCTCTTGCTTAATTAATTCATTAGTTTTTTTAGCAATTTTCAGAGATAAGATCTTATAAAATAGACCTCACAAATTTTGTGTATTGGGAATTTATCGGTACCTTTTTTTAATCAGTCTGACATGATATTATATAATTTATTTTAATTCCCACATCCCGTAAGAAAAACGACAGAATTTATTTACGTTTAAAAACCTCGTGCATGGTAACATGGTAAACATGGTAACGAGGCTGACTCAAAAGTGAGATTAGTAACTGTGACAACAGCTAAAAAAATATTACAGCGTACTAATTAGAAACAGGTAACACGATTTATAAAGATCATTATCGGACAAATCCTTAACTAATTTGCGTCGTAAATAACAAGTCTCAATCACGGCATTCGGTAAACAAGTTGGGGATATTTTCTGCATGCACAAGGCTGAAGGCAAGCTGTTAAGTGCGGTATTTCAGTCCAGCAGTTAAAAAGTATATTTCCTAGGATGGTAATACTAGCTCAACTGTGTGAATCGTTTGTTGTACCTCCAGTTGAGCAGTTGACATGTCCTCATGGCTTTCAAATTATCTCCCTTGGCAAGGATGTAACGTGTATTAAAAAAAGATAATTCCAAAGCGTTGACACCTCAGGTTTTGTACTACCTCTGTTTTTTAAAATGCACTTACCTCCAACACATTGAGCCACGATATAAAGTAAGCCTTTTATGATGGAGATTCTTCCTCCAACAATCATACCAAGTGACACAGCAGGATTTAAATGTCCTCCACTAACATGACCAAATGCTTGGGCAAGAGAGGCGATAGACAACCCGATTCCTATGCCAATTTCAACATTGTTTGATGAAACAGAATATTTTGAATTTCCCCAACTTAAAGCAACTGATGTTACACAAAGTAGGAAAAAGATGCATCCAACAAACTCAGCAGCGACTGCTCTCCAAAATGAAGTTGTTTTGATCTCATCCAATCCTACCTCGATAGCCATTATGTCCTAAGTAACACCCTCTCTTACGAAATGTGATGTTTTCAACGTTGTGTGAGATATTTAAATCATTTAAATATTTTTTTGTTGTTGACTGAGCTAAAACAATACATTACCCTTTTTAAGAGATAATTATATCGGAGAGTAATAGAAAGATAATAAATCGATTTAGTTTTAAATACTGTGAATACTTGTTTTATACACCCCCGTATTATATACCCTAGTGACTATCTAACGCTTTATTTATTTAAGTTGGCCAGGGGGTGTTTTATATGGAATTCCGTAGCGGCTTAACATCTTATCTATGTTTTGTACCATGATCAGGTAAATCCATCAGTATCAAATTTCGTACCCAGACCCCTTTGCGCCCTTCACTAAAACCCGATCTGCAATCAGTTTATGTTTTCCTCGACTAATTAGTTCCTAACTGACTACGTTTGCATTTGTACCTAGTACTCTGGTAAAGAAAAACCTGAACATTCTTATGGACTGAGTACCACAAGATTGTTAAAATCCAGCAACCTCGTCTCCAGAGCTTGTTAAGTTGTATTTTTATATAAACAGAACCTTGTCCAAATATAAAAAACTAACAAGCCCTGGGGACGAGGTTAAGAATTTGGGTAATGGGAACTGCTAAAATATAAAAATCTATTAGATAAAAGGTTTTATCACATGATTTGGCGTTTATCAATTTTATTTTATTTTGAATTTTGCGTCAACTGGCCTTTATTTCTGTTGACCGAGGGTGGCATGTGTTAAAGTCATCAACCTAGGACGTGCAACAATCATGTTCTCAGCTCTCGTAGATGGACGTAAAGCTTGCTAGCAGCAAAGTTGAAACAACAAATTTACGTTGTTTTTTTAATATACAAATTATCAGATTTTGTGAATTTATTTCATACTATACTATACCAATAGTGCAATTTTTACATTATTTCACAAATAAGTTACATGTATCGCTTCCAAAAAATTTAAAGAAACAAAACAAAAACAAAAATAACCGCGGTTTTTTTTTCACAGAATAACGGATCTCTAATGCTGACATTTCCAAATGTTATTGGTAGAACAAAAGTATGGCGTAAAAACGCAGTGGAGGAGGGTCGTACATATCACCAAAATTGGCATTGTTTCTTATATGACATCGTTTAGAACCTGAAGAGGCTGAATATACCAGCGATATTTGTGCTCATAAGAAATAATTTAAACTCAAAGGGGGAGAGTGATAGTGATCTTATATAATAACGTCTACGCTGTTTCTCCATTTAGTTGCTCGAGCTCCTGACACTCCTCCTTTTGCGGGCATTCTTCATCCTTTACGAAGAAAAGTAACTTATAGACAACAGCAGCAGCTGCACCACCAACCATTGGTCCAGCCCAATAAATCTAAAAAGAGGAGTTTGGGGATGTTTAGAAGTTAATAAAAAGTGGAATAGAGCTCAAGAAGTGTAATTTTTAATCTCTAATAAACAATCTGCTTTTTCACTTACCCAATGATTATCCCACATATTCATTACTACAGCTGGTCCGAATGATCGAGCTGGGTTAATTCCACAACCTGTGTACGGAATCTAAAAATAAATCCTTATAAATTTACATTTGGTGTTAGCTGCAATATGACTGGATTTGTCGCTTCAATTTCAGTTTTGAAATATGACTGGTATAATAAGGGAAATATGACTGGTATAATAAGGGAAATATGAATGGTATAATAAGGGAAATATGACTGGTATAATAAGGGAAATATGACTGGTATAATAAGGGAAATATGAATGGTATAATAAGGGAAATATGACTGGTATAATAAGGGAAATATGACTGGTATAATAAGGGAAATATGACTGGTATAATAAGGGAAATATGACTGGTATAATAAGGGAAATATGAATGGTATAATAAGGGAAATATGACTGGTATAATAAGGGAAATATGACTGGTATAATAAGGGAAATATGACTGGTATAATAAGGGAAATATGACTGGTATAAGGAGCAATAAAAAATGCGTTGAATGATTATTACAATGAAGTCTTTTATCTAGAATACTCCCTATCTCAACCTCGTTCCCAAGCGCGTTTTGTCTCTTTTTTTTATATCGGGACGGCGAGACAAACTATCGTGCTGATGTCAGGAAAGATACAAGATGCCCCGGGGACCCTATCAAACAAATATTTCGGTCCCTTGCCGGATCTCTCTCTCTCTCTCTCTCTCTCTCTCTTACTCTCTCTATTAATATTACACATTCTTTCTTTATCGAGAACTTTATCTATTTCGTACAAACTTTGATACTCTAAAAATCAAGAGATATAGAGAGTCCACTGCACTCATAACCTATTTCGAACACTCATGATGGTCCACACTTTATTATCTATTTATTTTGTACTTATATCCTTTTTATTGATTCGTATCATCTTCAAATAGTTGAAGTCGTGTGACAAAGACAATCATCAAATAGTGATGGTTACTTTGAAAAGACGAATCATATCCAATCTGAATTTTGACAATCCGTGAAATATGATCGGTGGTAATTCGGTTTGGAATTTTAATTACTTTTATTATTGGATTTCATTTAATTTTTATTTGATAATCCAAAAAAAAGGGACATCTTGGAAATATATTCCTTAAATTCTCATCCTTGCTGACGTTTGTTTTTATGGGCGCCATATTTGTTTTATCAGAAAAACGGTAAATAAATAAATTACTAACCAAACAAACATGGCAGACTGTAATAACGATACCGATTCCTAGGGTGGTTCCATAAGGTTCGACTTTCTTTTTCGCATCAGTGATGGAGAACACAAAGAACACAAGTAAAAATGTGAATAGAAATTCCAATCCAAAGCCTTGTCCTGGAGAAATGTCTTTGTTTAAATCAGTCACTCCAAGTGACTCGCGACGACCTCTTGGAGTGAGACCATACGTAAGGGCTGCGCCAATAATAGCTAGATTAATAGAACGAAACTGCAAAAGTGAGGAGGAGACATTAGTATGAAGCGAGCAAACAAAGTGTATCTTAGGAGCTCAATGACATATCACGCCTGCCCTTATTGGCGTTACATGTCGGGCGTTAAGGGGTAACGCTAGAAGTATGAGTTAATTAGAAATACGTCAATTAAAACTGATGTTAACTCATGACGGATAGCAGTAGTTGCTATTAGAAACAAACAAACATACCTCCAATACATTGAGCCACGATGTAAAGTAAGCCTTTTATGATGGAGATTCTCCCTCCAACAATCATACCAAGTGACACAGCAGGATTTAAATGTCCTCCACTAACATGACCAAACGCTTGGGCAAGCGAGGCGATAGCTAAACCGATTCCTATTCCAATTTCAACATTGTTTGATGAAACCGATGCTGGTGAATTTCCCCAACTTAAAGCAACTGATGTTACACAAAGTAGGAAAAAGATGCATCCAACAAACTCAGCAGCGATTGCTCTCCAAAACTCCAAAGATTTAATTTTGTCGAAGCCTGATTCGATCTGCATCGTGTAAAATCTTTTTCAAACAATGCACAAGTACAAGATGACCCTGCAAAAAATAGTTTGTGTTAGATTTACATACAAACTTTCAGTACGCCCTTTTTTCTTGTTTTGTTATTATTATCGATCATAATAAATTTTATTGACCATGGGATTAAATCTTTTATGTGTAGTTGATAATTATCAATGAAACAAAGAATGAAAAGAAAAAAAGAAAACATAATTGATTAGTTCGTAGTGGTTTTTCTTTTGTGGGAAATTTTATCAAATTGGCGCCATCTGTTACGTTTAGAAGAACAGGGTGGATGAAGCTCCAACCTTGTCCAGGGCTTGTTCGTATCGATGCCCTGGGGACGTGGTTGATACAACTCGGATATAAAAGATGGTTGACCTGGGAAAATCAGAAGTTTTTTTTAGAAACCACTATAAGTAATATGTAAATCTACCGTTGTAACAGTTTTAGACGATATATATCGAGCATGCGCGTTACGTACATATATATTCTTTATGTAGGTTTTCGTATTGCAAGCAAAAGAAAAAAAAAGCCAGGAAAGGGGTGCAGGAAACGAGAAATCTTATTTTGATCAATTCGTGTTCTCGTTTTCAATATATGTTCATTGTGGTAATCCACTTTTTAAATTATTTATATTTTCTTTCATTTCTTTATTTTTAACCTTTATTTATTTATATCTTTTTTCTCAAAGTAACTCAAGCTTTCCCACTCGGTTCCAATTTCCTATTCGCAATTACTAATTGATCTCACCTTTTAGCGAAAAAACAAGCAAAAACAGTACAAAACAAAACATTCTTCGAGTTCTACTTACACCAATTTTTTTTCGCACTTTTAAAAAATTTGAGAAGGTTCAGCAGGTGAGGCAAATATTTCAGAGTCAACTCATATTGATTGGTCCAGCTAGTCTGACTTTTTTCGGAGGGGTCCCTAACGTCAACAGGCTGCTGACCGGGCTAATATTGACAAGACGAAAAAAAAATTGTAATTACTAGCACTACGATCATAGACAAAAACTGTAGGCGTGGGTATTTTAGCGTAAAATTGCACCGTCACGTGTGCAGTGAAATGGTCTGGGGGGGGGGGACAGGAAGTTAAAAGGGGTGGCGCCAAACCAGTTTTAATTAGTCAAACAAAAAACAACTTATGGTTCGCGAGAACCTATTTTTTAGACTTAGTAAGTCTAAATATTTTGCGAAAATTAAATTTCACACATTTCACGAAAAAAAAAACTTTCTTACATTTTGTCCTAATTTATACTCTTTCAAAATTCACGTATCCATTATTATTATTAGTGTTTAGTAAATTTTGCGAGAATAAATTTCCCGACTAGCGGGTTTTCCAAATATTTTTTACGAAAATCTCAAAAAACTAATTCCTGTGAAAATTAATTTCCTTGAGTTATGTGAACTAGTAAAATAATAAATAATTTCAGTTAGATGTTTCTTTCTTAAAAAAAAAAGTAAGAAAACTCTTATACCAAAGCAGACACGTCTATTAGCCTTGAGAATCTAAATCTCTTGAGGTTAATTTTGTTATACAGAATATTATGCTGATCAACTTCCCACTATTTCGCCTTTATACTCGTTTTAAACTTCTTTCCCTTTAAAGAACCTTACACTCAGTAACTCACCTATGAAACCACTTTCCACAATTTTAAAAACTGTCTCATTCTTATTTCACTCTGTCAAAAAAAATCTTTATTACGCGCTTAATTATTAATTGTTTATTTCTGAGTATTGTTTTTCAATCGTATATTTCAATTAGTTACAAAACTTTTAAATATTTACGTGCATCCAAAATCTCATAATTTCCTTCCCAAACTTCTAATGGTTTTCTTTAAATACACTATTTGTGAGAATCACAAAATTCAAATCTACCAAATTATAAGAAAAGAGTCATGCTCAGGCCAACCTTGATTCCAGAGTGCAGTACTTTCTCCAACCTCGTTCCCAGGGCATTTTGCTTTTTGGTGATTTTGATAGCGGCCACTCCGTGATAACGGCTCAGGGGCCACAATACCCACGAGGTTGGTATTTTTTCCTCATTCAGAACAGGCCCGGGGATCGAGTTTGTTTTGAGGTAGTTCTTTAGTTAAACCTAACTAGTTTGTAACCTGTTTTTGTGACGTGTGATCACACAGGAGTAGCTTTTCGACATGTGTATTTTATTGAAACTTTAGAGGAAGAAAGAATACTAATTTTTAACTACAAATTGAACATTTTTAGACCCAAATTGTTGAGTTGTTAGAAAAGATTGAAGCTTGTATAAAAAGTATAAGCTATATATAATATTTATATAGTACGAAGTGTGTGATATTTCTTATTCAATAACTCTCACCAATTTTTAAATATATATGAATTTGATTGGTACACAGGTTGTTTTACACATATACATTGTATTTACATCAGGAGATTGGTAAGCAGGATGCTTATGCACACATATACTTATGTACACTGAGGAGATTGGTAAGTAGGTTGCTTATACACATGCGAGGAGATTGATAAGCAGGTTGCTAATACTCACAAATATGCTATACGTACACCGGAAGATTGGTAAGCGGGTTGCGTATACACGCATATATACTATATGTACACGAGGAGATTGGTAAGCGGGTTGCTTATGCACTTACACATATACTGTATGTGCAGGTGGAGATTGGTAATTAGGTTGCTTGCTCTAATGTACACTTTACACTTACCAGACTTGGTTGTTGTATTTTTTTTGCTGTATGTATTTACTTTCAGCGAATGCTCCAACCGTACATAAATCTCTTGATCCTGCCAAAATGTCGCCCGAATTTGTCGTGTATTTGCTTTCATTCAGAACAAATCCATACAACTTTTACACCTACAGATACTAGTACCCCGTTAAGTTCATTCATTTACGCAATTGAAATGTTGTCCAATTATGGGGCTGATATAATAGAACGGAAACTTTGTAAACAGTTAGTTGAAATTTTATTATCATTTCTACGCATCTACGCATATCTACACCCTCGTCCTCACGTTTTTTTTGCCTTTGTGCCTCTCTCATATCAAAAAGGCAAAAAACCCTGGGGACGAGGGTGCGCATATCTACAATTAATTTATAAAAATCAGACCTATTGCCGTGACATAAAACTAGCAGCCTCGTCACCGATTTTTTTTGCCTTTTCGATATAAGAAAAGTCTCTCATATCAAAAAGGCAAAAATCTTTGGGGACGAGGGTGATGAAACTAGTGCAACTATTATTTTTGGAATAATTTAATTTCTGCTTCTTTTTCTTCTTTCATACAGCCACATCTTCTCGTAAAGGTTGAAGTTCTGTAATATCACTGTCATTACTTTTTTCGTCATCAACGTAAAGAAAGTTGTCGTAAACGAGAGGTGCAACTGCTCCTCCAAGCATTGGTCCAACCCAGTATACCTAAAAAAAATGGGGGGAAATGCTAATTCACATAAGCACTTCGTTTTTTGATTCCTCAAATACCTGAAAAAATTTAAAATTTAATAACTGCCACCTTAAACAAACTCCCTTTCAGACAAACTATCCCTTCTCGAACCATAAAAAGTAAGGGAAAAAATAGGTTTATCTAACTCTGATTGCTAGATATCCCTTAAAAATACATTTCGTGTTTCTTGATATATAAAGCTAATCTCCAGAAACGGCCTTTCAGTTAAACGGTTGAAATTTTGGGGCGTGTCTTGACGGTGCATAAAAATTTGAGAGCAATATTAGATCTTCAATTTTTAAATCAAAATCATTCTCGTTTCCAGAGATATATCCTTTCGAGTTTTATCCCCGCATTAGGGTCGAGGATGAATCAAAAATATAGTAAGGATATATCGTGAAACAAACTTTTTTTGTACATTCGCAGTAGATGAAGCAATGAGCAAGCAAAATGGCTAAACGCTTTTCTTTGCCTCACTCACCCAATGGTCTTTCCAGTCATTTAATATAAGTGCTGGTCCGAATGATCGAGCTGGATTAATTGAACTTCCGGTGTAGGGGATCTAAAAAATGGAACGTAAAAATTAGCCAAAATAGAGCGGAACTCACGACAATGTTACACGGACTTTATAGGGATCTCTTTAGTAATCAGTAGTTGTTTAAAATGGCTGCCAAATTGCTCCTTTGTGTTAAGTTTGCACGAAATATGTACATCGCAGTGTATTTTCCCACAGGATAACAATAAGTATATGTATATGTATGAATTGTTAAAAATTGGTGTGTTTATATACACTACACTTTATCTCGAAATAAAGCTGTGTGCAACCATTTTGAACAGACTATCAACAGGCATTATTGATACAGTTGAAATCATGTAATTCGACTCTTCAGGGGGTCTCACGATTTGGTCGAATTACATGAGTTGTCGAATTAAAGGAGTTTTGTTGTAAGGGTTTCATTCTGAAGGGACCGAAGAATTTGGTCGATTTACATGATTTGTCGATTTATGAGAGGTCGATTTACATGAGTTCAACTGTATAGAGTTTAGTGTTCACAAGGGTGGAGTGCTAACCGTAGAGTACGTTCGGGGATGTATTTTTGAAATTGCAGCCAAAGCCTGAAATGCCTTTGGTCTTAGAAAAAAAGTCTTGACATATCCAAACCTTTTTTTTGAGCTTTGGCTTATGAATACATTTCAATTTTTAATAAGAAAAGACTATCCTTTGCGAAAGAAAATATTTTGCGTATCATTCTTGTTGCTGTTTACTTACCAAAGCGAAATGTGCTACCGAAACAACAATTCCAATCCCAAGAGTGATTCCATAAGGTTCGACTTTCTTTTTCTCATCAGTGATGGAGAACACAAAAAACACGAGTAGAAATGTGAACAAGAGTTCCAATCCAAAAGCTTGTCCTGACGTTATATCTTTGTTTACCCTGGTAACACCAATTTTCTGCTCAAGATCAACTGACATGAGACCGTACGTTAATGCTGAACCAGCAACAGCTAAATAAACACAGCCATAAAAATAAACTTCTTAATATAGGGAAGAAATGCTTAGACGTGCCAAGCTCGACTCCAGCACCTTTTACCGTATCAGAAAGCGCAGCGTTATTGAGAAGCAAATAGTCTTGGGGACGAGGTTGTAGACGTGCTTGAAAAAGCAACAGCGCGGATTTGGGGGTTTCAGCTAGTTACTCTTTTTAACACTTGCAACACTTTTTATCCGTATTTTTAATTGAGCCAATATTAAAAACCGGTGGTTTTGCAATCAAAAACGCCATTAAAATGGCACTTATAATCATAGTAATAACCCCCTTCATGTTTAACCAGGAATGCACGAAATAGCGTTGCGGGTGCAACCTCGTCGCAGGGTCTTGTGGCCCCTTAGCCCATATCACGGCAACTTCAACAACAATGCAAAATGCCCTGGGAACAAGGTTGCTGCGGGTGTTATGTACGACGGGCGATCCTCTGCGGAATCTTTCACGGGTTACCTTAAGGGGAAAAAAGTTTGTGGAAGAAAAGATTGTGGAATTAAAGATTGCGAATTCATGGTCGAAAAAATCGTAAATTGCGGAACTAAAGATTGCGAATTGGTGATACAGTCATGACATTGCGGAATTAAAAGATTGCGAATCTGGTATTGTATCAAGAAATTGCGGAATTTAAAACTGCAAATTTGAAGCAATGATCCATGAATCTTTCCAGAAAAAACGCTTCATAAATTTTTTTCATCTTGGTCATTAAGATTTGTTCCTTTGAAAATTTCTTTCGATGAAAATAATTGAGGGGATTCCCCTGTAAACCTTCATATAGCTCGTCTTTTTCTTGGAAATCGACAAAATTAGATTTGAATTCCGCAATCTTTTCGTCCGCAATATTTTCTTTCGCAATAATTTCTTCCCTTAAGGTATATGAACAAATCTTCAAATGTTTCAGTGACGACAAAGATAGAATTATTGTGGTACCATGCTTCTACATTAAATATCACAGAAGCAAGAGCTTTACAGCTCGTGGAAAACATGCTTTTCAAGTAGGCTAGAAGTCGAACATAGCTTCAAGCTTAGCGTTAAGAGTAAAGACAAATAATTGGAACGTATTTTTCCTACCTGCTTAACCTTGTTTATATTTTTTCCTGTAACCATACTGTTACAAATCTATTACCTTTACTAGTTATCTACTTCCTCGTGAAATAAAAAAACTTTGTTGCGTAGAACTACTGACTGTTTCTCAGAATGCGACACCGCCCTGGTAACTGGTCATGGGTCTTATCCTCTCAGTCTCAACAGGGCACAAGGTCCAAAGTAGTTTCCCACTATCCCAGCAGACCTTCATAATGCCAACAACTATGTGCGCATGCCTCGAATAAGCTTTTTAAAAACAAAATGTGAGATTCAGTTTTAATACGGGTGGAGATTTTAGAAAAATAATTTTAAAATAAAATCAAAGATTGTCAATAAGCACGTGTAACGCAATGTCAATTTTATAAATAAACTATCTCATTTGCTTTTTCCAACTGTGTTTTTATGTTTGTTGTTCGCTTTTCTTTTTAGCTGCTTTTAATCGCATTTGTGATGGTGAAGGAATTTGACGTGTTGTAATTGATCGACCGCGGGGCTTTATCGTACATTTTAAATGTTCTTAATAAAATGTTTTTACTATGGCGAAACAACAATTTTCACGTGTTGTATTTATACTGTAGCACAGTGATATTTTAAGGAAAAATATTCATGGAACATAATGCGTATTTGAATTAAGACCTCTAGCTTTTGGCGGGAAAAGGATAGACCTGGTTCATGTCTGGAGGTGTCTTAACTTTAAGGGAGACTTCATGAAAATTTATGGAGCCGGACCCATGGTTTATGCCTCTAAAATTATTTTTAGCAAGATTCCTAATATCTTGCGAGTTAGGAGTTGAAAGTACCTATAATCTCAGCCTCAACTTAAGAAAAATTGTTTTTCTTATAAAGCCTCTTATTCAATTACTTTAATTACAATTCAATTATTTTATTTATAAAATTGCGGACTTTTTTACACCCTTACGCAGTCCTCAATATTACTCCCAACGCTTTCATAAATAGCAAGGCACCGTGAAAGCGTTACCTTTCTTCTATGTTTTGAGATTTTACGTAGATTTGATATAATATTTGGAACGGACACTTTATTTATCGCTAAACTAATTCGTTCAAAGATTTGTGTGTTCCAGGAGGCCGTGTTGCAAGCTGAAAGTGACCGATATTCTCCCGTTCAAAGATAACTGACTGGTAGCCTTGTTGTAGAGCTTTCGTCTCCTGTGCGAAGGTCATAGGTTCAATCCTCGGCTGAGTCATGCGAGAGACTATAAAAGTGTGAATAGATCCTTTCTGCCTAACGCTCAGCATGAAAATAGAATTGATATCTTAGGCGATAGTCTAGTTAAGTGGCTGTTGTGCTTACACGCCTTCCGTAGCTCAAATGGGAGCTTTAAATACACCCCCTTAGCAGGACTCTTATTGATAAAAGTACCATTATGAACTGAAGAGGCTATCCTGGGTTAAAAATAGCAATAATAATAACAATTCTGTCATTTCTTCTTTCGGCGCGTACTACGAAGCCACCTCAAATTGAAAATTCTCGACTACTTGCTTTAAGATAAAATGAAAAGGTTGCAGGAGCGCTGAAATTTAACCTGGAAATACCAGGTTCAAACAAGCCATATATATGTCAGGATGCTCTAACTGGAAAGCTAAAGCTGAATTGCTAAGCTAGACAAATATTGTACATTATGGGACGCTACCACAAGGCTAAATTCTAGACTTAAAAACACCAATAGCTAGACATTTAACGAACAAGTTGCAAAATGATTTGATTTGCTTACCTCCAACACATTGAGCCACGATGTAAAGTAAGCCTTTTATGATGGAGATTCTCCCTCCAACAATCATACCAAGTGATACAGCAGGATTTAAATGTCCTCCACTAACATGACCAAATGCTTGGGCAAGCGAGGCGATAGCTAATCCAACTCCCAATGCAATACCAACATAGTTTCCAATAGTAACCATATTTGTCACGCAGAGCAGGAAGAACATGCAGCCGAGAAATTCAGCAAACACAGCTCTCCATAGCTTTCGACTTGATAGTTCATTTAAACCTGTATCTATGCTCATCACTAATTGCTAATCAGGTGTAAGTACAGGAATTTCGTTTGATGTTTAAAAATTGTATATTCTAAATAAATTAGTATAGCATTTGAAAATAAGCTTTCATGTAAGGTTGAATTCAAAGTTTACCAGTTATCTCAATCTCGTTTTATGTCGTGGAAAAGAAACGGCTGAGTCAAGGCTTACCAAAGATGGCAGACATTTTTTCGGTTATCTGCATCAAAATAAAAAATAAATTTTACCGAACATATTTTACCGAACATATAACATAAACATATTTTCCCATCTAGACAATGTTAAGAGGAAAGACCCTATAAACATATACGTAATCCATAGGTATTTGTCATTCCTATTTTCTCAAAATATAAACAAGGAAAGGGTACCTCAAACCAAGGAAAAAGACGTTAAATCAAGGAAGAATACATAAGTGCTCGACTTGTTCTAAAAAGACTCCATTATAGTCACTTTTCAAATAACCCACACCATGAATCTATAGCCAATATATAATATCTGTTTAACTTCTGTTTTAACTGGAACGAAACTTTTGTTGGTTTATTTATCTCTCACCCTAATGTCAGCTACATGTCGTCGAGTTAAGATACTATGATTTAAAAAGAAGGTATCAACAGCGCAAACAGATGGAATAAAAACAGTTAAGTCGTCTTAAGGCTAAATTATGATATCTGAATCATCAGATTACGTTAAACTAATTTAAAAAGAAATCACAATGTTTTTTTAAACAACGCTTGAAGAATTTTGTTTGTATCAAAATATTAATGTACATATGAATGTAATTCATCATTAGCTGACAAAATGTACATCCAAAATGACAACTTTTCTCATCTGGTTAAATCATCGTTAAAATGGTAAAATGGTTAAAGTATTTAGTTATGCAACTTCTCAACAAGAAACACGTAAAAACAGGACCAATACGAGTGCACAGTTTTGCTCATTAAATGAGCGTGCGCGTTATTTGGACGGAAGAAAATTAGGGTAGCTTTATTTTCACGATGAGCTAAAATTGCAGAATCCATAAGATTTCGCTCAAAATCAGCATGGATTCAATTTGGAGAAGCAAGGCTTTCAAATACTTTGTTGGAAGGAATTTTCACGGGAAAAAGTTTTTTGATGTTGCAGGGATTTTTTTTTGCGAATTAGTTTATTTTGGTTTTCTTTGGCGGGGATTTACTTTTGTGGATTGGAATATTTTTTATTTTAACCTGGTATTAAGATATTCGGAAGAAAGCTATAACTCCTTACTAAAATACTGACCGAATGCTACTTTTCCGATCATTGTACAAATGGGCAAAAAGTATCATCAATTCGCGAATGATACTTTTCCAGATGCGCAAGTTTAAATTGCGCCAGTCGCACTTTCCAACGCGTCCGCTTTACAGCATAATCCTCGCCAGGACCCACAAAGGTCGCGAAATTTGAGAAAAATGGCCATACTGACGTCAGCAACAAACAGCACATCTAAGCAAATAACGTAAGACCCGAAGTCCTAAGCCCGCTGTAAACATTGGCAAGTGAATTTTAACAAGTTTAGATTGTGTAAACCTAGTATAAACAGTCTACAAATTTACTTGTGAGACAAACTTTAAATATTTACTACCTTGTCTCAACATATGTTGACTAGGACTGTAGTTTGATTGCCGTGTCATGTTTTATACCTTTCTTATATTTTCTTCATAACATTACAGCATAATCTCGCCGTCCGAGATTGTCAGAAAGAGAAAAAGACCCCTGGGGACGTAATTTATAACACAACCTCGCCTGCCGAGATTGTCAGAAGAATAAAAAGGACCCTGGGACGTAACGTTACAACACAACCTCGCCGTCCGAGAGTGTCAGAAAGAGAAAAAGACCCCTGGGGATGTAACTTATAACACAATCTCGCCGTCCGGGATTGTCAGAAAGATAAAAAGACCCCTGGGACGTAACGTTAAAACACAACCTCGCCGTCTGAGAATGTTAGAAAGGACCCCAGGAGACGAAACGTTAGAACATATTACCAAAGTAGGGTGTGCCTGCATCATTTCCTTTTTGTAGAAATTAATTTCGACTGTGAGTTTCTTTCGACAATTACAAACCTAAAAAGCAGTTAATTTCGCTGATTCAGTATAAGGCGGAAAATCATTATTGGAAGAAATAAAATTCAAATAATACACAATTCATCGGCAAAGAAAAAGCTGTTTCAGAAAAAAAATTAAACCAAGCTTCCATGGGGAAAGACTTGCAAGGGAATGTTTCTCGTCTTGTTGTAAATAAAGTTATCCTGCAAAGATAAAATTAATCTCAAGAGAATACCCAACGCACATTATGTTAAGTAGAAGAAACAATTGCTCCTAACATCAAATTGTTCCAATAAATCAAAACAAACAAACACTACCCGTCTTCAACAATTTGTCAAACCAGAACGCTGGTCACATAATGTTATCGATACTTCAACAAATCAAGTCATTTAAACATTTCCTGTGAAACGTCCGGTATCATTTGAGGACGTGAAGTAATATCCCTTCCACTGCTCTCCTTTGCAGACAAGCATAACAAACTGTAAGGCTTCAGAGTTAATTTATTGACCCCAGCGGTGGAGATTTAATTTGCATACTCATTACTGTACGTAATTTCTTATCCGGTTTCGTTCCCTTTTATTTAGGCTACATTTACACTAATGAAAATCTGAGTATACGCACAGTTTGTTTTGTCGTCTCTGTGGTATACATTCTCAAGAAGTACAGACTCTCTAGCTTAAAACTTAACCCTTTGTTTTTTTGAGAAAATTAAATCCAGTAAGATTATCGACATAAAACCTCCTACGTACACAAAATGAAATTTTATACAGAAAAGTGTTATTAGTGTAAACATACCTATATCTTAATGTAATGGGGTGTTGTTAAGCAAGCGCATATAAAAACCATTAAATTGTCATTAATTAATTGAATCATCATTTAACAGAAACATGTGTGTGTCACAGACGATGACCCAAACGTTCATAAACTTATGCTCATGACGACACCGTATTAGACCAGAACAAATTTGAACTTCTTTTTGGACCTATTGTTACCGAAATCTATGACTTTTTAAATTGCATTTATAATATGACTCACCCAAAGTAGCCATATTATGAATTATCCAAAGTATATACCTCTAATTTATGTACCATTACTTGACCAAAGAATCTTTTATGGCTTTCAAAAGTATTCAAGTTGTGACTCACCTAAAGGTTTCTTTCCATTTATGGTCGCAGCTCCCAGCGTTTAGTATCTATTAAGGCTTAGTATGGTTTAGAATGTGAGCACATGGTCTTTGAAAGCCGCCTTAAAGTACCTCTATGCATGGAGGTTGAAATAAATGCTCTATGACATAATTTTCTCGAAGTACATACTTTTAGCAAGTGGTGGTATACTTACTAAAAGTATTTCCACATCATGACTTACTCAAAGTAGTTTGTTGTTGATATTGTTGCTGATGTTGTTGTCGTTGTTGTCATTGTTGTCGTTGTTGTTGTCATTGTTGTCGTCGTTGTCGTTGTTGTTGTCGTTGTTGTTGTCGTTGTTGTCGTTGTTGTCGTTGTTGTTGTTGTCGTTGTTGTCGTTGTTGTCGTTGTTGTCGTTGTTGACGTTGTTGTCGTTGTTGTCGTTGTTGTTGTCGTTGTTGTCGTTGTTGTCGTTATTGTCGTTGTTGTCGTTGTTGTCGTTGTTGTCGTTGTTGTCGTGGTTATCGTCGTTGTCGTTGTTGACGTTGTTGTCGTAGTTATCGTGGTTGTTGTCGTTGTTGTCGTTGTCGTTGTTGTCGTGGTTGTCGTGGTTGTCGTTGTTGTCGTGGTTATCGTCGTTGTCGTTGTTGTCGTCGTTGTTGTTGTTGTTGTTGTTGTTGTTGTTGTTTCTGTTGTCGTTATTATTGTTATTATTGTTGTTTAGAACTATAATAGCGAAGTAAATAACATTTTTTGCTTGTTCCGTAATTAAAACACGTTTGCGTAAGAAGTCGAGAAGAGTACATGAATCTATAACAAGAAGATCGTTTACAAAATATCGTCTTGAAATAGATAGTAAATTTGCTCTTGTTTCAACACACCAGGTACATCTTTTATCGATACGCTGTGTGTCTTCTTTTTCTTCTCAGCAACTGATTTTACTAAATTCTTCTTATAACAAATCCATCGCCGCTCTGATATGTATTTTTCATATGCTTCTTGAAATGTCGGCAGACTTTGCGAATATGTTGATTTCATTTCTTCCAGTACACGTCCACCATTATGGCGCGAAAATGCCATCGTACCAATTTGAACAACCTCAACCTAAAATATTCAAAATTAGCCGTGAGCTAATGAAAAATTCTCGGGAATTCACACGCGTCACAATTCGCAGCTACCATCTTTAGTTCATACACAGACAACGGCATACAAACAGCGTGATTGAATGAAAGGTTTTCATATTAGATACTAGCCGAATTCCCGTGGAAGAATCCACTGAATCTCTCATTGAATGCATGTAAGGGATACCAAACAAAAACATACAGCATATGGTAATTTGAATTTTTAAAACTCACAACCCAATCTCGGCCCTTTGTCTCTTTTTTATAACGGGACGGAAAAAAGAGAGAAAAAGCCCTGGGATCGAGGTTGCTCACAGTCTGCGTTACTTTATATTTATACTCGTTGAAACCAAAACGTTGAAAATATAAGCAGGTGCGACAAAAAAAAAATAAAAAAGCAAAATGCAAAATAACAAAATCAAAGGCGTCTAACAACCGTTACTAAAAAGCGAAATCTGCTAAAATTTATACTTGCTTTGCCATGCCAGAAGTACATCTGGGAAAAAAGTATATCAGACATTAAAAAAACCCAACATATTTTGCCTAGTTATACAAAAAAAGTTATTACAAAATTTCCACACTGTACAGTTTGTAACACGTCATACCAAAATGAGATATTCAGTCTATTGCATACAGCAACCCTTTCAAAGTTTTACACAAAACATAAGAAATTAACAGTTATCTGAATTCCCGTGGAAGAATCCATTGAATCTCTCATTGAATGCATGTAAAGGATACAAAAGAAAAATATACATAGTAGTGTGAATTTTTAAACTCACAATCCAACCTCGATTCTTTGTCTCTTCTTTATTACGGGACGGCAAAAAGAGAGAAAAAAACCTGGGATCGAGGTTGCTCACAGTCTGCATTACTTTATATTTAATACCCGTTGAAACTAAAACGTTGAAAATATAGCACGTGCAACAAAAAAAAATAATAAATAAAAATACAAAATGCAAAATGTCCAACAAAATCAAAGGCGTCTAACAACCGTTACTTAAAAAGCGAAATCTGCTAAAATTTATATTTGCTTTGCCATGCCAGAATTACACCAGGGAAAAAAGTATATCAGACATTTAAAAAACCCAACATATTTTGCCAGGTGAGTTATACAAAAAAAGTTATTACAAAATTTCCACACAGTACAGTTTGTAACACGTCATACCAAAATCAGATATTCAGTCTATTGCATACAGCAACCCTTTCAAAGTCTTACACAAAATATAAGAAATTAACAGTTATCTGAATTCCCGTGGAAGAATCCATTGAATCTCTCATTAAACCTATGTAAGGGATATCAAACAAAATAATACAACACAGTAATTTAAATTTTCACAACTCACAGTTCAACCTCGACCGTCTCTTTGTAACGGGATGGCAAAAAGAGAAAAAAGCCCTGGGATCGAGGTTGCTCACAATCTGCATTATTTTATGAGTATAACCGCTGAAACAAAACGTCTAAAAATATAAGCATGTTCAACAAAAAAAAAAAAAAAAAAAAAATTTAAAACAAAAATGGAAAATGTCCAAAAAAATCAAAGGTGTCTAACAACCGTTCATAAAAAGCTAAAACTATATACTTGCTTTGCCATTCCAGAACTCAAAATATAAGAAATTGATAGTTAAAAACACATAAAAGAGAAATATAAAAACTTGACTCATTTGGTATATTGTATATCTACCGAAATATTTCAATCCAAAATATTAAAAGAACAGACCCAAACTTATAATCAACAAAATCAAGCAAGATAACAATGCAGCGAAGAAGAAGATAACAATGCAGCGTTTTCGAATTTAAGAATCGAATATATTTCAAACGGCAACGTAACAGATGTAAACATTGATTTAAGTTTAGGTTTTAGATTTAGGTTTTTTAAAACGACATCAACACTGAATTACACAGTCTGTAGTGTTAAAAACAGTAACAACGGAAAAATTACTTTTTACAGTTTATGTAAATTCTTCTCTAGGATATACACGCTGTTTTTATAAGAATAGTGTGTTTTAGTTCCAGGCTGATGTTCTTAACTTTATTGACAAATGCTATCCTCATTATTCTCAATATGTTCTTAGCATGACTATGGCCTGAAATATATAATGCCTTAATAAAATAGAGCATGCTATAAGTTACTATAGCTAGCTAATGGCAATTTCTACTACATGTAACGGCCTGTTGCTTGGACACAAAAAAGTTCAGTTCGTTTGATATACAATAAAAAAAGTAAACATCTAATCAATTTTGTGCGTCATACAAATGTTCATATTTAAAACAAACTATCAAGCTTAGACATATTCCTAGGATATTCTAAACTTCTCACCCATTTTTCAGAGTATATCTTGCAAAATAAGGGCTTAAAGAAAATATTTTCCGGCGCAAGACACAACAACAAACTTAATCTTTAAGGAAATATTTAGCTCTGAAAGAAACGGCTAAAATATCGTTATACACCCAAATTCATTCCTGTCCTAAATAATCTAAACAACACACCTGTTTTTCTTCTGCTTTCTCAGTAGGTAGCTTGCTAGCGTTCTCTGGATGTTCAATCAGTTTTTTACTGCGACTACTAAACTTCGCTTCATAAATTGGATTACAATTATTTGATACATTTTCAATCAATTCTCTTTGTAATGTTATATCATCGTACATTTTTTATTTTTTTAAAAAAAGTATTTCTAACTAACAACACCAACTTCGTTCGACAACAACAGTTTCTTCTTTTACATTTTAGATTCGAATTACATTCATATTCGAATTCGATAGATTTTTTATAAAAGGAAGCAACCTCGGTCCCAGAACACAAAAATGAGGTTTAAGCTAACCTTATGATGAGTAAACATTGTTTGAAATAACTTTTTTCAGGATTACTTTAAAAAAGAGACAACCTTCTTCGCTTCGGTTTCCTTTTTCAGTTGATAAACAACTTGTTTCCGTTAGATACGGCGCGCACATTGTAAACCGGGGGTAAAATTAAATTATTCTATCTTTAACGAACCCGTGAGGCTTTTAAAACAAAAAAACAAAACAAATCAAAACGATTTAAAATAAAAGAATAGTATTAATAAAATAAAGAAAAAGAGTTTTATTTTTAAAGGTAATAAGAAAAGAGAATTAAACATTTAAATAGTAACCCCCTGATTTGCGTTTTTTTTAACTTGGTAAATTTTAGCGTACGGCCACGTCATAAGAAAGTGACCCGTGATTTCCGTGTCGTGGACTTACAGTTTTACTCACGCAAGGGAATTAATATATAAGACTAGCTGTATGCCCGTGGAAGAATCCACTGTATTCTCATTTAATTTATGTAACAGATATACGTCCATCAAAAAACAAACAATATAGCAGTGCGCATCTTACAATTTGCATTATTATATAAGTGACCAAAAAAATTTAAGGTGTCCAACAACTGCAGTACATATGTGACATTTAAAATCTAAATGAACTAAAATTACTGCTCTGACCATCTGACAAATGCGAAAATTATTCGGAAAGAAGTTTTCAAAAGCATTTCAAAATACATCTCACCCATAAAATTTAAATCACTCAAACGTCACATACTAAAAAAGCTAATCAATGTCAAACACAAATCTCTCTCATTGTATATGTTAAAATCAGTTAGTTTATTGCAAACCCTGCCAAAGGTTGACACAAAATGTGAAGAATAAACAATAAATTGTGCCTAAGTAGAAATTTTTATCTAAGGTGTTAAAAAGGGATTGCAAGGATAAATTATAATGCAATAAAACGTTTTTTGATATATTGAATACGGTCCTTCCTCACTAAACTTTAGACAAAATGTCAACAAAAAAAAGGTGTTTAAACCTGAAATTAATAAAGTCCTTTTAGCAACTTGCATGCTGTTTTACCATCAATAAATTAAACAAAATTTCAAATCTCACATAGTATTCTGTCACAAATGTTTTCATAAAATAGATATAAAAGTCATAATGAGTCATGTTAAACAACAGCAATCAATCTATAAGTTCATTTATGTCAATTTTTGCACCAAATTTGCAACACAAAATATAAATTCTAAATAATACTAAAAATCTCTTATTTTGGTCCTTCGCATACCGACGGTCTCCCACAAAAGTTTAATCAAAATGTAAAAAATGAGAAGTAACAACAAAATCAAAGTTTGCAAAATTTAATTATTTCGGTACATATATCTACTGCATATGCCCTCTAAAACAATATTTTAATCCAAAACGCCAAAGAAAAACAGTTTGCAACAAAAATCAGTTATTTCGATGATACTGCATACACTCTTTCCCCACAAAAGCTTCACAAACTGTAAAAAAAAGAATGGTTGTAGGGAGTGCTTCTGATTCAACAAAAATCAGTTTTTTTTACATTTTGCATCTTGTCCTTACCCATTAAATCTTACACAAAATTTCAAAAAACTATATACGATTTGGAACACATCAAATTTAAATCGAGAAGGATCAGTCATTTCGGTATATTGCACCCACAGAGACCTCCCCGGTAAGAATTTATACAAAATATAGAAAAACACAGCTTGCAAGGTGTAAAATCGAATTCTTCTTCTATGTATATATGGTCCTTCCTCGCCAAATTAACATAAAATGTCAAAAAGGTTCAGATATAACATCTATTAACACAACAAAAATCAGTTCTATCAGTATATGTCATGCCATTGTCCTCCACAAAATGTTCACCTTAAAGTTTCACAAGAAACAGCATGTAAATTAAAAACAATTAAGATCAGGTATTTTGGTCTATTTCATACCATTCTGTCCCAAATAATTTATAAAATATAAAAATTGAGTGGTAAAACAGAAATTTGCAAAATTCCATTTTTTTATATGCATATATATATATTATATATTATATGCCTTCTACAACAATAAGTTAATTCAAAATGTCAAAATGTCCCCATAGCTTACAAAGAGTATAAAATTGAAATCAACAAAGTAGCTCTTTTGGTATATTAAATATGGCCATACGCACAAAAGTTTACACTAAAGGTAAAAAAAATGGTTGTGTTTAGTAATTCTAAATTAAGAAAAGTCAGTTCTTTTAGCATGCTGATTTATGTCTTTGCCCACAAACTCTTACATGAAAATGTCAAAACCACAATTTGAAACAAATTAAATTTACATTACATAAGTAATTTCTGAACTTTATTTTCAGAATATTTGCATGAATAGAACTTCGCAAACCAAAAAAAAGAACCAGGAAAATGTTTAAAATTTTCAGGGTTAATAACGTTTGATGGGTTTTGTGGGAATTTATATATATAATGTGGGAATATATATATATAATGTCAGAGTTGATTTTCTTATTTTAATATAAAAACATGAAAGGCTTGCAAGGTGTAAAGTCAAATTCTACAAAAATTAGTTCTTTCGGTATATTGCATGATCCTTGTGCCACAAAAGTTAACACAAAATTTCAAAAGAAAAGCAAAACAGTTTGTATATATTATATATACCATGTATATAAATGGAAAGTCACCCCAGTCTTCCCTGTACATTTTTTCCCTAAATGTAAAAAAACATGTAAATCCTTCCCCCGCCCTCCCCCCAAAAATAAATATATAAATAAAATAATCAAAAACCCATGTATATAAATACTGCAACAAAATCAAAATATGTGAAAAAAGCTACGTAAATTTTCCCCATAATGTCAAAAACCTCTATCAAATAAGAATTTAAGAAACACAGGCTTTTTCGGTGTTAGCATGTAGTAACTCTCTCGAAAAGGTTTAAAGTTTTCTTAAATAACATGAAATGTCATAAACAAAAACATTTGAGTAAGAACATCTAGAACATCAGAATTACTACATGTTAAATAAAAATCCTTTTGTCATATTGCATGCAACCGATGTAAGTTTAGTTACACAAAATGTGAAAAATACATTATATATTTGCATAAAAAATAGTCCTTAAACTATCCTTAAATATTATAAATACTTTCTTAAAAGGTGTTGTAGCTTCTTATATCTTCTTATTTAGGCTTAAAAGGTCAAGTCAAATAAGTTACAGCCATATTCCTAGCAAAGACCACTAAGATAAACTACAGTACCTAGCTACATCATGTAAAAGCAACATAAAATTCACAGGTTAGCTAGGTATATTGGGAATCTTTAGTTTAAAGCTAACATTAGCTAGCTACAGCAGCTAACAGCAGGTCACTTAAACTGGAGACTTAGCTAGGTATAAAGAACATGGCTACATATATATAAATTCCTAGCTAGCTAGCTATAGCTGTTGTTGGTGGTTGGCTTTTTATGATGCTAGCTAGCTATAAAACATGTCTGGCATCAATAATATCATCAAAACTGAAAAAAAACATGAAAAAACCTTACAGAACCTTGCTATGATTAATTTATAAAACCATGCACTTCTTCAAATGTTTTTTTAAAGATTTATTTTGAATGAAAGATTAGAGGATACTCAAAAAGAACAGCCATCTTTTTCGTAAACACAAAATTTCCGTTCTATGCTGGGAACTTCATTTAACAGTCCGTATGCTTTGTGAATATCTAATACCGTTTCATATGTAGCGATACCTATATATATATATGCTCATATAGATTTTTTAGCATAAGGGTATATATATATTTATATCGTTATTAGCTGCGGGTTATATATTTACACCTTATGTGCAATTTCTATGAAGTACAACCCTAACTTTTTTAGTTAAATTTTAGCGTACAGCCACGTCATAAGAAAGTGACCCGTGATTTCCGTGTCGTGGACTCACAGTTTTACTCACGCAAGGGAATTAATATATAAGATTCAGAAGTTAAAAAAATTGATGTTTCGGGTACGAAGTGTTTATTTCTAGCAACATTATAGAGCTATCCCTAATATGCCCTTTGATTGCCAAAACAATGTAAACCTACCCTTACCATTCATTTTGATTACATCAACAATATGAACCTACTATTTTGTTCACTTTAATTGCAACAATAATGTAAACCCACCCTTACGATTCACTTTAATTGCAGCAATAATGTAAACCCACCCTTACTAGTCACTTTGATTGCAACAATAAAACCTGCCTTTACGATTTATTTTAGTTGCAACAATAATGTAAACCTATCCTTACGATTCACTTTGATTGTAACAATAATATAAACCTACTCTTCACTTTAATTGCACTACCAATATAAATCTACCTTACTAGTCAAGTTGATTTTAACAATAATGTAAATCTACCCTTAAGACCCATTTTGATTGCAACAACAGTGTAAACCTACCCTCCCAACACTGATAACATACAGTCCTTCTAAACTTTCACCGACATTGAAGAAATCTCCATCGGTTAACTCTCTAACCATAAAAAACCGCGTTTCCAAAACGTCGGCCTGCTTTGAACAACGTCTTTCAGTTACCAATTGAACGTCGTTATTACACGGCATATATTCGTTACTATAGCTACTAAGACGTTTAAATGTATCGACAGAATTTGTTTTATTACGAGTTTTCAACGGTGGTAACGTATACTTGTATTTCTTTTTCGACACGAACTTTTTGAGTAACTCAATCCTCCGCACAACAGAGCAGTGTCCTGACGCGATAAAAAACACACGATCATTTCGCAGCTTTTTTTCGCTAACTATCACCTAAAATAAGACATTGAAATGAAAACAGAATCTCTCACACCTTGTAACGAGGAATTTAGACACGTGTAAAACAAAGCCCCGGAATAAACAAAGAAAACAGGAATGCAGCAGCAAAAAAGAATTTTAATAAATACTCTACGGTTGACAAAAATTAAGGAGCATTCTCGTTCTCAGAGTTCTTTGAGGTAAGACCTAGAGATATGGGAACACGAATGACCAAGAAGGTTACATCTTCGCTTATTATGAGTTTTCATACACAATACTAAAAGGTAGCATTTTTTTAAAAGAATTCACAGTCATAACACCTACGCTGTTCGGGGGATAGGTCTTCATTTTAGAGTGTCCATTTACAAGTTTTAGTTCTCTGGTTGTCCATCCTTGAAAAACTGCATGAGAACTTAACAAATTAACGCGAATCTCCCACTCTCGTTGGTGGCTAGTATGTAGCACCTGAAATGAAATAAAAGTTATTCTTCTACGCGATGATGCGTTATTTGGGTTTTGCGACATTAGCCACGCCACCACCGCCCATCCCACGCCCATCTACGCCCTTTCTTTTCCCGAACACTCTCTTGTAATAAGTTAGTACAGGCGACGCACAAAAAGCACCGGCAACAATACACAAACTATTCATATTTAAATAAACTCCACAAGAGCCAAGCTTAGAATGAAATTTAGTGTCGTTATTATCTTTTCAGTCAATTCTTCTCACATATTGAAATAAATATAAAACGCACGAGTTTCCTTTCTCTTAAATTTGTTTTTTAAATTTTATTAAAGTCATGAAATTTATTTGGTTGTGTGAGCATGTTCATCCAAATCACACACTACTCAAACCAACTGTGAGGAGGAGTCAAACCAACCAATCAAAAAGTTTTTAATCTTTCATCAATCAATTTTTACGAAAAAATACTTCACATGATCAACAAATATTTTTTAATGATAACTTTCAAATCTTACCTCATCGAAATCAGGTTTGTCCACTCTTAAGAATTCTGATGTCCCTCGGCACAATATGGAAGCAGCTCTTTTGGTATTGTGAAGTAATGCGAGTTCACCAAACGAATCACCCGCCTGTAACTCGCCAACTCGCTATAATAACGAAGCAAATATAGGGTGCAATACAAAAGATTGTGAAGTACTATTTAACGTATCTGACAACGAACGAGACTATCGTCATTATATTTACCTTGTCGGAAAAAATTTACCGGACACAAATATTTCAAAATAATTTTTCTCAGTTATCTCTAACCACGTCACACAATTTTCACTACAACTTTTTCTTTAAATATCTTAGTCAATTTACAACATTTATGTGTGGAAAACATTTTCTTAGCAACCACAGTTTTGTAGCAGTAAATTTTGTTATCAGATAGCGCGGGTTTATCTGCGGGTGGGCTTATGTGCGGACGGGTAAAAACGTTAGCAAAATGAGGACCGAGTGCTAATAGAAATGCCTTGAAAGATGACTGAAAACAGGCAAAATGGAGAAATAAAAACTTTTTTTTTAATCAATTAATTTTATTCAGTTGTTGGAGCCATTTCGATGTAGAGATTTTTAGCAGAGAACACTGTTGTCAAATTTCAAGTGTTTGAATGATCACTCCCAATGTTTTGCCACATTTCAAAATCAAACACACTAAAACACACAAAAATTGAACTAAAAAGATGGCGATGCTATGTTTGCTGTATTGCTGCAAAGATTAAATCTCGTATCAAAAGGCCATTATTTCTATAACTATAACTATTCGGTGGCCCGTGGAAAAATCCACGGGTTTGCCCGTCCTTTTTATACCGATTCGCGTGCGTCTCGCTATTGCAGTTACCGCGCAGAGACAGACAGACGACGGTTATTGTTATAGAGACTACAAAATCTATTCTGTAGTTGTAGTTGTAGAAGGATCTTCTTTGTCTAAGAGAACCGGAGAACGAATCATTCAACACACTATGTCTGTGAATGCACAAGAAAAGCAAGAAAAATCTGACGATAACAAACGTTTAAAAGTTGGACATATACCTGATGCATTAGTGGAAGTAATTTAGCAAGTGGTGGATAGTGTTAAAAGTAACTTGAACTCTTAACGGGAAAAACCAGAAGGAACATGGGTCCCTAGTGGTGGAATTGAAACTCTGTATTTATTACCTAGTATGGTGCCAAGATCTGGAGAAAAAAAACAGTTAAAAAAAAATTAAAGAATGTGAGAATAGATTGGTCGTGTAAAAAAATTGTTTCTTTTTTCTTTTCCTAGGTGTTAGAAGGGTGGGCTCTGAGGCGGGCGGGCTTATCTGCAGGCGGAAAATTACCTTAGTAAAAGGAGTAAGCTTCTACGCGGTTGTGCTTCTACGCGGTTGGGCTTATCTGCGGAATTTGACGGTATTCGTGTTACTTTAATTTAATGAAACTTTTGCTACACCGACAAAAAATTTTTAAACAACTTGCAGCCCATAGAATCAACCTCGATCCCAGAAGCACAGCGCTGATAAGAGACAAAAAGCCCTGGGAACGAGGTGGTCATAGAATCTGATAATGTAGCTACAAAAACAGTTGTTATTACATACTTGTGTATAGTGCTCGTTGATAAAGGGATCGAACTCTATCCTTTCAACGATAACAGCCCCCGACACGATGAAATAAAACGAACTTCCAGGATGACCTACAAAAGAAAAACGAAAAAATTCGACAAAGATTGTAGGCTTGTCTTTGTCAATAAAATTGTGGTGAGCATCTTAGGATGACAGGACGCGACCCTCTTCTAAACTTTTATCAACATGTTGACCATGACATAATGAACCATACCCTTGGTCAAGCAGTACAGTAGGTATGCTTGAAATGTGGCGGATTTAGATATTTTGGGGGGCGGGGAGGTATTACGCATGCGCGATTCTTAAAGCCATTGCGTGAAACCTTGTCACTTAGGAATGACAAAAGGATTAGAAATGTAATTTGTCAGCGTTTAAATAACGTGAGGTACCTTGTTTAATGATAAGTCTTCCATCTTCAAATTTATCGTAATAAATCACTCTTGCTAACTCTTGCTTCACAAACAACGGATATCGGTCGAAGCATTTCAGTCGATACACTATCTTCTGAATTAACTTGACTTCCTGGTCGGTACGGACACTTGATGGTTTGAATAAAATCTCAATGGATTGTGGTGAAAGCTTTCCACAAGTTTGAATATCCGATCGGAAAGCTAAAACAAAAACAACAATTTTATCATCTAATTGGAAAGAATGGAGGAAGATAGTTAATAGTTCCTTGAACGAAGCTCAGACGTTATAAGGACAGACCTGATGCAGATGAATCTGGGTTTAAAACTAAAACAGTCTGGGTCAGATTGATGGGAAGTCATATACCACGACCAACCAATTCTAGCATAAAAAACGACCGTTAAGTCAGGATGGATAATGATGATCATGGCGATGACGATGATGGTAGCGATGATGACGTCTCAACTATTGCTTACTTGTTGCTTATTAAGGCCAAATTCACCTTTTTGCTTCGTTAGGCTGGTGTGTCAATTGCAATCAAACTTTTGGAAACTATTTTTGTTTTTTTAATACCCTTTTGCCCCTTTTTTTACTTAGTCACTTTAGTGTGGGCTGTTGTTTTCAAGATGTTTCGTTTTTTGAAGGTTCGAGCCTCATTGCTGACAAATTGATATTGCTGCATGATTAAAAAGGAAGATCAAATTATGCAAAAATTCATTCTTTACCGTTAAGATTGAATCTCAACTTCTCCCCTCTGTCGGTTTTAAACCCATCTTGTGCCTTTTGCGTTTTGTTAGCAGCTTCTTTAGCCCATATCGTGTTGGTTAATATCATACGAACGAGACGTTTAAAGCGATTATTTCTTCCTTGAATAGGCTGTTCTTGGATTTCATCCTTCTTCGGGTTGTTTTGTTCTATTGACAATTCAGCATCCATTGCCTCATAATTGCAAGGGCTTGCCAACATGAGGTCGCGATTGCTTGGTTCATGCTTGGCTGGCCACGAAGGAGTGTTGATCGCTTCATCAGACATAATAACTTAAAAGAAATCTACCGTGTTTGCATTATTATCAGCTTTTTTTTGAAGCCGTGTTTTAAAAAGTTGAGTGAGTTATGTGACGTCAAATATTTCATACACCTGTACGTACACGATGTCACGAATTGGGCACGCTGACATTACTTGTTGTCAAATGTCTGGGTAAGGCAAGCGGGTAATATAGTTTGTTGCCTGTTATACTTGGCTTAGTATCGCTCCTGACAATGGAAACGCTGGATGCATGTGTGTGTTTGTGATGGACAATGTGGATATACACTTCCCCCCTCTAAAATAGGCAAAAGAAATGTCCGAATTGCTAATCGGCAAATCAGGCGTCGAAATGTTAATTTGACGTCAATAACTTAATTGAAATGCTTAAAGCCATCGCAGTGTACTTATAAGTTTGAGATTAAATGACTTGACAATTAGTGAGAAAAATTAATGTATTCCCCCGCTTGGAAAATTGGGACCAATTTCCCCAAAACTTGGTCAACCTACCCATTTCAAGTAAATGGGGTGTCATCATAAAAATTTTTAGATACTAATATCTCCTTGACCGTTCGTTGAAATCACATATTCCTATACATTACTTTGTTTAGTGCTAGGGCTAAGGAAGCCATGCAAGCGAAGCAAAATAATTGCTCAAATAAACAACCTCCTAGGATGTCAATTTTAGTCTCATGTTGAACGGTAAGCAGAAAGGATGGATTCACATTTATCTACTCTCTGGTATGACCACAGTGGTTTTTGATCCATGACCTTCAGCCCTGGAAGCGAACGCTCTACCACGATGTTATTGGACGGTTAATGTTATTCCCCTTTTATTTCTGAGATTGTCATTAACGAATGTAGTGTTGTGTTGAGACATTCGGTTTCAGTGCAACAAAGATAGATAGATGTGCATATTTTACACAGCCAGCCTTACAAATATTGAGGGAAATAGCCTATCTATTATTTCCAGCAGGGTTCATGGATTTGATGGGGGTGTCCTAGAGTATTTAATGCTCATTTCGAGCTACGCAGACTCGATTAGGTTCCGCGCTCTGCCAGAAAACTTCCTACAACATCCAACGGCCCACACAGTGTGCTATCTCCCCAATTTTCCTCACATGGCTTGGGTTAAACCGGGGCTATGGTAACACTGAATCGCCGATAAGGGGAATCGAATCCCGGACTCCGCACAAAGTGCGAGAGTTATAACCACTAAGCTGCGGCGCCACAAAGAGGTCATGATTACTAGATTAGTAATGATTTCATTGGATAGAGTATCTACAAAACACATGTATAACATATTTACAAAACAGTCTTATATCTGATTACAATACCACCCGAAGAACGAGAACATTCACGAGAATAATGCAGAAATGATAAAACCAGTCGGGTTTAACATTGCTCGCCACGCTTGTATCGAGTGTTAGTTCATCCATATTTAACTCGTCCAACTCGTAATCACCATGGTGAGGACTTGAGTTGCAGCGGTCGAATTGGCAGCAAGTAAAACAATCACGTGACCCGTCTGGAAAAGAAATAGAAATGAACTTTTTATCATCATTGTTAAATAAGGTAAACAAAAGAAGCACACAATTTAAAATAAAACCAAGCCTGTTCCTATTGGCCTTTTTGGTTGAATGGGAATAACATTGAATATGGAACAGAGTAAAATTTTATTGACTTTCTCTTATCAAATTACTGTGAACACGTGGACATTTTCATTTTATTTTTTCACCGCATTACCCGCAAAAGATAATCCTCGCGAAATATACTATAGAAATTGAATCCACGCCAAGTACCGTGAATATGGCGTCCGCAAAAATTGGCCCACGCGAAAGTTAATCCAGTTAAAGTATTCACAGATGTGATCAATTACCTTTGCAAGGGAACGCTCGTGCTGTGCTACATCGCTTGTGATCCGCACATCCCATTTGGTACGTAACGACGCCATGTTTTTTCACGGACTTACTGAAGCAAATATTATTCAAGCCATTCTTACATGACTTTAAAGTGGATCTTCGCACGCACTGTGTATACGTTGAATTTCTGCGGCAGTGGTGGCACTGTGGGTATATATCGTGTTTGGGGTGTTTCAAGGAACCAAGTTGGAAGCCCAATCCATGATCTTTTGGGTTAACATTGTACGTGGGTACAAAATGGGAAACTAGTTCTCGATGTCGTGCAACTCGATCTTTAGCGTCCGCGTCATCATCTTCATCTGTATACGTCATATCAGCTGGTTTCATCACATTCGTATCATGTTTCCCTTTTCCTAGTTTTTCTTTCTTGATTCCTTTTACGACGGTGTTGTTGGCTTTTTTAGACGTAGTATCATTCGCGACTGTGTCTTTCACGTCATGAATCTTCTTGGCGTTTTCTTTGATTTCTTTATTGATTTTTTTATCTTTTTCTAACTTGTCCAGTCTTTGCGCTTCTTCTTCTTTTGCAGTCTGCGTGTTATTTTTCGCTGAAGCAGGCTGTGCGTTTTCTTTTGTTGAGTTCTTCAGATTTTTGTTTTTTCCTCGTCCACTTTTTTTACCTCAACAGTTTGAGTTTCTTTGGCTAATTCTTCTTCTTCCTGGCTTTTCATGCCTTTGTTTTCTTCTTTCTCCTTCTCGTTCCCACTTTCTTTCGTCTGGTAAGAAAATTTTTCTTTTTCAACCTTTTTCTCTTCCTTTTTGACATCACCAGTAGAATTATTCTTATCAACTTCCACCTCTGGCTCTTGGCTATCACCTGTCTTTTTCAACGTAACAGTGTTGTCCTTCACGCTAGCAGTGTTGTTGTTTTTTTCGGCTACCGTATTATTTGCCTGAAACAAAGGCACGTTTTTGTCAACTTTAACATTGGTTTCTTTCTCTGTTGGAGTACCTTGATACTGTGGGACGTGCAAATTCATTTCAGCCTCACTTTGAGACGGCCTCGGGTTCGGGTTAAGAACATCTTTCTTTAACGCAGTTTGTTTAAAGTTTTGTGTGGCGTGTTTTTTACTCTTGTGTTTGACCCGAGATCTCTTATCTCCGCTAGTTTTGTTTTGCGTCATCGTTGCGTTGTTTACCGCTGTTGGCATGGATACATTCTTGGCGGAGCTTTTATCTTCCATCTTGCTGTCCGGTCCAGTTATCTTCTTGTTCTCTGTGTCGGTCCCATTCTTCTTATATTCAGTGTAATCTGTGTTTTTATTTTCAGTTTTATGTTGTTTTTCCTTTCCCGTATTTTCATCGGTATCGTTAAAATGCTTATGACTTTCTTTATATTCCGTAGTAGCATTTTTACGAACGGCTTTGTTGCTAACGTCAGTGACGGTGTTGTTGTTAACGTCAGTGACGGTGTTATTGCTAACGTCAGTGACAGTCTTGTTGCTAACGTCAGTGACGGTGTTGTTGCTAACGTCATTGACGGTGTTGTTGCTTAGTTGTTGCATTAAGTTAGCGTCACTTGGTTTGATGTCCTTTTTGCTCTCCTTTTTAACGTCATCTCCAACACCGAGCGCTTTAGGGTCAAATTGAAAGAATGATATAGTGTAGCTATGTGGCTCCTCATCGTCGTTTTCGCATGTCACCAAAACAAACAGCTGTGATGCTAAAAGTTAATAATACGAACACTTATGGTATGTTGGAAAGAAATTATGTAAAGATTGAATGGAACGTTTCTAGAATAAACAAATTCGTGGAACGTTCACTAGGTTGCTACTTTCTAAAGGTGGGTTTCCACTTAAACGAAAATAGTCAAACCGATAGCATCAGTCAACAAAAAGTAGGAAGCAATCGTGCTTTTGTATCGATCGACGTCGATTAATTCGACTAATTTCGATTACGTGGAAACCCAGCTTAACAATAAAATAATCTCACCTGCGAGAATTGTTGCAAGGTATATCCAGATCTTCATCTTTCTAAAAAACAAATGACAAAAACATTGTTTAGTAATTTAGATGGGACATTAGTGTAAAAAACGCAGATTGTGTAGTTTTGTTCAGTGTAAACGGAGCCTGGATTGTTATCGAACAAAGCGTTTGTTTTAACTCTATCGCTTAAAAAATAACGTTTTTGATGGAGAAAGTTTAACACGCCTAAGCAACTTTTCAAAAAACACTCATGACACTGATCTCAAACATATTTCTAAATGTTTTTGCTCTGCAGAGAATTCGCACTAAAAATATTTATATTTTTAAATTTGCTTTCAACTGCATTGAACGCGACTCTTGTTATACCGCAGCAACATAATTTTAAACAATGACACGGAGCTGGAAAAAGTATTGCTTATAAAATTGTAGTAATATACATCCAATGCATTTTAATTCTCTCGTCTCTTTTATCTTCTTGCAATTCATAGGAAACTTAATAAAACTCAAATAGAGCGCGGGCTGTGAAGCCTAGATAGAACCAAAACATCATTGCATAAACCGCACATGGACTTGTTACCTCACGTTTTCAGCTATAAGCCATGTCAAGCTCGCCTGTGCGAAATATAAAACGCAATTGACTAATTCTTCTTTTAAGACCACATAAAAACATCCAATTATTCTTCGGTGTAATATAACAGATCGTGCATATTCTTATATGTTACTTGCCTTCAACAAAAAACTTTGAGACAATTTTAATCTCTGCATTTAAGAATTTAGATTATCTATGTTTCCGCTGAGATGTTTACCACCCCACCAAACCCACCCTGTTCGGAGTTGAATAGCACCCCCAATGGAATCATGCTGTGCGTAGTGCGAAATTCAATAGACTGACTGATTTAAAAAAAGAAACAAAGTTATCGTATCATCTCATGAAGTAAAGACTCATTTTCAGGATACTCAAGCTCGTAAGGAAATAACTTTTTCTTACCCCTCTTTGCATACTTCGATGGCACTCCTTGTCAAGTTTTAAATTCCATCTCTTTTTCAAGCACCGTTCTAGTCGCCTACGCAAAAATAGCATTTCGTTTTTGAATTAATAGGCGCAACGCTTCGATAAACAAAGTTACTCATGCGGAACAAGCCTCATGCAAGCAGATGTTTGAAGCCGTTCTCAAACTTCAAGCAGAGAAAAAACTAGAAACAAAATCAAATAAATTATATCTTACTAGAATTTCACAGTTTTAGACTAAATTTCGGAAGATTGGTAACAAATTTAGGAAAGGACTTAATCTATAAACTAACTTAATCTAAAAGTTGAAAAGCTTGAAAACTTTCGCAAAAAGTTTGGCGTCTTTTCGGGCGTTTTTGTAAACACTTAAGATTTAGCAGGTTGGTAGCTACAGGCGCATTTGGCTTGCAAACAATGCTAGATACACGCTGTTAGCATCAGACTGAAAAGTGTTGGTATCAGACTGGTTGTTTGAAAATAAAAATATGGCGGGGAAAGGAGCGTTGCTTTTACATCGTGCATTCCTTTTAAAGTTGCTACTTTTCCTTTAACTAACAACAATAAAGGGACTAGGAGATTGTTTGATAGCGAATATTCAGGACAACAACAGAACGTTGGAATGTAAAGGCAAGCACAAGCTGACTTTTTTGATTGCAAAGATTGTTTAAGAAAAGTATTACAATTTAAGTTTGGTTTCAAATAACAAAAGATTGTTGGACAACTATTGCATCAACAACACCATTACGACTTTATTGGAAACACATTCAAGATATGTCGCACAACAATCTGTTGATTTCTTTCAACAGTTGCATACCAATTTCGGACTTAGTGGAAACCGAGCTTTATTTTTGTTGTATAGGGGAAAAAAAATGATGTTAAAATTTAAGCTGCGAGGTCAAGTAGTAATACCAAGTAGTAAGAACAAAAAATAAAGCAAATATGGCGGAAACGACGATTATCTTTCTGGTTATTAACGATGTAACATTTAGTCTGGAGTCCTGATCTTCACTGAGCAAGCATTTAGGACAGTTTCTTCGCTTTGTTATACAGCGCATCGACCACTCCACCCATCCTTTGTACGATTTCTAACGTATTCTCGTACGTCTTATCGGTCGATTTTTCATCAAAGATGACTAAGACGCCAGAACCTTGATCCAGTATACCTACATTAAGAATATATAATCATAAAAAAATGTTAAAAAGCGTAGTAGCAAAATACGAAATAATTTACCCAATATGACAGCTTTATTCAAGGGTATGGCGGAGTTAAAATTGACATAATGGGCATTTGTTTCTTTTCAGGACAGTCTTTATTAGGTCTAATTAGCACTAACTAGCTCCTAGTGAAACCCTGCTTTAAGCTTTCTTGTATTCAAGAAATACTTTGAACAAATGGTTCACTGACAAACCAGCGGAAGTGGGAAAAAGAAATAAAATTTAAATCTTCCCCGATACATGAACTCTAGTATTATTTACCTATGGAAATCATTTTTTCATGACCTCCAGTAGACAGGGTACACTGACACTTATGCCGTACGGATTATAAACAACTACATACCTTTTAATTTTTGATCCAATATCATTTGTGACAATTTCCTTTCTACAGTTGGCTAAACAAAAGTAAACAAAAGTAAACAAAAGTAAACAAAAGTAAACAAAAGTAAACAAAAGTAAACAAAAGTAAAGAGAAGTAAAGAAAAGTAAAAAAAAGTAAACAAACGTAAACAAAATAAACAGAAGTAAACAAAATAAACAGAAGTAAAGTAAAGTAAAGTAAAGAAAAGTACAGAAAAGAAAAGTAAACAAAATAAACAAACGTAAAGTAAAGTAAAGTAAAGTAAAGTAAAGTAAAGTAAAGTAAAGTAAAGTAAAGTAAAGTAAAGTAAAGTAAAGTAAAGAAAAGTAAACAAAATAAACAAGTAAAGAAAAGTAAAGTAAAGTAAAGTAAACAAAAGTAAACAAAAGTAATGACTGAATGAAAACTTTGCATGCTAACCTGAGGTAAAGTTATTAACTCGGCGATATGTGAAACCTACAAAGTTAAAAATAAGACGTTGTGATTGGTGGAACGTTAAGAATAGGATTTTGTGATTGGTTGAACAAAATTTATTAGTTATCCACTGATAATTACATATAATATATACAATATATTACAAATATAATCTCACCTCCACCCTGGAGAAGGGTTCGATAAGACGGCACAAGTTTTGTGCCAAAAGATTATCGTATAATTTGTTGAAGTGTCTCTAAAAGAAGGATGAAAAATATACAAATCAAACAAAATATATAACAATGAAGAGCTAATCCATAAAGAAAGCGCATTTACTATTCAAATAGAGCGCTATTAAATCTAGACTGGTATGACCTGATACTGTCGTAACGTTATCGCTATCTTATCTTATCGCTATCGTTATTTTATCGTTCTTTGTGTATTATTTTGTTAACTATTGCTCATACAGCAGTTAATATATATACAAGCCATCATGAGAAATGTATATTCCAAAACAGCTGTGACGTTGGGTGAACTTTCTTTTAGTACCTTCAAAACATATCTTAGGTCATGTTTAATAATAACAAGTAACTGAGAATGTGATTATAAACAATTCTCCCCCTAATTATCGACCTCTTTTCATTTTCCTGCAGAGATAACCCGCAGAAATTAAAGGTGGCCGAAACAAGCCCTTTTTTACGCATGTGGTAATATTAAAGGACGCAAAATCGTACAATGTTTTAAATATTTTTTTATTCATTTGCCGCTGCGTTGGGTTTTAGACAGAACTTAAAATATTTTTTATATCTTTATTATGTTCAAAATAGTAGCTTGATTGCTTTGATGTTAAAAATGCACGAAATGGCTATGCCCGGGAATGTGCCATGAACGATAACCTGAGGACCGGCAAATGTACGACGGGCAAATCCGTGGATTTTTCCACGGCCTAGTATATGACACAATTCTCCAGCACACACAAAAAAAGAAATTGGATGTGAAATATTTTAAAAATATATATCGTAAAATAACACATTTCTCAAACAAATACTGCACGGAAGCAAAGGTTGCGAAATTTAGACAGGTGAATAAAAATTTGGGGCAGCAAAAAACGCAAAAATGGAGAGGAGCATTACGGTATTGCAACTACCTCGGAGTAACGAAAAAGCAACGACGAACTGACCTGAATAATTGGATCCTCTGTGAGTTCTTTTTTGTATTTGTTTAAAGTCTACAAAGAGAATAAATAAAAAAATAAAAAAGTACAAAATATTACATGAAATAAAAAATGGTGTTAAATAGCATTTATATGACAAGCACCGAAACAAAAACAAACAATCAAAAACAAACAAAAAACAAGTGTACAAAAGTAGAACAAAAAATACATACGTCTTGAAATTCGAGTAGTGATCGATTATGACTTGCAGTCGCTATACATTTCATAGCTTCAATATCCTGCCCAGCATATCGCAACGCCAGTTTTCCACTGATGATGGACTGCACATCGTCCGGACTGGAAATAAACAGAGATATGTGCGTACAGAAAGACATGCATAAAAACGACACCTTCAGGACGACATATACGGCGATGACAACAAATACATTAGGAAGTGTAGTTTTAAAAATGTCGTTTAATGGATATCTGGTTATTTTTTATAAGTTCATTTGAGAAGAATTTAAATTTATACACATTCAAAAAAATGTGCTAACATGATGACTACCAACAACAACGCACAGAATATTAATAATAAATATATAGAAAAAGTAACAATGACAAAGAGAAATTGGAAAAGGTATAGGAAAAGGTATTGAAATCTATGAGAAAGAAAAATGAAAGCAATAGCTTAATAATTCGTTGCATGTGAGTCAATAAATAATGTCAGACCCAGTCTACCTGTTTAACATGATCTTGCTCAACAGCATGTACTTTAATGCGATGATAGCTCTTGAGTTATCGATTGAATCATAACCCTGGAAATAGTAGAAAATAGTCTTAAGTAAAATGTGTGATCCAGCTCTTAATAAGCAGTAAGGTTATTATAAAATTCAGGTAGTAAGAAAATCAACAAAGAAACTCAACATTTAATAGGTTTTTCTTCTCTATAATAATAGCCGTATTTTGTCTGTCTGTCCGCAAGAACAGGGTTGTGCAACGGGCACACGCAATACCGTGTAATTTAAAGACAGACAGTTTGTTTATATTTTCCTCAGAAAGCCAAATTACATATTGAAATCATTAGTCCCCAAGAATATAGTGGGTAGGTACATAAAAGCATTTACGTGATGGTTGATGATGGTTTAGATTTTCAGTGATGGCCTTTCGCAACTTAATGGGGTTAACAAAGTAAAAAATTCATCCAACCAAGTTAGAACTTGTGTAGATTATTAATTAATAGATGAAAGTGTTGTATATTGAACACAAATAACAAAAATACAAGTCAAACTCACTTCGAACGCTTCATAGAAATAGGAGTAAGCTGTTTTAAAATCATTCTCTTCGCCATGTAGAATTCCAGACTGTAAATCCAATGCAGCCTGGAAGAAATTGAAATAATAATAATAATTATTACTTCTTATTATTTATTCAGGGTAACCTCGCCAGTGTTTCAAAGCTCTGTTGTCAAAGAGATTTGGGAGTGCATTTAAAGCTTCCATTTGACTTACAAATGCTGTGCAAGCTTCCGTCATTTTAAATATGATCATGACGTCTAGCATTATGTAAAAGCTACCTGTAATTTGGGAGGACAGTATATGCCACTTGCAGTTGTACGTGCAGATGTTAGAGCAGCCCTAGAATATATGCATTCATATATGTAGCTCAACAACACCATCTAATATGCACGATACATAAATGTTTCATTAAGAATACATTCAGAAATCTTTCAGTTTAGATATGCACAACAACCTTGATTTATAAAATATCTGGTTTACATATTCTCTCCTGTTGGACACATGTAAAAAGCTGCAATAAACTAGATAACCATGAAACCATACCTTGATTTTGGAACGTTTCCTAGTGCATGATAAGTACGACTTTCAAATAGTTGCACCTCCATTAATAATGCCTTATCGTCTAATTTTTTTAATTCTTTGTTTAATCTGGAACCTAATATAAAAAAATAGATAATGTATTGTCCTCAAAAGGATTTCATGCCTCAAATTATTAATATGAAGGTTTAGATCTTTAGGTGACATACCCGAATAAAAAAAAGAAATGACACAACTCACCAAGACTTAATGCTTCTGTGTATGATTTGGAATCTATATATAGTGCAACAAGACGAGCCTGTAAAAATAGAATTTATGTAGACACTACTTTCAAAGAATTGTATCTACAGTGTTCAAGAAATTGTCCAATAACTGGTGAATTCGAGATAAAAAGAGTTCACAGTACAAACACAAAATGCCACCAAACTCATATTGATGGTGACATTGTCAAAATAGTGTTTTATCTTGTAGCTATAGTCTTTTAATGTTAAAAAATTTAAATCTAAATCTAGCATCATTTGTTTGTCAGCAACAATATACCTCTAAAGCTTGCGTAAGAAATGTTCGTTTTTCTTCTTTTGCCCATTCTATGCATTCACGACAGAGTTGAATCTAATTTAGTAAATACATAAAATAATTAACAACTACAGTTATCATAAAAAAAACAAAAAAACTAAAATAAAAATAGTAAAAAATATCTCACAGCGCCTTCATTGTGTACTTCCACATTGTGTGTTTCCAAGAATAGGTCAAGTAAATCGCGCACAAGTTTAGCCGCTTTTGCCTTTGACACACATTGTAAAAACGGACGAGTTTGTTTGATTAAATTTTCAAGTCCTAGAAACAAATAAGTTAATTAACATGAATCAAACATAATTCCTCTCTAGTAAAAATACAACAACATACATATACCTTGTATATTACCAGCTTTTGAGTACAAAGAGCCTAATTTCATAATGGCATTTTCTTTTTCTTTAACTTCATTTTCTTTTGCAGGGTCTATATCTCGTTTCACTAGAAAACAAAAGTGAACAAAAAACTAGAATAAACACATTTAAATTTTACACACACATAAGTTTAACTAGCCAACATATTTGTTTAGCAATTTCGAATTTGTTCTTCACGGTGAGTATGAATATTTTTTGTTAAGATTAGACAGAAATATTCCAACATATTGTAGTGCTATACTTTTTCAAATAGACTATTGATATAGCTGTATACATTTTATTATTATTAAAAGTTGACATAAGATAATTTTGTGTGAACAATTGACTGAGGAAATTGTCTAAGAGTTACTAGGTAAAAACTTTGCTATAATTGGGTAGTTTCAAATTTCATTTATTTAAAAAAATGAATGACAAGAACTCGTACTCTGTGTGCAAAAAAATACAATAAATAGGGTGTCTGTTCTTAAAAATAAAATTACATTGTTGATACAAAGCAAAATGTATGGGGACCCACAAAATGACTCTGAGCCTACAAAACATCTGGAGGATTTCCCAGAGCACAATTTTGAATGGAAAATAACAATAAATGCACCAGAGAAAACAAGACTGTGTAAAAGTCTCAAGGCAAAAAGTCTCAATAATAACCCTCAAGATCGTCCATCTTTGAATAACCAACTGGATTTGAACAATTATTATTTGTATCATATACATTGTTTTTGTTTAACCAGCTGTGTAATAAATGTAACTCTTTTACTAAAATTAATTGTACTACAGAACTGACGATTGATTATCCGAAAAGCTTATGCATTTCTAAATAAATAAACATAATTTTGACCCTATTCAGTCTGTGGAGGGATTTAATAACTCTTAATAACTCTTTTTCGCTATGCTGTATGATTATGATACTTAGGTAAGGGGACATGGAGGATATTTTCATGTGTGCGCTATGCAACATGTCTCATAGCACGAGCATGAAAATGTTTCTCGTGACACAATTTCTTATTTGCTGCAGAATGGTCTTATGAAAAACTTTGATTTAAATGTTCTTAACTCCCAAAGCATGGATGATCGGAGGGAATGGAAAGTTTTTTCGAGGTTATCTGTATATCCAGATCTTGGTTTATGGCTTATTTTTTTGTTTTCATTTTTGCAGTATACATCACTACTATCCCATAATGCAGGATTTGTTTTATAAAAGTCGATTAAAAGTGTCTTTTCCTCATCAGATACCTTTTTCTTTCGGCCGACATTTTTGCTTTTTCTTCTATCTTCTCTCTTCACTTGATGTTTGACTTCTCAAGAAATGCAATGTTTACAGTTTCTTGCATTTTCATTGGTCAATTACACTATGCCTCAAATGGTTTCGCATAATATTTGTTGCATAATATGGTTACACAAGGCACAAATGTGCAGCAACAATAACTTTGTCCCGGGACATGTTGCAGAAGGTGGAGACATGAACAACAGCTATACAACGAAGTGTTCATCAAATTTTGTCCCTGGAGCAGAGGAATAAAATAGATTCAGATCTATTTTGTCCCTGAAGTTGTGGTGCAAAATTTTTTTTTTGCTCTATTGCAGTAAAAAGTAGATATGGGGTACGAGATATTTTTGTCATGCACGTGCAATGGAGCAATGTTGCATAGCACGCACATAAAAATGTCCCTCATGCCCCCTTAGGTTTACAGACATTTTATATTTAAGAATCCACCACATCCATCATGCTAACTATACACACACAGAGATAGCCAATCTGGATGGTATGTGTATGCAAAATTTAATCAGCAAAAAAATGAGGGGAATTCAGCTTAAAAAAGAGATTTGCCTATTAAGTAGGATGTAATTGATGCCTAATTAGGAGGTGTAGTTTATTTAAAGTGATAGCTAGCCGCTTTTCCTATTTTAAAGTTACCACAAGAGAACCAGCTGTTTTTTTAAGTTACTATCAGAGAACTAGTAGTTATTATCAATTTACTCCAGATAAGGCAGCAACGGGGGCCCCAAGGTGTTGTGATTTTTATGCACAACACTTCATGACTTTAAAACTACCAAATATGATAAAGAAAAGGGCACCTAGTTCCCAGGGCTTGCTCTTGCTAACTATGTAGCTACTAATTTTTTTTCACGAGTGTTAATAAAATGCATTCCATGAAGATTAATTTTCGCGAATAATTAATAATTAATCAACTTAATTTATTTATTTATTTCGCCTAAAGACAATAATGGAAACAAAAAAAACAGAACTGAATTGAAAGCATAAATTTTTAACTTGAATAAAGATAAAATATGTTTCGAGTATCACAAAGTAATGAAATTAGAACTATTAGCACACAGTACATGTTTCAAAATGAGTATATGCAGGCCATTTCGTGACAGGCGTGCAATCGCACGCAGACGCCCCCACACGCGCAGATTTGTTTAGGCGTGCGATTAATCGCACATGCAAATTTTCTTTTCTTGTATGTCTGCAATAGCTTTCTGAAATTATCGAAATTACAAAAAAAGCAAAATATGAAGTCAGAGAATGATTTTAAGAAGGCTTTACAACCCTTATTTAACTCTTTTTCATGTACGTAGAAAACTGCTAAGTTAAAATGCATAAAAAGAAACAAAATAATGAATTATATATTACAGATCATCTGTAGCAACGATGTATATTTTTATTATCCATTTTTATCTTACCAACCATAGTGTGCATAATAAAATGGTGGCAGTAATGGGAAGGACAAAGTTTCATGTGTCTTAATAATTGTATTTTTAATTTCTTTTTCACATTTTTTGTGGCCACCTGTTGTTTGAAAGTAGTGAATATAAAAAAGAAAAGAAAGAATGAATATATCATTCAAAGTTACATTTTTTACTTATTTTTAACAGCATTTATCAAATTAGTCCTGGGCACTAACTTGTGAAATACATGTCAAAAACACCTAAAAATGATACCTGCCATACTGCTCTATTACCAGAAGCAAATCATTTCAATATGCTCAATGTGATTGCAAAGATTAAATAGATTAGAATAACATTCAACACAAAAGAAAAATTGATCTCAAGAATCGTGTTTTAGAGAGAGTGAAAAAATCGTTATTGAGAGAAAAAAATAAAGCATGTAAGTGAAGTAAGGTCATAAGTATTAGGTTCTTTTAAAAAACTTTGTTCAGATTAAATTTTAAATGTGCGGGATTTATGTCATTTGTTAAAGGAATACGTCAAATATTTATATGTTCTGTTCAGTAGCGTTTTTGTGATTTTATAATTCAAGCTTTATATATTTATAATCGTCTTTCAGAGAAATAAAGTTCAAAAATAACTAAAACAAAATAAGTAAAAAATAAAAAAAAATCTTTGATAGTAACGATCTATTATTATAGTAAGGAATTTTATGATCCATCCTTAGCATTGAAATGTTGAATATCGTTATTAGCAAAGCTTCAACTTTCCGTAATTTAATTTACATTAAATATTGTTTGTCCCACATGTAGTTACAAAGTTTAATTAATGACTTTACTCACAATTTTTCAAACCATGTTTGTTGGAACTTGCTCTTCCCATGTTCCTTATGCCAAAACAATAGCCTCTGTGCGGCGTAAGGGGGTAAAGGAAATTTGTTCTTACTTTTGTTCTCAAAAATTTAACTTTTTAAGATCGCACGTGCACTGCACGCGCAAAATTATTGAGGCGTGCGATTCATCGCATGCCTACTTAAAATGTTACGAAATGGCCTGTAATGTTTCTTCACAACCATTATATATTTATTCAATTCTTTCGAACTTCAACTTTGTCTACCAAAAAAAAAAATGTCTCGTTTTGAACTCTCCTCCGTATAGCGTTTTTCGTTATATTTGGTTTACAATTCAGATATTAGTTCGTTATTTAAAATTTTAAGTTTGTTTTTATTAATTCTTGCGTGTGGTTTTAAAATACTAATACAGTATATAAATGTTTTTTTCAAAAAGCCTTCAGTCTTTTAATCAACTGTTGCATAAAGCCCGACTCACACCAGACATAAACATTTCAGAAAGAACGTGTCATGAACTGTTGTGTAGCTAGCTATATACATTATAAAATGTCGCACATTCGAAGCGGTAGTTGCGTTCATTTCGTTTTTATCTATTTAGCTAGCTAACTAATCGTACTTAAAAAAACTGCTGGTTCTCTGTTGGTTACTTCAAAATACCTGTGGTTCTCTGGTGGTTACTTCGAAATACTAAGCAGATATTGCAGGACCGTTCGTTGAATATCAAGATTTATCCACTCGAGGTGAGCAATATCCTGTTCTGACCCAACTACGGACACCGGCCCAACTTTGGACGCGGGACTGGCCCGTCTTTAGACAGGACGGCCCGTCAAAAGACGGGTCGGTGCGTTCGCAGTTGGGATGGCCCATCTATTGACGGGCCTGGCCAAACTTTGGACAAATGTATGCAAATTCGTCTTAAGTTGGTCCATGCCCAACTATTGACAAAGGAATCTCTCGCTTTTAAAAACCGTGTCATTGGATGGGACAAACTCAACTGTACACAAGACTCTTGCAATTTTAGGAAATGTGTCATAAGATGGGACAGGCCTAACTATTGACAAACAATTCCCATGCTTTTAAAAGACTGTGTCATAAAGATTGGACAGGCCCAACTATTGACAAAGGACACTTGTGCTTTCAAAAATCTTACCAAAAAAAGGGACAGGCCTAACTATTGAAACTTTTTAGAAACAGTTACAATATGGGTCAGTCTAAAAGGCTCACAGACTAAAGTTAAACCCTGTAACATGGGCAACACACTGTTTCGAATTTTGAAAAAATTGTAGACAGGCATGGCCCAACTGTGGACAAATGCAGTGGGTATAGGAGAGGACCAAAGAGAACAAAAAATGTATGGAAAAGAATAAATCATGAATTCTCTAAATATAATCTATTACAAATATAGCTAAAGTAATGAGCAATACAAATGCCATGTCATAAATTCTGCTCTTCTTAAAAAATGAACAAACACAGACATAAAATGACAAATAAATTTGATAAATGGGAATTAGTAGCATCACCAGTCAGTAGAACGTTTGACTCATGTAAGTGGTTGTGGGCTTGATCCCCACATAAGGCTGTCGTCCAATTGGGCAAGAATTTCAAAAAGGTTTCTGTATAGCTCAAATGGGAGCTTTAAAGACTCCGCTCGAAACTGGTGAGACTGATCACATAAAATATAAATTAACACAAAATATTTCTTTAAATCATATTCATAGTCTCTGTTTCTTGAATATATAACAAAATATTTCAATCGTGGCTGCTCCAGCCAAAACGATTCTGCCTCTCAAGTTATGTAATAGGTCAGGTTGCAATAATTCCATCGAAGATTATCTTGAAAAGTCAACTTAAATAGCTTAAACAATAGCTTATAGCTATACCTGTATTATATAAACACCACATTACACTGAACTGAATGTTATATCTTGATATCTGAGTCATAATTATTTAGCTAGTCATTATGCACACAACAATCCAGGTAAAAACATCTCCAATCATGCAACAAGGAAGTCTCTAACTGCTTTTTAAAATGCATTCACTGATATGGTCTTGCACCAAAAGTTGCCAAGTAGTATTGTTTTTGCTACCCACAACAATCTTGAAATGCATAACTCGATTTAATCTCAGCTAGCCATATACAACAATACGCCAGAAAAAGTTGCAGCAGTTCAGTTTTTTCACTTTAAGGTCTTGATGTATGCAAACATCTTTTAACGCCATGTCGCAAGTTGGTCCTGGCCCGTCAATTGACAGGACAGCATGTCAAAAGATGGGCCACCGTGTCAAAAGATGGGCCACCGTGTCTAAAGATGGTCCGTCCCGTCTTAAGACGGGCCGTGTTCTAAGTTGGGTCAGAATAATCCCGCTAACGGGGCCCAAAAACATTTTTCGAAGGCCCCTTATTATATACCTAACATCTCTTTTTTGTCAGACATTTTTTATTTTTCTATTGCATTTTTTGCCAAATAGAAGGCCCATGAAAGGGAGTAACGATATCTCGATTTCGTTTTTGTTTACGGAAGTCATTGCATTTTACGGAAGTCATTGCATTGTAAATTGAAAATACCAAAACAAGCGTGGAATATCGCGTCAGTTATTGCACGGTTGTACGGAACATTTAGATTTATTGTATATAAAAAAGAGTTGACAGGTATATAATAATGCTGGTTATTGCTGGTTTCTACTTTTTTTTAGTATCTATGATGATAGCTAGCTAGCACATTTAAAAGTTTTCCCTGCTGACTGCAAAAGTTGCAGGAAAGTTATTTTTTTAAAAATACACTCAAAACAAAGCTCAAACAAAGCTTACCTATAGTAGTAAGTATATACAATGCCTTTTCTGGATGGGATTCTAGAAAACTTTCAGCAGAGGATACTGACACTGCTGCCGCCGCCATTTTGCTTAGTAAGCAAAATTAAAATTGCAAATACCATCAGTCCTTCATAAAGAAGTCATGTGGACCACGGATAACTTTCTTGGACAATCCCGCCCCTTGTTTTCGCCCCAAAATATACCGCGTAATATGTTGAACTCATGTAAATCGACCTCCCATAAATCGACCAAATTCTTCGGTCCCTTCAGAATGAAACCCTTACAACAAAACTCCTTTAATTCGACAACTCATGTAATTCGACCAAATCGTGAGACCCTGAAGAGTCGAATTACATGAGTTCAACAGCTTTAAAAAAGATGGCGTACGCGGACGTAAATCGCAACGCTGGAAAATACGAAACCAGAAAACACAGAATTAAGTAACTTTGAAGCTGGTTTCTACAAACAAGACAACTTTCAAAGATACAGTAGAAGACTCGTTTACCGTGAAAGATATTTTAAACAGCATAGCATGACAGAAAACGTACCGTTGTCAAACGATGTCAATAATGAACAACTTGAAGATCAAAATAAACTTATGTGTTTCGCATGCAAACGAATTTTTAGAAGCATAACAGGTTTAAAAAACCACCAACGAGCATGTAAATTTAAAGACAACTTTAACCACACATCGAATGTTGCTGAAGATATTCTTCAAAGTGAAAGTATAGAAACGCATTGTGAAGTTGAGACATTCCGCAAGGAAATAGAAGATGCGTATACGAAAATGAGCGTATGGAGAAAAGAACCTTTTTGAACTGCCAAAAGGAAGCATCGGTAAAAGCTTCATTAACGAACTAACTGCTGCAATTGACTTATAGAACAATAATTCACCATACAGAAACGTTGCATTGAAAATGTTTATGCTTCTACCACACTTGCTTCTACAACACGCAAACCCAAAAAGTAAAACACTTGACAACAAGAAGACCCAGAAAGGAGAATAGATCTTTGGAAAAACAAAAAGATTTCGACTCTCGTAGCTGAATGCCTTACTATACAAAGTCGGCTGAGTAACAACATAGCTAAAAACGATACAAATATTGGGGAGGCTTTTCAAAGAAAAATGATCAAAGGAAACATCAACGGTGCTTTAAGACTTCTTTCGTCAGAACAATGCAATGGTATCCTTCCTTTGAATAACGTCACTATGAATGACCTACACCTCAAGCACCCGGAAGCTAGTCCAATAAATGACGATCTTATTCTCCAAGGACCCGTAATGCAAGTAAATGAAGTGATATATGAAAGCATTGATGAAACAAGTATTTTACGAGCATGTGGTAAAAGTAAAGGTGCAGCATGCCTTTCCGGCTGGGAGTGCTGACGATTGGCGAAGAGCAATGGGAAGTAACATTTTCGGAACAACTAGCGAGATTTACACGAATTTTATGTACGCAGCAGATCAACGATCCAGATAGTCTTGAAGCCTTTTTAGCTTGCACGTTGATACCATTAGATAAGAACCCTGGCTTGAGACCTATAGGAATTGGTGAAGTTATTAGACGCATATTTGTCAAAGTTGTAATGATATGTTTAAAAAATGACATAATTAATACAAACGGAAATTTACAGTTATGCGCAGGTATTAGATCTGGTAGAGTCAAGAATATAAACGACAATACGTTTCAAAAGTTGTGCAACAATGGGTAAAAGAAATTGAACTCTTATCACAGATAGCTGAAGCTTACCCTCATGTTGCATACACGGCATTTGTTTATGTTTACCAACATAAGTTTACCTACTTAATGCGAACGGTTCCAGATATTCCAACAAACTTAGAACCTTTGGAAAATACCATCAGAAATAGTTTCCTGAAAGCAGTTCTTAACGTTTACGTATGTAATGATCAAGAAAGGAAGCTTTTTTTCACTTTCTGTCAAATGTGGTGGCTTAGCTATCTATAACCCATGTGAAAGATGTGATATTGAATACGTAAACTCGAGATCAGTTACGCAAGAAATGGTACAAATAGTAAAGAATCAGGAGTATATTTATGATAACAAAGTAGAAATCACACAACGAAAGCGACATGCTGCAATTCGAGCTAAAAAGTATAAGGTGAATAACGAAACACTTGACGAAATAAGAACAGGAATAACTGAGAGAATGACAACTAGAACCATTGAAGCAAGTCTAGAAATCGGAGCGTCAAACTGGCTGACCAGCTTACCCATCAAAAAGTATGGTTTTATTCTTGACAAACAATCTTTTTGGGATAGTCTATACATAAGGTACAATATTCCATTAAAACGTTTGCCAACAACATGCGTTTGTGGTGCTTCTTTCAAGATTGAACACGCTTTATCATGCCCTAAAGGTGGATTCATTTTAATTCGACATAATGAAATAAGAGACTTTACCGCAGAATTGTTAGCTGAATGCTGCAAGGATGTTAAAATGGAACCAGAGTTACAAGAACTAACTGGCGAAATCTTACCACCGTCAATAATTCAAACAAATGATGCACTTAAAAGCATCTATTTTTATATATCCTCATTGTTTTGAAATTTTTTTATATGGCTCGTTCCGCCAAGAAGGACATAGGCCCCAAGGGGTAAAATATATATCTTTGTTGAAAAAAAAATATACAGCGATAATTAAAAAAAGTTCCAACCTCGTTCCCAGGGCCAAACCGTAATAACGGTTCAGGGCAACCTCGTTCCCAGGGCATCTTGTATCTTTTCTGACCCCGGGACGGCGGTCAGACCTATCAATAAGCGCAGCGCCGATGAGAGACAAAAAGCCCTGGGAACGAGGTTGGGCTCAGGGGCCACAAGACCCTGGGGACGAGGTTGAAAACGTTCTACAACAGTTGTTGTTCATTGGACTTGAAACTCACAAAATTCAGTGAAATATGAAAAACGTTTAAATTTGAGATTTTTTTGAATATTTTGTGTATCTTCAAAACAGTGCTATCTGCGTACATTCTCGACCCAAGAGCTCTATTTTTGAAACCTCGAAAGTAGGTTTTATCTCAAAGAATGATCTGCGTAGTGAGCTGTTTTTACAAAATATTTTAACCATGTCCATGTGTCCAAAAAAATATGAAAATTTTTTTAAAAATTTTGGAATAAACGCCACTCTTGACAATAAAGCGATCTTAGAGCATATAAATGATGAAATATATGATAGAGGATCTGATTATAATAGAAAAGGAAAATTTTTTTTAGGCCCCTTTTTTATTATACCATAGTTAATAGAAAAAACAGTTTTTTCTATTAACTATGATTATACTAAATTAGGCGACCATATGGCCTTGTTACTATCCTTATACTACTTACTTTGTGTAAATTTGTATTGTAGCTTTATTTTCAGTAGACGAATTCAAATTGAAGTATATATCAGAAAAAAAATCAATAGACAAACGCGCGTCCGCGTATAGAAAGATAATAATTAATCACGGGATAGATTTTAACTCAAGTTTGATAGTCAAAAACAAGCTATGCTATGCACTTGACGATAAGCGTGCCTAACGTAGTTAAACATTAACAATTATGAGTTAAAGTTACTGTAGATCTGGAGAAGGCGAACTGAGTACGCGACTAATCTGCAAGTGTGGGCGTATTTTCAACGTGCTCTTCGTCTCTTTTTTAAACTGGGACGGGCGATATCACGAAGAGAAAAAAGTGCTGGGATCAAGGTTGGGCATATTTTTTCTTTTGCCTTATTCAATTCCGCTGAGTTGACCATACAGGGCGAGAGATCCAAATTCCACGGAGTAGCACAAAGGATAAAGTTGGGTTTCAAAGATGGAAAATGTTAGTGAGTGTGCGGAAAAACAATTCAAGAGCCTGTAGGCACTGCGTCTGTATTGCGCGTGATCTAAATTTGAATATGAATTATGACGGTTAGCTAGCAAAGAAAGTTGGTCACTACACATTATACTGTGTATAATCTCGTCCTTTATTTCAGAAAAAGCGAATTAAGCACCGAAGTTAGTTCCACAAATGTGGGCGTATTTTCCACCAAACTAGTAGTGTTGCGAGCCACCACACATCCTCATCACGAAACTGACTCATACGATAGGTCGGCTAACCATAGGAACCAAATATCGTTCGCTATGTCTGGATCCTTTAAGAATATGTAACCAAACCCGACGGCGCTCAAGAAGCCATAAAAAAAGTGAAAAAGAGCCCTGGGAACGAGGTTGTAGTAAATGAATGAAAGGTTTTTATATTAGGTACACCAAGAATAACGAAAAAAGCACCTTTTCTTTCGTTACGCATAATATCTCCTGGAATAGTATTATAATATTATTTGTCAGGGAATAAGTTAGTCGGGGGAAGTTTTAGCCTCAATTTTTGAACGGATGCCTTTTTTAATATAATGTATATACCTCCTCGTCGTATCGTATGCGATATTCCTCTCTCGTAGTAGCAAAAATGGCTACAGGTTTTTTTTCTATTATAAGGATTGGAACTGTATAACTGCTGACCACCGACTAGTCGCCTTCCCAAAAATTTAGAAACTTTTATTAGTTGTAAAAATGTTAGATGTTTTAGGTCAAAAACTTTCTTCAAACATTTCTCTCATCAATTGGACGAATACAACAGAGCAAAAACATCATTTTTTTCAATGACAAAAAAAAATTGCGAAAAAGGCATTATTTTACAGAAAATTTACTTTACTTGAAAATAAAGAAACTTGTTCAGAAGATAATTCTAGTAAAAAGACCTCAAAACTTTATGCCATGGGTCAAGGTTTGAAAAATTCATCAGTGGTCGTTTGATTCTTCTCTCGCGCACTTTTCCTCTCCAGCGAATTTTTTCTGACAAGATATGGCGCAAGTCATGAAGTCTTTGCCGAGTTTGTTTATCCCGACCGCCGAGAAAGCAGCACAGATTTTTGTTGTTGCCAGTTTGTTCTTTTCGGAGATAATGTTTTTGGATCTTGAACAACTTTGGTTTCTTTCTAGTTGGCTAGGCGAACACACTAGCCGTCATTCCTTATTGTATCTTTCTCTGCTTTGATTCTGTTTGTTTTCTCCTCCCTTCTCCTTTGTGGCGCCGTAGATTAGTGGTTATAGCTTTCGTACTCTGTGCGGGAGACCGGGGTTCGATTCCTCTTGACGGCGATTCAACATGGGCGAGTGAATGTTACCATAGCCCCGGGTTAACCCAAGCCATGTGAGGGAAATTGGGGAGATGGCACACTGTGTGGGCCGTTGGATGTTGCCGGGAGTTGTCTAGTAGAGCGTGGGCCCTACTAACTGGGTCTGCGTTGCTCAAAATGAGCATTAAATACTCTAGGACTCTCCATCTAAGCCATGGCCCCTCCTGGAAATAATAGACAGGGTATATCCCTCGATATTTGTGAGGCTAGCCATGTAAAATATGCACATCTCTCTCTCCCTTACTGTGTGTGTAATGTAGCTAGCTAGCTAGCTAGTAGTAGTAGTAGTAGTAGTATTTATTTCGTGTGAGATAACTGTATATTTTACATTAAATAAATACCTACGGGGAGACCATCAGATAGTATAAATACTAATTTAGGTGATGGCCACCTATATAAGATCAAACGATTGCAATAAGCAGTATGACACTACAAAAAAAATTTTTAGTAAAATCTTTTTTATGCAGTGGAGAGATTAGTGTTATAGCAATCCAGAAGATAAGTTTTGCAGATTTTTTTTAGTTGTTTTAGAGTGAGAGAGGCTAGGTCGTATTGGTGAAAGTGTTGTTGGATATTGTTCCAATTAATAATAGATTGGTAACGGATAGATTTGAGACCAAATGAGGTAGCCCTAACAGAAGGTCTAGCTAGAAGTTTAATGGATTTACTTCTTGTTGAATGATTAGATGAATGGCAGACCAATTTAAAAATATCACAAATATTACCTGGAGAATGCAGATTTATAATATTAAAAGTTAAAATAATGTTGAGAAATTTTATAAGATCTGAAAGAGTAAGAATATTAAGATTAAGAAAAATAGGATTTGATGGTGAGTTAAAATTAGAAAAAGTAATGATTCGGAGAGCAGCTTTTTGTAAGCGAAAAATTCTACACGACTTTGAAGTGAGACCCCACACTTGCGGACTATAAGAAATATGAGAAGAAAATAATGCATGGTAAATTGAAAGTAGGATATCATTAGGCACATAATATCTTAGTTTGCAAAGAGCTCCATTTGTTTTTCTCAATTTATTGCCAATATAAGATATGTGAAAATCCCAATCTAGAAATTCATCTATTAATATACCTAGATATCTTACATGAGATGAGAATTCAAGTTTTTTTCCATTTAATTTCAGCCTTATATCATAGTTGACTGCTTTATTTCTTTGCCTAAATAGGATCACTTCAGTCTTTGCTACATTTAATGCTATTTTATTTGCAGTTAGCCATTTATATATACATTTTAAATCTATATTTAAATGCTTCTGCATTTTTTTCAGATTATGGTTAGCATATAACATGCAAGTGTCATCTGCAAAATGAAAAATTTCTGAAAAAATTATTGAGTTAATTAAATCATTAATATAGAGTAAAAATAAAATAGGACCAAGAACGGAACCTTGGGGAACTCCATGTTTAATAAAAAATTTTTTAGATTTGGTGTTAGTTAGGGAGACATATTGTATATACCCTATCGCTGAGATAGGAGCGAAACCAGGAGTTTGTTACACCTCTAATTCCATAATGTTCAAGCTTTGAAAGGAGAATTTTGTGTGATACAGTATCAAAGGCCTTTTGAAGGTCTATGAAGATTCCACATGCAAACTTACAATTATCTAAATTTTGTCGAATAGTTTCAGTGAGACTAATAGTGCATGGGTGGTTGAATGCTTGGTCCTAAATCCAAAATGTTTATTGGTTATAATTTTATTAGGATCTAGGAAAGAAATTAATCGGTTTTTAATTATTTTTTCAAAGATCTTATCCAAATTGCTTAATAATGATATGGGTCTATAATTATTTGGATCAAGAGGAGACCCTTTATTCTTGTAGATTGGTATGACACTAACCATCTTTAATATGTTTGGGAATACACCTTGTTGTAGGGAAAGATTAAAAAGTTTGGTTAATATTGGAGAAATTGCTATGTTGGCTTGTTTTAAGATAAGATTAGGGACACTGTTTGGGCCCAATGCTTTGGTTAAATCAAGGTTATTTATGATCTTTAAAACTTCTTCTATTGTTACAGGGTTAAAGAATAATGAGTTACTATTATTATTTTTTAGGTAAGAATGAAAAAGTGTGTGTTGTTATGTGGAATTTGGTTTCTAATTTTATCTGCAAAAGAAGTAAAATGTTCATTAAAAGCATTAGCTACAGTTAATTTTTCAGAGATTATTTTATCATTTATTTTTAAGGAAGAAGTGCTAGATCTACTGTTGTTATCTTTATTATTTAAAATATCCTTTATACCTTTCCAAATTTTTCTACTGTTATTTTCGTTGATTAAGAAAAATTCTTTATAATTAGTTTGATTTTGAGTTCCTGACAATATTAACTATACGATTTCTATAAAATTTATATTGGTTTTGATAATATAATTTTTTTCTTGGTTTTTAGCTTTGATTAACTTTTTATAGTAATTATTGCGGATGTTAATGGATTTTAGAATAGCTCTAGTGACCCAAGGTTTATTTCTATTACTTAATTGTTTTTTTGATAGTTTTTTATTAGGGGTATGTCTACTTACAATTTGGTCTAATTGATTAAAAAAAAGGTTAAAAGAATTATTTACATTATTTTCATTTAAAAGCAAAGTAGAATCCCAATCTATAGATTCTATGTCATTTATTACGGCATTAATGTTTAAATTTTTCCAATCCTTGTAATAGGTGTCTAAATTATCCTTGACTTTAAGTCTATTGTCAAAATAAATTAAAAATTGAGGAAGGTGGTCTGAAATTGAGGTGATGATGTTACCTGAGAAATATTTTGTAAATGGATTAGATGTAAATATATTATCAATTAAAGTTTTAGATGTATTAGATATTCTGGTTGGAATTGTTATAGATGGTTGTAAAAAATTAGAATAAAGTTCATCCAGGAAATCATCAACTAGATGGTTACTTTCACATTTTAGAAGATCAATATTAAAATCTCCCATTAAAATAAGTTTTTGTTTTTGCTTAATAGCTACTTCAAAGAAGGGTTTAAGATACAAATTAATAAATTCAGGAATTGGCATATTAGGGTGTTTATAAATGCACCCAACAATGGTATTTTTACGATTGTTATCTAAGATTTCTACAAAAGTTGATTCTAATTTACTTTCAAGAAAGAGCAAATTTGAAAGGTCTGAGCGTACCACTACTGTTAGCGAATTAGAAATATACAAGGAAGTACTTCCTGCATTGCTGCTTGAAAGGTTATGAAATCCTCTATAACCTTTTAAAATTGGTGTTATTGAGTACTTACTAAGTCTAGTTTCACTGAAGCCTAATACATCAAAGTCAATATTGAGAGAGTTCAGAAGAATGTTGATATTATCAATATTCTTGGAAGAGAACAAGTATTAAGATGAAAATAAGAAAAATTAGGTGTTAAGGTCCGAAGAAGAAAGTTGTTCTAGCCAGCACTCTTTTAGGAACAAATGCTAAAACTCTCATATTGCAGTGGTACAAAATTTCACCATCCAGAAATAAATTATGGATTTTTTCTGCCACTGGTGAGATGTTTGGGATGAACGTAAGGTGAATGAGTGTAAGGTGTTTTTAAAATTTGGGATGTGAGGTGTTTGGAATAATGTTTGGAACGTTTTACTTTATCTTTATCTTCTCCTAGCTAACCTTATCCTTATTTTCATCACAAGTTTAGTTTAACTTCCTTAGGTCTTATTTCAAGAGATCTTAGAAGATAACTCGCGTCTGCTGGGTGAAATTGTACCACTCAAATTGGTTTGAGTCTATATCTGTTACGGGGCAGTTAAGATTTATAACTTTATTTTTCAATTTTCAGTGTCCTGCAATGTCTATTCACTAAAATTACCCGCAACAGGGTGGTACAACGCCAAGAAATAAAAGAAAACAACTATTTTTTTGTAAAAACAGTGAAAATTGTACCATTGCATGCTATTATGTACAAAGAAAATTTTACTTCACCAGGTACCCTGATAAGCCCTTAAATACAGACCTTGTTATATCAGGTATATATATATATGCATCATGTTATGCATTTAGCATGTATCAAAAAGTTAAAAGTCTTGAAAAATGTCAAGGTTTTTCAACATAGGTTTTGGATTAATGAACAAACCAAAAACATGCCTTTATAAATAATCCAATCACATTTTGTGACATTTTTTTACAAAGTGAAGCATATATAAAACAAGCAAACGGTTTTTTTTGCTTTTGTTGAAAGATGTTCAAGGCTAGTAAGAAAACAAAGGGGGGAAAGAGAAGGTGGTGAAGGCTATCTTACAAATTCTGTTCCAATTTAGCTCCTCAAAAAACTTCTGAGTTATTGTAAATGAACAGAAGTAATTAACGAAAGCAAAAACTATCAAAATAAAAAATATTTTTTTTAGCAAAATAATATTATATATATATAATCTCAACTGTTCAATAAATGTATAGTAGTGTTAAATATTGTAAAGGAAGAGAAACATGAGATGATTGTATTGAAACCAGGGTGAGTTTCATTTAGACTATTATGAAAGCTAAACATGTATATAGATATTTATTATGTCATAATACATTTCAATAAAATCAATGCGAATGGTTCATGGTAAATAAACTGTTTGTATTGTTTTTAAACACAGGTGAACCAACGCCAAATTTATCCTCTTCTGACTCAGAAAACAGTCAGTCATCATCTCAAAACAGTCGATGTGGAAGTGCCAATCGCGGTTTGAACGTTTTCTTCCAAAAATAAAACGCAAAGGTATTATTGAGTGAGCTGTTGGTGTGTTTTTATATAAAAACGTTTTGATGAAAATAACCAAAGCATATTAAAAGACAAACTGTTCTATAATCATAATGTTTTGATTTTTTGCACATATATAGATGACATGTCAGAACAGTTAGCAGACGCTTTGCGCAATGCAGAAATCAATTCAACATCGGAAATGGAATCATCTGAAAGGAATAGTAAATACATTCCTGAGGAATCAATGGTGGAAAGTTTCACCAACACAGAGGGCTCCTCTGGAACTTTCAGCACAAGTGAGTACTTTTTGATTATGTCCATTTAATTGTGTATTTTGTAGAGTGATTTCAAGATCTGATGATTGTATAGGTTAATTAAGACTTACAGTATGAGAAATACGAAGAAGTTTTATTTAATTTTCATGAGAACTAATTTTTGCTATGGCATTTTGTTTCTCAATTTATACTGTTTTTCAAGGGCTTCAAGCAGAAGACATAAAATAAAAACTAAAGTTGAAATAGGTAAATCAGATTAATAAAAAAATTTAGTATAAATTGTTTTCAAAAGGTAAAAAAACAAATTTTGAGGGAATTAAATTTTGGGAATTTAGTATATATATATTGAGTTTCCTAATAATTTTGCTGGAACTAATTTTCACGAAAATGACAAAACTCGCACTCAAATTAACTCCTGTGAAAATGCATTTCTTAAAGATAATTAATGTCGGGCGAGCTGTTTCCAGGCATCTGAGACCAAAAAATTTCGACTCATGGAAATTTCCAGTTGGTATCTAGCGACTGTAATTGTAAATTTCTAGCTAACATCCTGCATTAACTTGTCCATACATAAATGCTATGTTAAGGAGATATTTTAAATATACAGTAAAACATGGGCATTAATCAGAGAGATTCTCTAAAATTTCGTGTTTCTTGAGATTTTTCTCAAAAATGATTGTGTGTCATTGCTTGATTTCGTGTGCCCTTGTTGTAAATTCTGTAAAACAGCTCCTGCAACCACAGTGTAATGTCACCATTGCTGCACTTTTTCATTTCTCCTTTTCTGTAGTATTCTAGTATTTGATTAACTTTCATTTTTAGTTTTTAGAAGCAGTCATGTCTAAGGATTACAAGTCAGCCAAACTATTGTGCTCGCAGAGTAAGCCAATTTTCTTTTTAGCAAAACATTACTTTCAAGTTTCAATTTTTCTTTATTTTTTGCTTCATATGGTTTGATATAAGTAATTTAAAAAAAGAGAAAAGAGGTCGAGTTATTTTTGTTGAATAATATTTTAGCATCACATAAGAACCTCTCAGGAAATGTCAGCAACTCCCCTCTATGCTACACTCATTTCTATATTCCGTAAACAAATGCTTAACTGAGAGATTCAATGAAGTAGTTATAGGTGCTTGTTTGATGCACATTGATTATAACAGGGTGTTCCCTTCACTTGAAAATCTGTGAACTTGAATCTTTTAATACCTACCATTTTCTAGAGAAGAATCTTAAAAACCTTGAAATTTGAAAATTAAAAAAAAAATGTTTTGTTTCGTACTTTGCAGCCTTTTAAATACTTTTCTTTCCAAAGTCTGAAGTTTTGTAATATCATTTTTGTGACATTTACTTTGATTTTACCTCCGTGTCCTTAGAACCTTAAGATATATAGTAAAATTGGTATTCTTGATGTATGGTAGCCTTTATTGGTCATACCGAGAATTATCTAATGGTATCCATCTCTCAGTTTTAGCCATCGAACCTCACAACCAAACCTGCAAAGAATTCGAATGTGTTTTGAATGAAGCTCTAACTCTTGGTATGTATGTTTATTTTCCTTACAAATATCGCTCAATGCTTTTCACGAATTTGATGCTAAAATGTGCAAAAAGAGAATTTTTTCAGATCTTGATTGTGTTTCAGTAGGATTCAGTGAATCATGTAGTGTAATTTGGAACGTTTTACTTCAAGAGGGATATTTTGAACCTCCTTTTACAGAAAGAGAACGGAAAAAAGTTGAACTCGAGTTTGAACGAAGATGGAATTTCCTCAATGCACTTGGCGCTACAACGGAAAACATGTAATTATGCAAGCACTCGTTCATCTTCATGAAAAAAGTCATTTTATTGGCAGTTTGTGATGCTTAGTACAAATTTATTGGGTAAATATAGGAGGCACTGAAAGAAGTGTGTGCGACCACAGTTTTTGAACCACGCAATAGACCAGTTCAATCTCCCTAAAGTAAATAAACCGCCCGACTTTAATAGGCTTCTAAATTAACATAATTAAGCCCCTACTTTTCCAAAATTTACCACTTGAACAAAAAGAATTTATTAACTTTTCAAGAGCAAGAAAAGTGATTGAAAATGATTTCGGCTTTGCTTTCGGTAGTTTTCGTGTACTTTACCGTGCAATACATGGAAACGTAAAAACTGTCATATCGATAACGCCTAAGTTTTCTTTGATTCAAGAATATTAAAATTGTAGTACTGCAAGGGTCACACTGCTCTCCATCTTCGTGCAGTTAAATTTATTTAAAATTTCGTGCAACTCGATACTCTCACTTTCATAAGGTATTGCTATGCCGAGGCCGAATTCATGCTTGCATACCAAGAATTTGGATTTCTTTCATACATCCACTCGGAATGGACAATTTTTCTGAGTCAAGTGATTAAAAAGGATATTTTCGCAATTAAAATTTCGCAAGTTAAAATTGACTCCATTTTTAGTTGTCTATACAATAAAAGTTTATAGCGTTCCTTTTTGTGTATCTTAAAAGATTCGGACTCCAGCGAAGAAGAATCAGATGAAAGTGATTCTGATTTTGAAGAAGAGGAAGAAGAAGAGGAGGAGGAGGAAGAAGAAGAGGAAAGTGATGCTGAAGATGGCGATGATGAAGATGAAGAAGAAGATCTGACAGCTGAAGAAGTTAACAAATTAAATCTCTTAGTTGGAGGTATCAACATTGTGAAAAAAGATAGATAACTTTTTGCGTTCTATGTTTTCATTTGGAGACGGTTATGACGATAATACTGAGTTTTAGTTTGGATCGATAAAAATGTGCATTTTACCATCTTTTGATCAGAAATTGTTTGTGTGTATAATATTGAAGAGTAATATATTTATTTAAAAAGAAGTTTTTTCCTTTGTTGTTGTGCTTGCACGCCTTCCGTAGCTCAAATGGGAGCTTCAAATGCACTAGGACCCCCTTCGCAGGACCCTCATTGATAACAGTTCCTATAGAAACTGAAGAGGCTATCCTGGGTAAATAATAGTAATAAAAAATAATAAAACTTTTTTTTTGTTGAAAAATTTAAAAGCCGATCTACACTGGGTTGATATTATTAAGGCTCCTGACATTAAAAATGTTCCCTTGACTTACTTAATTTTCGCAATTTTTGCGAATTTTATCCGTATTTAAAATTTATTTGTGCGAAATTTTACGAAATTACTCGAAACCCCTTTCAAGGTAAAATTAAGATTCGCGGAATTTTTGGAAAACAAATATTGTTTTTTGTTAGATAAGGCCTGTTAATGGATTCCGTTTTTGTAGTTAATAAAAAATTGTTCAAAGGCTGCCTTATCTCAATAAATAGGTCTTAAATAATATTGCAAAGAAAATACTAATAGATTCTTGAAAATAGATTTGTAAAAATGTTAAAATGGTATATTTGAAAAAAAAAATAATGCGAAATATTGTTTTCGTAAAATAAAGTTTTGAACGCCATTTTTGTCATATTTTGACAATGAATGAAGTTCTTTGTCACGTTTACAAATACATATTTTCATAGAAGCATATTTTCGGAAATAGGCCGGGATTTGTTTATGTGAAGGTGCAAAGAATGTTCAATCTGCTTATGGTATGCTTATATTTTTCAAAACTGTTTAAATATGCGAATGTTTAACATACAGTAGTCAGAAAGCAGAATATTTTATATGAGGGAGGTAAAGAAGGGGTTGTTGACAAATGACGTCAATTGTTAGTGGGGAGGGGTTATTTTCTGCCAACAAACGGGTCTGTGATGTGATGAAAGACTGATGTTGATGGTGATAAAGATGAGAGTGCCTTAAAATTCGATGTCAAACTAAGTAAATTCAGAAATTCGATGTCAAACTAAGGTTGACATGGAGGGGGATCTGGTCCAATATTTTGAAAAAATGATCATTATGACCATCGAAAATTCGCAAAAAATAATTCTCGCGAAATTTGATCTACTTTATTGCATGAAAATTTGCGGTTTCATTGAAAATTCGTATTTCGAGGCATTATAATTTCGCGGATTAAGAGAAAAAGTAAATTTCGCGGTTCAAAAAAATAAAGAAAAAATTGAATGATATAAAACAATTGTGTTTTCATCATCGAAGACAAGTAATAAGGCGTTGTTTAGAAAAAAAGTTTTCAATTATATTTCCTTTAAATGAATCATTCTCTCTAAATATTGGCTTCATTATCGCATATTTTTGGTGTATTTTAATTTCGCGGAGTTTTTTGTACATTTTAACTATTTTTTGGGAAGTTAATGCATTTTAATTTCGCAGTTGAGTTCTAAATTTATTTTTCGCAGTTTTCCGAATTCGAAAGTACTTTTTTATTTTCTTTTTCTTCTGATTCACCTACAATCCCTCACGAAAATTATTGAGACTGTAATTAATAACCTGTGACTTGGTTTTGTAAGTGTTTGCTATATAGAGGTTTTAGCATGTTCAAAAATTTGAATTTTATCAGGTGCCCGCTAAATGAAAATTACAGAAAATCTGTAAAAAAGTGTTTTTTTTTGGAAAACTTCTATCAGAATTTTTTCTAACCAGTAGACCTATCCCAGCCTATTATTATAAAAGAAGAAGCAAAATAACAGTCAAATATTGTCAAAACTAAAAAGCTTTGGATCAATTTTAGACTAGGAGGCGAAAATAATATTATAGTGACATCCTCGACTGGTAGCCTTATGGTTAAAGGGTTTTGATTCAAACCCAGGCTGAGTCTTGCCAGGGACTAAAAAAGTGTAGATCTATTCTTTCTGCTTGGTGTTCAGCATGTCCAGTTAAGCAATAGATGTCCTTCGACAGCTTTTGTAGCTCAAATAGAAGCTTTAAATGCACGAATTTAATACCTTTCGTAAGAGTAAATTAAAGCACTTTTCAAAAGAATACAATGTTTTCTACAAAATGGATTAATCCTGTTTCTTTCGAGAAATAAGATAAACAAATTTAGTTCTTGTCAACAGTTCTTGCTAACAAAATTATTTTATATCTTTTTTTTTATTCCATCCACGTGACGGCTTCCGCAGCCCTCGAAGGTTAGCCAGCTTTGTAGACAACAAGCAATCAGCACCATAGAAGACTAACATCCACTTTGTGCAGATATTGACACCTTGCTCAGTCTCGAAGAATTAATTTCTGGCAAGTATGACAGAGACACTACGATTAAAATCACATCAACGTATCATTGACAGATAGACAACACCGCTACCCACATCCAGCATGTCACGCTCTTTAAAGGAAGATTTTTAATCTGGATATAGTGTATGGATATCATCAATCACTATCACTCGAGTCACTCAGACGAAGATCGTCATCTATAAAAACAAAAATCACAATTAAAGAAAATTTACGAAATAAATTTTTTCTAAAATATTTTAAATGCTAAATTCGAAACATTCTACTCATTCATTCCTGAAAATGCACAACAGTGCGTGTAAGTTACACACTTTAAAACCATTTAGGGTGTGGTCAGTAAAGTGGCAAGTAGCGAATTGAAACAAAGAGAAAAGAGAAATCCACAATACATTTACATTACTGGGAGAACATTTCAGGGTCAGGACCAACCTCTAAGTATTTTTATTTAGCGGAGATTTAATTTCGCGGATCAGCCTATTTCGGATTTTTCGCGGCGATATAATTTCACGGATTTAGTGTTAATTGATTGATTTGCCATCCTTTATCCAACATATATTTCCCTTATGGTATATTCAACTGAACACTGAACACCACCAACGTAGGATGTACCAACACAGTTCCTTTGTCGTTGTTTGCGGTAAAAAAAGTTTTCCGCGGGAATTTATTTTCACCATCGGGAAAGGAAATAGTGTTCAAGGGACTTATTTTCCCAATTTTTTTGGAAAACCCGCGAAAAACATTGAACATTTTCTCTCTGCGAACGTTTCTCGCAATAAAGAACTACTTAAAACGTATAAGACAATTAAATTTACGAGCATGTTATGAAGAACTCACCTAATGTGCTACCGAATGGTCTTACTGGTAGAGAATCGGCGGTGTGTTGCGGCGGTTTAGCAGTAGATTGTGGCGGCGGTGGCGGTTCGTACGACTTGGTTGAGAACTAATTATCGGAAAAAAGAATTAGTGAAATTTCTAGATCAATTTGTTGCAGCCCTTCGAGCCTGACCCCTGGGAAAAAAGGGTAAAAAATTAAAACCCTTAGTAAAAACTAGGTAGCTTTTTACAGCTAACTGGTCATAGAACATAGGAATTTTTGCAGAGTGAAAGAAATGTAAAGAAAATCGAGAATTTCTTTGAAAATTCTGCAAAAGTTTAATTCATCAACTTACTGGGTCTTCGTGTACAGCGTTGTTTTCTTCAGTTGTACTGTCACTGTCGCTTTCTGAACTTGATGAATCAGACGTACTTGTTGTACTCATGTCTCTTGCTTTCACCTAAAAATAAATAAATAAAAACGCGGGTGACTAAGAAGTGTGGAACTGTTCGATCCGTGTTGTAAACGTTATCCCGTTTCAAAAAGCTTCGCCGGCATGTTTGTAAACGGCACATGACGTTTTTAAGCGGGTCCGTTAAGCGAACCGGTTTGTGAGCTGTACGTCCCGTTTGTAAACGCGACACAAGCACGCCATCTCAAAATTCATTAGTCCTGTTTTTAATCCGTACGTCTCAATTGTGAACAAAGCACACATACTTCATGTTTTGTAAGAAACATTAACATTAAGTTAAACACTCTTGAAATTTTAAAAATCCGAGACTTTAATTTTTCTTTGTTCTTATTTGAGTCTTACAAGTTTCTTAAAATATATGAATCTTTTATTTATCTAAGTTTTTAGCAAATTCTCAACTATATACCCTCTCTACCCCTTCAAAAAGAGGCAAAATAATGAATAACGGCTATAAAAAAGAATGTAGAAAGTGAATTAAAATCGGTATTTTTAGGGCTATGCTGGAAATAACTCATTTCATCTCTTGAACTCATGGCGCCTGACCTTTAAACCCGACCAACTGCATTTAGAAAATTGTCCCAGTCATGACGACATGCAGAAACTGTGTTCCACACTTAATTCGACGAGTTTTAAAGTACTTAGTGATGAAAATCCAGCGGGCTTTCCAACCATCGGGAAAACTTCCCACACATTTTTTCCCCTAACGGGTGGATTTCCACAGGCCCACAGCTTGTAATATAAACAAAAGCAATACATCAGTTGAGAATCAAAACGGTCATAAAATCAAAAAGGGAGGCATACCCCGGGTATATTTGAATAAGGCGTAGACTGGATGTTCGTCTTAGCAGGCGAATTAATATTGCTTTTTTGTTGTGTTGTGGAAGTTGACGAAGAGGGTGGGAGTTGTTTATTTCCAGACGGTGTGCTAGATGACGTCGCCGTGTTTGGCGTCGTATGTGATGACGTGTTTGATGACGATGTATTTGCTTTCGTCGGGTGTTTGCTTGGTAGTGGTAATGACGGCTTTTTAACTTCAGCCGATCTAAGACATGAAAATATGGACGGTGAATCAACAGTTTTAACAGCACTTTAATGGGAGGAAAAACTGCGACAGAAATTTTAGGTTAAAAACCCGCGAATTTTTTTGGATTTTAATTTCGCACGGCCATTTTTTGTCTAATAAAAAATTTCATAAAAACAAAAAGGTAACAGCAGACAATGTATTATTACCTGTTTGATCGACTCTTTTTCAGTGGTATATTTGAAGACAAACGTTCCAATGTTATTTCCTAGAAAAGAGAAATATACAATCTGACAGAGGTTATGTCCTGCACCAAATCCAATTGTAAACAAGTACACGAACTTAAAGAAGTTGCCAAAGAAATAAAAATAATTCATACAAAATATCTACGGAATTTCGTGGATAAAATACATACCCCAGTGTCTTTATCTATGATTAGAATGCATTCTTTTGTGCACGGTTTCTTTCCACCTTTATATGTCATAGTACCAGAATCCTAAAAAGACGAGGGAAGCATTTAGGGTCGGTGAAATAGGCTTTTTATAAATCCCCCAAAGAAAACATGCGGCCTGATGAAAAGTACTACTTTCTTTTCATTTATAGAATAAATATCAAATTAACACTCGTCGTAAAATTTTAGAAAGCCGAATTGATAAGCGCGAATCACTGCGCATTTTCAAAAAGCGTGTAATTCACTTATTTAATTTATGTTTTTAAAATGCGAAGCAAGTTTTCGTTGGAACGAAAAGTTGATTACTTTGTATTCTTTTTACATGAAACTCTTCGTTAATGCTTGGAGAATAGAAATAGGTTAAAGCTACGAAAATAACGCAACAAGCAGAAATAAAATTGAAGTTTTGTGTTTCGATAAATAAATAACAGGCTCTGGTATATAGTTATGACTGGTTGATGACTGATATTAACAACATCTCAGACATTGTTAATGCGTGGCCTGATAATATCATAACCGGTCCATTTTTTGTTTTCTTTCCACCCAACCAGATAACCGCTGTAATCTACTGTAATATTTAGTCCAAAATTATTTAATTAGACCAATAACTTCAGAAAAACTTCAAAACTTGGTATGATGAATTGATATAATAACTTCTTACACCAGTTTGATAAAATCTAGTCCCCAAAAAATTCTATTGTAAGCACAGTTTGCGACTTTCTAAATTTAGCCATTTTCCGAGGCGCCGATAAATGTTATTTGACAGAATAACGTTTATCCAAAACATTAAAACAAACAAACAAAAAGTCATAAAGTTTAAATAAAATTTGTGCTAAGTTTGGAACTGAATCAGGTCCAGAGAAATTTGGAGTGTAGTTTAAAGCATGGTGGTGGAGTATATTACTTAAATTATTTATGTATTATGTATTCTGACCAAAAATAGTTTGGTCAGAATACATAATTTTCTTCAAAAAAATCTTAAAAAACATGATGATAAATTTAATATCATTAGCTTGGCAAGAAAAAAACATTTTCAGTCAACATGTTTACATTTACATGATGTCACTCTTGATTTACATAAAATGAGTTCCTTGCATAACTTATAACCAACTGCTTTTTCCAAATTTTTTTATTAAAAAGTCATACAAATGAGATGTTCACATTCTGTATAGCAAAGCAACTCTCCAAGTTTTATGCACTAAATGCACTAATAACCACAGGCCAGTATGCAAAGGGAAACATTAAATCTGTTTGGCTGCACTATTTCAAAAAAGATGCGGAAATGTTTAAAAATAGCAGTTTTACAAAGTTTTTGTACGTGGTTTTCTAAAGAAATCTATTTTACAAATTTATGCTTTCAAACTCTTCTCGAGGATTTCTTTGTGTCATATTTCCTATTGAAAAATTAAAATAGGTAGGTTGTAGGTCTGCAAACATAAAAATTGCTAATAAACTAAAGTATGGTATTAAGTGCTGTCGAGGGTTGACTGTGTTTTTAAAAATGAATTTAAGGAAGTTTGTAGTTCCTTTTAAAATTAATTTCCCCGCGATTTGTGAGATTTGCCAAATCCGTGCTTGTTTGTACAGAGAGTAAAATTTAAACAGAGCAAATATTATCTTCATTTAAGGATTAAATGTCCTAGAGCTACACATGGTACAATCAAACAAACAACAACAAACAACAACAAACAAACAACAACAACAACAACAAAAAACTGGCGAAGACATATTAATACAGAGAAATAAAGGTACACACCTTGTTTGGAATATCAACAGTACATTCGTTATTTGAACCAATTCGAAATTCCACTGGACGATTTGTGTCAATAGATGCCGGCTTGAAATCATCTTAAAAATATACCTCTTTATGAAAGTATCAACTCTCAAACTATAGTACAACAAATCTTTTCAGTTCAAAACAGTGATTTATTAATATATCCCTTAAAAAAAGTAAATTTTGTAGAACTACTTCAATCATGCCAAATTATGCTAGTGTCCACGTTACTCTAAAATACTAACAGGTTAAAATAAAACTTTAACCTATGAAAGACTGTTCTATATGTTTTTCCGTTTTTTTTCACGAACAAGTTTTTCATTAAAAGACCTGATCGCATCATGATTGAAATTATAGGGCTGTAAAACTTTTCATGACAAGAAAATCGAGACAAGAATAAGCAAACCTTACATCTTATTGTGTGATATGATTCTGTAGGTCTCTTGCCAGCTTGGAAACTTGAACCAATCTTCATTGGGTATTCTTTTCCATCAACCAAACCATGGTTTAAGGAAGACATTTGTTTTAAATATATTTCTGTAAAAAAGGAAAACTGATAGAAAAATCAAACTTCATAATAAGGTAAACCTAAAGATATAGCAAGACCCAACAAAAAACTTCTGAAACTGACACAGGATTGTAAGGCAGCATTTAATGGTTAATCTACACAGTCTTCGTAACCTGGTTTCAATGAAATTAGTAGGATGACAGATTCAAGATGTTTGTGATAGCCAAACAACAAGACAATATTGATTTGACTGAAAACCTAGTCGTTTTTTCTAAAAAAACTTACTATATAACTTATAAACCAAAAACTTTAAACGAAAAAATGCAGTTAACACTAGTGGAAATTTTAAAAGATTAAAACTGCTTCGAAGAATTTTTTATTTATATGCTTTTGGCGTTTGTTTTTTGCTGAATCGGGAAAAAGGGGGTTTCTTGATATAGGAAATAAAAAAAGCGTCTTTTCTTGGTAACCTGTAGTAAAAAGGGGACAACACGAAATTCCAAAAAACTTTACCACCCATGGTGTTATATAAGAAAAAAACTCCAAATTTCAGACAGAGTCAGAATTAATGAAAGGCATCTCAAAGGTCATCTGCTAACACAATTTGAATAAAAAAGGGAAATGTTAGTCTCCAGCATGAAGAGAAAATATTGCAGTTAACTGGCAATAACAAAACAATCAAAAGAAATGTCACAAACTTATTACATACAAAAACATTAACGCATATAAAAAATAAGATGGTGTCATATAAAATGTTACAAAATAAATTAGCTTGCAAAATTAGGTAAGTAATGTTTTCTCCAGACTTTAAAATAAGCTGAGAATACTTTCATTGTTTACAAATTCCAACATTTAAAAAGGATATACGTATGTGTAATTTTAGTCTCATCTGAGATTTAATGGATGAGAAATAGTGCTAAAGGAAATGGTCTTTCAGTCCGTCTAAATAGCTATTACAGAATGTCTCTACCTATTTTAATAAATTAACAAAAAAACACAAACATAGAACATAGAACATAAAACAGACGCTGACTATATTTACTTAACATTGCCAAGTAATTCTTGAGTTACGGAGTAGAAGAAAGACATCAATCTGTTAACTAAGCTAAAAGTTCTTGTCTAGAAATTACCTTATCTTCTCCCAGCTAGATCACATAAAAGCATAAAGATGTTGCTTTCGTCGGATTAAGAAAGATTTTCTGAATATTTTCAACAATAATCAAATTTTTACGGAGAACATGGACAAAATCAAACACAGTAATCTGAGACTACAATTTCCATGAATCATTTTTTTTATAAATTTCTTATATATATAAAACTTTAAAATATAAACTATTATAAAACTACTGTATATAAATTTGAATCATTTCACCTTTCATCATAACTCCCGCTAAAACTGTGATGGAAACCACTTGTTGTTTCGCGTGAAAAATTATTTGTGGGTGGGAGTGGTACAATTGTGTACTCTGACAATCGTTTGGAAATGTCTATTTCTATTCCGTCATCACTGCTGTCATCCTGGTTAGTACCACTCACACTGCTCTCCAACTTTGAGGTTTGAGAGAAACTCATGGAATCATCGACATATGCTTCTGCCGGTAACTTTGGAAGAATATCGTAACTGTCTAATAATAAATCTATCACATCCCTCTCGTTTCCATGCCAACTAACAGAGCGTCGATGGATTAACGTAGGGCTGGGCAAGGGCATGTCAACATTGTCGTCAGGTAGGCAGAGTTGGCCACCAGGGAGTACATGAGCAGTTGCAGTCATTCTTGTATGAAAGTTGGAAGCTCCTAAAAACATCAATAAATATAAAATTTACCAAGATATAAAATGAAATACTTTTGAGCTGGCAGATAAAAATAACTGCGAGAATTTTGGTGGAATCAAACGACTTCATGGGAACACATGGTTTCTCAACATCATGTATATTTTATTTGCATTTCAAATAATTACATGAAGCTAAGTGTAATTATGTATATTATTTATATCAAGTATAACGTGGTAACCTGGCTATCTTAGATTCCGGTTTTTAAACTTATACTACCATACCTTAGAGCCATGATCAGGCCTATCAATAAGAAAAAAAAGGACCCGCGCAATAAATCGCGCGCCCCAAGCTTTAATAACTTTGTTTGAGCGAATGATCCTAATATACAGAAATTACGAAAAATTTTGAAAAAATAAAGTCAGGGCAAGATTTAAACGCTAAAGTCCCAAGACTGAAGGTTTAAACAACCTTTATCTCAGCTGAAATAAATTAAAGAAATGTCTGGTGTATTTATGTTGACTCGCTTTTAATCTACTTTTTACGCAACACAACACTTGTTTAGTTTCAAATAAATACACAGTACAAAACAAACAAATAAAAAATTAAATAAAGTGGTTTGCAACTTCAACTTTTTTTCTTGAAATCGTCAACATATTAACGAGTATAACTAAAAATATGTGCTTATACTCTGATGATGACCAGTCTGGTGGAATATGTTTAAGGAAAATATCAGTTAACAAGATAATTAGTATTAGTATATATACCTGAAGAAAAATCTGTAACGTCTCGGTCAGTTTTAACTATGGACGGACGAAAATCATCCCCTAAGTATTGAGACCAGCCCTTACCACCATGCTTTTCACAGGAAGACATATTCTTCTTCTTCATAGAATAAATGCAATCAGAGCTAAGGGTTTTCTTCAAATTTAACGTTTTCGTGTAACTATGTTCATATTCCTGGGTTGTTTGAGTTTCCTTTTCCTTTGCTTTTTGTTCTCTGTTCTTCTGCAACATTATAATTCTGTCTCGAATATTGCTCAACAACGAGCAGTGTTCGAGATACCGTTCCATTTGTTCAACTAGTAAATCAGTTTGGAGAAATAAATGAAGTGCAGGATCTGACAAAAATGGGTTTACTTCCACAACACTAAGAAAAAGTAGCAACAATCAGACATTGTTGATAAAATATAATCATGCATCATTAGATATCATGAAATTTCCTAATAGAAATTAAAAGCATTGTCTTACTTGTTCATGAAACTTTGCAGACCAAACTGTCTCTGTAACAAAAATGGATCCTTGAATCTACCAAAGTATCTCTTTCCTGGTAACGAAGGTGCAGTCCTATGAAACATTGTGCGAAAGATTGAATAAAGGCAGAATGTCTTTAATATTTCTTGTCAAGAAATAGCCAAATCAGCGTTTTTCAAAAGTATGTTTAGAGCTGTAGCTTAGACCTGCAGATACCTGTGGAGTTGTCACCAAATATTGGGACAAGCAAAGAAAGACACGACTCTGTTTTGATATATTGCTAATCATATTTATATCTCTATATTGATCCTTGAATGCACTTAACAGGTCCAACATTACTTATGATGAAAAATGTCAACTTTGCACTTATCCCTGAATATGACATCATGATTTATGCAGCATAAATTAAAAAATCATTAAATGCAAATACTATTTGAGCCTTAAAATCTAAGTGCGTGATTGTTTAGATCCATTTGTTTATTTGTATTTAGGGTCAATCGTTCCAAATTATGTTTCGACTTTTTTATAAGACCACTTTCCTCTATTTTAGTAACATTGTATCAGCCGCAGTATTAGGACCCACTTATTGCCAATGAAAAAAAATGATAATTAATTAAAACTCCCAGGGAGATTTTACAGGACAATACACCAAGGTGTTTGCTAATTTTTAGGATTTCTGTCTATAAAATGATGAACATTTAAAGGTTTTTAACACTCTCACAGTCAGAGAGACAAAAATTGTAAACAGTAAAATATAATTAGCATTCGCAACATTTGTTCCAAAAAGAAATTAAAATCAAGGTAAGGGAAGAAAAAGGCTTACGACATCATCACATCATTTATACCCAGACGATTTTTCAACCAAACAAATTCTGAATATCGACGTCTGACTTGTGACTCTTTAATTGCAAATTCAGGATGGTTGGTCTAAACAAAAAAAGGAATGTAGAAAGTACAAGCCACAATAGCTAAGATAAAAACAGGTAACTTCCATTAATAGCAGTTAGTTAGCTTTTCTCAATTAGAATTCAAAAAATTAAATCAAAAAACTCTTAAATCAAGCATATCAACCATCCCCTCTATTAATACTCTTTGTTTGTCCGTTATGGAATAGCATTATCTGGATTATATGCGACAGGCAAATAATAAGATAAACAGAAAAACGGAAACAAGACGGTGACAAAGGAAGAGTTACGTCCTTCGTTGACTAGCAGAGTCTTGTCAACCGAGGTAAAAGGTACGTTTTATGAGGCCTGTGTAAGAAGTTTTATGTTGTACGGTAGTGAGACAAGGGCAGTGAAGCAGGAAGATCTTGACCGTTTAGAAAGGAATGATATGAGAATGGTTAGGTGGATGTGTAACACCAGTCTACAAGACAGAACAAGTTTAGATGAGCTAAGAAGCAGGCTATAGGTATCTGTAGCATTAAAGAGTTGGCAGGAGTTAATAAGGACAGATTTGATGCAGAGGAATTTGACTTTAGATCTAACACAATCTAGATCAGATTGGAAAAGGGTTATTAATATACCTAGTCCAACCTACTAGCATGGAAAAAGAACGTTGAGCCGAGAATGATGATGATGGCTACTTATCATCCTGTTTTTATGGAACGCCATATGTTTAAGGAGTACCACACTTTCTAGTTAAAACGACATTGAAACTATATGTTAGTTACAGAGTTGAGATGTGTTACAAAGATGTTAACTTATTTTTTTGTTTCCAATTTATAGTCAAAATTGATGGAAGTGAAAATTAAACCATCAAATACAGGCCTATTAATGCATATCTTGTGACAACACCATTAAGACACATATACCCCTGGAAGTTATATAGGTTGTTGTTACGCATGAAATAAACATTAATAAAAAAGCCTGCACACGAAGCTGTAAATGAGAAGCTGCATGATCTAAAATTTCTGCTGGGTATAATCAGCCCTCTTACGCGTGTTAAAGTCATTTACGGGAGAGACCACTTCAAAACATTCCTGCAAACTTATGTCAAAAGCGAAACAAAAAAAACTTCTAAAGAACAAGAGTTATGAACATTTTACAGCCAATTATAGCTTCCAAAAATTTGGGCAAATTTTATGATATTTAAACATATTGTTAATGACAATATAAGCAGTGAAAGAGCATTGATTTTCTTAAAAAAAAACAGGAATTATATTCACAGGCGTAAAATAATATATATATACAGTTAAGGATACACTGTGTAGTTTATTGAAATTAGCCAAAAGTGGTCAACAATAGTATAGATAAAATTAAACAATTTCCTTTAAAAAGCGCACATAAATTGAATCAATGACTCCGATTACAACTTGTTCATTATGTGGGTTACAATTCCAGGTCGTGAAAATTGTACTACTTTTCTTCCAGAATAGCAGCCCAATGTGTGGTGTACAGTACAGGGACTAAGGAATTTGTTACTTTATTTTATCAATTTCTTCTCGTAATTTCTATAATAGGATCACTTGTGGAAATAAAATTAATGAAGGTTTGGGCATGCTTTTATTTAAAATAAGCCATCCTTCCCTCCCTCCCTCACTTTTCCAAATAATTGACCTATTCAATTAATTTAGAGGGTGCTAATTTAACATGATTCAATTCAATAGGATGATTAAAACCGTCACTGGAGGTATAGAGTTTTCTAAAACACTATGAAAAATCATCCACTGTACCTAGTAGGAATAATAATATATATAAAAAAGGTTATACCTTTACATGAACTTCATAATCTGTGTAAAGAGCTCTGCCATCTTTAATGTGTGTTCGTGGATGTAACACGTATATGTCTAAAAACTAATAAAAAAGTAAATTTTAATATAAAAAGTAAGTTGGTCACAGTGAAATCTACAAAGTTTCGTTTCCCTCACCATGTACCTACAGAAATTGCATTATTGTGCATCAAAGAGTATACACACCTAAAAATTTACACATAACTTGGCACCGACTCCTTTAATTTCATATTTGAATGCCTAGTGATGGGTTAATTCAATAATGTAGATGCACAAGAAAACTTTTGCTAGAACTTCGAAGTTTTAAAATGTTGCAGCACTATACCTTGTTATACAGACGGTCATTGCCAACAAGGTTGTCTTCATTTGAAAACATATGCCAATTCATAAATGAATCCATCATCGTGGCACAAATAATGTTACACACACCTTGATATTGAATACTTTCTACATATATTTAATATTGAATCTATAAGTAGAAATTAGGCATAACAGAGATGCTGAGATCTTTCAGCACTCACTTACAATTTTAGGCAATATTTTAGCAAGAACCAATTTAAATTTTATAATGAAAACTTCTCCCAAATGTAGTATTTATGTTATTTCTAGCCTTGAATTCCAGATATATCAGGGATTCAGCATAGAAACTTTATAAAATAGTCTGACTGGCAACATTTGCCTTTATAAATGTCAGAAACAAATACCACAATTGTGGGATCTTGATTGCCGCAAGGTATTCGTTTTCCTTTCTGATCAGGGATGTAATCCAGAAATGTAAAATAAGGGCCCCTAAATCCTAAATGGAAATTTCATCAAGGTGGTCTTGATTATTGAAATCTTATTCCTTCACAACTTGTATAAAATTGGCTATAAGTCCCATATCTTGTAGTGAATAATAATTAGCTTCTCTAATAAATTGGGAAACAGGAAACAGATTTTTAACGGCTAGTGAAAATGTTCTGCCCGGATAATAAACGCTGCCCTGATTAAGTACGGCAGCTTGCCCCGGTTAAGAACAGGGTAGAAAATACATATCAGGGCAACATAATCAGGACGGGCCGGCTTATTACTCAAAAAATATTATTTGGCACTTATAAAAGGAACATAATCAGGGCAGGCCAGTTTATATACGACAGTCTAATATTATTTCTCACTTATTATAGAACGAACATAATCGGGGCAGGCCAACTTATGTATGACAGTCAAATATTATTCGAGACTTATAGAACAAATATATAATCGGGGCCGACCGCTTTTATATCATTCATCATCACTTCTGACAAGCAAATAGCCCTGGTGGCAAAGTTGTTGTTGTTCTTTTACTTCTGATTTTTGTTAATGAAAACTTGGATAGCTACCTTTTGAAACACCTTCACTTCGAAAATGTTGAATCACTATGGGTGAAAGTGTGCCTGAAAAAAACTAAACCTATTTACGTGTGTGGGGTTTACAGGCCACCTGGAGGTAGTGATTTGCAGAGTACCGAAAACCTGTGTACTCATTTTAAACAGTGTTTTAACAAGCTCCCAAAAGAAAAAGAAGTTTTTATCTTGGGAGATTTTAACTGTAACATGCTTTCAAAATATGCTCTTTCCTCCAAAATAAAGGAATTATGCTCCACTCTTTTCCTAAAACAACATATTACGGAGCCAACTCGTGTTACTGAAAATAGTAGCACTCTTATAGACTTGATACTTTCTAACAGTTCTTGTATTTCTAAAACTGGTGTCATGGATTTAGGCATCAGTGATCACAATTTAGTTTATGTGATCAGAAAATTCAAAAGGCCAAAATTTGAACCTAAAACTATCAAGGTTCGTAGCTACAAGAACTTCAGTGAAGAGGCTTTTCTGAAGGACCTCAGGAATTTAGACTGGTCATATTTTAATAATTATGATGACCTTGATGAAGCATGTGAGAAACTGAATAAAAATGTTAAAACAGTGGCTGACAAACATGCCCCTTTCAAAACACATAGATTTTCTGGCCGTGTTGAGGCATGGGTCACTGATGAATTAATAATAGCCATCAAAGAAAGAGACTTCTTGAAACGGAAAGCATCAAAAACAAAATCCATCATAGACTGGGAAGCTTTCAAACAAAAAAGGAACCAGGTAATAGGTCTCAAAAATCGACTCAAAAACGAGTACTATAATGACGTTTTGCAGGACTTTCAAAAACGGCCAAAACAACTTTGGAAAACCCTAAAAAATCTGGTTCCTGATAAAGTCAGGCAATACTACCTCGATAAATATGGTTGCTTATATGTAGCAATATTCAACGGCTATTATTTTTGCATGCTACCGTATCATATATGCATGCTACCGTATCATATATGCATGCTAGCTCATATTATATACATTGTGGGTTATACTACATCCATGCTAGCTATGAGTATGTTCATGGTAGAAAAATTATGCATGATGAGGTAGATATGTCATTCGAGATTTTCATGGTAAAAGTATCTAATTTATGAGTCGCTCTTTTTTTCACATTCTACATTCTCCCGAAAAAAAACATACCGCAGACCCTGGACCAGTCGTATCTGGTCTTCGTATTATCGAAAAAAGCAAATCAATGAAATAAAAATGGCTGGACGGCAGGATGATGGTTTGTGGCTTCGCAGAATAATAAGAGAAGAAATAGCGAGAGATAAGAATACCAGAGGACCTCCAGCAGCTAATCAAATATTTAGCCGAGCTCATGAACTAATAGATAGAACTGCTGAAGCTGCTGTCAATGATTTTTCCTTCACTGCTGCTGCTCAGTCCACTGCATCTCGGACAGCAGCCCTTGTGTCAGCTTCAGCAATTTCCCCATCTCCCTCGTATGGATTTAATGCATCACGAAGAGGTGCTGGTCGTGGTCGTTCACGCTCTTCTCCAGGACATCCATATCGCTATTCATCGAAAAGCAGGACAACAAAAAAGGATGTTGAAAAGCCACACAAGTCTGTGAATGTTTGGTTGTTAGATGTATTTATTGAGGACGATGATGGAAAATGTCCTTTTGAAAAATGTGATGATATTCTTTTCGATGAAGACATGGTTATCATGAAAGGTTATGTGATGATGAATCCCTTGGAAAGGGATGAATTTCCAATCAAAATGATTTTGTGTGATTTATTTCAGCAGAGATTTACTAACATTGGTCCAGACGATTTTGGATACTTAAAACGTGAACGTAACAAATTGTCCCTGCCGAAAACAGGAGATGGCTTTGTTTGGAATTTCGAAAATTTGAAAGTATTGGCAGGCCAGGGTAAACTTTACTGCTACATCAAAGAATCTTACAAAAAGTTGGTTGATCAACCTTCACCTGTGGATGTTAATGATGAAGAAATTACAAGAAGTTGTGATGATTCTCCATCATTTCCAGCTTCAAGTATAGTGAATAAGAAACATAAAAGTTCTACAGTTGTTAGTGATGATGAGCTACCATCAGGCTCAGGTTAGTTTCGATATATATTTATTTTGTCCCTTCCTCGTCATGCTTCATACAGAAGAGTTGTCATACTTGAGTTATACTTGAGTCAGCTTTGTTTTATACATTTGTGGTTGTGATCACCTCCAACAAGGTGTTTGAGTCTGCCCTTTTTAAGTGTCTATACCCTGGTATGGGTTGTTGCAAATGAACACACACCGTACATTATATTTTTAATGTTTATTCAGGTGAACTGGAGAGTTATAAAAGTTTGCTGAATGAGGTTTTAGAAGCTTCTCCGAAAAAAAAACTTTATAATGACTTGGAGAGCATTTTGCATGATTTAAAGAAAAAGATATCAACTTCAGAAGTCGAAAAACTTAAAGTTGATCCAGATGATTGCTTATCTGATGCACTCAGTTTCTATAAAAGTTCGGATTTCAATCCAAATCATAAATTACAAGTCCGATATGCGAAACAACCGGCTGCAGACACTGGAGGTGTCTTGAGACAATTTTATTCTGATTGCACTCAGCAACTGTTAGAAGGTGCAGATGGAATTCCTCCATTATTTGAAGGAGAGGAGAATCGAAAGCTGCCTTGCTTCAATGCCGGTGTGGTTATGTCTGGAATGATCAAATTTGTTGGAAGAATGTTTGCTCATTCAATATGTCAAGTTGGAATTGGATTCAGTTGTCTGGCTCCATCTGTATACTGGTATATTTGTACAGGTGATGTGACAGTTGCAAATAAATATGCAACAATAACAGACGTGACAAATGTGTACGTCAGATCTTACTTAGAAAAGGTATAAGCCTACTTCTACTTTACCTTTCATTAAGCTAGTCAATTTCAAAAGAATCATTGTACATGTCGATGAGATTTTTTCTTTGTTTATTATTTTTTCCAGTATTTCATTGCACTCATTTTTCAAATTTATTACATTACTTATTTATCAACTTCAGATCATGGATAAGAATTTTGACGTGAAAACGTTTAATCAAGACACGGATTTCGTAAACCTGCTTTCTGATTGTGGATCAACACAACTTATTAGTGTAAGTATTAATTTTTCATTCATGACTTATAATACTGTTAATTTTAGTAAAAAATGAGGCTGGTGTTCTTATAAAGTTGTTTTAATAAAAGAAAAATAGTGTAAATACAGGTACGGACAGTAACACCAAATGTCTGAATGTCTAACTTAAAAAGCAGTCATTAAAACAGAGCTTTTCTCCTTGCGAAAGTTTTTTATCCTGGATTACAAAGTCGTGCCACAGTTCATCCCATTTTATATGCTTTTTTATAGGATGAAAACAGACATGATATTTACACTGCAATTCTCTTTCAAGAGGTAATTGGAAAACGTACAGCTGCACTGGAACAATTGAGAGAAGGCTTGAAAACCCTTGATGTTATAGATTGTTTGTCCAACAATCCTATGTTGTGTATGCCACTGTTTATGTATGAAGAAGAAAATGTATCATGTGAAACTGTGAAAGACATTTTACTTTTTGATACATCATGTTCTGAACAAACCAAGGAGAACTTATTAAAATGTGTTACGGAAATGACCAAAAGTGACCTTGTTAACTTCATCCACTTCATATCAGCAAGTCGTGTGTTACCGAGAAAAAGAATCACCATTAAAGTTGATGAAGCTGATGGTGTGTTCGCTTCAACTTGTCTGTTGCAACTAGTATTACCAAAACAAGCAGATACATTTGAAAAACTTGTGTCAGCTATACACAGTGTCATTGGCAATAAAGGACAAACCAAATCCTTCACAGTGGTCTAAATGACTTTTTTATATCAGTACTCTTCCGTGTCCCCCTGTAATTAAGCACGGAAGAATAATAACTTTGTTATGAAAACAGCGTTTTGTTGACATATGTCATTTTTGTGATTCTTTTTAAGCCTACATTACTCTAAAAGCTATAGAAATATTGATAATATTAGTTATGTTTCGGACCAGACCAAAATTTTAGCAGTAACCACCGCAAAACTACGACATTTTGGAATGAGAGTGAATAACTTTGCTCACATATGCACCTTCTCTGATTCGTATTTCATATTTTTCAGCTATTGGAATAACATTTTTATCAACCTTGTACATACCATTAAAACCTAAATATATAGTATAAAAGCGAAAAGTTGATAGTTCCTTGTGTGATTCGTGTATCGCCTTTGGTGTGCATTTCAAAGCCATGAATTTTAAGTGGAACCTTCAATGTATGATAACACTTCTAAGAATATATCTATGCCAAAATAGCAGGAATCGCGCATTATGTCGACTACGTTGATCGCTTCCTCTATATTTTGAGAGTGTGGACATCGTACATCTTCTAATTCTACGGTTGACAGCCCATCGTCTAATGGTGAGGGGGCAGTCCAATCCATTCCGAACCAAATCAAATCCTCCACGGGTCCCCCCTCATTCAATTCCATGTTCCTCATACCATTATTCCAAATCTTCCTCGGAGACCAGTTTCGCTCTGTTCTCAAAGGGTGATTGTTCCAACCGCTTATGAAAGACGTGATTACTCGATTGATCCTGGGTTGGAAAATACGATGTAATACAAATACATGAACATCGTTTTCCATATTGAGTATACCTAAAATGTAAACCGTTAACACCAAATTAAAAAAAAGAAGCCCGGCATGTCATATCGTGATTAAAGATGTTCCCACGCCCACTTTTTACTTATCACGTGCAACCGTGTAGAAATCAACGAGTAACTTCGATTACCTTGATCTTCCATTGCTTGAAACGTATAATAAAACTGATAGGTGACATATGTCCATACATCGCGCCACAATCTTTCGATTCTTTGGTTGTGTACCGAAGAGCCTGCCAAAAAACTGCCTCTGCCTTCTCCTCTGAGCTGTGTCATTTTTTCCCATACTAGGACATTTTCACCACCCTTATCCGAGCGTACACGTGAAGGAATACCAAGTTCACAAATCGCAGCATTAAACAAATCCAGTACGGTTTCTTTCCGATTATTTGTACTGCAATTTAAATACGTTATGAGACGCGAGTGACCATCAATAGCACCATGAATTACAAATTTCCAAGTTATCAAGCTATGGTGTCCGTCAATATGCCAAAGGCTGTTTGGTCCAGGTACACTGTACTTTCTTCTACGTATTAGTGCAGCCCATCGAATCCGAGAGTTCTCTGGATCAATTTTGTGGAGAATTTCTGTGACTCTTCTCTGCTGAACACGTATACCACGTGATTTAAGAAGTCCGATAACCATTGACCTCCCCAGAAAAGCACCATGACTCCTTTTTATTTCAATGATGACTCTTTCCAGCTCCTCTTTATTTATATTTGTGTATCCAGTTATATTTTTCAAGCCCAGCTCGGCAACTCGTCTACTAACCGTCCATCGAGATACACACAACATAGTTGCAATCTCTTGCCAGCAATAGCCCAGGTCACGAAAATACAATAAAACTTCTTCGGATAAGACAAATTTCGGTCGGCCAGGTCCATCATGCTTCTCTCTCTCGACCCCTGTACTAACTACAGCTACACGCGGAAGACATGCTCTTGTATAGCCATTGATTTCTCCTTGAAGTTTTTGCGCAAGCACCTGCAATGTCTCGATAAGTTGGTAAATAATGGGCTGGCTGTTAGTCGCTCGGTCGTTTAAATAATAAAGATTTTGTAAACAAAACCTTATTCTGCTATTCAGAAGTTCTATTTCATCGTTGTTCTCCACATTCCTGTTCTCTACAGCCGTCACAACATTGTGGAGATCGTTAAAAAACTGTCGTAAATTGATATCACCAGCGCAAATAGCATCCGCCATCTTGTTTAAAGTTCCCGCGCGGTGTTTGTGAAACAATGAAGAGCAAAGCAGACATTGTATGCTCTTTTAAAACGCAGACCAGATTTGAACACGACAAACCTTGCATAAAAATTTTTACCTTGCATAAAAAAATCCCTACCATAAAAATAATGTTTTTCTTGCATACTATCTTTTTATCTTGTTTGCATTTGGAATATATAGCATAACAATATTTTAGCTAGAAGGAATATAAGATTTCTAGCATATGTATAATACAAACTAGGTTGCATATAATATAGGTTAGCATGTATATAAAAAAAGCTAGCATGCATATAATATATGCGTGTAGAATATTGCTACATATGAGCAACCATAGATAAAACGAGTAGTCCAAAACGATGGTACAGAAACTTCTCACCCAAAAGAAATTTCCAACACATTCAATTCATTTTTTGTCAGTGTTGGTGCCAAACTAGCCTCTAAATTTTCTTCTGACACTACTAATGTTAATCCACCTGTTAGCGGACGCGATTTTCGGTGGGCTCGTATTGAGACCAAAAGTGTCGAAAAAATAATTAGTTCACTAAAACTTAATAAAGCTACAGGCTTGGACGGAAATGGTTCACGACTGGTAAAAACCGGTTCGTCAGTTTTAAGTATTTATTTATCAAGTCTTTTCAACAAATCTTTATTTACTGGTTATGTACCTAAATGTTGGAAGACTAACAGGGTCTCGCCTATTTTTAAAAGTGGCAATAAAACAGATCCTACTAATTATCGGCCTATCTCCATTTTGCCAATTCGTATGAAAATTTTTGAAAAGTTAGTGCATGAGCAAATGTCTTAATTTATTTCTGAGCACAACTTCCTGAATGACAGACAGTCCGGATTTCGAAAATTCTTTTCCACAGAAACTGCAGTAGTCGATGTCTCTGATTTTATTCTTACTGAGCTCGACCAACATAACTTTGTTTGTGCTGTGCTCATTGACCTTAAAAAAGCTTTTGACACTGTTGATCATAAAATTTTGTTAAAAAAACTATGGTGTTTTGGCATCAGAGATGCTGCCTTTGACTGGTTCAAGTCCTACTTAACGGGTCGAATGCAGCTGACTCTTGTAAACGAAACAGGATCAGATCTGCTTCATGAAGACGCTTTTGGGGTGCCGCAGGGATCTGTGTTGGGGCCCCTGCTCTTTCTTTTGTATATTGATGACTTAAAATCTGTCATCAATTCAAACTACCACCATCTATATGCAGATGATACAATAATTATTTCGTCTCATAAAAACTTGGATACCCTTGTCTCCCAGGTCGAGTTAGAACTTTTGCAATTCGACCTCTGGCTGAATAATAACAAAATGACTATTAATACAGACAAAACTGAAACAATCTTTTCGGCAACCACAGCCAGTTAAAAAAAGTTGAGAACAAAACTATCAACTATATATATGGGTATTCCTTTGAAGAGGAGCGAAAAAGTTAAATATCTTGGGTAACAAGGTAGATTGGGAAAACTAGAAAAACGATTAAAATGTGTCCGTACCTTTCTTGGGAAAGAGAGAGAATATTCAATGAATAATTTACTCATCAAAAACGATGCCATATTAGTTTTCAAAGCCACGAATCACATTGCTCCTGATTACATGCGCTCAAAATTCCTTTTGACAAAAAACTGTCATAATCATCAAACAAGAGGAGCTTTAAAAAACAGGTTCACACTTCCCTTGGTCAACACGGAATTTGGCAAAAAAGCCTTCCCATTTAGAGCTGCAAAAGTGTGGAATAATCTTCCAGACCAAGTGACCTGTGATGGAAGTCTGCTTTCGTTTAAGACTTCCATCTCTAATGTATTTGGCAAATTCTAATGGAGATCACTTTTTAACTTTTTAATTTTTGTTTTTTATTCTTTTTCTTTTCAATTTTCACAGATTATAAATGTTGCTATGTTTGATTGAGCTGAGGCAGTCTAAGGTTTATCATTTTTTGTTTCTTTTTTGTTCTAGTGGCCCCCAGTGGAAACAATCCACTAACTATAGGTTTTTGTGATTTTCTGGGCTAGCCACTTTAAATATTTATTATTATTATTATTATTATCTCAAATGAAACGAAATTTTGTGGCAAATACTAAATTTTGGGATTCGCAAGTTTAATAACTTTTCACCAAACTTAATTCCCACAAAAAGAATAATTTAGGTTCCGTGAAATTTAGTTACTTCAAAGTATATTATGTTGAAATGTATTTACTACAAGAGTAGTTTATACTAAGAATTACATCGAGACTTTTTTCTTTCGCCATGTCTAGTTTTTAGGGGTGTTCTATCTTCCAGAGAATGTTTAATTCACAAAAGTTCGAAGAAAATGCCAATCACAGCCTGCCTAGCCAGCTATTTACATCAGCGTTCGTAATCCGGTCACCACGACATATAACCAGTGCGAAAAAAACAAAATCGGACCATACGTACATAATCCGGCTGTCCCGGTTGTAAACAGGCCGTTTTCGCAATCTGGGCAGAACAAAAACACTGGATTACACACCCTGCACTGATCTGCGTGGATATCCCAAACTGTTCAGCTAATTTGAGTAGCAACAGGCAAGCAACTTCAACATAAATAACTAAGAAGGTCTATCGTACTCTAGCTAGCCAACTTTACTAAAATGCAAGCCAAAGATATTTCATTTTTGTCAATCAGCTAGAATCTGTTCTGGCTGGTTCTTTTTTACTAGACGTCTTATTTCAGTACAGTATAGCTATACAAACTGCCATTCGTCCATGTATGTTTTCTACAGTAAAATAATAGACATTTACTCGCAGCAGAGAAGTTTTTAGGGAAAAAATAAAGCTTAACTCACATACCAAGCAAAAAAACAAAAAAGAAGGTAAGGAGCAGGCTGACCTGTACTGTACAGCGGCTATTACTTCATGTAATTTGGGTATAGTACCACTTGCGTACTATTTATTTTCACAAAGTTCCGCCAGGGCTTCAGCCTAATGATTTTCTTATTATATGTCACTTTCTTTTTTCATTATTTCTAGAAGCTACTTTTAGCTTAAAACTGTTTTAATTTTGTTCTTATAATTGGAGCGTTGTCCTTTTTGGGAATAAATAAAAATATAACGGCCCAGCCATTTTTATTATTTTGTTCTTATTTTTTTAGCATTTTTCAAACTTATTGTCGTTTATAGATTTATTAAAGGAGTCATGGTTTTGCTGTATCTTTTTTCTTCGATTAGCAGCGACCTGTTTGCTGCTAGCCAACTGCTAGTGCCAGCATCTGCCTTAAGTAAATCAAATTTATTCAAGAGACCCAGCTTATTTTTTCTTAACACTGGAAAATCGGAGACTGAAAAATTACGTACGAGAAAAACACTTATTTTGATATCTTCGATCGAAGAAACCTTTGCTAAAAGCGCAAAAGTAAGTTACCGCGAAATTTTAAACACCGCTGATCCGCAAAAAGAAGTTACTGCGCAATTTCCGAATTGACATGATCCGTGAAATTTTCTTTTTTTTAAAAAAAAACTATAATAAAACTTGGATTTACGCTAAACCTAAACTAACGCTAAATTTTGACACAACAGACAAGGATGTATGTTTTTTGGACTTATTTAAGGTTTGTTTTAACTTAAAGTACAATAGCTTTCTCTCTGCGGCATATTTCATGTTTATTAAATTCTCCACCCCAGGGCTCTTTGAGATAAACTTTCGAGGTTTTACTCTCGAAGAGCTCTGGGGACGAGAATGTGTTTATTGAACACCCGCATCAGGCTCAACAGCATCTGCATCTGTTTTTCTGATCTCAAAAAAAGCATCCTATGATTATTTTTAACTTTTTCAACAATTTCTTTATATCGCTCCAATATCACGATCATGGCATAGATGCAGTCACAAGACAAGGTATTTCCAAACCCACTTTGGAACAACAAAGGTGATTTTTTGTGATGTGTGGAAAAACGCGAAACTAAGTTCCCGCAAAAAGTCTAAGTATCCCTAATCAGTGAAAATCCCTTTATTTTCCGCGGTATTTCTGGCTTTTTGTTTTTCTGAGAATAAAGTCAAAAGACATACTTTTCTAGCAATCTCAATACAAAGCTTCACGTTCACTTAAACGCTTCCGAGACGGCTTTATTAACTAGGTTTTTATTATTCGATAAATGCGCGGTCATTGGTTTATCTTGCATCTCGCATCCTTCATTTACGTGTCTGTGGCGAATTGTCCGAGTTATTTGAATCAGGACCGGGGAAGAGGGGGACTGCCCGAACCTTGTTCCTCTACTATTGGCGCTACGTTAGGACAGATCAGACCTGACGAAAATATGCACAGTGATATTGATGTGCTTGATCTGGCGGGAATATATACTGTGGTTGATGCATATATTAGTGAGGGAAATATGACGTACTAGTGGATTCCATTATTTTTGTTTTGCCTTGATACTTAATATCGCCCTTGGTTCGCGGGTAATTTACCGAATTTGTATAGCAAAAACGATAAATGATGGGAAATTCCCAAATTTTTGTTTGTTTATAACATTTGTGCAGAGCCAACGTGTAATATTCCAGATGGTTAACCAGTAAGTCTAATTTTTTGATCCCTATATATATTTCCCGTTGATCAGATTCATCGGTTTCAGATTGAACATGATTCGAGTTATAGATCGGAAGCATTCTGTTTGGAAATCTTTGGCGAGATTAGAATATCTAGCTAAGCTTCAAGTACGGGCGGTCAGTCAGGGTAAACACTTAATTAGGCGACGGTAGGCTAGTTAGGGCATACCACCTATTTAGGCGACTCATTGTAGCCTAGTTAGGCCATATGTAACCTAGTTAAGACATTACAATATTTAATGGCTTTTCACACATTCCTAAGAAAAAATCGCAAAAACTCTTTGTTCAGAATGGATAGTCTATGCAACCATGATTCCAAAATTGTCGCTCGTGCCTCGATATGTTCGCGCAAGTAAGAATTATGTTAAAATGAAATATATAACCTAATTAGGTTACGTGTCGCCTATTTAGGTGACGATAGTAAAATACGCAACAATTTAAAATGAAGATATTCTTTCACAAAACGCAAAAAAAAATTGTTTTTTTTTAAGATGGATGTGGTAACAATTACTTTGTTTGCTCTGTAACGTTTCTTTTTGATTCACATCCTGTTTTAACAACGTTAAAATCTTCGTCAAACAATACCACGTTTTCGTCCGCCATATTTTTTTTTTCCTGTGGCGTGGATGGCTGAAATCCATTATTTAAAACAACAAATATTGCCACACAAGGTTTGGGCCATAAGTTGCCAATGCCGGATGCAAATAAGACGATAATTGGTCAAAATTGTCTGCAAAGTGGACATATTTGATTCACATAAAAATTGTAGTGCGAAACGCAATGATTTCGACGTATTTACAACAGAAAGTTTTTGTTCGCCTAGTTAGACTATGGGTAGCCTAATTAAACTACATCACGTCGCCTAACTAAACGACTCGCCTAATTAGGTCATGTCGCCTAATTAGGTGTTTGCCCTGACTGGCGGTAGTCTATTCTAAATTTAGGCAATTTCTCCTAAATTAGACTATCAACTTGATTTTAGTTTGCTCTTCCACTGCATAGATAAATTCTCGTGTGACGTTTCTTGTTTTTCGGCTAATATCTAGATCCAAAGTTTCTTGATGGTTGCATAATTTTCTTCAAATAAAATTTGAAGTGTTTCTATAGGAGAAGGGGAAATACAAAAAGAAGTCACTGTTTTGAAGCCAAAAAACAAGTGTTTTGATTTTTTTTTTAATTTAAAGAGTTGCTTAGCTATACTCACAATTGTACAGAACTGAAGTTGCTTGATCAAGTTCTAGTACTTAAAATAGAAGAAGACAAAGTATTTGAAATACTTTGTCTTCTTCTATTTTAAGTAAGATTAAGATCTTTGTAATAAACTGTTTAAAAGTTGGACAGAATACATATTGCCAGATTAAGTTACAAGGAGACTAGAGAACAGCAGTACTGTCACACAAGCACAAATTCCTGCCTGATTCCTTAAATGGAACCTATTACATTTGTAAAACAACTGTGGCTAAAGATGAAATGGTGTGAAATGGTGTTTAAAACTGGCCAAATTGCACACTTTTTTTTACAGTACCAAAAGTTTGGTACTGTCAAAAAATGCAGAAAAAGGTAAAACAACGAAAACTTAGCGAAAAATAACTGAACTTGTGCGTATGGTAAGGGATCGTCTCAAAATGTTTGTATGTTTTTTTCGTATAATTATACGAATGCTACGAAGTACTTCGTTTCGTGAAACGAATGTCATACGAAGTGCTTCGTTTAAAATAAAAAATGTAAACAAAGTTTATACGAACTTTTTTAATATAATTATGATACGAACTTAAACAAAGTTTTTTTATCATACAAAATGAAATGATACGAACTTTGAACGAAGTAAATTGCTATACGATCTTGAAACGAACTTCAAAAGTACCGGCGTAATTGCGCATAATTATTTCAATACGAAACCAGAAACAAAAGAATTATAAAAACGAATTTTTTTAAAAAACGAAAAGAAATGATACGAACTTTAAACGAAACCAGAAATAAAAGAAGTAAAATATGCGAGGTTGACTTCTTTGAAAAAACTAGCAGAATTACATATTCATAGGTTCAATCCATTCTACGGCGATCTTTTCACTTTATACGATTCCGTTTTCCTGATTTTTAAACGATCTACGACGATCTTTTCGTTTTCTACGATCTCGTTTTCATGATTTTTAAACGATATACGACGATCTTTTCGTTTTCTACGATCCCGTTTTCATGATTTTTAAACGATCTACGGCGATCTTTTCGTTTTCTACGATCCCGTTTTCATGATTTTTAAACGATCTACGGAGATCTTTTCGTTTTCTACGATCCCGTTTTCATGATTTTTAAACGATCTACGGCTATCTTTTCGTTTTCTACGATCCTGTTTTCATGATTTTTAAACGATCTACGGCGATCTCTTAGCTTCTACGATCCCGTTTTCATGATTTTTAAACGATCTACGGCGATCTTTTCGTTTTCTACGATCCCGTTTTCATGATTTTTAAACGATCTACGGCGATCTTTTCGTTTTCTACGATCCCGTTTTCATGATTTTTAAACGATCTACGGCAATCTTTTCGTTTTCTACGATCCCGTTTTCATGATTTTTGAACGATCTGCGGCGATCTTTTCGTTTTCTACGATCCCGTTTTCATGATTTTTAAATGATCTCTGGTGGTCTTTTCCCTTTCTATGATCCCGTCTTCATGATTTTTAACTGATCTACGGCGATCTTTTCCCTTTCTATGATCCCGTTTTCATGATTTTAAACGATCTACGGTGATCTTTTCATTTTCTACGATGCCGTTTTCATGATTTTTAAACGATCTACGACGATCTTTTCGTTTTCTACGATGCCGTTTTCATGATTTTTAAACGATCTACGGCGATCTTTTCGCTTTCTACGATCCCGTTTTGATGATTTTTAAACGATCTACGGCGATCTTTTCGCCTTCTACGATCTCGTTTTCATGATTTTAAACGATCTACGGCGATCTTTCGTTTTCTACGATCCCGTTTTCATGATTTTTAAACGATCTACGGCTATCTTTTCGTTTTCTACGATCCTGTTTTCATGATTTTTAAACGATCTACGGCGATCTCTTAGCTTCTACGATCCCGTTTTCATGATTTTTAAACGATCTACGGCGATCTTTTCCCTTTCTATGATCCCGTTTTCATGATTTTTAAACGATCTACGGCGATCTTTTCGTTATCTACGATCCCGTTTTCATGATTTTTAAACGATCTACAGCGATCTTTTCGTTTTCTACGATGCCGTTTTCATGATTTTTGAACGATCTGCGGCGATCTTTTCGCTTTCTACGATCCCGTTTTGATGATTTTTAAACGATCTACGGCGATCTTTTCGTTTTCTACGATCCCGTTTTCATGATTTTTGAACGATCTGCGGCGATCTTTTCGTTTTCTACGATCCCGTTTTCATGATTTTTGAACGATCTGCGGCGATCTTTTCGTTTTCTACGATGCCGTGGAGACGATCCCTAAAGACCTTAGATAATAAATCCAATTAAAATAAACAAAGTTCGTATAACGAAACAAACTTTATAATTGTTAAAAAAAATTCAATATAAAGACTATAGCTAATAGTCCAATTATAATAAACGAACTTTGTATAAGCAAATTTTTATACGAACTTCTTTAAAAATGATACGAACTACATACGAACTTTATTTTAAATGATACAAACTTTATACGAACTTGTAATTTTGATGATACGAAAAAATTCGTATTAAAAATAAAATGATACGAAAGATTTAATAAATCGATACGAAGTTTTTTATACGAATTATACGAACTATACGTACGAACATTTTGAGACGGTCCCTAAAGCAGAAAGCGAAATATATAGTTATGTATTATATGTATACTACCAATATGTGAGAAAATTTTTTGTGAGATTTATGATTGTTGCCGTTTTTCGAAAAAAATAATCGATAACTCTTTAAATGTGAATGCGAACAGAAGCTATTTTCCTAGTTGACTCAATTTCATGGGTGGCTTTGTTTCTTTCCCCATGTAAATGCGGGGATAATCGACTCACTACCACAGTTCAGGGCAAAGTCTTCCTGTAGAGTGAAGACTCGGTCAGCTAATATCTGGTCTCCAGGCATATGATACATATATGGTGGTAAAATCAGACTCTCAATTTGAGTATCCGGAGCTCTTCCTCCCCTACACTTCGAAATAAAGTTGACAGCTCCACGTGGTGTACACGATATAAAAACTTTATTTGTTGTGTGCAATGGCTATATCATTGTGCAAGCACTAGAAAATGTTTCGGAGATTAAACAATAACTTTGAAGCGGTCTAATGCTTGTCAATCTAAAAAATCTTTCACATAGAATATCAGTTCCCTTAAAAACATCTTTATCAAGTCCTGTTAGTAATTGACATTTCTCTGTGTCATTCTCAATACTTGAGTAATGAAATGGCATTTGACTTTTTCATGTGGTAATGAATTTCGCTCAGTACGTAGGTGGGCAGATTCAAAACAAAAAATCTCTCTTTCACTGTTTGAAACCGGACTTGAGAAGTCAAAAACAGAAGAATCGCTTGGACGGATTGTTTCCACCTCTGTTGGTGATACAATCTCATATGGCTTAAAATCCACAATGGATAGTAAATTTCTGCTCTAAGCTTTGCTAAAAAAAAGAAAAAACTTTTTATTAAAGAAGAAAAAAATCTAAATAGAAAAAATAGAAAAGTGCATTATCCACAATACCTTTAATTGTAATTGAGCTCCTTCTTATTCTACGATTAGTTCATGATGGTGTGACTGACTTTTTTATGTTGTCTGGAAAAATGGAAGGCACATAGTCTGGGTGCTTCTCAAAGTTGTTCTTCTTTCCTAAAAAATAATAAACAACAAAAATACTAATCTTAAAGCTTCAGATTCAAAAACACATCAAAATACCCAGAAATGCTGCTTATGTTTTAAACAAGTGGTAGCTAACCTCTCACAAAAAGTTCAGAGCAGACATAATGATATCTTGTTTTTGGAGACCAGGTTTTATCCAAAACTTTTCATCTTCATCAATCAAGGCACGTCCAATCGCTTGTAACCAACGCTGACGCCTTTCTTTGTCACTGAGATGAATATAAAAATTAATATCTAGTGGTGTTTTTGCATTATTTGAACAATTCTTAACACAGCAGCTTCGTGGCATCCTTGCTGTAGAACTAAGCCACCCTAAAATAACTCAAATGTTTTCCTAAATCGCATAATTGCTGCCAATTTATGACGTGGCACTGGACGCTAGAATAGACAAGTTTCTTATAAAAAAATTGTGTATTTGTTTACTTTTCAGTGGTAAGATCCTTTGTTCTCCTCTGACATTTAAGTGACAGGAAGAAAGATGTACAAAGATGTGTGCTGAAGAGAAGTCTCTTCCTGCCCTGTAGTTTTTTTTACGAAAACGTTTTTTGCTGAAAATATAAAATAAATTCATCTATATATTAGTTGCGATGATTTTTTAGTTATATATATACAAAATTATTTCATCCAGTACAAGTATTTTTACTATATATATTATATTTACCCTGAGACATTCTGCCATGGTAATATCAGAAAATGAATACTCCAGAAATCACCAAAATTCTCCAGTCAATCCTCATAGTGAGCGTTAAAAACAAATTGAATGCTTTTAGTCTTTAATGAGAAATTGATAATCTCTTATTGTATTAAATTGTAAAATATATACTATTTTATAAACTATTTTATTATGTTTATAGAGCCCCTGTTGGATGTTAAAACGAATTAAAATATAATTCAAAATGGTGTTTGCAGAACTTCATTATGAAGATTTTGAGTTTTTTGAAAAACTTGGAAGCGGTAGCTTTGGTTCAGTTTATAGAGCTCGTTGGAAATCACAGAACAAAGTAGTTGCCATTAAGAAATTATTGGCATTGGGAGAAGAGGTATACTTTGTAATATTTCTTATTTTGTATCCTTGATCTTATACCTGTGTAATATAACTACTAATATAACTCCTACTTAAATAAGTTTGTTAGAAATTAAAAAACATTTGGTTTTGTTCGTTGTATATTTTTAATAACTGCACATGGGATTTTACTTGCTGCTGTTGTTGACCAAAAATAAGCTTTGTCAAAGATTTATTTTTATTTTTGAAGATATAGGAAGCTGATGCTCGCTTAGCACTGCATTTTGTATGGTTTGATTTCAAATAACAAATTTCGTCCTGATTAAAATTAAAAACTTTGATTTGCCAAAATTTAAATAGACAAAAATTTAAAACCGGTTCGATAACATAAATCAGATTTAAAGAATTAGATATTCAATTGATTCAACCACATTAAGGTGATATTAAACTACATAGTGTTGTCAAATATCTACAACTTCTTTGTTAAATTTACCCTTTCAGTGTAAATATATTCTTTTTTAGGCTGACGTCCTTGCTGTTTTGAGTCATAAACATATAATCCAGTTTTATGGTGCCGTATTGAGACAACCCAATTTTTGTTTAGTTACAGGTTCGCCATTTTTAGTTAAATATTCCCCTCAAAATTACATCTAAGATTATGTATATGTGACAAGAATATAAAGATTTTTGCCTTTTTTGCAGGTATCATAGGTATTTTGTGAGTCTGGGAAAAACTATATCTGTCAAGGAAAGTTAGAGAATGTCATGAAATTAAATATCTTTTAAGTTTTTTAGGGAAAGTTTGGGAATGGGTGATGACTATTTTTGTGTATACTTTATCATCAACTACTAATTTTATTACTTTTCTTGTTTCTGTCTGAGGGGTCATCCTGAACAATATAAGACATGCACAATTCTTTTTATGTGTACTTTTTACATGGAATAAAGCAAGATGTTTTACTTTTTCATTGATGCTTATTTTTGAATTTTCCTTTTTGTTGGCTGTTAAGTTTAGCTTTTTATATATTTAGAGTACGCAAAACATGGCTCTTTACATGATTACATTGCAAAACATGAACTTGACTTCCACCAAATCCTAAATTGGTCTAAACAAATAGCTTTAGGTAAAGTACTTGTGTTTTCTTTATTTTGTAGTAAAAAACAAGAAGATTTATTTCTTCTTATACATTGTTCAATTTTGTGAGATGAAGTGAAGTTCAGCACAAGTGTTTATAGGTTTTTATTCAGCTTGAAATGGTTTTTTCAACCACAGTTCCAAGACCTTTCAACAATCAAAATATTAAGGCGAGGGAAAGTAAGAGGGAAAAGAGTAGACTGTACCACGGCTGTGCAATTTTGTAACTTTTTCCAATGTTGTAACTTTTATTCAAAACAAACCTGTTATTTTGATATTTAGGCATTAGCTATCTTCATAATGAAGCACCTTTCAAAATAATCCATAGAGATTTAAAATCAAAAAATGGTATTTATATTTTTCATTATATTTACAAATCTATTTATTTTTACCTATGCACATTATATTTATTTTGGCCTATTTTTTATTGTATATTGTTTTCTTTGTAGTTGTCATCACAGCTGACATGTTAGTTAAGGTAATTTATTTTTTTAACTTTTGGGGACTAATATGAGGATTTTATGAATCTGCCTGTCACATAAGCCTTTCTCCAGCTAGCCCTTTAGAATCTGATTTACAGCCATTGAAATATGTGTAGGCATTCAGCATTTGTCAACTTGATTGTTGATGTAGTTTTCAAATAAATAAGCCCATATCAGCAATTGTTCACCATTGAAAAACATGTTGGTTTACTGTTTTTACTGTTTTTTTTATTTATTGTGTCCATATCTTTCAATTTCTTATTTCATACCACTTTTCACTCTTGAGTTATCATCTTGCGTATGATAACTTTATTCTGTTCCACAATTGTGTTTTTATATAATGTACATTTCCTTCCTTCTTGTCAATTTCGCAAAAATAACTTCTCTTGAAAATTGTTGAAAAACTCACTAATAACTAATCGTTAATTTTAAAAAATGAAATGAACTTCATTCAACAGTCTTTTATTTATCTCTGTTATACAGAAAAACAGTATAAATTGAGAGATAGAGAAAAAAAAAGTCTTCTTTTCATGAAATTTGCTAAATTTTATTCTCTTGAAATATTAGGACTTTTTTTGGGAAGAACTAATTTTTGCAAATGTTAGAAAATTAGTTCTTCAAAAAAAGTTTTTTTTTGAAACTTTGCGAAAAGTATTTCTCTTACTAAGGTATATTCTATGTTTAGCTTTGTGATTTTGGTTCATCGCGTTACTTGGACCAAACAACAAAAATGTCAATGGCAGGTACCTTTCCTTGGATGGCACCTGAGGTATGTAATGTGTGGTTCGTTTTGTACTTCCCTCTGTGAATAATTAAAATTATTGAGATTCTGATGATAGGTGATCTATTAAGTTCATTCTTGTTTAGGTGATACAGTCAATGCCTGTCTCAGAAACTTGTGATACATTTTCTTATGGAATTGTAAGTTGATTAGACTTTAGCCATGGATTCGTCTGTTGTACATATTCCAGTCCTCAGATTTTTGCTCATCACTATCTTGTGCATTCGTTGTACAAAGTATTGATTTACCATTGAACAGAACTAAACACGATGTGTGTGTTATACATCGTACATCATTAAAAACATACCGCACTTACCATTTCGATCAATAGTAATTTGTGCATTCTTTACACAAAATAAGCCTGTGTGACAGACGGAATATGGCTATTATTATTATAGAGACAATTAGTCTTCTCCTTTGAAGCGCAACCAGTTTCGGCTTCTATAACTTTTGTTTTGCATGATAGGTCCTGTGGGAAATGCTAACTCGAGAAAGTCCATTCAAAGGTATGGAAGGTGTACAAGTGGCTTGGTTGGTCGTTGTGAAGGAAGAAGTATGATATTGTTGATCTTATTGAAAATCAGTATACAAAAACACCATCTTTTCAGATATAAAACTACACATTATACAACTACTTTATTTTATACCTAGTGATGCTCTCTAGGAAAATCGACCACTTCTCTTTTCGTATTAAAAAATACGAAATACGGAAATTTCGTATTAAAAAATACGAATTTCGTATTTTAAAATACGCGTATTTTTAAAAATACGAAATACGAATTTTCGTATTTTTAAAAATACGCAGTTCTATTTTTAAAAATACGAAATTCTATTTTTAAAGATAGAACCTACGAAATTCTATTTTTAAAAATAAGATTTCGCAGGGACGTTTTCTCGTCATTTTAGAAGGAAATACGGCAACTTTATAGCTTCGCAGAGACGTTTTCTCGTCATTTTAGAACGAAATACGGCAACTGTAGAGCTTCGCAGGCACATTTTTTCGTCATTTTAGAACGAAATACGGTAACTGTAGAGCTTCGCAGAGACGTTTTCTTGTTATTTAATAACGAAATACGGCAACCTTAAAGCTTCGCAGGCACATTTTCTCGTCATTTTAGAACGAAATACGGCAACCTTAGAGCTTCGCAGGGACGTTTTCTCATCATTTTAGAACGAAATACGGCAACTTTAAAGTTTCGCAGGGACGTTTTCTCCTCATTTTAGAGTGAAATACGGCAACATTAGAGCTTCGCAGGGACGTTTTCTCGTTATTTTATAACGAAATACGGCAACTTTAAAGCTTCGCAGGCACATTTTCTCGTCATTTTAGAACGAAATACGGCAACCTTAGAGCTTCGCAGGGACGTTTTCTCATCATTTTAGAACGAAATACGGCAACTTTAAAGTTTCGCAGGGACGTTTTCTCCTCATTTTAGAGTGAAATAGGGCAACATTAGAGCTTCGCAGGGACGTTTTCTCGTTATTTTATAACGAAATACGGCAACTTTAAAGCTTCGCAGGGACGTTTTCTCGTCATTTTAGAATGAAATACGGCAACTTTATAGCTTCGCAGAGACGTTTTCTCGTCATTTTAGAACGAAGTACGGCAACTTTAGAACGAAGTACGGCAACTTTAGAGCTTCGCAGAGATGTTTTCTCGTCATTTTAGAATGAAATACGGTAACTTTGAAGCTTCGCAGGAACGTTTTCTCGTCATTTTAAAATGAAATACGGCAACTTTAAAGCTTTGCAGAGATGTTTTTTCGTTATTTTAGAATGAAATACGGCAACTTTGAAGCCTCGCAGGGACGTTTTCTCGTCATTTAAGAATGAAATAAGGCAACTTAAGACCTTCGCAGGGACGTTTTCTCGTCATTTTAGAATGAAATACGGCAACTTTAGAGCTTCGCAGAGATGTTTTCTCGTTATTTTATAACGAAATACGGCAACTTTAAAGCTTCGCAGGGACGTTTTCTCGTATTTTAGAATGAAATACTGCAACTTTATAGCTTCGCAGAGACGTTTTCTCGTCATTTTAGAACGAAATACGGCAACTGTAGAGCTTCGCAGGCACATTTTTTCGTCATTTTAGAACGAAATACGGCAACTGTAGAGCTTCGCAGAGACGTTTTCTTGTTATTTAATAACGAAATACGGCAACCTTAAAGCTTCGCAGGCACATTTTCTCGTCATTTTAGAATGAAATACGGCAACTTTAGAGCTTCGCAGGGACGTTTTCTCGTCATTTAAGAATGATATACGGCAACTTTAAAGCTTCGCAGGGACGTTTTCTCGTCATTTTAGAATGAAATACGGCAACTTTAGAGCTTCGCAGAGATGTTTTCTCGTCATTTTAGAATGAAATACGGCAACTTTGAAGCTTCGCAGGAACGTTTTCTCGTTATTTTAAAATGAAATACGGCAACTTTAAAGCTTTGCAGAGGTGTTTTTTCGTTATTTTAGAATGAAATACAGCAACTTTAGAGCTTCGCAGAGATGTTTTCTCGTTTCATTTTTCGTATTAAATTATATAATCGTTTCGTGAAAAAAAATTAAAACATTTAATTCGTTTCATAATAGATTATGAGACGATGTAAAAAAAAAATAATGAAACGATTCCTATATAATGATAATCGTTTCAATTCAAAAATGAAAAGATCTCGGAGACGATGCCTTACTTTTTTTATGTTTTCGAATTTTAAATCACAGCGTATTTTTAGAAATGCGTATTTTTAGAAATACGTATTTTTTGATACGAATTTCGTATTTCGTATTTTCAAAAATACGAAATCCGTATTAAAAAATACGCGTATTTTTAAATACGAATTCCGTATTTTTTGAAAATACGAAATACGGTTTTTAAGAAAATACGCGTATTTTTAAATACGGAATTCGTATTTTTAAAAATACGAAATACGGAATTCTATTGTTTTAAAAATACGAATTAAAAATAGAAGCGGTCGATTTTCCTAGAGAGCATCACTTCTTTATAACTTGTGCCCCTTAAATTTTTATGACCCAATGTTTACCCATCTCGATTTTGTAGTTTCACAATTCTAAACTAATTTATTATAAAGTATTTTTTTAAATGCGGCTGAGCAAGGCTGAAGTTTTACTGATATTTTTTTTTCTAAAAGAAACCCCAACATAATACATTTTATCTTCCAAATATTTGTAATGTGCTGTAAAAAAAGTAAAAAATGCTCAAAATAAAAGAAGAAAATTATAAAAGTAAGAACAATTTTAGGCTGAATATGTGCAGAAACATAAGAACACGTCAAGCTGAAGCCAAATTTTCTGGTTCTTAAAAAAAAACATTTCTTTATTATAATGGTTTGCAGAAAATCATTTAAAAATAATCCACGTTTAGTTTTTTTATCGAATTTGTCAACACATGTCCATTCATTTTTACACCTTATCTAGCTGATGTAAGTAACATATAAGTGTTCTGAATAAAAAATTAAAAAAAGGGTTTTCTAAATATTTAATATTTTATAACTGATTAATTTTAAGCATTCAATTATGCAGAAAATAAAATAAGGGATTTAAAGCATGCACTGATAAAAATTTATTTTTACATTAGAATGATTATAAAAAAGACTACAGGAGTTTGAAGTCGCTGTACAATTTGCTTCTGCAGTACTTCCTATTAAGTTCCATTAGCTTCATTTTATTTATTTGTATTTTCAGAGACTGACCATTCCATCCTCCTGTCCTCCACAGTTTGAAAAATTATTAAAATCATGTTGGCTGACAGATCCAAAAGTAAGCAAAATACAAGAAGGTTTGTTTCGTGCATGTGTTTTATAGGTGAAGTGGTTGCTGACAATCTATTGAAAGTTATTAAAAAGTGGACTATTGAAGTATATTATCACTAATATATTCCCATTTTAGCTTCGTCCTAATTTTAAAGAAATTCAAGTCACCTTAAATAATATGTGCACAGACGAATCGCTTGAGTCAGAAACAAACACCTTTATCCAACATAAGACTGAATGGAAACCAGAAATAGAATGTACGATGGAAAGATTGAAAAAAATGGAGCGAAATTTGACGACAAAAGAGAAGGAACTGCAAGAAAGAGAATTGCGCGTGTTGCAGAAAGAGCGACAGATCAACATTGCAAAAATGTTAAACAAAACCGATCTTAAAGATTGGGAAGTTGCTGATGTGTACATATGGATGGAAGAACTTGGAAACGAGGCTGTTGACTTACTTCAATATGCGCAGGTTTTTCATGACAATCATATTACTGGAAAAAGGTATTGACATTTTCGAAGGATACTTTCAGAGTCTACTTGTATGTAGACTGATAAACAAAAATATTAAAAAAAAAACAGATGGTTCTTTGGTTTTTTTTCGCCAAAATAACTTTGTGAAAACAGCATGTCAATTGATCACCAAAATAAGTTTTCAAAAAGTGGACCACTTTAGAGTGCTGGAAACTGGGCTACCTCTATGTACCTTTAATTTCAAAAGTCTTCGCCTTAGCATTATAAGATATATTATTGTTACAGGTTGATCAAGTTAACAAATCAAGATTTGAAAGAGATGGGAATATTATCTTATGGTCATCGCATGGATTTAATGGTAATTTAAAATTTTCATGTAAAATGAAGATTAAATTTTGTATGTATGGTAAAGTTGAAGTTGAAATTTTGTATGTATGGTAAAGTTGAAGTTGAAATTTTGTATGTATGATAAAGTTGAAGTTGAAATGTGTATAGTGGATTTTAAACCTCTCTTCGCCGATTGCATGCATGGCGAAGTTAAAACTATGAATCATGTTTTAATTTTACAGGAGCAAATCTCAAAACTTAAAGAGGAATTGGAACATCTGACGCATTTTCCTCCTTTAGAACAGGTACAAGATTATTGTCATTTTGTAGAACCTTTTGCAATAAAACATGTATACCCTAATGGCTCATCACATGAACTCTGATTTGAAAAACATGAAATGTTAGTCTTTTCAATTTTACCTATTTTAGACTCCTGGTATTGAGAGTCAAGTATTAAATCAAAGAACAGTCCAGCTGACTTTGTTGTTTGGCAACCATTGTCGTCTTGGACCAACCCCAATGGTAAATTATGCTTTGTGATATTATTAATTTTTATTGGCTAATCATTGCCCGCTCGTTCGTTCGTTAGCCCGCCTGTTCGTTCGTTCGTTGTCCCGCTCGTTCGTTCGTTCGTCCCTCCCGCTCGTGCGTTCGTTCGTTCCTCCCGCTTGTGCGTTCGTTCCGCCCGTTTGTTCGGTTCGTTCGTTTTGGTGTGTAAATGTCAATTTACTTTGTAGGACCACAAATGGAAAGTATATGTTGAGGTTGATGGTGAAGAAGTAGCTCTTAGTTCAATCAAGGTTGTAATTTCATCAATTTAACCTTACGAACATCTCAATTGTGGGAACTGTTCTGTCTTTTCTTTTAAAGAATTCCCAAAACCCTTCATATAACGAGCTCCTTGTTCTGATGATACTTGTTTTGCTTTTTTATTTCAGCCTTAGTATTCTTAACTTTTTGACAAATATCAGCCTCATATATTCGTACTTTACAGGGAGAAAGTTTCACGAGAAAAAAAAAACGCGAAATTTTAGGGATTTACTTTCGGGATTTACTTTCGGGATTGAGTGATTAAATTTATTTCGCGTTAAATAATATTTCGCGTTCAACTTGAAAAGTAAATTTTGGGTGGAATAATCTTTTGCGATTTTCGGTTTCTGTGCAATTTTTTTTTACTAAATATTTTGGAATTTTGACAAATAAAACTGGTTTACATCAAACATAAATTCTTCTTTCTCATCAGAAAGTTATTTAGAAAAAAACAACAAAAGCTGATGATATTGATTTAGACTGATATAATACTTGTGTTGTCAAAAAAAAAAAAAAAAAGGATAAAAAAACTTCCTAGGCCATTTTGCGTGGGATAAACTTTCGCGAATCCGCATGTCAGTTTTTTTCGCGGGGTACTTACTTTCGCGAAAATGGCCGAAAAACGCGAAAACGCGAAACTTTCTCCCCGTAAAGTAAACAAATCATAGATATACTAAAAGGTTATATCCATATAGTCGAATAAAATATTCGATATCAACAAATTATAAGCTTGTTACAGTTTGCTATAGCAAATTTTGCTATGTGTATCGGACCCATTGTTGTTGCTTTAGATGGATAAAAACATTGTTCAGTTTACTTGATATGCAATAAGAAAATGAACCCTAACCATGTTTTAAAGTATTGATCCTATGCATATTCTTAGAATATTCTTTATTTTTAACCTATTTTTGTAGTCGATATTCTTGTAAAAAAGGCGTTTATTGATGTTTAACTTTTTCGTATATGTTGTCGTTTAGGAAGTGCAGCTAATAACAACTGAAGAGGAACTCACTTTTACTCAGGTATAGGCTCTCAAAGAAATTTTCGCAAAATTTATCCCTAACTTCCTTTAACCGAATAACACTATTTTTTTCAAATGTTAAACTTTATCGTTCCTGATATTAGCTTCAGTCAAATCAAGGCTGTTTTTGGCGGTTAATTTTATAACTGCGTGATGTAACAAGTAACTTTAAAATATAATACCATTTTTCATCCTGTCTTTGAGCTCTACCTATAAGTTGTTTTTATTAGAGTGAATTTCCCTGAAGCTGGATTTGTATATTCTGATATGCGAAATACATCAAGGCTAGTTAGTTCAAAAATCCTTAGTACATTTAAATTTAAAAACCACTGTGAATATTACTCGTGCTCAATTCCTGTTTACCTAGACTATTAGTAGAGAAGAGGTTTTTGTCAACATATATTATGTATGTTATTATTTCAGCCACCTTATGTGATGAATACATGGAAGATTGCTGGAGACAACAACAGTCCTATATTCGTTGACTGCGTCGTGTCGTACGACGTAAGTTTTATCACGCTAGCGTGCTTCGTCTACCGGCTTATTTGTAAAATCCTTTCCTTACAGTCAAGCTATGAAAATGTTTTACTACAGTCAAAACATAATTTTCGCTATTCTTACGCATATTACCAAAAATTTTATTTTTTAAAGAACCACATAAAGAAGCCGAAAACAACCAAACATACTCACGAGGTTCTGATTAAGGAGGGCGGTTCAGTGCTTCAGAAGACAATCGAGTTGGTTATGAAACAGTCTGCAGTTGTTTCATGTCTTCCCGATGATGGTTATTCAACCTCATCTCCGTCAATGGTATGTGTTGAATGTTAAACCATAGTCCCCACTGGCCCGGAAGTTGTGCGGATTGGACGCAACTTTAGAGGACCGTGATGCGCTTCTTTTGTTATGCGTGTTTCATGCGACTTTTTGCTTGCCAGCAAAAAAAAATTGGTAATTTTGCGAAATGATTGACTTTTAACGACTTGTGTTCTGGCATTGTTTAATATTTCGGCGCGGGTCAATTATTTTGATCATGTATATATAAAAAATGCAAATACAAAACAAGAACTTTTGCGAAATTTTTAGAATTAATTTTTTACGAATTGTTATTTTTAAGAATTTGTGCTGTTTAATTTTTACGAATTGACAATCTGATAAAAATTAGCGACATCATTTTCGCTATTCTGAATATTGTTTTATCTGATTAGGGAAAAAAAAATTATTTCTCGCGGGAAAAAAGGAACAAGGAGAAGAGTCTGAGCGTGTTACGAATATTTTTATGTACGCAAGCCTCTGTGTTGTTAAACTTTTGCGAAGAAAAGTTTTATTCTTTAGAGTTCTAGCTCGCATCGCATCACATCGTCAACTCGCTTATCTTCAAGTTCCATTAAACTAGAATCACCAGGTCTTGTAGATGAAACTCCAGCAATTTCATGGGCTAATAAAGTCAAGGGACAGTCACCGACGACATTTATGCCTCGGAAAATCTCTGAAGCTAATAAAGAAGTTCTTAATCGAAATCGTGAAATGGCTGGTGCGTTGATGTTTTATTTGTTACGCGTGTGTTATTTATTACGCGTGTGTTATTTGTTACGCGTGCGTTATTTGTTACGCGTGCGTTATTTGTTACGCGTGTGTTATTTGTTACGCGTGTGTTATTTGTTACGCGTGTGTTATTTGCTACGCGTGCGTTATTTGTTACCCGTGTGTTATTTGTTACGCGTGCGTTATTTCTTACGCGTGTGTTATTTGTTACGCGTGTGTTATTTGCTATGCGTGCGTTATTTGTTACGCGTGTTATTTTTTACGCGTGTGTTATTTATTACGCGTGTGTTATTTGTTACGCGTGCGTTATTTGTTACGCGTGCGTTATTTATTACGCGTGTGTTATTTGTTACGCGTGTGTTATTTGTTACGCGTGTGTTATTTGCTACGCATGCTTTATTTGTTACCCGTGCGTTATTTGTTACGCGTGTGTTATTTATTACGCGTGTGTTATTTGTTACGCGTGCGTTATTTGTTACGCGTGTGTTATTTGTTACGCGTGTGTTATTTGCTATGCGTGCGTTATTTGTTACGCGTGTGTTATTTGTTACGCGTGTGTTATTTGTTACGCGTGTGTTATTTGTTACGCGTGTGTTATTTGCTATGCGTGTGTTATTTGTTACGCGTGCGTTATTTGCTATGCGTGCGTTATTTGTTACGCGTGTGTTATTTTTTACGCGTGCGTTATTTGTTACGCGTGCGTTATTTGTTACGCGTGTGTTATTTGTTACGCGTGTGTTATTTGCTATGCGTGCGTTATTTGTTACGCGTGTGTTATTTGTTACGCGTGCGTTATTTGCTACGCGTGCGTTATTTGCTATGCGTGCGTTATTTGTTACGCGTGTGTTATTTTTTACGCGTGCGTTATTTGTTACGCGTGCGTTATTTGTTACGCGTGTGTTATTTGTTACGCGTGTGTTATTTGCTATGCGTGCGTTATTTGTTACGCGTGTGTTATTTGTTACGCGTGCGTTATTTGCTATGCGTGTGTTATTTGTTACGCGTGCGTTATTTGTTACGCGTGTGTTATTCCGTCTAAGTATTTCAATATTTCGGGCGATATTTCGCGTCACCAATAGGTAAAGAAGCATTATTTCAGATATGATTAGTGAAACTACAACCCCGGATATTATTTAGTGGAAAGGTGGATGGAATTTTGAAGATCGCAGTCACAAGCAACTTAAACTTAGGATTTTAGCTGACTTCAGTACGCGCCTACTCCCTGATTCTTCGTATCCCTCCGGGTCGTGAGTGCATTGTTACAAAATGGGGAGAATCTAAAAAGTGCAGCTTGCGCATTTTCACCGTTGTATCTGACTTACGCCCTGCCATATAAGAACATATTAACAAGATACTCAAAAGAGTAAAATAATAAGTCTGAAGTTACTAAAATTTTCCTCTGTTTACTAACATTTTAATGTATTTTTTTAACAGTAAGAATAAACTTCAACACCATCTGTTTGAATCACCGCATCCACCCTCGGCTGAAAGACTTTCTTATATCTTTTTAGGATCGCCATTGATTTTTAGAAAGAACTTATCAAGCGAAAGAATATCCCCTGGAGTATGTGTCCGTACCGGCGACAAAGACGCCTTCGTTTTTCGACGTTTGTCGGCAACATCGGATTTCGATCCAGTCGAAACGAGTACGATAACAAATTCGTCAAGTATCCGTCAGAATTTAGAAAATATGAAGATAAAAGCCAGTGACGCCACTGATGCTGGATGGACCGTCGTTAAAAATAATCGAGATCAAAAAGGACAAAAACCGGATAAGCGAGCTTACTTTCGTGGCAATTCGCGTGGCAGAGGACACATGCGGGATAAATTTTATCGAAGTCAAAGTGACCAGTCGCCTCGCAAGGAAGGAGATGCAAGGAGGACTAGGCTAATAAATAGTGAAGGGGACAACCCGCCCAGTAGAGGGAGGGGGAGAGCATCTTTGCGGGGAAGGGGGAGATCTCATGCAAATTATAGAGGCAGTGGACATCGCTGAGGTCCTTTGCACGCGAGGACTGGATTGAATGTTACTTAGTTTTTTATTAGCTAAGAAATATTTTTTTGGAATTTAAAGTTTAATCAAATTTTTTAATATTTTTTTATTTTTAAAACAAATTATGGATATAGGCGAAAACTAAAAAGTTCGATAGGGCACGTGTCTTTTCTACAATCGTGTGCATACATTAAGAACGAAATTTTTTTTTGGCGGAAAAACTTTTGGACAATTTTTTATTTCAGCGGAAAAATTTTCGGACAAGATTTATAAAGTCAGAAAATGTATGGGAAAGTCTTTTGAACGAATTTTAACCAAATTTCGAAAGTAATGATTACGGGAAATGACACAAAAAGAAGGCTAGAAAGGATCCAACTCTATAGATAGAGCCTCAGAAATGCCAGCTTCGTCGAACTTTTTATGCTCATGAAATGTAAATATAACGAAAATAATAAGTTCTGCAGTTTTTATTGATTTATAGTTACGCTATATATAATTTCTATGCGCTGGTCCTTTTTTTAAAAAAACTGAATTTTCAGACGGAAAAACTTTTGGCCGACACAAATTTCAGACGGAAAAATTTCCGGACAAAAAAAAAATCCGAAAGTTTTTCCGTCCGAAACTTTTCGTTCCTAATGTAACATATTGGGACAACTTTAGCTCAAAATTATGTTCCACCACCCCTCCCCCTCATAACCCAACATAGAGAAAGGAGGGAAGATGGTCTGTAAAATGTTAAAGGGTTAAGTTTTGTACGCAAATCGATTTTCCCATTATTCAATGGAGTAAGTTTTCACTTCGTCCTCTGGATGGTAGCTACTCCAAGAAACTCCGTTTTCCTTCTTTCCTATCTTAACTCATTATATTATTATTGTAATATAATTTCTTCAAACTTTATTTTTACAAACGCAAAAGGAAGGTATTAAACAGTCTCGTCCAAACCTTATGCTAAAAATGTATTTTTGATTTTATACCGACATTTCGCGCTTTTACTTATAAATCTGCTCGAAATGCTGTATAGTCATACAGCATTTCGAGCAGTTGAAAATTTCTTTTTATATTCGATCAAGTATTATACATTTATTTTGCTTAGCAGAGAACTTTAAGGATTTGTGAAAAAGTTTTGAGCAGAATTTATTGTTAACAGTAACAGATGTAAATATGTATATACATGAAAATCTCTTGTTCCGTATATATATCGTTCTATTTCTGTATTGCACTGAAGAGGTAGAAGTTCCAATATGGGTACGCCTGTACATCGAGCAAGTTAGGGGACTGGATGTAGGTTCAAAGAGTGTGGTACCCAAACCTCCCCCTTCAAGACGAACCGTGCTTTTATTAAATACCTCTAAACTCTTTGAGGAGTAAAAAAATTGTCTGCAATCTCGAGATAAGAGTCGTTACTCCCTCTAACGGACACTCCAAAAGGCGAACACTTGTGATTAACGAGCAGATTTCATTTCACCGGCCAAATTCTACTCAAAGTCCCATAAAAAACGTTCTAAAAGCGGACACTCCAATTAACAACCTCGTTCCCAGGGCATTTTGCCTTGTTGATGAAGTTCCACTCCGTTATAACGGCTCAGGGGCCACAAGACCCTGGGGGGACGAGGTTGTCCAATTAACGTATTAACCTTTTGATTTTTTTAATTAGCGGACACTTTTGATGCAACTGCTGTTTAAATTAACGATTTTGTTAGAAAATAAAAACAATGTTTTATTTCGTTAATTTTGTAAACTACCGTATTTGCTCTAAAAAAACGCCGCGTCTAAAAGCTTGAATTTTTAATAAACGCCGCGGCGTTTATTGGAGCATAGAGATATAATATCTCTATGATTGGAGGAAATACGCTACTCGATTGATCGAAGATAAGCCTGCAAATCACCCTCGTCTCCAGGGATTATTGCCTTTTCGATATGAGTTAAAGCAAAAATCCCTGCGGGCAAGGGTGGCCTGAAAGTTTCCAAACGCGGATAGATAGATTTTTTATGCACCAATAGTGTGCTCTGATTAGAGAGACTGGTGTAGTAAAATGGCCTGGTAAACAAATATTTGAAACAAAATAAAAGAAATAATCAAAAACTTTTATCGGGAAAATGTCACCAAAAAAATCGGCCGAAACCGCGAAGAAAGTTAGACCGCGAAAAGGTAATAATTCTCTTAGACGACCAAAACGACCAATTTGAATTTCCAAGCTTTTTTTTAACAAAAAACTTCAACAAGAGGACAAAAAAAACTACATAAAATCAGTCAATTTCAATGATTATTTTTTCTTTTTTTCATTTCAACCATTTTCTCCGCTTTGTTCCTAAGCTTCGTTATTTTCTCCTCTTCATTTTCCTCTATACGCTCACTTAAAACGTTATTTAGGAAGATGAGCGCAGAGACTAATACAATGCTGTTTTTCAGGGCTGGTTTCAGGGTATGACCAGGCCTTGGTGTGATTTTAACCGGATCCCGACCTACAAATTGGATCCCATGAAAGAGTTTTGCTAAACCAAACATTGAGTACAATATTTGATGTAGAGAAAACTGTTATATAGTTATTGCAGTAAATATCCTAGCCTGTTTAGCCTGGCTTCCAATTTCGTCTGCCATCAGTGTAAGAAGTTAGTTTTTTGCTTTGATTATTTTTGTCTCGAATTTCCCCACAATATATTAAATAATGTCACGTTATTGAACTTCTGATTAATTTTGCAGTCACTGAAACTACTGAAATTACTGAATCTTTAACAATCGCAAAAATTATTCCGTAAATTTTTGGGAAAAGGTAACCAACCACCAAAATATTATTACGCATAATAAAGCGTTTTGAGACCACTCATCCGTAAAAAATAAGTTTCATCAAAAATTTGATCCCTATGCGAATGACAGCAAGGCACATATAAAAATGATTTTAGTATCAACCACTTAAAATTTTCAAACCACAACCTCGTTCCCAGTCCATTTAGCCTTTGATTAATTTGATAGCAGCGAAAATTGTTGTATGCTCCGCAATAATGGCTCAGGGGCCAAGAGACCCTGGGGACGAGGATGTCTAAAGCTGAAAGGGTCGAAAACTAAATATCAAACAAATGTAGGGAGAAAAAAAGATTCCATTTTTATTTTTATTCCACTTTAGTGAGTTATCAAAATATTATGAAAATGTAACAAAAATTACAAACATCAGAATTACTGCAGATAATATATATACTTACATTGCATATAACAGCTTTAAAGTATGAAACTTTTACAAAAAAAATTTGGCCAAAACCGCGAAGAAAGTTAGACCGCGCAAAAAACTTTAACAGGAGGACAATAAAAACTTGCTGTGGTCCTAAACTTTTGCTTCGTTCTTTTCTCCTCGGCTCTAATTTTCCTCTATTACGCTCACTTAAAACGTCATTTAGGGGAAGATGATCGCAGAATACCATGGTGTTTTCGTGTTCCTTTCACTACCACTATGGTTTCAAAGATACTGAATCGGGAAAAGAGAAAAATTGGCCAAAAAAATCGGAAAAACATTATTAAAACTTTGGTCACTTTTTGCCGAGTTTTTTTAACAATAAAATAGATCTAAAATCACGGATTTTATATCATTGACAGCATTCCATAGTTGAACATTATAATAACCAACATTACTCATTAAAATTTCTTGAAAAGTTCTTACTCGCTAAAATTTTTAAAGAGGGCTATTCGCGAAAGTTATTACTGTTAAATGTTTTTGATTCGCAAAAGTTTCTTCCTTTTAAATATATACGTTTAAAAAACTATTCAAAGAACAGGTTGTAAATCGGCAATGCCTGTTGTATTAGCTCTACTAGCTATACTGCAGTAGATATAATACTGCTGCTATTAATACGTTAGCATTGAAATTTTCCTAGCAGAAAACACAGTAAGGAATAAAAATATTTTACCTCAATAAATTATCAAAAAGAGATTTAAAAATATGACTATTAAAGAAACTGATGCAAGTAGGAGATTGTCACTTAATTTTGACCAATAAGCGTAAAATTCCATTTTTCTTTTATCCACAGATGACGTGCAATGTGAAAAATGGCTCACTCTTTATAAGTCATAAAAATATTGAGAAAACAAATTATAACCTACAAGTTCAGTTATTACGATTGTATAAAGAAGACGTGTATTGTGAACTGAATCGTACCGGCTAAATCGCTTCATATTCACCTTTATTTCCTTTGATTTTATCCTTTGTAAAGATGAAACCATCCTATAAAAACAGAAGTTAAAACTTCAGTTTCGTAGAATTTTCTCTCCATTCCTGTCTGTGGGTAATTAAAAAACTAATAAAAAAATAAAGGAAAAAAATGAAACAAAAAATAAAACAAAATAACAAAAACAAATAAACACAACAGTAACAGACAGTAGACAGCCAGTAGGATCAAAGCACGTAAGGTATTGGTGTTCTAGTCGAGATCTGCTAACATATCTATTGCAAGTATATTAAAAGATGGCTGCGAACTTGGCCATATCAATTTAATTAAATAGGTAAAAATTCACACCGTGGTCACTAGAATGCGAGATTATAGAAATTTTCAAATTATATATATTTACTTATTATCAAAATGTTAAAAGTAAGCAATTAGAACGTCTCCAGAGGATAGGACGCAACATTGATGGCGAGATCTTGTTTGAGTTTTTTAACGGTTAGCGATTTGTCAATAAAAAGTTCAGTGTCACTCTTCCTCGTTGCGTAATCTTAACATTTTCAAATAAAAACGTATAATTTCTGTTTATGAGATGTCCGGTAACAACAGAGAGTTTTCGGATGTTTAAGTGTTCTTTAAAAACGAGTTTGAAGATGAAGTTTTGTTTTTCCAACATAAAACGACGGGCATTCTGGACAATGAACAATGAACTTAAAAAAATGAAAACCGAACTACATGACCCCTCACTATTACTACCACCTTCTCGAGGGCGTTTATTAGAGACCAGGCGTCTATTGATTTTTAATATATCTTAGGAGGGTGTAATTACACCGGGAATTTAATAGAGGCTGGGAGTTTATTATAGCATCTACTGTGCGAGGTCTGAAAGCAATACCTCTTAGCAACTCCTACTTAAAAAAAATCAAAATCAAAACCACATACCTTTATTTTAGCAGGAAGATCTTTCCAAAATTCATATTGTGGTATGGTTTCTGTACCTTCGTTATGTTTGTAAAATTTAAGAAATAAAAATCCACCAACAAAGTAAACAAGTAGGAGTACAAAGAATCTAAAAAAGAAAGAAAAAATAACACTATAAATCATCTTAGATATAATATTGACGGCCAAATTTAATTGAAAATGACAGAAACGTACCTTACAAATATTCAATAATCATAATTTATTCGATATGAGCACTATTTTTTTGGTAAAAGAAACTTTTAACTTTTTTGACTTAAACTAGCTAAGTTCTGCACAGAAACGTAACAAATTATTGCATAAAAAGTTAGTTGAAGCAACGACAATGACAATCTTTTAGAGGTATCATTACCTTCTAAAGGCTAGTAGTACAGCATTTTTAACAAATACAGTCCCTTTTATTATTGAAATTGTTTACCCAGAATGGTCTCTTTAGTTCCTATTGGTACTGCTATAAATGAGGGTCCTGCGAAGGGGGTCCTAGTGCATTTAAAGCTTCTATTTGAGCTAAAAAAGTTGTGCGAACACAGCAATCGCTCCACTGGACAACAGCCTATGATACCAATATTCTCATGCTGAACAGATAGATTCACACTTTTATAGTTTCTGGCATGACTTGGCCGGGGTTTGAGCCCAAGACCTCCTCAACTAGAAGCTAACGCTCCACCCCTACCAGTCGTTGCTTCCTCCACAAAAAAAACTTTCGAACTTATTGCTATGTATTATATTATGCAGACTTGTGTACCTTTTGTTTGTAGACCTTTTGTAAAATACCACAAAAAAAAGTAGAAATCATAATTCAGTAATTATTCATTAGCAAATTATTCTTAGGGGATATAATTTTCAATAAAGTGGATATATTTTCTAGTATCTTGGCCTTCTGAGTGGTCTGGTTATTGCACATTGTTATTCAGAATGTGCGAGGATGGGGAGTAACATCAATGACGGAGATGTTACTTAAGCCGTTTTGTAGATGCCTTAACTTATTTCTAAGTCACTTTCGCCATCGCTTTTGTCCTTTAATCTGCCCAATTACATTCCAAATACTCCACCAAAGCTGATGGAGAACAACAACCTCAAGTTTCACAACAAAACCAAGCCTCATTAAAGTTTTACTTCTAATCAATTGAGGAAATAGTAATGCATAATTCTATCATACATAATAGTTTTGCAAAACCATCAAGCAGCTGCATTAATCCCGTCATCAGCAGTTTAATTAAAAGTAACAAAAAACTCACAAAATCACCAATATAGTGCCAACACTAACATTTCTGTGGTCTTTTTTGCAACCTCCGTCACAAGCACATTTACTTGTTAAAGTAAAGGACTAAAAAAGGAAAGAAGGTAGAAATTTAAAGAAAGGAAGTACAGCTAGTACTTATTTTATTATAGCAAAGTTTTTAATGTTAAAAACAACAAGAGAATTTCAATTTTGATCACACCATGATCAAACAAAAATCGGGTTTTTATTGGTGGTTATTTTAACGCGGATGACTCACAAATAGAGAAGTGTACGCTAAACACTAATACGACGTTAAAGGCCCGTTTCCATTTGGCTGCGATAACCGCTATAGCCCAAAACGATCACAAGTGTTTTTATTAGTGCATGCGTACTTACACAAAAACTCTAATTTTGACCAGGGGCGCATGCGCGCTAAAGCGGAAAATGGAATCGAGCCTTAAGGGCAGAAGGCAGGGAACAATCTGGTTGAATGACTTTTCGTCCAAGCGTTTCACAGCAGTACATAGTGTGTGAGTGAGTGTTTGTGATTTCTGATACCGAGAGATAATCCCCACGATTGATTTAAAAAAATATTCGTTTGATTTTGTTTTTTGAAACGATCTCCATACGAATTTGAAACAATTTTAATTTTTTTTCTGCAAAAAAAATGTTTTTATTTCTTCCAATTTATCTCAAAATAGTTACAAATCGTTTTCTCTAATTAAAATTTGTTTTAACTTCGTTTCCCAATCGTTTCACATTTGTTTTGAAATCAATAAGCAATATAAATTTCTTTCAACGCTTTGTTAAATTCGTTTCAGTTCAAAAACGCTATAAAATCGATTTCAACATAACACATTATCATTATCATGTTTATCACACGTATGTCTAAAGTTTGTTTAAAAAACATCAAAACAGGGACACCTACACGCCAAATGTCAAAGTCTTGTACCTCTCAGAGCCTTAGATAATGACCATTATTCGAAACTACTCCTTATTTTTTATTTAACCCTTATAATCAAGAAAATTAAAAAAATTCGTTAGGATTATCCTTTAGAACTTGAAACTTACAACACATCTTTATTTTACCAAGGACAGCATTCTGCAAAGTCTAGAAACATACCTAATTTTTTCGGAAATTACCCGATACCCGATTTACTTGAAAAAAAATTAGATTTTATGGCAATTTTCGGGTCTTTTATATATATACGAATTATGTAAGAACTGGAAAATATGTTTAATAAATAACTTTTACTTGGTTACTAGAAACTTTAAACAGAAGGTTAAAATTTGTTCTGGAACTGAAGTAATTAAATTTTAGGCACAGTGTTATTTTGGACAAATTTTGATAAGGACAAGAAAAGAAAGAAAAGTGCTGACATAGCCAAAAAGTTATTGCTCCCATTTTGCTTCTTTCATCATGTATTATAAGTGTGCCAAGTTCAATTCTCTTTGGAAAAGCCTGTCAAAAGTACATTCTCCACACACGAAAATAGCTATAAAATTATAATTTTTTATTTTGTTCTTCTTTCTCTGAATATTTGAACAATATTTCCAAATGTAATTCTCAACCCCAAATTGTCTATTTCAATCTCAACAGAATAATTTTTTTTGTGCTAAAGATAGGTGTGCTATCTTTAGCACAAAAAAAATTAAAAGCTTGTACAATATTTTCTCACTCCTAAATTATTACAAGCTCGTGAGCTTGTATTAAAACGCAAATGTGTCTTATTTATTTATTTATTTATCATCAATATTTACCCAGGATATACATTTCAGAATAAATTTCTGCTTTTCAAATGTGTCCTGCTAAAATTAAAATCAAATAAAATGAAAAGGAATAGGCAAAACAAAAAGAAAAACGCTAAGCACATAGATGAAATGGTGAAAATACACTAAAGATAAGATTATAGGTGTCCATGAATAATCGGCAAAAAACATTTTAATTCAAAACCGCGTATGTCATAAGCTTACAGTATCTAAAAACATCAAGTAGAAAGGGTGAGAAACAGAGGTGAAAACATATAAATAAGGAAGACTAGACAAGGTATTAGAGCTTCATATTGTGTTAGGGTCCAAAGTCCAAATAAAGTGTGTAAGTAGGCCAAACGATTAAAAAATATGGTTATCTAATTTATTTTTAAATTTCATATAACTAGGCTCCCTTCGTATATCTATTGGTAAAGAATTATATATACTGGCACCCATATAGTAAAAACCATTTCTTGCCATATCCAAACGTACTGCTGGTAACTTTAGCGAATAAAAATTGTTTCGAGTCAGTCTTTGATGGTTTAGCAGCTGAAAGTGGTTCCAATAATTTGAGCATGTTTTACGATCAATACATTTTCTGACAACATTACAAGCATTTCGTTGAATTTTGTCGTAAATGGGTTGTAAACTGTTGTTGTTAGTTACTACTCTGGCACGTCTATCCAAGGACTGCAGTTTGTTCAACTGGGTGTTATTCAGGTTCAAATTGATGATACTATTGAATGTAATGATTGGAGTTATCATTGTTTCGTAAATCTTTTTAGCAGTTGTATCGTCAACTTCGGATCGTAGTCTCGTCAGTAAACGGAGTCTTCCAGATGCTTTTTTGTATGTAGAGTCGAAGTTGTTATTTAGAGACAACTTAGGATCAATAATTGATCCCAAATACTTGTAGCTTTTCGTCTCATTAATCTCCACAAAATTACATGACAATGATATTTTTCCTTCAGCACTTTTCAACATTTTACTCGTCCCGAATATCATCCATTCTGTTTTCCCTTTGTTTAAATTAATAACAAGATCATTTTCTCGTAGATATGTCTCAACAGCAAGAAGTTCTTCATTTAATACATTTTCAAGGACGAGAAAGCTTTCACTTGAGAAGTAGATAACAGTGTCATCTGCAAATTTAATAACGCTAGCTTTAAGTAGGACATTATCAAAGTCATTAAAGAAAATTAAAAATAATAATGGTCCGAGTATGGACCCTTGCGGAACACCACAATTCACTGGTTGTGGGTCAGATTTGATGTTATTTACCACTACTTCCTGCTTTCTCCCAAACAAATAATCAGAAAACCATTCTAGTTCGTTACCACGTATACCATAAGCTGATAATTTCTCAATTAAAATACTATGACCAACCGTGTCGAAGGCTTTTGACAAGTCCATGAAAACTGCAGCAACGTATTTTTTCTTATCAACTTCCTTTCTAATGTCATCTAACAATAGATTAGCAGCCAAATCTGTTGATCTGAGACGACGATACCCAAATTGATACTGAGATAGTAAGTTGTTCTTCTCAAGATATTCGATAACTTGGTCATATACTGCCCTTTCGAGAATTTTTGAGATGACCGGCAATATAGATATAGGTCTATAGTTATTGTTATCGTCAGTCGAACCTTTTTTAAAAATTGGCTTAACTACAGCATGCTTCCATTCTCCAGGTATCATAGCCGTTTGTATAGATAAGTTTATTATGTGACAAAGTGGAGCAGCGATTTGACTGGAACAATCTTTGAGCAGTCCAGGTGGAAGATCGTCTACACCTGTGGCTTTACTTCTCTTTAATTTTTCAGTTCTTTTTCGATCGATATTTTCGATACATATTTGAAGGTAAATATGGAAGTAGTTCGTAATTTCGACCATTGTGGTTGTTTCCATACAAAATCTTTTAAGGGAATCGATTTCTCCTTGATTTGAGCTGCTATTGAAGAGAAAAACAAACATAGTGATTCAACTTTCGATTTGGTTGCTGTAGCATCACTTACGACGTTTCGTGGTTTAGTTGGCATTATTTTCTTTATCGTATCCCAAAATTTCTTTGGATTATGACAATTCTGTGCTAGTAAGTTTTTACTAAATTGGGACTTCGATTCTCGTATTTTACGTGTACATAAGTTTCGAACTTTGCAGTAAGCCTTCCAGTCGCTTGGCTTTTTCGATTTTCGCGCTTTTCGTAAAGCCTTATCTCTTTCGTTCATCAATTTATATATCCCATTGTTAAGCCACGGACAAAATTGTCCTTTGACTGTCTTCCCAATGATAGGGGCATGTTTGTTGAACAATGCGGTGAGAGTAGTTTTGAAATATGACCATGCGATGTTCACATCGTTCATTCCATAGAGTTCACCCCAGTTGTGTTTACTAATTTCGTCAACCATTTGCTCACTAGAGTACTTGGCATAATTCCTAGTCTTGATAATCTTTGGTGGTAACTTATCTCTTCTTAATTTTCTGACGAAACCGACCATATCGTGATCGCTGATACCGATGGGGATGACGTCATTTTGGTATGTCGTATCATTTCGAGTAGTCAGAATACAAGAATGGAAATTTTTGCCACTCTGAGCATCAAAACGGGAGTAGTCGTGTGTTCGAATCTCATCTTGGTAACTATTTTTACTTTTTTTTATTTGCTTTAAAAATAAAATAAAATAAATTTTATTTTTTAAAAAGATAAGTGTTCTAAAGCATTATTTAACTAACTGGTAAAGTAAAAGTGTTTCCACCAAAGGTTACAAAAGTGAATGTAGGCAGAATTAAGGCCTCCCCAAATGCCTGGAAAGTAGTCTGCGAAAAATAAAATTTTAACAACATTACGTAAGAGAGAAAGGAAGACTTTTATCGACCATCAACTTTCAGCGTTCCTCTTCGGGGCTTTACTTTCGATGAATTTTCCGTTCAAGATCTTACAAATCAATTTTGAAAAATAACTGCATAGTGTGTAACAAATATTATTGCCTATCTGAATAGCAAAATATGTCGTGTCTAACTTCGTAACAGAAATCACAATCTGAAAGACTGCTTTTTGTAATTTTTATTCGCGAGGTTGTTTCTGTATATCATAGGTCTTGTTTCTTTATTTTCTTTGCCTGCGGGATTGGAAAATATCAAAAACCAGAAAAATGTATGCCATATTCTACTCTGTCTGCTGCAGTAATAACTAGTACATATAAACATGAAAACACACACACACACACACACACACACACACACACACACAAATTTCAGACGGAAAAATTTCCGGACAAAAAAAAAATCCGAAAGTTTTTCCGTCCGAAACTTTTCGTTCCTAATGTAACATATTGGGACAACTTTAGCTCAAAATTATGTTCCACCACCCCTCCCCCTCATAACCCAACATAGAGAAAGGAGGGAAGATGGTCTGTAAAATGTTAAAGGGTTAAGTTTTGTACGCAAATCGATTTTCCCATTATTTAATGGAGTAAGTTTTCACTTCGTCCTCTGGATGGTAGCTACTCCAAGAAACTCCGTTTTCCTTCTTTCCTATCTTAACTCATTATATTATTATTGTAATATAATTTCTTTAAACTTTATTTTTACAAACGCAAAAGGAAGGTATTAAACAGTCTCGTCCAAACCTTATGCTAAAAATGTATTTTTGATTTTATACCGACATTTCGCGCTTTTACTTATAAATCTGCTCGAAATGCTGTATAGTCATACAGCATTTCGAGCAGTTGAAAATTTCTTTTTATATTCGATCAAGTATTATACATTTATTTTGCTTAGCAGAGAACTTTAAGGATTTGTGAAAAAGTTTTGAGCAGAATTTATTGTTAACAGTAACAGATGTAAATATGTATATACATGAAAATCTCTTGTTCCGTATATATATCGTTCTATTTCTGTATTGCACTGAAGAGGTAGAAGTTCCAATATGGGTACGCCTGTACATCGAGCAAGTTAGGGGACTGGGTGTAGGTTCAAAGAGTGTGGTACCCAAACCTCCCCCTTCAAGACGAACCGTGCTTTTATTAAATACCTCTAAACTCTTTGAGGAGTAAATTGTCTGCAATCTCGAGATAAGAGTCGTTACTCCCTCTAACGGACACTCCAAAAGGCGAACACTTGTGATTAACGGGCAGATTTCATTTCACCGGCCAAATTCTACTCAAAGTCCCATAAAAAACGTTCTAAAAAGCGGACACTCCAATTAACAACCTCGTTCCCAGGGCATTTTGCCTTGTTGATGAAGTTCCACTCCGTTATAACGGCTCAGGGGCCACAAGACCCTGGGGGACGAGGTTGTCCAATTAACGTATTAACCTTTTGATTTTTTTAATTAGCGGACACTTTTGATGCAACTGCTGTTTAAATTAACGATTTTGTTAGAAAATAAAAACAATGTTTTTATTTCGTTAATTTTGTAAACTACCGTATTTGCTCTAAAAAAACGCCGCGTCTAAAAGCTTGAATTTTTAATAAACGCCGCGGCGTTTATTGGAGCATAGAGATATAATATCTCTATGATTGGAGGAAATACGCTACTCGATTGATCGAAGATAAGCCTGCAAATCACCCTCGTCTCCAGGGATTATTGCCTTTTCGATATGAGTTAAAGCAAAAATCCCTGCGGGCAAGGGTGTCCTGAAAGTTTCCAAACGCGGATAGATAGATTTTTTATGCACCAATAGTGTGCTCTGATTAGAGAGACTGGTGTAGTAAAATGGCCTGGTAAACAAATATTTGAAACAAAATAAAAGAAATAATCAAAAACTTTTATCGGGAAAATGTCACCAAAAAAATTGGCCGAAACCGCGAAGAAAGTTAGACCGCGAAAAGGTATAATCGCGAAGGTTTATTATTTACTTCTCTTAGACGACCAAAACGACCAATTTGAATTTCCAAGCTTTTTTTTAACAAAAAACTTCAACAAGAGGACAAAAAAAACTACATAAAATCAGTCAATTTCAATGATTATTTTTTCTTTTTTTCATTTCAACCATTTTCTCCGCTTTGTTCCTAAGCTTCGTTATTTTCTCCTCTTCATTTTCCTCTATACGCTCACTTAAAACGTTATTTAGGAAGATGAGCGCAGAGACTAATACAATGCTGTTTTTCAGGGCTGGTTTCAGGGTATGACCAGGCCTTGGTGTGATTTTAACCGGTACATAATCCCGACCTACAAATTGGATCCCATGAAAGAGTTTTGCTAAACCAAACATTGAGTACAATATTTGATGTAGAGAAAACTGTTATATAGTTATTGCAGTAAATATCCTAGCCTGTTTAGCCTGGCTTCCAATTTCGTCTGCCATCAGTGTAAGAAGTTAGTTTTTTGCTTTGATTATTTTTGTCTCGAATTTCCCCACAATATATTAAATAATGTCACGTTATTGAACTTCTGATTAATTTTGCAGTTACTGAAACTACTGAAATTACTGAATCTTTAACAATCGCAAAAATTATTCCGTAAATTTTTGGGAAAAGGTAACCAACCACCAAAATATTATTACGCATAATAAAGCGTTTTGAGACCACTCATCCGTAAAAAATAAGTTTCATCAAAAATTTGATCCCTATGCGAATGACAGCAAGGCACATATAAAAATGATTTTAGTATCAACCACTTAAAATTTTCAAACCACAACCTCGTTCCCAGTCCATTTAGCCTTTGATTAATTTGATAGCAGCGAAAATTGTTGTATGCTCCGCAATAATGGCTCAGGGGCCAAGAGACCCTGGGGACGAGGATGTCTAAAGCTGAAAGGGTCGAAAACTAAATATCAAACAAATGTAGGGAGAAAAAAAGGTTCCATTTTTATTTTTATTCCACTTTAGTGAGTTATCAAAATATTATGAAAATGTAACAAAAATTACAAACATCAGAATTACTGCAGATAATATATATACTTACATTGCATATAACAGCTTTAAAGTATGAAACTTTTACAAAAAAAATTTGGCCAAAACCGCGAAGAAAGTTAGACCGCGCAAAAAACTTTAACAGGAGGACAATAAAAACTTGCTGTGGTCCTAAACTTTTGCTTCGTTCTTTTCTCCTCGGCTCTAATTTTCCTCTATTACGCTCACTTAAAACGTCATTTAGGGGAAGATGATCGCAGAATACCATGGTGTTTTCGTGTTCCTTTCACTACCACTATGGTTTCAAAGATACTGAATCGGGAAAAGAGAAAAATTGGCCAAAAAAATCGGAAAAACATTATTAAAACTTTGGTCACTTTTTGCCGAGTTTTTTTAACAATAAAATAGATCTAAAATCACGGATTTTATATCATTGACAGCATTCCATAGTTGAACATTATAATAACCAACATTACTCATTAAAATTTCTTGAAAAGTTCTTACTCGCTAAAATTTTTAAAGAGGGCTATTCGCGAAAATTATTACTGTTAAATGTTTTTGATTCGCAAAAGTTTCTTCCTTTTAAATATATACGTTTAAAAAACTATTCAAAGAACAGGTTGTAAATCGGCAATGCCTGTTGTATTAGCTCTACTAGCTATACTGCAGTAGATATAATACTGCTGCTATTAATACGTTAGCATTGAAATTTTCCTAGCAGAAAACACAGTAAGGAATAAAAATATTTTACCTCAATAAATTATCAAAAAGAGATTTAAAAATATGACTATTAAAGAAACTGATGCAAGTAGGAGATTGTCACTTAATTTTGACCAATAAGCGTAAAATTCCATTTTTCTTTTATCCACAGATGACGTGCAATGTGAAAAATGGCTCACTCTTTATAAGTCATAAAAATATTGAGAAAACAAATTATAACCTACAAGTTCAGTTATTACGATTGTATAAAGAAGACGTGTATTGTGAACTGAATCGTACCGGCTAAATCGCTTCATATTCACCTTTATTTCCTTTGATTTTATCCTTTGTAAAGATGAAACCATCCTATAAAAACAGAAGTTAAAACTTCAGTTTCGTAGAATTTTCTCTCCATTCCTGTCTGTGGGTAATTAAAAAACTAATAAAAAAATAAAGGAAAAAAATGAAACAAAAAATAAAACAAAATAACAAAAACAAATAAACACAACAGTAACAGACAGTAGACAGCCAGTAGGATCAAAGCACGTAAGGTATTGGTGTTCTAGTCGAGATCTGCTAACATATCTATTGCAAGTATATTAAAAGATGGCTGCGAACTTGGCCATATCAATTTAATTAAATAGGTAAAAATTCACACCGTGGTCACTAGAATGCGAGATTATAGAAATTTTCAAATTATATATATTTACTTATTATCAAAATGTTAAAAGTAAGCAATTAGAACGTCTCCAGAGGATAGGACGCAACATTGATGGCGAGATCTTGTTTGAGTTTTTTAACGGTTAGCGATTTGTCAATAAAAAGTTCAGTGTCACTCTTCCTCGTTGCGTAATCTTAACATTTTCAAATAAAAACGTATAATTTCTGTTTATGAGATGTCCGGTAACAACAGAGAGTTTTCGGATGTTTAAGTGTTCTTTAAAACGAGTTTGAAGATGAAGTTTTGTTTTTCCAACATAAAACGACGGGCATTCTGGACAATGAACAATGAACTTAAAAAAATGAAAACCGAACTACATGACCCCTCACTATTACTACCACCTTCTCGAGGGCGTTTATTAGAGACCAGGCGTCTATTGATTTTTAATATATCTTAGGAGGGTGTAATTACACCAGGAATTTAATAGAGGCTGGGAGTTTATTATATCATCTACTGTGCGAGGTCTGAAAGCAATACCTCTTAGCAACTCCTACTTAAAAAAAAATCAAAATCAAAACCACATACCTTTATTTTAGCAGGAAGATCTTTCCAAAATTCATATTGTGGTATGGTTTCTGTACCTTCGTTATGTTTGTAAAATTTAAGAAATAAAAATCCACCAACAAAGTAAACAAGTAGGAGTACAAAGAATCTAAAAAAGAAAGAAAAAATAACACTATAAATCATCTTAGATATAATATTGACGGCCAAATTTAATTGAAAATGACAGAAACGTACCTTACAAATATTCAATAATCATAATTTATTCGATATGAGCACTATTTTTTTGGTAAAAGAAACTTTTAACTTTTTTGACTTAACTAGCTAAGTTCTGCACAGAAACGTAACAAATTATTGCATAAAAAGTTAGTTGAAGCAACGACAATGACAATCTTTTTAGAGGTATCATTACCTTCTAAAGGCTAGTAGTACAGCATTTTTAACAAATACAGTCCCTTTTATTATTGAAATTGTTTACCCAGAATGGTCTCTTTAGTTCCTATTGGTACTGCTATAAATGAGGGTCCTGCGAAGGGGGTCCTAGTGCATTTAAAGCTTCTATTTGAGCTAAAAAAGTTGTGCGAACACAGCAATCGCTCCACTGGACAACAGCCTATGATACCAATATTCTCATGCTGAACAGATAGATTCACACTTTTATAGTTTCTGGCATGACTTGGCCGGGGTTTGAGCCCAAGACCTCCTCAACTAGAAGCTAACGCTCCACCCCTACCAGTCGTTGCTTCCTCCACAAAAAAAACTTTCGAACTTATTGCTATGTATTATATTATGCAGACTTGTGTACCTTTTGTTTGTAGACCTTTTGTAAAATACCACAAAAAAAAGTAGAAATCATAATTCAGTAATTATTCATTAGCAAATTATTCTTAGGGGATATAATTTTCAATAAAGTGGATATATTTTCTAGTATCTTGGCCTTCTGAGTGGTCTGGTTATTGCACATTGTTATTCAGAATGTGCGAGGATGGAGAGTAACATCAATGACGGAGATGTTACTTAAGCCGTTTTGTAGATGCCTTAACTTATTTCTAAGTCACTTTCGCCATCGCTTTTGTCCTTTAATCTGCCCAATTACATTCCAAATACTCCACCAAAGCTGATGGAGAACAACAACCTCAAGTTTCACAACAAAACCAAGCCTCATTAAAGTTTTACTTCTAATCAATTGAGGAAATAGTAATGCATAATTCTATCATACATAATAGTTTTGCAAAACCATCAAGCAGCTGCATTAATCCCGTCATCAGCAGTTTAATTAAAAGTAACAAAAAACTTACAAAACCACCAATATAGTGCCAACACTAACATTGTGGTCTTTTTTACTGCTTTGCTTGCAACCTCCGTCACAAGCACATTTACTTGTTAAAGTAAAGGACTAAAAAAGGAAAGAAGGTAGAAATTTAAAGAAAGGAAGTACAGCTAGTACTTATTTTATTATAGCAAAGTTTTTAATGTTAAAAACAACAAGAGAATTTCAATTTTGATCACACCATGATCAAACAAAAATCGGGTTTTTATTGGTGGTTATTTTAACGCGGATGACTCACAAATAGAGAAGTGTACGCTAAACACTAATACGACGTTAAAGGCCCGTTTCCATTTGGCTGCGATAACCGCTATAGCCCAAAACGATCACAAGTGTTTTTATTAGTGCATGCGTACTTACACAAAAACTCTAATTTTGACCAGGGGCGCATGCGCGCTAAAGCGGAAAATGGAATCGAGCCTTAAGGGCAGAAGGCAGGGAACAATCTGGTTGAATGACTTTTCGTCCAAGCGTTTCACAGCAGTACATAGTGTGTGAGTGAGTGTTTGTGATTTCTGATACCGAGAGATAATCCCCACGATTGATTTAAAAAAATATTCGTTTGATTTTGTTTTTTGAAACGATCTCCATACGAATTTGAAACAATTTTAATTTTTTTTCTGCAAAAAAAATGTTTTTATTTCTTCCAATTTATCTCAAAATAGTTACAAATCGTTTTCTCTAATTAAAATTTGTTTTAACTTCGTTTCCCAATCGTTTCACATTCGTTTTGAAATCAATAAGCAATATAAATTTCTTTCACCGCTTTGTTAAATTCGTTTCAGTTCAAAAACGCTATAAAATCGATTTCAACATAACACATTATCATTATCATGTTTATCACACGTATGTCTAAAGTTTGTTTAAAAAACATCAAAACAGGGACACCTACACGCCAAATGTCAAAGTCTTGTACCTCTCAGAGCTAATGACCATTATTCGAAACTACTCCTTATTTTTTATTTAACCCTTATAATCAAGAAAATTAAAAAAATTCGTTAGGATTATCCTTTAGAACTTGAAACTTACAACACATCTTTATTTTACCAAGGACAGCATTCTGCAAAGTCTAGAAACATACCTAATTTTTTCGGAAATTACCCGATACCCGATTTACTTGAAAAAAAATTAGATTTTATGGCAATTTTCGGGTCTTTTATATATATACGAATTATGTAAGAACTGGAAAATATGTTTAATAAATAACTTTTACTTGGTTACTAGAAACTTTAAACAGAAGGTTAAAATTTGTTCTAGAACTGAAGTAATTAAATTTTAGGCACAGTGTTATTTTGGACAAATTTTGATAAGGACAAGAAAAGAAAGAAAAGTGCTGACATAGCCAAAAAGTTATTGCTCCCATTTTGCTTCTTTCATCATGTATTATAAGTTTGCCAAGTTCAATTCTCTTTGGAAAAGCCTGTCAAAAGTACATTCTCCACACACGAAAATAGCTATAAAATTATAATTTTTTATTTTGTTCTTCTTTCTCTGAATATTTGAACAATATTTCCAAATGTAATTCTCAACCCCAAATTGTCTATTTCAATCTCAACAGAATAATTTTTTTTGTGCTAAAGATAGGTGTGCTATCTTTAGCACAAAAAAAATTAAAAGCTTGTACAATATTTTCTCACTCCTAAATTATTACAAGCTCGTGAGCTTGTATTAAAACGCAAATGTGTCCCACAAGAATGGAAATTTTTGCCACTCTGAGCATCAAAACGGGAGTAGTCGTGTGTTCGAATCTCATCTTGGTAACTATTTTTACTTTTTTTTATTTGCTTTAAAAATAAAATAAAATAAATTTTATTTTTTAAAAAGATAAGTGTTCTAAAGCATTATTTAACTAACTGGTAAAGTAAAAGTGTTTCCACCAAAGGTTACAAAAGTGAATGTAGGCAGAATTAAGGCCTCCCCAAATGCCTGGAAAGTAGTCCGCGAAAAATAAAATTTTAACAACATTACGTAAGAGAGAAAGGAAGACTTTTATCGACCATCAACTTTCAGCGTTCCTCTTCGGGGCTTTACTTTCGATGAATTTTCCGTTCAAGATCTTACAAATCAATTTTGAAAAATAACTGCATATTGTGTAACAAATATTATTGCCTATCTGAATAGCAAAATATGTCGTGTCTAACTTCGTAACAGAAATCACAATCTGAAAGACTGCTTTTTGTAATTTTTATTCGCGAGGTTGTTTCTGTATATCATAGGTCTTGTTTCTTTATTTTCTTTGCCTGAGGGATTGGAAAATATCAAAAACTAGAAAAATGTATGCCATATTCTACTCTGTCTTCTGCAGTAATAACTAGTACATATAAACATGAAAACACACACACACACACAAATCAGAACATTTCTCATTGTTTATTTAAACAAAACTGAAACTTACAAAAGTGGACGGTATTATAATATAGATGTGGCCGCGGGCACTTTATGCCGCCCCGGTGCTACAGCAGACCTAAAAAGCCCGGTTAAACAAAACTAAAACTTACAAAAGTGGACGATTTTTGATCAGGTGCTTTTTTTTCTATTGGTTGAGACATTTGCGGTTCTAAAGCCTTTGGGTCACATATTAACTTAATGTTTGTGTACCTGAAATGATAGTTAGTCACATTTTTATAGTGGTAAATTTATTATATGAAATTTTTATTGGAATGTCACTTCTTAAAAAAAATCAACGACGTTCGTCGCTATAGCTTTAAATGTTGTCTTCTTGCAAACAAGCAATCAATGACAACTTAAATCAATTTTAATTACAATGTTTCTTATTAAAAAAAGCTAGTTGAAAATCCCCCGATGTACAGGTTGGCTGTGAACCAAGTTAAATCACGTGTAACTAAAAAGACCTACCTGATGTACCTATCAACAGTAGGGTCCCCTGCGTAAAGAAAATTTAAGTTGCTACCATCAAAAATTGTTGAAAATCCTTTTCTTGTTCCAGCAGAGTAGTACACTGATTTGTCTGTGTTGTGTTGACATGACTACAAAGACACACATGAACAGGAGATAGTACAGCAACATCTATCTGGTTGTCACATTTTAAGACAGTTACAGGGTTTAAATTACATCATAGCATATGTATGTTGCGATAACATTGTTAAAAAAAGTGTTCTAACAAAGCCTAAATCACCACAAACAGCACACGCCTTTTTTATGTTAGAATTTTTTTTTACAGCTTTCATTACAAAACTTAAGCATGATGTATTGTGTTATAACAAACCTTTCTACTGCCTTTATCACGTTGTCAGAAATAATGTTCACAGTGGGCAGAAAGTTTCTTTAGATTACAGATAGAAAGAGCTTAATATATACTGTAGATATATAGTTGTGCCATATGCTTTAATGAAGAGCAACTACGTACCAAGCAATCTATACATGTTTTTCCTTCTGTAAACAATGTACATGGACTGTAATCCAATTGATAATCACTAGGACCTTGAAAAGCTTTGTCTTTAAACCTAAAAATAACAATTAAAATCAGGGTGCCACTTTTACAAGACCCAAAATTCTTCACTTTCTGTGATCCATTTAAACCTCCTGAACAATGCTGGTAAAATGCTTTTATCACAGGTAACAAAAGTGATGAAACTTCTTGTACATTTTATTCAAAGACCAAATTTTATCAGTACTTTAAATTCTTGATAATCCCTGACCAGGCCTATTGATAAGGGGAGAACAATTGCTCTTGCAACACAAAGACTCGCCCAATTCTGAGAAATGAGAAACCAGCTGAGCTCCCCCACAATCCCCCAATTCCAAAAAGTTTTTCTGGCAGAGCAATACCAATTCTTCTCACATGGAAATCAATGTTCTCTTTCTTATTATTTACAGTAAAAAGGAACCAAAATATATAAAAAAAGATAAAATAAAATAGATAGAAAAGACTTTGTGATAAAATATGCGTTTATAAACTTATTCTATTTATTCAGATTGCACGCCCAGTTTAAATTATTGTAACCTTGGGGGAGCGATTTATTGCTTGGGTGTTATTTTCTAATTGATAGACCTGCTGACATTCCTTTTACAGAGGGAGGGCACCCTGTCTTTGACAACTTTTAAAAACATTGTTCCATATGTTGTGTCAATTTATTGTTCATTTAGCATTATATATGCAAACTAAATTTCCATTGGCTGGCCTTTTGGCTTTAATCATTTGCTTCATGTTTACTGAAACTACTCAACATGGTTCTGCAAGGAAGAACCTGGAAACAGTTCTTCTTGGATGCAAATATGCCAGAAAAGGAAGCCAAAGCAAAATCCAAACTATTTGCAGACAAAATAGAATCTCAGAACATGTCCTCACTGACATCACGAATGACGATTTTGCAACAATGTAAGAACTCAACATCCACCTCACAACAACCAGTGCAGGAAGAGAAAGTTCCAGTTCCGATCAAAGCTTCATCATCTAAACTGCTAACTGTATCCATAAGCAAATCCAAGTGTGCATCGCATGACATTTGCTTTGACCATGCAAAACTCTGATGAAACCATTCAGGACTACATCATATATTTCTCCGATCATTAGCCCCAGATTGTGAGTTAAGTTGCCCTAGATGCAATTTTGACATTTATGATGAACACATCAAAGACCAATTAATTTGTTGACTTCATGCTGACACTATACAAACTGACATCCTCACCAAGGCCAGTCAACTTAAAACCCTTGAAGACATCAGAAAACATGTGCAAGGCCTGGAAACTGCTACACGCAATCAACACTCATGAAACCCATCCAAGTCATGGGGACCAGGCAATTGCGCTTTAAGAAACAAGGTACCAACAACATTAGTAAACGTCCATGTCCAGGATGCGGATTCCTTGATCATGAACAGAGAAACGCAAACAACCGTCCAACTCACTGCCCTGCATGGGCTACAAATTATCATAACTGTGAGATTCCCAATAATTTTTCCACAGTTTGTCGCAAGAAGCTCCAGAAAAGTAGTACACAAGCCACCCTATTATCACCTGCATCAGTCAGGTCACTGGATTGCAATGAATATCGAAGCAAAAATCTCAGGAGCATCTCTACAATCGAAAAATTGCAGTTATTGCAAAATCTTCCTGGACAGTGGTGCAAATATCTGTCTTTCTGGAAGTCCCCATTTACACAAACAAAACATAATCTAACACAGTGTCATAAAGAAGTAACAGTAAGAGATGGAACTACTGCCACATGCTGTGGCTACATCCATGTATTCTGTTCAATTGACAATCTTTCCTGTTATGAGGTTGATCGTATTTATCTTAGTAAACAAGCATGCATTGTTTTAACCATACTACCGCCTAATTACCCTACTCCAATGAAATCAAGCCCTGTGGAATCTATCGTCGAAGCTCAAAGCCCTACTGTTGTCCTGAACGACCAATTAGTTTACCATTTCCTGCATCAAAGGACAATATAATTAACTTGAAGCAATATCTTATTGACACCTTCATAGATACAGCTTTCAATAAGTCAATTCAGTTTCCCTTCGTGGACACTAAACCCGTCCATATCCATCTCAAACCAGACACCAATCCCTGTTTCACATAACTGGAAGGATCAAGTTAAACAAGAAAACGATGTAGCCGGAGAAATCCTTGAGTTGGTTCACCTGTCAAATGATGCAGTAAGATGATCGTTACTGTCAAGAAGAAAAGGTTCACCATGCATAGTTGTTGATGCCAACATGTATTTATATTGTCACATATAGAACAAAGAGTAAGGCAATATTACTGACCCCGTAAATATAGCTGGGAAAGTATTGGTTTACATCACAAAGATCACATATATGAGTATTGAATGAAAATATTACTAAGCAAGAAAGAATATTAGAAAGCAAAAACAAAAGATTATTGAGAAAGGAAGAATATTAGAAAGTCTTATGGAAGATGAAAGGTTTGGTTTTACTAATTATCAGTTGACTTTAAAAAACTTAATAACCAATCCTTTCGAGAAACACATCATTGTCCTTCCACATTCACTGTTGCCTCTCAAGACATACCTGCACCTTTAAATTCGTATTTGATGCCGTGGACGGATACCGTTCAATATTATTGGATCAGAAATCTCAGCCATTATTACCATTAATCATGGAATAGAGTTGTCGCCTATCTCAAGGGTACATCGCAGTTGGTGATACATTACCCGCAGAGATTTGACGAGATTCTTAGTTTATTCTCTCACGAAGTGAAAGTCATGGCCAACTGTTTAATTTATGACAATAACATAGAAGAAGCCTTTTAGCATGCTTGGAACCTTCTCTTGATGTGTGCCAAAGATTGCATTGCCAAGTTTGCCAACAACAAGTAGAATTCCCTGGACAACAACTTACAGAAAGTGACATTGCTCCATAAAAAAACTTCCTTTTTGCTATTTAAAACTTTTCAGTTCAAGAGAACATCAACGATGGAAGTTCATGGTTTGGTGTGGTCAACCAAGTTGCATGGTCAACCAAGTTGCATGGGCGTACTCTGTTGGACCAATTATGGAACCCTTCCAAGAGCTTGTCAAAGCAAACAGTACCTTCCACTAAAAGACAACACACTCAACCAACGTTTTATTGACTCAAAGGAAATTCTCATCAATAAAGTCTCTGATGTTATCCGAGCTTTTGCTCCCAAACAATACACTTGCTTTTAACCAGAATGGTTGAAGAAAGGACTGGGGTATTTACTTCTTTAAAAATACTGCTTGTGCCCACTTTACAATGCACCTGTTTGCTGCTCTGAAGGATTGCATTGTGTATTTTCTAGCTTGCACTGTACTCAAGAAGCTGTGGAGAGGTATCCCCCCCACCTAAGGTGAGGCTCTTGCCGTATCCTGGAGTGTAGATCATGCTTAAAATTTTTTTTTGGCTGTTCAAACTTGATTGTCGTCACTGATCATAAACACTTTTCAAACATAAAGAGCGAACTCTGAGGTATCAATTCATCATGCAGCACTACACAGGCAAATGGAACATAAGACCAGATGCTTGGTCCCCTAATCCATCCAATTCAAATCTATACAATCGATTATTCGCAATCAAGTTAGTGCAACTGAGCTAATTGAATACCATGTCTTTGCCACACATCAAAGGCTACCAATATGATTGTCCATAACATTGGCATTGCTGCAATAACAGACAGTAACACTCGAACAAGAACAAAACTCACTGCATCGAATGACCTATTATATGAACACCTCATTGCTGCTATTCGTGAAGGCCTTTCTACCTCAAAATCAACCTTAGTGTTGATATTGCGATTTGTGTTAATTCTGTTGTTATCTTTCAGTAAGCAATACAATAGTATTAGAGACTGGTGAAGCCTTCAAGTTACCTCATCAAGGTAAGAATCATTTAACAATGGTAGCAGAGTTAAAGGGTACAGATCAACTGGCCTGGTATTTATGATCATTGTGCGAGTGACATTTGAGTTGAAAGAAGGCAATTGAGGGCAAACACCCGGATGTGTTCCTTGAGGTAAGAGAGATAACATAACTTTCCCTTTTGTTGGCTATTTGTTGACACGTGTGTGTGCAAACCAATTGGTGAAGTGGTTTGTGAACAATGGCAACAACAACATTGAAGGCTCCACCAGCGTTTAAAGAGGATGATAACTATAGCAGTTGGAAGAACGACTTGGAGATCTGGCAGATGTTTACAGAACTACCAAAGAAAAAGCAAGGTCCAGCTGTTTACATGTCACTGACTGGTCGGGCACGGGAGGCAGTACGCGACCTGACACCTGCAGAAGTGGGATCAGATGATGGTTTGGACAAGATTATATCTAAGCTAGATTCAATATATTTGAAAGATGAAAGCACAAGAGCATTTATTGCTTTTAAAGAGTTTTATGACTATAAGAGGAATAGTGGAGACAAATTTCCTGATTTTATTGTTCAGTTTGAGAAGCTCTACAATAAGATATCCAAATATGATATGGCATTGCCTGAAGCTGTCAGGGCATATTTTCTTCTCACAGCTGCGAATATGTCTGAAGAAAATGAAAAACTGGCTCTTACAACTTGTGCAGAACTCAAGTATAAGAATATGAAGGACACAATCATGAAGATATTTGGAGAATTGAACACAGCAGAAGACGCTGCGCATTTGGGAGCTCTTCCTGTGAAACAGGAATGCTTGTATGGAAATCTTCATGCTGATACCAAGGACAACTTGTCAAGGAATACACGTTCAAGAATGAATCCTGTTGATAAGGATGGGAAACTCATGAGGTGCCATGAATGTGACTGAACAAAACATTTTGCTAATAATTGTCCTCATAGAAATCAAGAGCAAAGAGGTTTCAGATCACGGAACAATAGACCTACAGAAAAGAAACAAGATGTAAATGAGATCCATATCACCCTTTTTGCAGCCTCTCCAGACCAAAGGCAATATTGTCTTGTTGGAGAATCCTTTGGTAGAGGTGTCTTGGATTCTGGCTGTACAAAGACAGTGTCTGGGGAAAAATGGATGGATGAATATCTTGCGACTCTCTCTGAATCAGATAAAAATGCTGTAGTTTCAAATAGTACTGATTCTACATATAGATTTGGTGATGGAAAGGAAGTGAAAGCTACAAGAAATCTAATAATAAGCAGATATTCAGCAAGGTAAAATCGGATATCCGTATTTATTCAGTCGAGCTTGTGATATTCGACGTCGCGTCATTATCTAAAGTGGCGAACCTCTACATATTTTATTTTGTTTTATTTTATTTTGTTTTGTTTTTGTCTTTTTCGCTGTTCTTGTTTCTTGTTGTTTCAAAACGTTCGCGCTTCAGTTATTTTCAGCTCTCCATCGGATTGCTTATCCTTTGTGTACTACTATCGAGAACAATAAAAGATGGAGTGCGATATAATACATCCTTTGTTTGATAACTTTTTTATTTTTAATTAGTTTTAACTCTCCATCTGATTGACTTGCATGTAATTTTTTAAAGGAACTATATATAAAAAAGAAATATAAGTGCCGGAGAGACTATCGAATATCTCGAGCAGATATTCGATATCGGATATCTGCTGAGATATTCGGACTCTCTGCTAATAACTGCACGAATATCCAAAAATATTCTGTCAGACGCTCCCGCCTGAGGTGCATGATAATACCAGTTATTCTAGATGGCAACAAGTATAAATTGTCTGTTGACATAGTAGAGAATGAAATACCACTACTGATTAGTCGTAGTACCATGAAGTCTCTCAGTATGAAGTTAGATTTTACTAGTGACTTGGCCCTTATTGGGAAGGAAATAATTGACTTGATATGTACCACAACAGGACACTATTGTCTTCCACTAACACATTGTGATCTTGATGCTCAAAAAGGAACAAAAATCATTCTACATGGAGAAAATTAGAAAAATATTAGTAAGACAGAGAAAATGAAGAAAGCTATGAAACTGCACCGCCAATTCGCTCATGCTGGCAAAGATAAGCTACTCAAACTTGTAAAGGATAGTAATTTGTATGACAAGGAATTTTTGTCATGCATCGAAGAATGTTGCAATGATTGTGAAATATGTCACAAATATAAAGGCCATACAGTAGACCAGTTGTGGGTATACCTCTGGCAAACGCTTTTAATCAAGTAATATGTATGGATTTAAAGGTTTATGAACATAATAAACAACACATCTTACATATCATTGATGCTGCAACTCGTTACTCTGCTGGATGTCTTATCAAATCGAAACATAAAGATGTCATTGTCAGTAGAGTGTTTAGATTTTGGATTGCATACTTCGGATCACCAAGTACAATCTTGACTGACAATAGTGGTGAATTTTCGAATGAGGTTTTACAAGAAATGAATGAAAAGCTCAATATTGAGACAAAAACAACAGCAGGCGAATCTCCTTTCAGCAATGGTATTGTGGAAAGACGTAATAAAATTCTGGCAGAGACCTTGTTCAAGACAATTGAAGATATGAAGTGTGAACCAGACGTAGCACTAGCATGGGCCCTCAGCGCAAAGAATTCTTTACAGAATCATTGGTATTTGGCCATAATGTGAACACACCCACTGTTCTGACAGATCATTTACCAGCATTGGAGCCAACTACGTCCAGTGAAATAGTGAGAAAAAATCTATCTGCTCTGCATAAGGCAAGGGAGAATTTCATTAAAGCAGAATCCAGTGAGAGAATTAAAAAAGCGTTGAGACATAATGTTAGAACATATTCTGATGAGACGTATTTGAATGGGGAAAAAGTCTTCTACAAGCGCAAAAACACCAAGGGTTGGAAAGGTCCATGTGTGGTTTTGGGACAAGATGGTCAAATGGTGCTTGTCAGACATGGTGGTAACTTTTACCGAGTGCATCCCTGTCAGTTGATGAAACATAGCCAAAATTATAAAGTTAGTGAATTCAAGTCAGATCATGTCAAGAGGAAGGAAGGCCATTTGAATAAGTTGCGTGATATGAACGATAGCGTCAATGATTGTGATAATGATGATGATGGTGATAATGATGATGATGGTGATGGTGATGGTGATGATGATGATGACACAGCTGATAAGAATGTGATAGATGTTTATGATGATTCTGAAGATGTAGAGCAATATCATCAAGAACAAGCTAGAAATGTAGACGGAAATGACCAAGAAGATTCTGGCACAAGTGAAAATGAAGTTGAGGAAAACAGGGATACTCATAAAAATAATGAAACTGAAGAAGACGAAGGTAGTGGTTGTATAAGTGACATTTTCAGAAGACCATCTACAGAATCCAAGAAAGTTGAATCGAAACCAAAAGCAAAATCATACATCAAATACAATCTAAATGGAAGATGGTATCGTGCAAGAGTTCTCTCAGCACAACCCAAAAGAAGTGGCACTTATAAAAATTGGGTTAATGTGTCTAATGATGGTGATAGAAAGCCAAAAAGCATCAATTGGAATGATGTGTCCAAATGGGTCGAGCTGGAAAATCCGGAATTCCCTGTCTATATGTGTGATGTCGATATGTTTTCACAGGAAGTAGTTGATGCGAAGGAGAGAGAATTGCAGAATTTAAAAGAAAATGATGTCTTCGAAGAAGTTCCAGTCAAACAACTGTATCAAGCAAATGGGTCATAACTGAGAAGTTCAAAGGTGAAAAAAGGGTTGTGAAAGCTAGATTGGTGGCTAGAGGCTTTGAAGAAAATTCACAATTGTTGAGAACAGATTCTCCAACTTGTGGCAAACAAAGTCTTCGACTTGCTATGGCTATCATAGTTAGCAATGATTGGCAGATGATGATGATGATGATTTACTGGTATAGAGGCAAGCAAATCACTGGAATTCTTGTTTGCCATGTTGATGACTTTGTGTATGGTGGTAGTCCAGCTTTCCACAAAGATGTTATTGCTAAACTTTTCGAAACGTTCAAATCAGTACGCAATCAAGCTCAACCTTCAAGTATCTAGGATTAGATGTGGATCCATTTAAAAGCAAAATTAAGATTAATCAAGTGAGCTATATAGTCTTTGATAACTGTTAATATTGAAAATGATGTTAACAATGAACGAAAATTGACTAGCAAGGAAAAGACCATGTTGAGATCGTTGAGTGGGCAAATTGATTGGGTGGCCGGACAAACCCGCCCTGATGTGGCTTATGATAGTTGCCAAACGTCTAATTATGGCAAGGAACCTACAGTTCAAAATTTGAAAGATGCCAACAAGATTATTCGAAAAATTAAGAGCAAGCATGTTGCAATAACCATTGCCAAAATTGCAAATATGGAAAATTGTGAAATTATTTGCTACACAGATGCAACTCATGCCAGTTTGAAGTGTGGATCATCACAAGGTGCATTCATCATATTTGTGAAACACCTAAGCGAAGTTATACCAATCTGCTGGCAATCAAAGAAACTACAAGGGTAACCAAAAGCCCAATTGCTTCGGAAACACTTGCTCTGAGTAAAGGAGCTGATGCTAGTTTTTATTTGGCCAATGTCATACAGCAAATCTGCAAGTTGACGAAGGTTCCAAAGATCACTTGTATTATCGACAACAAGTCATTATTTGAAACCTTGAAAACGACAAATGTCACAAAGGATTTGAGACTGCGAGTTGATATAGCCAGATTGAGGCAGATGGTGGAACAAGATGAGATTACCGTCAAGTGGGTTGAAGGAAAACACCAATTAGCCGACTGCTTGGCAAAACATGGAGCGTCTCCAAACAGGTTGCTTGAGGTTTTGGAGACATCCAAAATATCTCTACAATAATTGATTGTAGTGATTACCGTTGTGTTTTTTGATGATTTTAATTTGTTTGTCATGTTGACTGTGACAAACAGTTGCAGCATGCAATTTGATATTCTACTTGTGTTGGCTTTAAAATTGTGTTACTGGTGGCAATGTTGATATTGCGATTTGTGTTAATTCTGTTGTTATCTTTCAGTAACCAATACAATAGTATTAGAGACTGGTGAAGCCTTCAAGTTACCTCATCATGGTAAGAATCATTAACACTTAGAACCGAAGTTTAAAGAATGCTAGGAAGTACGTGACCGACTATCAACTAGCCAAGGACTAGCACTTTTGAACAAGCACATTATTATCCCACAAGCCCTTCTTCAACAGCGCTTAACAACCTTCACGCTACATATCAAGGATATAACAGTATGTCATCTTGTGCAAATCAAACAGTTTATTCGCCAGCATAAACGCCAACATAAGAAACCATCAAAACATATGTCAATCATGTAACCAAATAGCCACAAGCCAATCTACAGAACCTACAATCCCAACATCCACACCAGATTGGCCTTTCAACAAAATCTGTGCCAATTTACTTTTAAAGCGAGTAACAGTCATATCTTGTCACTGTTGATTGTTTCAGTTGGATGTTCTGGATGGATGATGGATGTTCTGTGGACATGTCAGAAATAATCATATCAATCGTATCCATGAACGTTGTTTACGTATTATTTACACGAATAACACTTGCAGTGTTGAACACCTGTTTAGTATAGAAAACGATGTTTTCGTTCATATTATTAACCTACAATGTCTTATGAAAGAACTAGTATAAATTTTATTAGTCGATAAGGCCCGTGAAGAAATGTAGGATCATGCGCTTTTGACGAACGGTTAAGGAGATACAAAGGTTTAAAAATTTTGCTGACGTCAGCAAAGTCCCTGCAAAGTAAAAAAAAAATTATTTAGAAATTCATATATCCGTGACCTTCATCGTATAGATCTTCAAACGCTGATCAAAAAAATGTATAGGATCATTTGACAAATGGTTATGGAAATATTGTGGTTTAAAGGTTTATTGATGACGTCATCAACCCGTCCATTCGGAAACGGATTTGGGGACCCAAGTTTAGGAAACTTACCCAAATTGGTAACAGGTGGTCCCTAGTTACCCACGCTGTGAAAAATAACTGATGTGACCACCTCCTTTCCAAGTTATTTGGCCTCAAAGTTTTCAGTGCATTGAAATGGCTTCACTAACGTTAATATACTTTCCTTTGACGGTAATATTGTTTTAACGTCAAAGTTTGGTAAATTACAGAACAATTTTTTAGGCGATGTTTTATAGACTTTATCAAAGAAAAGTTGTGAATTATATAATCTACTTTGAAAAAGTCACAGACGGACAAGACGGACAAGACGGACAAGACAAGACGGACAAGACGGACAAGACAAGACGGACAAGACAAGACACAAGACACAAGACACAACAAGACACAAGACACAACAAGACACAAGACACAACAAGACACAAGACACAACAAGACACAACAAGACACAAGACACAACAAGACACAACAAGACACAAGACACAACAAGACACAAGACACAACAAGACACAAGACACAACAAGACACAAGACACAACAAGACACAAGACACAACAAGACACAACAAGACACAACAAGACACAACAAGACACAAGACACAAGACAAGACAAGACAAGCTCCGTATTATTATAGAGATGGAATAAGTATTTTGTATTAGAGAATGCAAATCCTATAAGAAACTTTTTTTTTGTGGCAGGCAGTCCCGCTCTCTGTGAAAACCTCCCCTTCATTGGATAGTTCCCGTCATTCCATTTGTTTGTGGCTGGGGTTAACATGTTCCTGCAAAATTTGCACTCCAACCCTCTAATCTTGTTGAGCCCCCCTATTTTTTTTTATTTTTTTTTTATTTTTAAACTTAAATTAGTTCTTCACATTGAAAATTGACCTTAAAAAAAAAAAAGAAAAAAAAAGTTGCTGGTTGACTATTTATAAAAAATTATACATGCTTTGGAAAAAAATAAAATAATAATAAATCCCACCCAAGTGGCATCAAACATAAAATAGTCTAGCCTAAGGGGAGGTCAAAAACCATAGATTCGGTTGAATAACTAACAGCACTGATGCAAATTCAACAATTGCTAACATGAATCTCAATCTGTTTACAAACATGCAGGAAAATGTCATTTCATGTCAGCTTTGCCAACATTGAAATAGTAAGTAAGTAAAGTGATCTGTGGCTCCCTATTTCCCATTTAGCGCTCCCGTTCTTCAATTCTTGGCCCTATTTTCTAATTTGTATGGTAAAATAGGGAGCATGCTCCCTATTTTCCCATATTGGCTCCCTATTGCACCATTTTTTCCAATAGAGGCTCACGCGTCTCCCTATTTTCCTTTTGCATTGGAAAATAGGGAGCATGCTCCCTATTTTACTATATCGTCACTAAATTACAATGTATATCCATCTTGTTTTGTTCTTAAAATACACTAGGTAATTAGCCATCAAGCAAGCCAACAGTGCTGGTCTGTTTCAAGGCAGGAACAAGACTTGACTTGACCGTTTGGTTGATAACTTTGTAGTTTTCTTTCTAATTGGTTTTTTTTTATTTATAAACCAAATTATGTAACTGTGTTTAGTATGAGAAGTTTATTATAACGTATGAGCTAGCTAGCTAGCTAGCTATAGCTGGCTAATTGAAGGCAAGAATGCCTTCCATGCTCATCTGTATTTTGTCATAAATAATTCTGTGCCTGATATGTGTTACACCAATGTATCTATACCATGTATAGCTATATACAGTACTGGAAAAAGGTTGTTTAACATATCGAGCGCGCAACGTGCGCGGACTCCCTCGATACGCGATGTACCGCGTTTATAATAATAAGAAACAATTAAAATAAATTGTCGCGATCTATCGAGAATCTAGTATTGTGACTAAATCCATCTCGATGTGTCGCAATGGTAGGTGATAATGAGAATAAAGAGAAAGTTTTTTTTAATGAGAATAGAGAGAAAGTTTTTTTTATTTCAAACACATCTCTGCTTTATCTTTTTATTTATTTTAAATAGGTGTATATTATAAGAAAATTTTTAACTTTTGTATTTATTAAAGTAATTCTAGCGCATTACATTTTCTATTGCCGTTCTTCGTTCTTAAATTTTTAAAATGCGATCTAACGAAGCTTTTCTATCGCCGCTTTTTCTTCTTAAACTTTTAAAACGCGATCTAAGAAAGCATTTCTATCGCCGCTTTTCGTTTATAAACTTTTAAAATGCGATCTAAAAAACATTTCTATCGCCGCATTTCGTTCTTAAACTTTTAAAATTCGATCTAAAAAAACATTTCTATCGCCGCTTTTCGTTTATAAACTTTTAAAATGCGATCTTAAAAAACATTTCTATCGCCGCTTTTCGTTTTTAAACTTTTAAAATGCGATCTAAAAAAACATTTTTATCGCCGCATTTCGTTTATAAACTTTTTAACTTCGATCTAAAAAAGCATTTCTATCGCCGCTTTTCGTTTTTAAACTTTTAAAATGCGATCTTAAAAAACATTTCTATCGCCGCATTTCGTTTATAAACTTTTTAACTTCGATCTAAAAAAGCATTTATATCGCCGCTTTTCGTTTATAAACTTTAAAATGCGATCTAAAAAAACATTTCTATCGCCGCTTTTCGTTTATAAACTTTTAAAATTCGATCTAAAAAAACATTTCTATCGCCGCTTTTCGTTTATAAACTTTTAAAATTCGATCTAAAAAAACATTTCTATCGCCGCTTTTCGTTTATAAACTTTTAAAATTCGATCTAAAAAAACATTTCTATCGCCGCTTTTCGTTTATAAACTTTTAAAATGCGATCTAAAAAGTTAAAAAAATATAACACAAAGGAAGTATAATTATATTTAAACATCCGCGATCATTGTTGAATACACTCTTATTTTTAAAATAGTTCTATTATGAAAAAGTGTTAATGGCCTCGATAGCTTCGAGAATGATATCGAGATGGATGCATCGCGAAGCCCTCTCGATACAATTTGAAAGTAAAAAAACGTCTATCGCGGATCGAGAATACCGTCGCGATACGCGAAGCGCGATGTTAAACAACCTTTTTCCAGTACTGTAGCTTAATGTCTATTGATGGCTAACATGTTGAAAGGCAAATCATTTCCAGGGTGATGTAGTAAAATATAAATACTATATCTGTTATATAGCTACCTAGCTAGATCAGTTGATGTCCAACTTAGTTGTTTTGATTTTGCGTAAAGACATGCACACGCATGCATACAGTCAGAAAAAACTATTCCAGCTCCTTTTTAATCTTGCATTTCTTTAAATCTATAAATTAGAATAAATAGTCAATTTTCCTTATGTTGTCCTACTTTTATTGCCTGTGAAAATACATGCGCAAATACGGAACTTTGTAAACATTCGCAACTTGCCCATAAGAATGTCAATGAACTGCAAAAAAACATCATAGTGTTATGTGAGAGCAAATATTTTTGAGTAAAAATTGTGGTATTCTATGTCTATACACTGCTACACTGGTTTCGGAAGTCGTTGGTTTCTGCTGGGCACACAACACTAACGCATTTAAAAACAACTGTTAAATATGATGTGTCACAGAGAAAAAACTGCTACAGAAAGCTACCTTTTGGAACAAACATCAAAGCAAGTACTGATTACGTTTATTGCCACTAATGCTGAGTTGCGTAGACCGCAAAAAAAGCCGTGAAAGGTGTACAGTTAGATGCAAAGTCTTCTATTTAGGCTGACATGGCAGAATCAAACAAGGATAGCGAGGCCGAAAATTTTATACCATTAGCAGATACCGAAGATGACGTTAGTAGCCCCGATAAAAAGCCTAAGGGGGTCGTCTTTTCTAGAAGAGATAAAGATTTAATAAGAAAGTCTTTTTCCCACCTCATTAAAAACGAAAAACTGGTTAGAGAATCAAAAGTTGATGATATTCTTCAATCCAATTCAGATCTCGTAAGAATAAAAAAAAGTAAGGTTTACGTCATTAATGAAAGTGAAAACGGAAAACGGAAATCTACTAGCTCGTATGTCCATTATGTAAGCAGTGTACTCGGTTGTTTGTGATCTTTACCACAAGTTTAGTTGTATAAGTCTTTGGAAAACCAAACAGAAGAATAATAGAAAAAATAATTTTAATGACGTTATTAAAAAGTAAACCGAAGGGTTACTTGCAGCTGAACCAGAATAAAATTGTTCCATTTCTATTTCGTGCGCCTTTAGCACGATTTTAGAATCACACCCAAACCCACAACCAACGGCTATTTTTGTTAAGAATTGCTAGCAATTTGCTACGTTATTCTAACGATGCAAAATGTGATAGGTCAAATTTTTGAAGAAGTTACAGTTAAACACCAACCTTGTCCCAAACATATTTTATTGACTTGAAATTGTTCAATTCCATGCTAAATAAGTAATTTTGATTTTTTTTCAAAATTTGTATTTTTCCACCCTTTCAATAACGGAAAGTCGTGTATTTTCAAAAAAATAAATAATTAACAAGTTTTGGAGCGACGCATCGCTCCACCCGTTTTGGGCGGCACTGAAATCACTTAATTTTGTGGGAAATTCAGTCTACTTTAAATAAAAAACGATGTAGAGTGTCTTAAAGTCACTAGATTCTGAGGTATAGCCTTCTTAAAATGAGAACCAAGATGACTCGCACTGCGTAATGAATGGCGCAAGACTTGTATAATATTCGATAAACAACATTTGAATCAGTCCAATGTGCTTTTTATCAATGATGGCAGTCAAGTGGTAACTTAACACGCTATTTCAAGACCTTAACAAAAAAGGTATCAACACTACTGTACATGCTTGATTAAGCGCCCACTCTCGAATAAGCGCAGCGCCCACCCTGTTTTGTAATGTTTTTATAAGCGCATCTTTCTCAAATAAGCGCCTTACGGCGGTGACTTGAATACATTTCTAAATTCAAAGCGATTATTCATCGAAACCAGCGTTCTTCTTTAATTCATCTACATTATGAAATTGCGTGTTATTTATGAGAGACATATCTTCTGTTTTTACACTTTACGGCCATTGTAGTATCATAGAAAGAAAGATTTTACATAACACAATGAATGAAGTATTTTATAAGCAATAGGCGCCTACCCTACCCTAAAAATTTTAAATAAGGACGCTTAATCAAGAATTTACGGTGGGCCTATCCCGAAAGTTACTCACAAAATTTTTTAAAAAGGACCATTCGCTAAAGTTATTTCCCTTTATTCTGCAAAAGTTGTGTGATCAATTGACACCCTACGATTAGAATGGACGGCTTGGTTTTGGATTGCACAACTACTTTTAACATGATATTTAGGATAAACCTCCTGCCCACTCGCGGAAGAAACTTCTGCGCTTCAGTTTTACCGCAAAATGGCTTCATTTTGCGTGAACAAACTTTGAGGTACTACGAACTAAGATTTTTTTCGGAAAAATTATTGCGGTTCTAAAAATATTTTCATCTAGTTCCGACTAGTATTTATAAATTTTTTGAGAATTTACAATTGAGGTTTACGATTGGCCTTATTTTTGCAGGAATAAACGTTTTCGAATTATCCAAAAACCGCCGAAACCGTAAAAGTATCTTCCGGAAAGACTTTATTTTCTTAAAGTGTTGTCTGTAATGCGTTTTTAAACTTATGGCAAAGAAAGTGGACACCTTTTAACAACATTCGGCTCTACCCAAATTTTATTGTAAAGAGTTTCCTAGCATCCGGGCCCATTTTATATGAATTAAAAAAATTATTGCTGAAGTTCTAAATTAATTTTAGGTGTGACTGGTATGCTTTATTATAAAAAAAAGGCAAAGAGCCAAAATCCCTCTGGCGTTTCCCATAATTACGCCCTGTGCCAAAAATAAATAATTGCTCCCTAATTTCCAATGCGAATGCAAATCAGCTTTAGCTTGGAGTAAACAAAGAAGTTGTTGTAAATTTCAACAGTTGCTTGTGAAAAGCCATATACAAAACGGCACATTCTAACAAAAAAACTTAATGTTTATATTTTTATTGTCAACCGAACTTAAGATATACAATAATTAAAAACGGCTCCCTAAATTCCAATGAAAAGGACGCTATCGAGGTGAAATGGCACAGAATAAAGCCATGTAGAAACACTATGTGGACATGTTGCCTCAAAAGTGCCAAAAATGGGTAAATTGCTAGGCATCCTTGCTTAGGTAAGGTTATAATCTTATAAAATGTGGACAATTCAAAAAGGTTCATAGCAATAGGCGTTGACCGAAAAGACCACGCCCTAAAACTGTAACACTGTTACTTACCTTGGTGGCTCCCTAAATTCCAATAGCAAGTCTGAAATCCAGGAAATTATACAACAAAATTCACTCAAAACACTAATTTTTTTTGTCCTTTACAATCAGTGTCTTCTTAAATACCTATTCAAGGCAAAAAAAACCATTCAATACCTCAGTATTTTGGCTTTTAGACCTTAATTCGGAGTTCAGTATTATTAGAAAATAGGGAGCAGAGTTAGTGCTACAATAAGTAAGTAAGTAAGTAATTATTTATTTATTCGGAATGAGAAATTTACGAGACTTATTTGTAATTGTATTCATTTGTAAGGATAACAGCAAAAATAAAAATACAATATAAATATAAATGATAACATGATAACGATATCCACACAACTATGAAAATTAACCAGGAGACCACACTATAGCATAGCTAGAAAAAGGCAAGGCCACCTTTGATTATAGAACTTTGATCGGTGACAATTTAGGGATATATGAAATGGGGTATCAACTAAATAAGAAAAATAAATAAATAAAAAAATAAAAACAACAACAATAAACAAATCAAAAACTGAAAACAATACACCAATCCGACATCTTCAGGGACCGTGCAGGAAAAAGGGTCTGGGGGAAAGTTAGTGTACACAAATTTCTAGCGCCTTCGGTAGTTTTGAAGCTCAAGCTGCGAAGAGTGGTTGTTATTTTTGATTGCAGCTTTTATTTTAAGTTATAATTTGCCATGGAGTACGAAATGGTCAATAAAATGAATGTGGATGAGTTAAAGATGATCCTCAGGCTTCGTGGTTTAAAGGTTTCAGGTAGAAAGGCTGAATTGGTAGCTAGAGTGTTTGTTGCTGCCAAGACCAATGTTCCACTTGTTAAAACAGCACATGAGGTAGAAGGTCAACTGATGCAAGAATATCAAGCCAAACTCCTACATGGTGAGGTACTACTGCCTGATCTCAATTATTTAACGTCTGGTTGGATTTGTGAAACTGATGGTATTACTCGGTGGCCTTACATAACATACCCTGATATTTTCAACTACTTAGCTTTCAATCCCAACGAGCTTAGCAGTGCGGATTTGAACGACTACAAGAACTCAAAAGCTTACAGTTATTTTAATAGGGGGTGGCTTGCAGATGTTAGTTACCACATCATTGATTCATCATCGGCATATTGTTTTTTAAAAGCTGATTGTAGACAGTCTGAAAGGATAAATAATGCACCACATAAACATTGGATATGTGTCAGGAAGAACAAAACAAACACTGTTTCAGCCCATTGTTCCTGTATGGCGGGTATGTCAGGCACGTGTAATCACATCGCAGCCATGTTATTCCGTATTGAGGCAGCTATCAGGTTGGGGCTTACAAATCCTTCATGTACAGCTAAAAGTTGTGAATGGCTTCCAAACCGAAAGGATGTAAAACCAGATAAAGTAAAAAATTTATCTTTTAGTCATGATGATTTTGGTAAACAGGGAAAACAGACCAGGCCGCTAGTTTCAACACCTAAAAGGCAGTACAACCCATTTAGAGTCAAAGTGAAGCTGCTTTGTGTACAAGATATTGCGGACTGTCTTAAGGAGTCCTTACCTGATATCATTGTACATACCGCAGTGCCTAAACCAAAAATTGACTTTCTTAGAGAAATTGTTGAAGCTCATGAGAAGCCTGTAGAACTTGTTACTGTTGATGATGTGTTATTGATGTCCAATTCAAAGGAGTCTTTTTATTTAAATTTGAAGCAAAACTTAACACACAAGGTCATTCAAAAAATAGAGTCAGCAACAAAAGGTTAGAGCGACAACAGCTTGTGGTTTGCATGTCGAAAAGGTGTTATAACTGGTTCAAAAGGACACGAGGTTAAAACAAAAATGAAAAGCAGCTTAAGAAATCGTTCAACTGATAATCTGTGGCAGTTGTTAAAAAAAGTTTCAGGTTTAATTTTTGTCAGCCCTAACATTCCCGCTTTAAAATATGGTCGCACAATGGGAATTAATGCAGTCAATAATTTTGTTGCTAGCCAAGGTGAACATCACAAGGATCTTCAAGTTGTAGAATGTGGGTTGTATTTAGAAACAGATCTACCGTTTATCGGTGCTAGCCCTGATCGAATACTCCTGTTGTCCAAAAGCTTGTTTGGAAGTGAAATGTCCTTATTCAGTTAATTTTTTGTTTCGTTGTTTCTGAGATTATATTGCTCCGACACAGCCAGATCTGTTTTAAGTGAGGCAATTTTATCAGATTGTTTTTCACAAGTCACTTTCAGACAGGAAACTTCAGTTTTAAGTGTAGAAATATTCTGTTTTAGCTCAGATATTATTTGTTCCTTATTATTGTCTACTGTAGTACTTAGATTTTTGAGTTCTTAAAATAAGTCTTCTAATGTGATTGCCGTACTTGGTGTTTCACAGTTATCAGCATCTTGGTTTGTTGACAAGTTCGACGATGTTGCTCTTGTGTTTGGTTTAGCAGTAGATTTAAGCCACAGGACACGAGACAATATTTTCAGGCGATAGTAACAAATTTAATTTTGTTACAATCACCCAAAAATTTTATTGTGTCGCCACATCTGTGTAAATGCAACATCTCTATCAAAAAACCGAAAACATTTTCAAATTTACATGGCAACAATTTACAAGATTGAAATGTAAAACTTTTTCTGAAAACATAAAAATGGAACGACAAGTATTATTGGCAACTATTTCACTTCTTCTTGAAGATGACAATGTGTAATATAGAAAAGGTAAGAACAAAAGTGGAAATAAACGCAAATGGATAAGACCGTGGATGCAACGAAGAAATGAAGATGGAGCATATCATAAAATTTTCCAGGAACTAATGCGGGAAGATTCTAAAGGTTTCCGAGAAAACATAAGAATTGATAAAGCTCAATATGATGAATTTGTTAAACGTTTACGACCTTATTTAACAAAGAAAGACACAATAATGCGTCAATGTATTAAACCTGAGGAAATGTGTTGCTTGACGCTCAGGTATCTTGCCAGTGGCAAGTCATATATAGATCCCTGGAATATCAATTTAGAATAAGCAGAAAAGCAATTTCCTACATTATTGCTGAGGTTTGTCTTGCTACATTAAAATCGCTTGGAAAAGAATATCTTAACACTCCTATAATACCGTAGAACAATGGCAAGCCATAAGTAAGAAATGCGATATTCAATAGAATTTTCTGATTCTCTTGATTTTCAGTTATCTCGTCTTGTCTTTCCTCCGCCATTTTGACTTTTGATTATTCAGCAAAATTACTGCATTGTGATTGGTCACGCGTAAATGTGTTGCATCAGAATTGTTGCAGCAAGTGGCGAGACGGGGAATATTCATACGCGTAACGTTTTTTTTGCTGCTGGTAACATTTTTTTGTTACACACAACATTTTTTTGTTGCCAGTAACAAGATACAAAATCAAATCGATTTGGTTTTGTTGTTGCGAGTAACAAATAAAATGTTGTGAGCAACAAAAAGCTTCTCTGACGACACAAGTTAACATTTTTAGGCGATAGTAATTAATATAAATATGTTACTATTGCTTGAAAATATTGTCTCGTGTCCCTGTGGCTTTAGGAGGCATGATTAAACAAGTGTAAGTGTTTGATTTTTCAGAGCATCTATGCCCACTTTTTCCGCTCGCTTTGAACACGTCTGTACTCGACGGTGTCCTGAGACGAATTGATGAAGGCTGCAAATGTCATTTCTAATAAACTTTACCTTTAAGGCGTAAAAAGAAAAAGTGAATGTAACTTTTGAAGTCTGGCGAAAAAAACAAAACTATTATTAACTTATTAGATCAATATCTGTTTTGATTGTAACACCAAAGTTTGTGGAAGGATTGCTTGATAACTATCAAGTTATATATTATCAGATGTGTTGACTCAATGTTCAATGGGGATTGCTTCAGGATGGTAAATTGCTTGAAAAACAGTTGTTATATAAACACTACATGAATTTAAACCGTTTTTTTTTTTTCAGACAGTTAAATTTAATTTCAACTTACTTGACAGAATTAGGATCATCAATGCCCCATAATGACACAATCTTTCCTGTATCAGACCATTTGCAGCTGCATTGATCCTTAGGGTCACATGTTTTTTTGCCAAGATTGCCAGCATGGGAATAAACAAAACACAGTACAATGCAAACAAAAAATAAGGTAAATGTCCTATCCATTTTTAATTAATTATCTATAATAAAAGCAAATTTTTAGCAAGAAGACTATACCTTCTTTGGCATAACACAATCTCTTCTTTCAATCAGCTAATTATAATTATTTTGTGATGAATAAATAGTAATACACAAGAATCCATTTGTCAGTTTAAAAGAGTGCAATCAAACTTAAGTTATGCTTCACTCTTTTTCTAAAACAACAGATTGCAGAGCCAACACGTGTTACAAAAAATAGTAGCACTCTTATTGACTTGATTCTAACAGTTCATGGAGTTATGCATCAGTGATCACAATTTATTTTATGTGATCAGAAAATTTAAAAGGCCAAAATTTGAATTTGAAAGTTCGTAGCTAGTACAAGAACTTCAGTGAAGAGGCTTTTTTGAAGAACCTCAGGAATTTAAACTTGTCATATTTTAATAATTACGATGACCTCTATGAAGCATGTAAGAAACTAAATAAAAATGTTAAAACTGACTGACAAACATGCCCCTTTCAAAACATATATAGATTTTCCAGCTATGTTGAGGCATGGTTCACTGATGAATTAATAATAGCCATTGGAGAAAGATAATTTTTAAAACGGAAATCATCAAAACAAAATCCATCATAGACCGGGAAGCTTTGTAACAAAAAAGGCACCAGGTAATTAGACTCAAAAATCCACAAAAAAACAAGTACTATAATCCATTTTTAAAATTGGCAATAAAACAGATCTTACAAATTATGGGCCTTCTCCATTCTGCAAATTCCTATTAAAACTTTTTAAAAGGTACTGCATGAGCAAATTTCACACTTGTTTCATTTCAGAACAGATGCTTGACAGTCGCAGGAAACCACTAAACGTAGGATCCCACAATAACCATATATACAGTGCGATTGGCGTGAGAAATTAGAAATTGTTACTTTGGTTGGCACTTTACATTGTCTGACAATGAGTTTGATTTGGTTCTGTATACCACTCCTTGCAGAACAACTTTATCTATATATATATACCTAATAGGACATTTGTCATACCATTTCCTCACCAAGAAAGTTATGTTTCTAGTTTATTTGATCCAAAAGAAAACAAAGTATATATTTGAGATAATTGTTTAAGTTAATTCTTAAGGCGAGTGTAAAGGAAAGTGCGCATGATTTTTATAATCCAAATATCATCTCTAAATAACATTTTTATAACCTGATATATGTAGATATTTTGGAAGCTCTTATTTTTCTCAATTGAGTGATATAATTTTTTTGGAAAAATATTAAGGTCGTTTGAGGTTTAGGTGTACGCAAAATTTACCCCAGTCTCTCGTAACTGATGTTTCTCTTACAAAATGGCTGAGTTTTTTTAAAAAATTTTTTTACCATTCTTCCCAGCTGGGCTGTATCTAAAAAGGGTTTTTACTATTTGGTTCAAAATTTTATAGTTTTCTTACTATTTCATATTCTTCCAAATGCTACTTTTTCAACTTGTTTTCTTTCACATAGACGGCTGTAAAAAAATTTAAACTTGTTTTTACAAAAAAATAAATTTTTTTTTTTAGATATATATATTATTTAGCTTTATTTCAAAACAGCTCTCCTACACAGACGTTATTTAGTTTTGTAAGAGAAAGTTCAAATGTAGATACCATTTCATCAAAAAATAAACACTGAGAAAAAGAGGTTTGAAGTTTTTACTCACATGCGGCCACTTGCCGCATTGAAATTTACACTTGACAGGTTTTCCATTTTTAAAAACGTGATATTTTTCAACGATGATACTAAGGAAAAATTGATTGAAATTGATTTTTCGAATTCAATTAAGGATTGTGACGATAGCTTGACATATAGTAAATGAGATGACTTTCTATGGTTCTGAAAATGTTTTATTGTGACAATTCGCAGAGGGAAATAAAATAAATACAAATATAATTGTTACTTCATTGCGCATTTTTTTTTGAAAGCTCCATTCATTTGCCAGATAACACCTCTTCAGTATGATACAGAAAGATCATCACAGCGTTATTAGTGGGTAAACATAAACAAACAAAATAAACAGAGATCCAGATGGAATTATTGCAAAAAAAATTCATAATTAAAAGGTTTAGTGTATTTTGCCCTAATTTCATGAAAGAAAAAATAAATGAAAAAAAAATCATTTTTTTCCTTTACACTCGCCTTAACAATATTTAAAAAAATGGTAGATAGATATAGATGTGCATATTTTACATGACTAGCCTCACAAATATTGAGGGATATATATATATTATTTCAAGGAGGGGCCATGGCCTTGATGGGGAGTCCTGGAGTATTTAATGCTCTCTTTGAGCTACGCAAACTCAATTAGGGTCAGCGCTCTGCCAGACAACTCCCTGCAACATCCAACGGCCCACACAGTACATTGAAAAGTAACAGAAATTCAAAACTTTCACTTTAAACATGACAGATTTTGCTATATTGCATACCACTTACAAAACAAATATATACCGCATTTGTCAGGATCCCACGTTTAGAGTGGTTTTCCCTGACTATTTGTTTAGATTCACGTAATAAAGACAGTATAATATATGCTGCGCTGGTAAGCCACATGTTGCCTTAGGCTTTGTTCTCACCTGGCACTAAGGAGCACTAAAGAGCGATAGAAATTGAGCACTAAAGAGCACTGGAAAATGAGCGTCTGTTTTAAAGTGATTCACACTATAAGAGAAAAATACTTAATATAAGATCTCTTTTGAGCATGGAACGTAGAAAATTCATACTCTATTTCGTCATTTGCAAATCATGTTCTGTACAAAATACTTCTGCACGAATGTCGGCACCTTTGATCTCAGAAGAAAACAATGAAACAAGCACTAGAACCTTAGTGCTCGTTAGTGCTCGAAAAACACCACTAATGAGCGACAATGAGCACTTAGGAGCGTTGAAACTGATTCTCACTTATGAAAAAAACACGAGATATCGCTCGTTAGTGCTCTTTAGTGCCAGGTGAGAACCAAGCTTTATTTGGCACACTAATTGTCTCACTACTAGGTGGATTGCCATGCCTCTGGGGTGTTTACCATGACTTGCCAATGAGAACTGTTAGCTAGCTAGCTAGATTATTTAATGCTTGAAAAAAGTGTATAGCTAGCTATATTGATCTTGCAAGTATCATCATTTTTAGTTTAAATTTGTGCATAATCTAGCTATCAAGCAGCTAGATAACAAAAGTAACAACTGTAGCTAAATCACAAGCTCCTCAAAAGTTTGCTAAAGTGAGAGAATGCAGCTTTAGCCTTCACTAAGTCACTAAGACCTATAAAGTGAGTAAAACAGTATTCTATTTAGCTAGGTTTAGAAATCAATGTAACATCACATGCACAAGGCACCCTTTCCCACCAGTTCCCACCAAGCAGTTGTTTACGTCATGCTGTAACAGCCATACCAAGTGCCAAAGGTAGAATATGTGTTGAGGGGAACCGCACAATAGCCAATAATGCGAGGAACATTAATGACATCAGAGGTCAATCACATGACATAAGTTGACATGACCAAAGTCCAGTCCAACCAACAGTAATTTTGCTCAGAAACTCATTCCCGATTCGGCTTCTGTATTCCACAGGTCACGCAGGTCACAGGTCGCAGGTCACAGGTCAAAATTTTAAAATGTTTCAAATTATGACATTGCAAATAATTTTAGCCATTTCCAGTTTCGTGATGCAGCGCCATTACAAAATACGCAATACAGAGATTTCATTGCATAAAATCTCCGCCCGATCTAATACTGGATAAACGCCCTTTCAGGCCTTGAGGCTGAAAGTCATTACTCAGGACCTCTTTCGCCAATTCACGCTAATCAAGATGGACGCTTCGTAAGTTTCTTTCATATTTTGAATTTTAAATCCTCAAATATCTCTTCATTCATTCCGTGTTTGGTAAGAGATAGTACTATTTTGTTATCCTCGGCTATAAGAGGAATGCATATCGTCATAATTTCCGATTTTGATGATGTTTAAACGTTTGTATCATAGAATTGATCACGACAACACTGTGGATCCCGAGGTTCCGCCCGGTGATACCCAGAGAGATGAAGAGCATGTCGAGGAACCCTCTGCTAAACGAGCACGGTTCGAGCTCGACGATGATTCCCATGATTCATGGGAGTTACCAGCTGCTTTGTGCGACTACGTCCACAAATACATGAAATCCCACATACCAGACAAGGATGTGAAGGAAAAAGTTCTTGCTCAAAACCCAGTGCCTTCAAATATACGGAAGGTACCAGAATTGGATTCCTACATAAAGATACTATTACAGGACAATTCTAAGTATTCCACATTAAAGATGGAAAAAGCATTCAAAAATGTCCACGACAAATTGCATTTGGTTTTTGGACCGCTGTCCAAAATTTGGGCCATGATGGATTCAGAAAAAGAGCAGAATCCCAAAGACGAGGCTCTGAAAGAAGTGTCGAACTTATTTGAACAAACGATTCTTCTATTGGCTCAAACCCACAATTCTATGGCTTACCACAGAAGGGAGAATGTGTTATCGACTTTGATTGATTCAACTACTAAAGTGAAGGATATCTTGAAAAACCAATCTAAAGAATTAGATGCGGCAGACAATGATTGTTTGTTCGGTGACGCTTTTGAATCAAAAATGATCAAAGATAGCAAAGCCTTAAAAAAATCTGAAGACATTTTCACCGGATTGAAATCACCACGGACATCAACTTCTTCCTCCAGAGGAGCTTCATCATCATCAGGTTTCTCAGGCAATCGGCCCTTTCGGAAAGGCCCCTTGTTTCAAGGGCGAGGCAGGGGGAACAACCTGTGGAAAGGAAGCAACCAAAACAGAGGTAAAACTACTTCCTTCAATTTCAGTACCTGTTGTGTGTTCAAAGGTCGAGGAGCCTCTTTCCTTGACAAAGGTTCATCCTTTAGTAAGAGACTTGTTTCCACAAGTACTGCAACCGAATTTATCTCAGGCAGGGAGGCTAAGCTTTTATATTCAGAATTGGGAGGTTCTGACTCAGGATCCAGAGATTCTTCAATGGGTCCAAGGGTACCAAGTGCCTTTTCTGTCAGTTCCTCAACAAACTCATCCTCCTCGTCCTCCCAAGTTAACAGCAGAGGAGGAGACTCTAGTAGAAAAAGAGGTTCAGGAAATGTTAGCCAAAGGGGCCATAAAGAGGGTTGCTTCCCCAGGTCGGAACCAGTTTCTAAGCTCGATATTTCTGGTTCCCAAGAAGGATGGGGGGTACAGACCGGTCATAAATCTAAAAAAATTGAATCAGAACATTCCATACGAGCACTTCAAGATGGAAACCTTGGGTCTGTTGAAGGAGCTCTTGAAGAAAGGGGACTACATGTGCAAAATAGACCTGAAAGATGCTTATTTTTCAGTTCCTCTTCACCAACGCTCTCAGAAATATGTAAGGTTTCAATGGAGACAAAAGATTTACCAGTTTGTGTGCCTCTGTTTCGGTCTAGGACCTGCTCCAAGAATTTTTTCAAAATTGATGAAGGTTCCAATAGCAATGTTGAGACGACTAGTTAATTAATAATAATGACTTACTTTGATTGTCTCACTTGATTACTCTGCGGTATCACAAACACAACCAGCAGGAACACAACAACACAACTTGATCCGCAACACAACAACACAACTGGATATCAACACAACTGCACAACCACTTGAGGCCCCACCAAGGACATTCACTATTGTTTATAGTCTATATTATGGAGACAACATATTAATATCAACAATCTCCCTTCTCTTTCTTCAATTAGTGAATGTTGGTGAGAATCTGTGTCTTCTCATTTTTATTAGTCTTTTTCATTTTCTGTAAATCAACTCAATCATATGTACACTATTTACAAACTTCTTCACTTTCTCAGCTTACAGCCGAGCCTCTGCAATTGCTTGCAAAAGTCGACTTGACGAAGCTCCATTCTTTGTCAGTGGATCTGCCATTTGGTCTTTTGTTGTTATCCAACTAAGTTTTGAAATTTCTTTCTTTTCTATCATTTCTTTCAAGATGGCAATATCGACTCTTAATCTTCTGTCCAAAATACCTTTACTGGAATGTGCAGCATCTACCAAAGACTTGCAATCCGTATAACATTCCATCGCAATCTGGAGTCCTTTTCCATCAAAGACAACATCTCGAATAATACTCGATAACCAGTATGACGATTCTGCAGCTTCTATGAGAGCTAATGTTTCTGCTGATAGTGTACTTTTGACAACTCGTCTAACTCTTTTTGACTGCCAAGCTAAGGGGATGGTAATTGACTTATCTTTGTTACTTAGGAAGATAACATAACCTCCTTGTGAACCTCCATCACTCAAATTCCCATACGAAGCATCACTATAACAAATAAGTTTGGCTTCTTCAATATTGCCTACGCTTGGAAAGTGGAGTGCAACATCATTTTTTCTTCACCTTACATACAACTTTGTTTAAATATGTCAGGTCACCAACAGTAGCTTTGCTTACAATTCCCATCAGCTGACAACAATCAAACAATATGTCTGGTCTTGTCTGAGTAGCTACCCAATTTAATTGACCAATTAATTGTCTCATCTTTGTCTTTTCCTCATCATTTAAACCGTCTGATTTGGACAATAATCTCTTTTTAGGTAGGTAAATTTCTTGGATACTATTTACATATGATATCTGATCTAACATTATCTCGTTATCTTTACAACTGAGGTTTATACCAAGGTATTTGAACGCAACTGATTTTTCTACACCAACTTGAAAGATTTTTCTTATCTCTTCAATAACCTCTCTCTCAAAATATTCGCTCCCTCCCCAACAAAAATCATCAACATGTGTAGAAATAATACCTGCTAGTTTACCATTGTGGTGCCAATAAAACAAACCAGGGTCATATTTACATACTTTAACATTCAATTTGGTAAGTTCTTCATAAACCTTAAGATACCAAGTCCTTGAAGCATCGTTTAATCCATAAACACAGGTCTTTAATTTCCATACTGTTCCCTCTTTGTAGGCTTCCTTGGGTGGACGTATATATAATTCTCTGTCAATAGGCTTTCCTTGAAGAAATGCTGCTTTAATGTCGATGGAATGGCATGTCCAATTCATGACAGACATAATAGCAAACATAATCCTAAGTGACTCTTTACAGCAGGTCGGAGAATCTGTTTGTACATCTGCTTTATCTTCAAATCCTCTTGCTACTAACCTTGCTTTAAATTTGACCAAACCAGACTGGTCACATTTCTTGGTAATCACCCATCTTGTCGATATCAATGATTGCTTGGACACTGGAACCTCTTCATAAACATTGTTTTTGATCCAATTTTCCAGCTCATTTGTTTTTGCTTGCTTAATTAATTCAGTCTCTGTGCTGTCAACTAACAGTATCTCTTCACTATTTGATGGACTAATTTCTTCATTTATTCTTTCTATTTTTGATATTCCCTTTTTCATATCAATACATTCTGTAGAGCCATCTTTATGGCGAACATTCCAAAAATCTTTATATTTTCCTCCCTGAGCCTTCCCAATTTTTCCAGCTCTCGAAATTACTTCAACTTCTTTTAATTGCAAATCTTCATTTGTTGCAATGCGTATTTTCATCTTTGGTTTTAACTTAACAACATCTTTTTCAGCATCATCATTTTTATTGTTAGCATTGACATTCCGCTGTTCGCTTACATCTTTATTGTGTTCCACATTTTCTAATTTGCTTACTTCATCAATAGGATGTATACAGTCAAAGTCATCACCATTTCTCTCCATTTCTTCTTCTTCAATAGTATTTTCAGTATCTTCAAAGTATACATTGTCCTCTTCTAGTGTAACAGCATCTACATCATCTTCATCATTTTCACTGTATACATCATCATCTTCTAGTGCAAGATGTTTCATAAACTGTTCTGTGTTTGTTTCAGGTTTCGGTGTGTCATCAGAAGCTATTCTCTCTTGACCTTTCTCATGCATTAAATTACATGGATGCACACGAATGTATCGACTTCCATGTTTTACCAAAACTTGCTGACTTTCAAAACCTATAACTGTACATGGGCCATGCCAATGTTTGTCGTCTTTTCTCCGATAATAGACTTTATCGCCATTCATGTATTTCACATTTCCAGAAGGTCTAATCTGATGTCTCAAAGCTCGTCGTATCTTTTCTGATGACTCGTTTTCAATATATGCCCGTCTTGCTGCATGCATAGCATTTAAATTTTTCGCTACTACTTGACTAGTAGTTTTACTTTCCATTGCAGGTGGCTTATTTGTCAATATGCATGGTATATTGGGGTTCTTGCCAAAAAGTAATTGGTTTGGACTGTAGCCATTGTAATTCGCAAGTGAGTTCTTTGCACTAATTGCCCAACTTAAAGCCACTTCTAACTCACAGTTTTGATCATTCATAATTTTTCGAACAGTCTCTCCAATGATAGCATTATGCCTTTCAACTATTCCGTTACTCCATGGACTCTCTGCAGCAGTGGTTACAATCCTAATGTTTAATTTTTCACAGAAATCAATGAACTCACTGTTGTCGAACTCCCCTCCATTGTCAACCATGAACTTTCCTGCACATCCAAATGTTCCTATCCAGATTTCAAATATCTTCTTGACAATCACTTCTTTTCGTTTGCTATGTATGACAGTAGCAGCACTATACTTCGTAAAAGTATCAATTAAATGTAAGAACCATGTTTTTGTATTGCCATCTGTCCACTCTTTTAGGTCCATTGCTACATAGTCATTAAAGTCATTGGACATACGCAAACCCACCACAGGTCTTGGGGATAGTTTCTTGTACTTGAAACATGTCTCGCATTTCTGTGATATATGGTCAATCAATGTATGTAACTTCTTATCCTCAACACCTGCATCCCGAAGTAACTTCTTTAAACGTTCTGGTGGCGGGTGACTAAATTGTTTATGAAGTTTAACAATGTCTTTTAATCTTTCGGTATCATTTTTCATAGCGAAACTCTTTGAATACAGAACTATTTCTTCCGCATCCACACTTGAAATATCATCAAATTCAAATTTTCTTTTGCCTAAAGGGATACAATAGTGTCCTGAGGATGTGAGAAACACCTTTTGCTTCATTCCCAGAATTTCTATTGTGTCCTTTGAAAAATCAATTTTGGTGCCTGCTTTCTTCATGGCATCTTTACTAAAAAGTAGTGGCAAATCTCCTTTCACAACATCTGTTACAATATTGATATTAGTATCTCCGATTCTGGCTGGCAATTTCATTTGTTTAATGGATCTCATTTCATTTCCATCTCCAAACTTAAATATTGTATTACTCTGTGACTCTGTGACATGATTAAGTTCATTATCACTCAATGTCTCTAAATATTCTTTCAGCCAACTTTCTCCACAAACAGTTTTTGAACAGCCTGAATCCAAAACAGCAGCACTCAATGTTTCACCCATAAATACATCCATTACCTCTGTATACAATGTTACATTCACTTCCTCTTTCTTTTTCTTTCTATTTTCGTATGAGTCTGGGCAATCTCTTTGCCAATGAAACACAGATCCACAAATGTTACATCTCGATACTTCTCCTTTCATATCCACTGGATTTCTTTGACGATTATCTTTACTATTTCTGTCAGCAGTAGGTCTTGTGTAGTTGGTCGCACCTCTAAAGTATCTTCCTCTTCCTCTAAAATACTGATGACTGCCATGATAAGTCGGTTCTACCTTAATATCATTTACATTGACTCTATCTTGTTGAACTATGTCACCAAAGATCCTCTTCAGTTGATTTTTCATTCCGGAAAATGTGAGTTCAGTAATAGTTGCTTTTACCAGTCGTTCTTGTTGCTCAGGTAGTCTTGCGTTTACCAAAAGTTTATATGCTAAAATTCCATCTGGTAATTCCATGCCATATTGCTTAGCTTTGTTGTGTAAGCGTTCAAACTCAATTACATATTGTTTCATTGTCATTTCTTCAGTTTTGCAAAATTTTTCAAAATTATCATAGTTGGTAAAAGCTAATTGTAACGTGTCTTTTTTAAATAAGCTGTCAAGAGTTTCTATTACTTTATCAACACCATTATCTGCATTAAGAGTCTCAATGTTCATTTCAAGAACTGCATCTCTAGCTTTACCTTCAAGTGTAAGAAAAATAGCAGCAGCCTGTTTCTTTTTATCAACATTTGTAAAGATTTGCCAAATTTTTATCTCCTTTTTCCAGTTTTCATATGAAATGTCCTCACTTAACGTTGGCGGGGCCTTGTAATCTTTTCTTGAAGCCATTATTCCTCTGCTACCATTTGTTAATTAATAATAATGACTTACTTTGATTGTCTCACTTGATTACTCTGCGGTATCACAAACACAACCAGCAGGAACACAACAACACAACTTGATCCGCAACACAACAACACAACTGGATATCAACACAACTGCACAACCACTTGAGGCCCCACCAAGGACATTCACTATTGTTTATAGTCTATATTATGGAGACAACATATTAATATCAACAAGTTCCTCAACAAACTCATCCTCCTCGTCCTCCCAAGTTAACAGCAGAGGAGGAGACTCTAGTAGAAAAAGAGGTTCAGGAAATGTTAGCCAAAGGGGCCATAAAGAGGGTTGCTTCCCCAGGTCGGAACCAGTTTCTAAGCTCGATATTTCTGGTTCCCAAGAAGGATGGGGGGTACAGACCGGTCATAAATCTAAAAAAATTGAATCAGAACATTCCATACGAGCACTTCAAGATGGAAACCTTGGGTCTGTTGAAGGAGCTCTTGAAGAAAGGGGACTACATGTGCAAAATAGACCTGAAAGATGCTTATTTTTCAGTTCCTCTTCACCAACGCTCTCAGAAATATGTAAGGTTTCAATGGAGACAAAAGATTTACCAGTTTGTGTGCCTCTGTTTCGGTCTAGGACCTGCTCCAAGAATTTTTTCAAAATTGATGAAGGTTCCAATAGCAATGTTGAGACGACTAAATGTCCGCCTCATCATTTATCTAGACGATTGTTTAATCCTGGCCGAGACAGCCCAAAAGGCAGAGATGGCACGCGACACTTTGATTTTCATTCTTCAACATCTAGGATTCTCAATAAATCTGAAAAAATCCGTGTTACAACCAACACATTTAATTCAATTTCTGGGAGTAGAGGTGGATTCCGACAATTTGAAACTGGGTTTACCTTGGGAGAAGATGGAAAAAATATTGTCCCAGTGCAAAGGTCTATTGTCTGCATCAAAGGTCTCAGTAAGGGATCTGATGAAGGTGATAGGTCTTCTTTCTTCATCAGCAGTGGCGGTACTTCCAGCACCCCTGCAATACAGAGCTATGCAAAGACAACAAATTTTAGAGCTGTCTGCCAAGGGAAGTTACGACTCTTTGATAACACTGACACAGGACGTGAAAGGGGAGCTCAATTGGTGGTGCCAGAACCTACAGTTGTCAAATGGGCGGTGTCTGGTGTCATGTCCTCCTCAACTAGTAATATCATCGGATGCATCCCTTCAGGGGTGGGGGGCTTACTGCAATGGCAAGAAAACAGGAGGTCAATGGTCCGCTTCGGAGAAAAACCTGCATATAAATGTTCTAGAATTGGAAGCGGCAAAACTAGCAATACTTTCATTTCATCGGTTACACCCAGAAGCTCTGTCCATTCACATTCAGATGGACAACATTGTGGCACTAACCTATCTCAAGAAGATGGGTGGCACTCGAAGCGAACCATTGAACAAAGTGACTCGGGAGATCTGGAGGTATCTTCTGGACCACCAGATCACGATTACTGTGGAGTACCTCCCAGGAAAGCTCAATGTGGAAGCAGATTTCATGTCACGGAATGTGAGAGACTCAAGCGAATGGATGTTGAATCGGAATGTGTTTCTGGCGCTGTGCAAAGCAAGGGGAACTCCGTGCATAGACCTGTTTGCTTCAAGATTGACTCATCAAGTGCCCCTGTATTATGCCTGGAAAATAGACCCATACAGCAAGGGACAGGATGCATTTCAGGCATGTTGGAAACATATCCGAGGTTACGCCTTCCCTCCATTTTGCCTAATAGGAAAAGTGTTATGGAAGGTCCAGTACGACTGTGCGACATTAATTGTTATTGCCCCAGCCTGGCAAACACAAACCTGGTATCCTCAGTTACTCCACTTATCTGTACAAAAGCCGATACTTTTACCTCTGAAAAAGGATTTATTGTCAAACCCACAGGGACAAAACCACCCGCTTCTTCAAAATCGAACTCTTCAGTTAGTGGCTTGGACAGTTTCAGGGGAAGTCTCGAAACAATTGGAATTTCGCAGAAAGCTTCCAATCTTATCACAGCATCCAGAAGGTCTGGAACAATCTCCCATTACCAGTCGGCCTGGAATAAGTGGAGTAGCTGGTGTCGTAGACAACAAGTTGATCCCGTTCGATGTGCTATAAATTTTGTAATCGAATTTTTATCTGACTCTTTTCACGAGGGATTAGAACATAGCACAATTGCTGGGTATAGATCAGCTATTTCTGCTTACCATGAGCCCATAGATGGGGTTGCTGTGGGTAAACATCCTTTGGTATCTTCTCTTTTGGCAGGTGTTCACAATCAGCGGTTTCCTCAACCTAAATATACTTTCATTTGGGATGTGGAAAGAGTAGTGACATTTTTGACATCAATTAGTCTGCAGAACATTTCTGACAAAATGTTAGCTTTAAAATTGACAATGCTATTAGCTTTGACTTCCGCTGCTAGGGCTCATGAAGTGGCCTATTTGGACGTCAGATATTTAGTTAAACACCATTCTGGTTATTCATTTCATTTTGGCAAGCCTACTAAAACAGCCAAGCAACGTAAGCCTCGTCCTCCCTTGAAGTTTATGCATTTCAAAGAGGATCTTAATTTATGTGTTTGCAATCACATTGATGTTTATCTAGAGAGGAGCTCTCCCTGGAGAGGTGAAAATTTTCAACTCCTTTTGAGCTTTGTGAAACCTCATAAAGCGGTTAAACCTTGTACAATTTCAAGGTGGATTTTAGAAGTCCTCACTCTATCTGGCATAGATACCAGTACGTTCAAGGGGCATTCCACTAGATCTGCTTCCTCCTCCAAGGCAGTAGTACAGGGCGTACCTATGACCGAAATATTGAAAAAAGGTCACTGGACTACTTCTACAACTTTTGAAAGAACCTATAGAAAGGAGATCCTAGTTGAACCTGAAATATTCGAGTCTGCTGTCTTGACGCTTTGAACAGAGGTCCTGAGTAATGACTTTCAGCCTCAAGGCCTGAAAGGGCGTTTATCCAGTATTAGATCGGGCGGAGATTTTATGCAATGAAATTGAGGATTGTGCAAGGGCGCGAAGCGCCCGCAGTGCAATCCCGATTTTATAAATAAAATCGAAGCCAACGATCTAATACTGCCCACCCACCCAGGCTTCACAGCCACCTCGTCATTTATTTATTTACTTTTATTTATATTTCAGGCAGAGGTTCTTTTCGTGGTGCATACCGTGGAAATCGTGGTCGCGGCAGTACATAATCTGTATACTTTATTTGTGAAAATATAAACAAACTTTCTTTCATTATGTTCTTTTGCATTCCCATGCCAAAATCAAGTTTCTGAATTGGCTCATATGCGATTTTATGTTTGTAGTATCAAGTCAACTCTGATATAAAATAAAATCGAAGGTCCTGCAGTATGTATTCATAATGACTTTCTTACTCAAGGCGTGAAAGGGCGTTTATCCAGTATTAGATCGTTGGCTTCGATTTTATTTATAAAATCGGGATTGCACTGCGGGCGCTTCGCGCCCTTGCACAATCCTCAAATTTTTAACACTCTTTGCAATCTTTAACACTCGTCAGAAGAACCGCCACCGCCCCTTTATATACTCTGATTAGAATGTATGAATATTACGGAGTTTCATACCGCGCAGGTCTGGGCACTAGAGAAACGCTTGTAGGGACAAATTTTTAGCTTGTTTATGTTGCACTCGATTACCCCTATTGGTTTCCCGGTCATTTGCTCATAAAGTTTATACCGTATGGGCGCAGTTGAGGCATAAATTGCTAATTTTAGTATATATTCTTTCCTTATATTTATACTTTTCTACAACATTTAACTTATCTAAAACATGGTGAAATGGTTCTGCTCGTCATCCCTTTGCTATAATAACTTTCGAACACAAAATTCAAATGGAGAAAAGCTTATATTTTACAGATTGCCAAGGACCAAGGATTTACAAATGGAGTACCAAAAAATTATTAAAACTGCTGGAGTTAATTGGAAAAACGGACACATATGTTGTGAACATTGGAGTGCTGGTTATAAAATTAATGAAACTCTTCCTGATGTTACAGTACCCCAGTCACAAATTCCTATTATTGAGCAAAAATATAATAGAGCAAAAGAAAGACTTGAAAAAACCCAAAGTGCAGCAAATAAAATGAAAGTTAAGGAGCTAAAAAAAAAATTTGAATTCATCCAAACACTTCGTACACCATCTAGTGTAAAGAGAAAACCTCCTGCTAAAAGAATATATTCTACGCCAGTACATAAACAACGAGAACCCTCAAAGAGACAGTTATCTGCTAAATTAATATCTAAAGACAAAATTATTGAAGAACTTAAAAAAAAAATAAACGAATCAAATAATAAAATAAAGAATCTTACCCATGAAAATAAATTACTAAAAATTAAAAACCACTACCTGCAATCATTTGTTAATAAACGAAATAAAATAATTCTTGAAAAAACAGGAACAATTATTTTTAGAGATTTATTTTTTGACAAAACCTCATAGCAATGTCGTTCGAACGGTTTTTTAACCTTTTTTATTTCCAAAAGCATATCCGATTTCATTTGTAGCACATCTCTTTTAAACCTGGAGTTTTCTGGGTCAGCTGGAGTGATTTTAGCATCAGTTACATTGTTTGAGGTTCCAACTCTGGCTGAGGTTAACTTTATTTTTCGTAACGGCATCATAGGTATAGAGCCTTTTCTTGTTCTGCGATGCCATTTCTGCAGTTGCTCAGTGCAAGATAGAGCCAAAATTTTTTCCTTTGTTTCCTGAAAGTTTTTTAAATAGAGAAGCAAGGCCAATGTATGGCAACATAAGCCACTTACACCAACAGGACATTCACAGTAGGCTTTAACTGGAATATTACTACTAAATAGAATAACTGTAGGTCTTGTTAATTCACCATATGATTTTTTAACAAGAGCTCTAACAAATACATTATTATCACCTGCAACATGTGTTTTTACTGAAACTATTTTCCTGCTAGTCAACATAGCATAAGCTTTCTGTTGCTGACCTAAACTACCTTCTCTTTTTCTAGAACTATATTCTTTAAATATCGATGCTGTAACTATTGGATACAATTCCTCTTTAGGACACCAGGGAGCTGAAATGGGAGGGATAAGATTGGGATCTAATGTTGTACCAAAACTAAAATTTCTTTCTCGTTTGACTCTCAATTTTTCCGCAAGTGATGGGTATAATTTGAATCGATTAACACGCATATTAAGCTCTTGTATTGTTCCTCCTGTGGACAGGCCACGTTCCATAAGCCATTGTACACAATCTTTCTTTTCCATTATTGCAAAAACAATACGTAAAAGTGTTAAACAGCAAATAACTATAATATAATAACTTGGAAGTGTGTACAAACGCTAGCTAAATGTTTACACTTTGCGGGAGTTCTGAAAATTTGTCCCTACAAGCCACTTCGCTCGGGCCCACACCTGCGCGGTATGAAACTCCGTAATAAAGGTGGGTTCACCAGTCATTCGTCGTAGTCGTTCGAAAAAGGAGAATCTATTCGTTGCGAATGAAAGAATGCAGTTCACACTAGCGCGAAGAATTAGATTGCAGATAACAAATGAGATATTGATTTTTAGTTTGGTACAACCAGTTAGTTTACTTTACTCCATTTTAGCACATTATAGCCCTTTTTTAATTTATCATACTTAATATTATATTCAATAACAAGATATTCATTGTTTACATTAAATATTGGACACAAAAAGTTAAACTTTTCTTTCTCATCAACTTTGTTTTCATTTTGAAATTCCAAACCTCGTTTTGAAATTGCATTTCGAAACCTGATTGGTTGATAAATTCCCATTCGCCGTGGTAGTTGAACTTATTCCAACTACTGCGACGAATACTGGCGAATGAGAGAAAATTACGTAGTATGGTAAAAATAAATATTGCGCATGTGCAGATTATTCATGGTCGCTTATTCGTGCGACTACGGCAAATGAAGTGTGAACCCGCCTTAAGCTGCATGTAAACACCTTATGCTACTTAACCGCCCCAACATCTAAGGCTGTCGATGACTGATAACATTATAACCGCTGTGTTTTTATTTTTTGACACGACATCGGAAGAGCGCTGCGGACTCGGGTCCTAATAATTAGGCTAAAAATCCCCTCTACTTTTTTTAATAGATCCGTGGACGCCAATTAAACCTTAGTGTTAGATTGAATTTAGAAAATACGTATTCTAAAAAACTTTTTTATTTAAAGTGAAAAAAAATTACAAAATATATACACGGATAATAAACATAAGAGTTAAAAGTTTATATCCCATAGAACAAATTGGGACACTCAAGGGACCGAACAAAAGTGTACTACTTAGCGGGCGTCCTACTTATCCGAATTTCCTTGTAAGTAGGGTTTTCATACAAAGGCTTAATTTGTCCTAGTTATCGAGAGATTTTTTGTAAAACTTAGCGAACAAGAGGACTTTCCTTGAGTATAACATACTTTTTGGTTATCGGTGTAGATTTCAGCTTCCTTTTTTGACCTAGCTGAGGCATGACTGCACACGTGAAGAAACAACCAATGTGTAGAATAGATTTGTTGACAAGTTTTTGATTAAAATCAATGCAATGTCTTCTGTTTCAAGAAAAAAATATGAAGTCATTCCATTGCATGTCCCACTTATCCGAAGTTTTTGCCTCAAGGGACCGAGAAAAAGTGTACTACATAGCGGGCGTCCTATTTATCCGGGGTCCCAGTTATGCGAAGTTTTTTTGCTTGAATAGGGTAAGCAAGTTCAAGGGACCGAGAAAAAGTGTACTACATAGCGGGCGTCCTAGTTATCCGGTGTATCACTTATCGAGAGCATACTGTATTATTTTTTGATAATTTTTTTTTTTTTTTTTTTTTTTTAATTTTTATTTTTTAGGTTTCTTTTTCTTTTTCTTCTCTTCTTCTTTCGGCTTTCTCTCCTTCTCAAACTTTTCAATTTCCACCAATGTCTTTTCCTTCATTTGATTAAATAAAGTTTCGTTTGATGTTTTGAAATAAAACGGCTGATAGGAAAAATGTCAACCCGCACTATAATTAGAGGAATTTTTGACCCTTCTCGCACTAAATAAGAAGAAAATTGAAAATTACCAACATTCCATCCGCAATAATAATAAGAGGAAAATAAATTGTTCAATTTTCGAAAAAAAGGCCATCCGCACTAATTAGAGGCCGCACTAAATTAGAATAATTACGGTAGTCTCTAATTCTGGCGGGTTGAAGGTGCAGGACGAAATGTCGAGGCCGCTTTGTAACTACTTGTGAAAACATCCAAAAATGCCGCGGTATACGTCGCTTGAAAGCGACGAGAGCAGCTGTTAGGTGCCTTTCCGTGCCTTTAATTATGCATCTGTGCGAACTGCGGCTTTAAAAAATCCCACATTAACCAAAAATGCATTCTGCCTGCGTATTAACATTTTGCCTTTTCCATAATTACGTAAAGTACAGGTAAAAGGTTGTGTTGATACAAATCTCCTTCCTTGGGGATTGCATCCTAACGGTTGGCTCTTTGTCCCCTCTGACCTGTAGCACTATATTCAATTGCGGACGGAGATATGTATAGCATTGTTCTGACTTGCTCGCCTGCCGCGCAAGCCGGTTTGCTAATCTAAAAAGGTAATCTGAGTGAACGAATCTATAGAGATGGGAGAGTGCCTGATTGCGAAGTTTCATGGTTTTGTAGGACGCGTTTCTCATAAGAACCTTGTTTATCATGTCTGAGACTTTGCCAAGAATTCAGAACTTATTAAGAACGTAGTACTCAGCCAATGAGAGTCCAGAATTACTATTTTTTACAATAAAATAGCTAATATATTCTTAGAAAACAGCAGAACTATCAACTCATCTCCCTCGCAGTCACTATGTATAAATTAAATATGTAACATATAAAACTCCAAGAAAGAATAAACTTTTATTTATAAACTTTCAAAAAGTATATATATTTGAATGCTTTGTTGAACCTGGCATTTTTTCTTCTTTCTTTCTTGTCTTTCAAAGCTGCACAGACAAATTTCTTTTATATGGAACGTTTTTTTTTTAACAAAACCTATTCTTTACAATGGACAACAATCCTGTTTTTCACACAAGAACAAAACAAACGTATGGAAAATAGATACCAGTTTATAAATGCGCCAATGACTGTTCGTTTTATCTACGCCATCTTAACTATCTTTGCCTCAGTGATCTTGCCAGTCTATGTTATTGACTTCGGTAATATTTCTCGTTACGGCGCAACGGGTTGGTTTTAAAGGGGATAATGCGATATGTTTTTTCTGTTTAAAAAAATATTTTAAAATTATTGGTGTGTTAACTCCCTCGCCACAATCCTTTTTCAGAATGTACGGGTTGTTGCACCACGTCTTGATTTTGTACAAATTTTATCACAATTTTGGCAACGGTAAACTCATTTTTTAACAACATCCAACTTCGAATACCACGGCATTAGATTCTGTGGTACAATCCACATTAATTTTGAAAAAAACACCATCAATCAACTTAAATAAATCTCAAGATGGCAGTTTTTTCTTATTTGAGCTGTTCCGCACAGATTAAATATGAAATGCGTAAACAATGTTCATGGTTGTTGCTTCTAGACTTTTTTGTCTTGAAAATGATATTAAGAACTGCGAGACATAAATTAATGCAAAGAGGGCGAAACTTAAGTAATTGAGTAGCCAATTCTTCGTTACAAATCCGCAGTCTGAACTTGTCGTTTTTAATCGTGGACTTAGGTTATTTGGTTAGATCCAAAATGTTAAATGTACTAATTTTTGCTGACGTCTAGCACGCTGGGAAATCACCATTTTGCGGACCTTTCCGGGATAGTGAAGCGAATTATTCCCTAATGCAGACTTTGTAGAATTTTACTTAGGGTATTTTCAACGTCGGTTACTTGATCTACACCCCTGCCAAAGTAAAATATTCGCAGCCAGACTGGGTGCCGTTTTGCTACAAGTGCCGCCATTTTACTACTTCGAGAAATAGCTAAACAACAGCCTTTTGCAAAAATAATATGTCCAGAATTGTAGAATATCAAAGGCCATATGACGTCCAACATCTCAATTATCCGTATTATTTTCCACGTTCGTGTATTCTTTCAGATTTGCAGAGCTCTTGTTGATAAATTGTCAACTTCAAGGCCGAGTACTTTAAGATACCAGGTCTACGTTTTCTTTATTCTTTGTAAATGTAAAGAAAGCATGGTGTTGTACTAGACTTTCTATGATTCAACCGCCCACGTGACCGAAAATTCGTTCGAATTGTAAGAGGTTTTGAATTATAGGAAGTTAGACATGTCATCTTGATTATTTTTCGTAAGTATTTATTCACTCAGAACTTGTTATGATCAAGAGGAAGAGAACTCATCTAAATAAATTACTCAGAGATCAGAGCTTGTTTTCCAGGCTTTTTGCTCTCAGTGTTTTTAATGGTTTCTGCATCATTGTAGCCGTGTTTTCTTTGATTTCAACGTTGAAGGAGGGGAGGAAATATCAAAATTTTGTCAATAAAATAGAACATAAGGGTCAGGTACCCGACAGAAATAGCAATTCTTCATCAAAAATTCGGCATGAAGGGAAAGGAAATTTGAAAGCTGTTTGCACAACACAGCGCTAGTGCCGTTTAACAACACGCTAAACGAGGGCTAGCCACAGACACGAATATCGATAAAGGCAGGCCTTAGACGTTTCCGCCTTATGATAAACGCAATGTCGTAAGAGTGTTGAAAAAAAACTGAGAAAAACAGTGGAAATTTCGCGTCACTACATATTAAAGTGGAGAAAAAACCTGCCACCACGGTCAATAACCATACGACATAATATAAAGTTTTAGTTTCGCACTAATTTACTAATATTGTACAGGAGAAACATTGATAACAGTTGTGTGTATATATTTGATGCGTAGCTGAAGTTTTATACCTGTATAAATATTCTTTTAATAAATAAATGAATGAATGAATGAATGAATGAATGAATGAATGAATGAATGAATGAATGAATGAATGAATGAATGAATGAATGAATGAATGAATGAATGAATGAATGAATGAATGAATGAATGAATGAATGAATGAATGAATGAATGAATGAATGAATGAATGAATGAATGAATGAATGAATGAATGAATGAATGAATGAATGAATGAATGAATGAATGAATGAATGAATGAATGAATGAATGAATGAATGAATGAATGAATGAATAAATAAAAAGGACACTCACCAAAGCTACAAATACAAATGTCCGTCATAAAACGACTTTTCGGTGAAAATTGTGATTATGTAATGTTTTTGTAATCAACCAATCCGCCCGTCTTAAAATTACGCGTAAGGAAAACGGCTTTTAGGCGTTTGTAGAGTTTTGCTTAAACTCGAAAATATCGTCACCTTCGACATCAGTTTCCTCACAGGGACCATAACCCAGAAGTTGACGATATTTGCAAGTACGTTTCCGACATTTGCGGAATCCGACCCCCCCCCTTGATATTTTTTTTATTGACTCTTTTTTGCCAGGCTGTATGTTGATGATACTTACTGAGTTCTCATATTTATCTAATAGGCAACTGTATGCCAAAAATTTAGGTCCTATACCTTGCAGAGCTTTAGATATTGGTTCGAAACTACCCCTAAAAATATCTTTGAAATCCTTATAATCGGGGAATTATAATAACTTTCGTTAGGATTATTCTTAGAACTTGGAACTTACAGGACAAGTTTATTTCGTAAAGGATAATCTTTCCGACAATTTTGGTTACGTGATTATTCCGAATACCCGATTTTTTCGGATTGTACCCTGAAATCAGGAAAAATCGAGTTTTCGGGCGATTTTTGGGCTTTATTCATGCGAATTATGTAACGAACCGGACAATATGTTAAATAACTTTTATTTGGCTGTCAGAAACTTTAAATTGAATGCAAAAATTATCTCTAGAACTTAATTGAAGTGGATAGTGGTATATTAGACAAATTTTAAACTTTAGGGACGTCACAGAAAAAGTGCTGCCATAAGGAAAAATTTATTGCGGCCATTTTGTTTCTTTTATGACGTACTATAAGTGTGCCAAGTTTATTCAATTTGAACAAGCCTGTCAAAAGGTATGGAGAGGGTGGCGGAATCCGATAGGGTTATAATATGCTCGAAATACCCCAGACCTAAAGGGTTAAAAAAGACATTAAATACCATCGAGGGTCCTTGGTGTGGCAGATCCAATTTTGTACGCTTACTTTTAACTATGATATGGTATCCCTTCACGGGAATTTATATCTCGTATAATCAAGTACAAAACACGTCCACCTAAATGGAGATTAGCCTGCTTGCATATCTAGCGATGACAATATATGAATTATCGTTTGAAGAACAAATAGCGACAAAAATGTTTGTTCAGATTACACAAGTGCGAGGGTGTTTAAGCAATCCAATGCATGATAAGAAAAGATGTACCAGAAGATATCTTAGATATTATTTCTTGTGACTGTCAAAGTTTACTGTGTCGCACCTACCAATGCATATGTAAATCGCACGGTCTTAATTACAGCGCTATTTGAGGCTACGGCGATGGTTTCGACAAACTCAGAAGGATCATCCTTTCCTTCACAGTTCCCAAGTGAATCAGAAGACGAATCTTAAGAGCTAGGCAATATCTCAATTGACTTTTTTGACTTTCATTATTGACCTTCATTTCATATTTTCATGAATTCATTTGCTAGAAGTACATGTATATTATAATCTTTATATCTGTAACTTCGTACGCAGTAAAAAATTCGACGTTTCTATAGGTCTGCAAAACATAAACAAATTTTCCTAGGTTCTCAAATTTCACTGGTTAAACTTGATGTCACATATCACTACAATGGATGAGATTCATGAAGCAGTCAACCCGACAAAGGTAGGTTTCGACTCATGCTGGTAATCATAAAATTTTGGATTTTTTGCAATGTCACCGTTACCACAGTCACATATTTAATACAAAATCCATTGGGAAATAACAACCTCGTCCCTGGTTCTCTTTTACGCCTATAATGCTAACGGAACGACTCCCTCTTGTCCAGGCTGATGAAAAATCACTCTACTAAGGGCATAAAAAAGGCCTTGGGACGAGGCTGGAGGAAGTTTTTCTTCCTGATGTTTCTCTTACAATTGCACTTCACGATTGAAAATCACCCAAAATAAGGGTGATTTTCATCAGCCTAGATCAGAGCTAATACGAAGACATCCCGTCAGAATAAAATAGGCGTAGAAAAGCCCTGAGAATGAGGTTGTATACCTTATTAACAGCCGGTTACATACTACTCAAGAACTATTACGTAAATGACAGAAATGACGATTTCTCCGATGAATCTGATTGGGATAGACTTCGAAGTTGGCATAGGACGAAATACATTCAACTATTTGATGAATAGTCGTAAACTTCAAAAAGAACATTAAACATGCCAAGTGATGTAATAGAAATTGGCAAAACTATCCATTCATTAAATTAAACTCTCCTGAAATCTAAAAAATTTGAAAAGTTTGATTCGCAAAATCGCGAAATTAAATTCTCGCGAAAATTAATTCTCGCGAGACATCGAAAAAAGGGCCGGTATAGACACGGTTAGGGATGACTCCTATAAAGAGGAGTCAGTGTGAAACAAATTTTGTCATTTTGATGTGGTAACGTTATCGAAGAAATGTTAACAGAATAAAACATTACTTCTTTTAAAATTTTAACAATTGTGGTAAAACTCTTTACTATAAAATAACAAACGTATTGATAGAAAAATTACCAATATCTTACAATAATTAACAGTGATACAAATGAAAAAATTACACGCTTTATATTTTATAAGAAACTAGTTCATAAGAAGACAAGACGGAGAATTGTTCAAACATTCCAGAAGAACTTCAGTAAAAACCAAGAAAAAAATACGAGTAATTTTCAAAACCCTATACCCGACATTTTTTTTACCCTTTTAAAGGACGTAATAAAAAAAATTTTCTCAAAAAATAAGCACATCCAGCTTTAGTCCAAATAAAGTAATTGTGTAGGTAAATTATTTTGTGCGAGTTCTAAAATACTGAAAGTTTAAGCAGTCTGTTGGTGGTCAACAAAGATTTTGAGGATCAGACCGCGGAACTTTTATGCAATAAAGTCTTACAAAATATTTTAATAATATTTAGTCTCTCCTTTAAACATTATTTTATAAACGGAAAAAAAGTATATAAAGGTTCGCGAATCTTTTTACTTAATAAAAAAAAAAGTTCTTCTTAATTTCGAAAATGCGCACGACAAAGTTTGTACGACAAAAGTTGTAAAACATTCGTATAAATTAACAAAAAGATAATTACCAATTTTTCACCATGACAAGTTGCAGTAAAATTTCCATTTCGCAAGAGCAACAAAATATCAGTTCAATATAACTTTTTTTCGATCACCATTTGCGCTAAAATCCCGTAAGAAAATATACTTGTCAATTGTTATAAACCAATATAAACCAATTAGCTATTTAACATTCCTGCGAAACAAAAATATCCCTTCTTTATTAAAAGTCGGCGAAGAATAAAAACCTTTGCTAAAACAAAGCCGTTACAGTTACTTTTGGAATATTTGGACCCCACATAAACAATTTGTATGATTGTTTAGAGCTTTTTTTGTCTCACAGGCAACCTCGTACCAAAGGTCTTGTGGCCCCTAACGGAGTGGCCATGAAATTCATTAAAAAAGCAAAATGCCCTGGGAACGAGGTTGTCTAACAGAAGATTCTTCTTAAGACACTACATTTACGACGTCAAAGAAGCGAGCTCTTGTTATAGAAGATTAATATTTTTTGCACTAAAAATTCATTCGACCTAGAATAAATATACAACGATTCTGTCTCCGAGATGTTAAAGTACTCTTTTTAATACTGGAAGAAAAAAATAGAATAGACAAGAATCTTTTTTCTTCTCTTTCTTTTATTTTGACAAATACACAAAAGGATTTTATAAAAACAACGAGGCTAGGATAAGATAAAATTTAATTACAATCGCAGGGCTAAAACTTTACTTATTATCTCTGTCTTGGTGAAAAAAAAACTTGGGGAATTGTTGTTCGCGTAAGTGTCGCTAAACTCAAAAATCAACAGCTCGTATTGTACCCCCTTTAAAAAATGTGCTGTTAACGTTAAAAGGGTGATACACGATCCAATTTGTCGAACTCCACAAATTGGATCGTAAATCACCCTTTTTTTGATCAAATTTGTCGACTCCAACTTGTCCAATTCTACATTTCAAAAGTTAGACATGTTCAACTTTTTAGATTTCTTTTTTTAAAATTGCATCAAGAAAAACTGCAACCAATCAAAATAAAATTCGAACTTCCTTTTTAAAACAAAAACAAAAAAGAAACGCAGCTTTCAACAAAGAATTTGTTCTGTAATGGTTGAGTGAAAAAGTGTTCTATGGAACGTTTTAAATCCGAAGTATAAGGATCGCGACGTAAAAAGAAAACGAAATAAGAAAATGGCTAAAAAAATTAAAAATTTTGGTAGGCTACTAACATATTATTACTATCTCGCCTGCGAGGAGTATTCAAATACAGCTGGTCCGTCCCAAAATGGAAATTTTTGGCTCTCTGAGCACCGACACGGGAGTAGTCGTGTGTTCGAATCTCATCTTGGTAACTATTTTTACTTTTTTTTTTTCTTTTTACTATCTCGCCTGCGAGGATAGGTTTCCAACTCGTAACCATAGTCTATCAACTATGTCGTAACTAACTAAATGTCCCAAATGGTCAATTGCAACGTCACAGATTTAAACTTCGTACCTAAACTCTCTAAGTACTTGGAAGTCATCTAAATGACGTTTCAGGCCAAAATTGGTATTTGTTTTCGACAAAATTTGGCACAGTTAACAAAAAAGGTATGCTGAACATAATAGTGACATCATAATTTTGATTTTTGTCACCTAAATGTCATTTTAGGCCAAAATTGGTCCTAAAATTAAAACTACTTTATTTTAGACAAAATTTGGCAAAGTTAACAAAAAAAGTATGCCGAACATGATGGTGACATTAAAATTTTAATTTTTTGTCACCTAAATGTCATTTTAGGCCAAAATTGGTCCGAAATTAAAACTACTTTATTTTCGACAAAATTTGGCACAGATAACAAAAAAAGTATGCTGAACATGATGGTGACATCAAAATTTTGATTTTTTGTCACCTAAATGCCGTTTAAGACCATAAACGTTTCAATCGCGCGACTTTTAACCATGGATGATAGGCTGTATTTTTGTTAGCAGAAATTGTAGAATTGGGTCGCATTGTGGATGTTTCATAGTTGTGCATTTTTAATAGCGAGATAGTTTATGCAGCGCCTGCATCTTGTTCAGCTTTATATGCTTAAGAGTATTTCGTGTTTGAACATATAAGCTTTTAAGTGGTTAACCAAAATTAACAGCCTGCATAAATTAACAGCCTGCATAAATTAACTGCACACATACTTTATTCTCGCTACTACTACACCTGTAATAGTAGCGAGTTTATTAGATGGATTATTAAAATCTTAAGCCACGGGGACATGGGACAATTTTTTCAGGCGATGGTAACAAATTTAATTTTGTTACTATCGCCCGAAAAATTTATTGTGTCGCCACATCTGTGCAACATTGATCATTCAGCAAAAAACATTCAGCAAAATTGCTGCATTTTGATTGGTCGCGCGTAAAAGTGTTGCATCAGAATTGTTGCAGCAAGTGGCGAGACGGAGAATATTCATACGATTACCCTTTTTTGTTGCTGGTAATGTTTTTTTGTTACATGCAACATTATTTTTGTTGCCAGTAACAAGATACAAAATCAAATCGATTTGATTTTGTTTCTTGTTACTGGCAACAAAAATAATGTTGCGAGTAACAAAAAAATGTTGTGAGCAACAAAAAGCTTCTCTGGCGACACAAGTTAACATTTTTAGGCGATAGTAATTAACATAAATATGTTACTATCGCCTGAAAATATTGTCTGGTGTCCCCGTGGCTTTAGGAGGGTATAATTAGAGACAGGAGTTTAATGAGGCAGGATCTCAAAGCAATATCTCTTAGCAACACATACTTAAAAAAAATCAGAAAAAATCCCCATACCTTTATTTTAGCAGGAAGATCTTTCCAAAATTCACATTTTGGTAAGGGCTTCTTTACTTTTGTTATGTCTATAAGAAGTAAGGATCCACCGACAAAGAAAATGAATAGGATTGCCAAGAATCTATAAAGAAAAATAATACTTAACAATAATATATAAATTATTAAAAGTAGCTACACTCCAGATGGAAAAGACACAAAACATTCACACATATCATTGCACGGTTAGATGTGAGGACTGTCCCCGTAGGGTGGACAAAGGGTTACAAATTCAAAAGTTTAAGGAGATTGTATGAAACTGGAGCAACGATGTCAGGCAATGCAATGGTGTCATTATATGATAAACATTGAAGGGACTTCGGATTTGAGAAAAGTTGTATATAGCGTTGGCTGCGTTGGCCGGTTTGGCTATAGTTGACACCGTTGGCTCTGTGGGCATAATATTTTATGGATTAATTTTTGAAGCGGGAATTGTAAAAGTCTAGCCTACTTGCGAACAAAATAAGAGATTTTAATTTTAACCAATATTTGTGGCCAAAATTTTAGGATATTTAGGAAACATCAGGAGGGCACTTATATATTAAGGTTATTAAGAACATTTGAACACAATTTTTGGTTTAAAATGACACCCTATTAAATGTATATGTCCGAGACTATATTTAAATTATTTTGGAGTCACATCCGCTGTTCTCCTTTATTGATTTTGTCCTAATTCCAAATTAAATACGGTACTTATTACTCCACTTTATTAACACTCCTCCTTTTTCATTGAATCGGTAACTGGTAACATATAATTTTACTGCAGATCACTTTACCCGGATTTCCAACGAAACATTTAAAAAATAAATTAATCCCCGTCATCAGCAGTTTAAACTAAAGTGGCAGAAAACTTACAAAATCACCAATATAGTGCCAACACTAACATTTCTGTGGTCTGTAACATTTCTGTGGTCTGTGACATTTCTGTGGTCCGTGACACTTCTATAGTCTGTGACGTTTCTGTGGTCCGTGACATTTTCTAACATATCTGTAGATTTACTGCTTTGCTTGCAAGCATCGTCACAAGCACATTTACTTGTTAAAGTAAAGGACTAAAAATTGAAATATTTAAAGCAGAAAGTAAGTGGCTAGTAGTAGTATTTTTGAAGGCTGTCAAAGATAAGAAGAAATGAAGAGAATTTGATATACTTTATCGAAAAGTGAGAGAAGATGAGATTTTAATACGTTAATAGACAATAAGGCATGACTCACAAGTGAAAAAGTAAATTCAACGTGGGGGTGTGGGGGATAAATCCTTTCAGGTGTAAATATTTCATACTGCGGAATACCGGTTTGTTGGAGAATTAAAAGTGATTTAAAATGACTTGTTGTTGGCAAGTTTCAAAGGGACTTGTGCGTGAGCACTTGTGATTTCAGATGATTATATGATAAAAACAACTGATCATTCTTGTTGTCTTTGCTTCACCATGTTTTTCTGTTTATTTTTCATTTCATTTTACCCGAAAAACCTCCTTCTTAAAGCATGCCTCCCGTGAAGAGAAACAAGTTCGATTCATATACAAAGTTTGAAAAGTTGTCCACGGAACTTTAAAAATCAAGATTTTTGACTTAAAAGTTTTGATAATCATTCTAATTAATGCCTGACGTCATGTATTGGATATAAATAAAGTGTTTTCACGTATCCAGTTTGATATTGTGAACATATGATGCCTTAAGTCCGCATAAATAACTAAATTTTTAAGGCCTACATCTCAGAAACCGATTCAAAGCTCGTACGAAACCAACTCTTTTTCACGGAAGGTAAGCTTTACATTGCATGACAATAAGCGGCGCTAATTTCTATCAATTCGCAAGCTTTACTCTTTTTTCGGATATGTTGCTGTAGAATAGAAAATATATGCACTCATTCATAAACAGTTGCAAATAAACATCGACAAAATTAAATAATATGTTGATCACCAGACTTGATAGTTCCTGGGGCAAAGCACAGAGGTAGACGGAGAAAGACTTGGCAGGAGGTAATAAGGACAGACTTGATGCAGAGGAATTTGAGTTTAGACCTAACACAGTCTAGATCAGATTGGAAGAGGGTCATTAATATACCCCGTCCAACCCATGTTAGCATGGAAAACGGACGTCAAGCCGATGATGATGATGATGATGATGATGATGATGATGATGATGATGATGATGATGATGATGATGATGATGATGATGATGATGATGATGATGATGATGATGATGATGATGATGATGATGATGATGATGATGATGATGATGATGATGATGATGATGATGATGATGATGATGATGATGATGATGATGATGATGATGATGATGATGATGATGATGATGATGATGATGATGATGATGATGATGATGATGATGATGATGATGATGATGATGATGATGATGATGATGATGATGATGATGATGATGATGATGATGATGATGATGATGATGATGATGATGATGATGATGATGATGATGATGATGATGATGATGATGATGATGATGATGATGATGATGATGATGATGATGATGATGATGATGATGATGATGATGATGATGATGATGATGATGATGATGATGATGATGATGATGATGATGATGATGATGATGATGATGATGATGATGATGATGATGATGATGATGATGATGATGATGATGATGATGATGATGATGATGATGATGATGATGATGATGATGATGATGATGATGATGATGATGATGATGATGATGATGATGATGATGATGATGATGATGATGATGATGATGATGATGATGATGATGATGATGATGATGATGATGATGATGATGATGATGATGATGATGAATGATGATAATGATGATAATGATGATAATGATGATAATGATGATAATGATGATGATGATGATGATGATGATGATGATGATGATGATGATGATGATGATGATGATGATGATGATGATGATGATGATGGTGATGATGATGATGATGATAAGAAGAAGAAGTTGCTGAATGGGCAAAAATTTGATTAGCGCAGAGTTGTTCCTTTTCAGAAGATGTGCGGAAATTAAATTGCGCAAAAGTAGAAAATAACAAAGCTTTTTATGTGCATAAATAAAGATACACGAAAATTAAACTCGCGCCAAAAATTCATAAAATTTCTACTGGCAACGTTGCTATTTAAAGTCGCGAGGTAACGAACAAGAATTTTTTAGCAGCATGAAGCAAAATTTATCAGTAGGCACTCTGTTCTATTTTTATATGTCTCTTGCAGGAAAAAACCTTCTCACAAAGAAGGTGAAGAACACGCATTATCTATAAAACGAAGATTATGATGCTCCAACAAAAACGTAAGCACTGCGAAAACCATAGCTTAGGTGAAGATTTTAACAGAGGTGCTTTCGTAATCATTTTCAAAGTCTGATGCAATAGAGGCCAACAAAGCGTTTTAGCTTTTCACATTGAATAAAAATCATTTTTAAATCTTAATTCAAACAGCTGTTTTTTTATGTCTTGTCTTTTGGTGCTAATTGTGTGTAGCGAATTTGGCGGCGAATTACTTGTGAAATATCTTTTGATTTCCACGAGAAACAAAAAAACATTTGACGAATTTTAAATACTGAATGTAAGCACTTTTTAAGTACTAAAAACAAAACAGTTATTTTGAATTCTTTCATTAATGCTTTCTAAGAACAAACTCTGAAGATTGCGTTCCAATACACCTTTCCCGAATTTCATAAATTATAACACAGTGGAATCTCTCTATCTCGACTACTCTCTATCTCGAACTTCTCTCTATCTCGAACTAAAGTCTCGGTCCCTTTGTGGTCCGCCTAAGGTATTTTCCTTTCTTTATCTTGAACTTTCTCTATCTCGACTACTCTCTATCTCGAACTAAAGTCTCGGTCCCTTTGTGGTCCGCCTAAGGTATTTTCCTTTCTTTATCTCGAACTTTCTTTATCTCGAACTTCTCTCTATCTCGAACAAATTTTTTTTGGTCCCTTGCGAGTTCGAGATAGAGAGATTCCACTGTAATTATAAAGTCATCCGAAATTTTATAATGATTCTATGCTCTTTAAATATTCAGATAGAATATTAAATTATTATGACAAAACTGAAGTTTTTAAAGCAATATAATATTCTGGTTGAATTTTATTTATATTAAAGAAAAAATTATTTTAACAACGAGGCTATTCTTAGAAAGCTGGTCTATATGAAGGGTTTTACCGTAACTTTCAGCTCGCAATTGAGGCACTTAACGAACATAAATATTTACGAAATTATGTTATCTGTTCTAGCTACCTCTCGATAAGGAACTTAAAGGGGTGAGAATCATTTTCCGTACCAACCTCTTTAATTGAGTTTAGCATAATTAGGAAATTCGGGAAAGGTGTATTGGGTAATGTTTACAGCAAAATATTTCGCCGCGAAAACGTAGGAACTGTTTCTATTTTTCGGCGAAGCGAATTTTTCGAAGAAAAGCAAAACAAAACTGCGCATGCTCAGATACATTTCGCCAGCTAACTCGCCGTCCAATTAGCTTCGTGAAATCCTTCTCTAGCTGCATTTTGAATATTTTTTTGAAAGCAAGAAATCCATTACAATCTAAATTAGGGTACTCAACCAATATTTGGAAACAAAATTCCCTCACACTTCCATGATTTTTTTAATGACTAATTTTAAAGTTCCCTGACAATCTCCTGAAACCAAGGTGGGCTTAAATCCAGTAAATTAAAACGACCTACCTGATGTACTGATCAGGGGTAGGGTCCCCTTTGTAAAAAAAATTCAAGTTGTTACCATCAAAAGTTGTTGAAAATCCTTTTTTTATTCCAGCAGAGTAGTACACTGATTTGTCTTTGTTGTGTTGACATGACTACAAAAAACACACATGAACAGGAGATAGTACAGCAGCAAAATCTAACTAGTCGTCACATACTTAGACAGTTACAGGGTTTTAAATTACATCATAGCGTATTTGTATGTTGCGATAAAATTGTTAAAAAAATGTTCTAAGAAAGCGTAAAATCACCACAAAAAGCGCACATTGCCTTTATTATGTTAGATTTTTTTTTACAGCTTTTATTACAAAACCTAAGCATGATGTCTTGTGTTATAAAAAACTTTCCCACTGTTTTAATCACGTTGTGAGAAATAATGTTTACAGTGAGCAGAAAGTTTCTTTAGATTACAGATAGAAAGAGCATAATAAGTACTGTAGATATAATTGTGCCTTATTCTTTAATGAAGAGCAACTACGTACCAAGCAATCTATACATGGTCTTCCTTCTGTAAACGTTGTACATGGACTGTAATCCAATTGATAATCACTAGGACCTTGAAAAGCTTTGTCTTTAAACCTAAAAATAACAATCAAAATCAGGGTGCCACTTTTACAAGACCCAAAATTCTTCACTTGCTCTGATCCATTTAAACCTCCTGAACAATGCTGGTAAAATGCTTTTATCACAGGTAACAAAAGTGATGAAACTTCTTGTACATTTTATTCAAAGACCAAATCTTATCAGTACTTTTTGCCTATATTTTCATATTTCTTGATAATCCCTGACATTCATTTTACAAAGGGAGGTCTTTGACAACTTTTAAAAACATTGTTTCATATGTTGTGTCGTTTTATTGTTCTTTTAGCATTATACATGCAAACTAAATTTATATTGGATGGTCTTTCGGCTTCAATCATTTGCTTCATGTTTACTGAAACTACTCAATATGGTGCTGCAAGGAAGAACCTGGAAACAGTTTGTCTTGGATGCAAAAACGCAAGAAAAAGAAGCCAAAGCAAAAATCCAAACTATTTGCAGACAATAGAATTTTCGAACATGTCCTCACTGACATCACGAATGACGATTTTGCAACAATGTAAGAACTCAACATCCACCTCAGCAATTTTTATAGGCACTATTTGCTTCAGCGTAAAAACCTTAATTGAATAACCAGTTGAATAACTAACAGCACTGATGCAGCTTCAACAACTGCTAACATGAATTTCATTGTGCTTACAAACATGCAGAAAAAATCAATTTTGGTCAGCTCTGCCATAATAAAAAAATGAATTACAGCCTGCCAATGTAATTTTCAATATTTACATACCGTAATGCTTCGAATAAACGCCCGGGGCGTTTATTAAATTTTTTGACATTTTTGGGGGCGTCTATTCGAGGGGGGCGTTTAAAAGAGGGGGGGCGTTTATTAAATTTGTACACTTCGTCTCTTTTGCAGTTTTTAAGGATACCTATAATATATATCTTCACAACAGAAAATACAAGATATTCACACTTTCCATAATGACACCACTTCTCCGGAAGGCGTAAAAGAGAAAGTGAATGTAATAACTTGGGAAGTCTGGTGAAAAAACCCAAAGTATTAACTTGTAGAACAATATCTGTTTTGATTGTGACACCTTAAGTTTGTGGAAAGATAGCTTGATAACTACCGAGTTATATATAACCAGAGGCGTTGACTCAACGTTCAATGGGGATTGATTCAGGATGGCAAATTGCTTTAAAAACACTTGTTATATATACACTACATGAATTAAAACTGTTTTTTTTCAGACAGTTAAATTTAATTTTAACTTACTTGACAGAATAAGGATCATCAATGCCCCATAATGAGACAATCTTTCCCGTATCGGACCATTTGAAGCTGCATTGATCAATAGGGTCACATGTTTTTTCGCCAAGATTACCAGCATGGGAATTATCAAAACACAGTACACTGCAAACAAAAAATAAGATGAACTTCCTGTCCATTTTTTATTATTTATCTAAGAAGAAAACTAATTTTCAGCAAGTAGATACTTTCTATGGGATACACAAGTTTTTCTTGCAGTCAGCAATTGCCAGTTTTAATCATTTTGTAAATTTATTGAATTGTATATAAGAATCCATTTGTCAGTTCAAGAGAGTGCAATCAAACTTTGGCAAATTTACTTTCTGGTCCATTTAATTTTATTTATCATATTGAAATTCTATTATTTTTTCTATTACATTATTATTCTGTTTTTTTCACATATAGTCCAGGAGCTCATAACAGAACTTTAGGTCCCATTTTCTACAAAAGGTTTGACCCTCCAAATAGGTTGGTAGTATCACGGACAATAAAAATCACATGGTCAGCTGACCCAATTTGGGGGCGTTTGGGTCCCAGGCCCCTAAAATTACCCTAATTCGAGACTCCTATTTGGTCCCATAATTCTCACAGCTTAAAAGTTGGTAACGTGTGTCATTATATGAAAGAATCTGAAAAATGATAAAGCTTACCGAAAAATTGGGTCAGACCCCCCTCAAAGACCATATTTAGGACCTTAATTTGTCCCCATAAGCTACAATCTCCAAATTTTGCACAAACATTTTCTAACATAGTGGAATGTCATTGGTCATAAAGCTGTCCAAAAATTTGGGTCTCTTGGCCTAGTCAGACCGCGTCTCGCCCCATATCCCCATTTTAAACAGCGTTTAGAGGGTGAAAAAAACCCAGTGACTACAAAGCCCAAACTCAATATTTGTGTTCTATACTAACTATGTAATACATAAATGGTCGAGCTTACCAAAAAATGCGGTCCTATCAGCAGGTCAGACAAAGATCTGAACAGGGACTCAAATTAGACCTCATGAGGTACACACTCAAAATTTTGTAAGACTATTCCTTTGTTCACACGAATGTGACTTGGCAAAAAGCAAACCAAAAATTACGGTCTCTTGATCAGGTCAGACAATAGTTAGCGATATCAAATAAAAAAGAAATGTTCTGATAGCATCTAATAAAATATAAATATGTACAACAGGTTATAGCAGCATGATTGGTGTTGTTCTGCATCAGCATCTAAAGATGAAAAATGTCATTCAGTCATAAGATCTAGTTTAAACTACAATACAACATTAAAAAATATTAAAAAAGTTACTCAGTTACTAAATTTCCAACCTTAAACCTAAGATTTAGGAAAAAAGTAAGTAAGAAAGTATACTTTTACTATCGCCTCGAAAAAACGCCCCTTATGAGGGAGGGGCGTCTATTCGAGGGGGGCTTTTAATAGAAGGGGGGCGTTTATTCGAAGCATTACGGTAATGATATAGCTTTCATCTTTCAGCAGCCAACCTGTCTTCAGGAAGGTGATTTATAGCCTCGGTCGTTATTGATGACATCCATAACTGTGCAACATACTTTGTGCGATAAATCTTTTGACGTAACACTCATAAAGAAGGTGGTAGAGAACTTCCATCAAACCTTTCAACACAGGAAATTGCTTCATTTTCTCCTTATGGTTTGTACATTTCCAAAAACATTACCAACCTAGCTTCATCTACAGATGATATATTCCTTTTTCCATACATGCTGCATACAAGTTTTTCCAACGTTGCAAAAAGCATCATCTGTGACATCAAGATTTGTTCCTAGCTTTTTAAATACATCTTGCACACTTTCATTTTTTTCTAGTAGTTTGAAAGGTCAGATTTTTCCTTTCCTACTAAACGAGCCTATATAGTCACATCCAGTGAAAGCATGGTATGCCGGCAAGGCCATGCACATATTTTTGCCCAACTTCTGGTATATTTGATTAATACTAATATACCTTAATGTATTTTAGTGTAAACATCGGTTTCCATCCAAATATTCAAGTTGTCAAGTTGGCAGCCAAGAGCAATTATCAGCACGTCAGTATCTATCGTTCTTCTCACAACGTTTGCAGGTGGTTGAATCGAAAATAGGTGGTACAAAATTCTGGCTTCTTCATGAGTTGAAGAGAATTTAACGATCTCGGTTTTGACCACGATCTCTCCTTCAACTCTAAATATGTAGCAAGTATCATTGCAATTCATTATGACTGTTTTGTTTCCAAGTACTGTTGAATGCATGTTGTTTTCCCAAAAGAAGGCTAAGATTGCCCAAAATACACAAACCTAATGTACCCCTTAGACCCATAGTGTCAGCTAACGACTCTCCAACAGAAAACATATCAGCATTTTTAGATCATATATGCCAACCTGTCATGAAGTCATTACCTTCTTACATAAAAGATACTAAACATTTTCTCAGAAATATTTTAGAACTTCCTCCCCTTCCTCCAAATGCTATTTTAGTTACTGCTGATGTAGTATCACTCTACACTAACATACCTCATGATGAAGGCATCAAAGTTTTACTAGAAATTCTATCAAAAAATAAAGACATCCTTCCCCCAGAAACTCCTCCTTTAAACACTATTAAAATAATGATGGACTTTGTCCTAAAACAAAACTGTTTTAAATTTATGGATGATTATTACCAACAAATTCATGGCACATCCATGGGCTCTAAATGTGCACCCCCTTACTCGTGCATTTACATGGGCCACCATGAATACTTCCCCTTACCACAGCTATTATGCTTTGGAAACGTTTTATCGATGACGTTTTCTTCATATATACTGACACAGAAGAATGCCTACGAAAACTTTTTGAAAAAACTAATTCACTTCACCCCCATATCAAATTCACTTTTACCTATTCTAGGGATAAAATTAATATTTTGGACACCTACATACATGTAGGAAAAGATCGAAAGCTTTATTCTAGTTTATACACCAAACCCACTGATACATTTAGCCTCCTCCACTACAACTCCTTCCATCCAACATTTACGAAATCCTCCATTATATACTCCCAATCCCTAAGATACAGAATGCTTATTACCAAGGATGATATGCTAAACAAAGCATTAAAAAACTTGGAATGGGTCCTCAAAAACCGAGGATACCCCCAAAAACTAATACAAGAAAACATGAAAAAATAAAAGACTTACCACAAAAGGATGTACTCTATCACGATACACCTAAAACAGATAATACTCAAAGGTATCTAGTTTTCCCCACACACTATTCCAAGGACAATACTACAATAAAAAAAATTATTAATAAACATTGGCACCTTATAGAGAATGACCAAGAGCTCAATAAAATCTGGCCTGACTCTCCCATTATTGCAACTATGCGGCATAAAAATATCAAGGATTTACTTGTCAAGGCAAGGGTTGTATAAGCTCCCGACCGTACGGTTAACTGGGTCTCACTAGTCCTCACAAAACTAAAATGATTTAAGACTTAATATAAATCTGAAAATTATCAAGATCATTACTTACTATAACAAGATTATTATTTCCTATAACACGAACCACCTACCAATCCCTTTGTATTTACAAACTAGTTATCATGCTAGAACAGATGGATTACCATATCTTCTGTAAGGAACATCCCTCTCTCTCTTTTTAGGCCCCCGTCCCAACACGTTGTTTGCCTCGGAATCGCCGATATGGATCCCTCGACAATGGCATATACATCTTCGTTACCAATCGAATTTAAAAATGTGATGCAAAAAAGCTACTATCATGTTAGTATAAATAAACAATGACGTAACAATAATGGTGGAATATTGTAAATCCAATCACCTACTGTTCGATAATGACGTTTGTTTTGCTATACCAGTATCAAATAGGTTATTACGACACTAGACAACAATACGAAAACCCTGTTAAGAAACACGTGGAAAACAGCAATATTGCGATTTTTATACTAAAACGACATGAGAATGTAACCTAGCTAACCGCCATCACTGTTGATGTTTTACTGAAGTAACCTACTGCGATACCGGCTGTATCCTTATGAAATAGAATGTATTACAAACAATTACCACTACCACGTGGTACGAATCAAATAAAATGGATATTATTCTATTTGTAACGAATTAACATGTTGTGCATAATACTTGTATTATATAACACGACTGTCAATATAACTCTTGTTATTTCATCAATTTTTAATATCAAACCCCTTATGTTTTTAGTCTTATTTTCGATTTTAATTGCTCCTTTGGCTATTTTATTTCAGTTCGCCCGGCCCTTTGTTGCGCACTTGGCTCTGAACAGACCCTACTCGCCGCGTAGTTCACCAATCAAATTTTTTTTTTTTTACTCCAGCAAATACAGCCAGCTCTGCGGTGAACCCGCGTTTCGAGAGTCCGTATACACGGGAGGGAAGGGTGTATGAGTACCTTCACCATTTCCTTTATCCCTTTACAGTGAAGACTAACGTTGTGCACATTTAACGGCTGTTAGCACTGTACATACACGCTAGCTCGGCCGTTAGCCTAGTTTTCTATTCATCCAGATTACCCCCAGGCCCGCGTGTTCCACGTCTATAGCACTGCCCCTCTACCTTGTTGTATATTCGCTACTCACAAACTGCACATTACGTCACTTACCCGAGGCGCAGTGGTGCTCTCAACCAATTAAAATCTCACCATTACAGGTGCCTTTCACCTACCAATTATATTTACCCATGAAATCACGTGACTCAGTCTTCTTTAGCAACGAGAAAGCACATTTTTCCCTTTCCTTTTTCACCTCGCTAATCATCGCACGTGGTTTGTTATCGATTACTTACAAAATCTGTTAATCATGGCCGACAAACAAATCGAGAAAGAAATATATAGAGGTAACCCTTCCGTTATAAACAGACCCTTCAAAATGACCGACCGCTTACGCCAGGTCGGGTTGTTTTGCTTCTATCACGGATCAATTTCACTACCCGAGCAGAAGCGGTATAAGAAACAAGGCCTGTGCGTCTGATGAAGCCCTTGTTTCTTAGGTCATGCCTTTACCCACACAACATCCTTTCTCTACATACGATACTTCGAATCCTCCACTGGAGAGTAGGGACACCCAATCAAAAAAACATGTTTAAAACTTGATGTAAATCTTTAGAATTTTGTCACATTCTGCTAGCCTTTAAATCTTGAAACACGTCTTCCTGTTTCGTCATCCCCAAATTTTCAAACACGTATGACACAATACTTGTTCGAATGGCTTTGTGTCCATCGTTGACGAGCAGAAATAGAATTTGTTAAAGCTGATATACCTTTTCGCTGACATGCAGCATCTGTATTTATCGTCTGCTTTAATGTCAAGTCGATTGGTAATCTTGAGAATGACTTTTGGGTCATTCGCAGCGAAAATAATCCCCTTTGAAATTCAGTGTAAACCTCGGGATGAGAGTCCTTTAGTTTAAGAAGATTATCATGATAACAGACAATCCAACGAGCGTAATTTGGATGGTTCATACTAAAGAAATAGTTTGCGACTTTAAGCAAGCAGCACACATACAGATCAAAGTTTCCATCCCTCAAGCTTCTACTGAAATCATGGTAAAGTCGAATCATCTCGACGTCCAATATCCAATATTGTGCTGTTGCACCATGATTTCCTTTCTCTGTATCTTGTTGACTTCTTTGGATACTTCATGTCCTTCATGCAAGCTCCAGGATTCTTGGGATTTTATAAACTTGGTTTGTTCTTGGACATCTTCTTTTAATTGACTTTCCTCTCTTTCTTGAAGAAAATATTGAAAATGAAGAATCTCTATTGCAAGTATTTGGTGACATCTTTTACTTCTCTTGTAACACTTTCCTAGTAAAAATGACTTGAGAGAACCTGTTCAATCACACCAGCTTCATTTAAGATGTGCGGACCACTGGATTCAGCGATGTACTTGCCAAATGAGCCACAAATATATTGTCAAACTTTGGAGATTCTTCTGCTTGAAGTTGCGTAGCCACTTTGGCAATCACAAGATCATATGTTACTGAAATGTTTTTCTTACCACATTCATTCGCAATCACCTGTGCATGTCTCAATGTTTCTGCTACTACAGCAATAGAAGTTGGAGACTGATTAATTTGTGGCAGGTACCAAACTTTTTGCAGATTGTTGGTATTTGGAAAAATTATAGAATTCCAGCCAACCCACATTGGTGTAGTGTCGGGTAAAAAATAAAAATCCATCATCCACAAGGTATCGTACATGCGTGCTTTGATATATGAAAGGGGTTCTGACGGTCTTTTCTGGTCATCTAGTGGAAGCATTATTCTTGTTAACATCTTAAGTTTTTTTCTGTACGGTTCTATGCCTAATCCTACAGCCAGGTTTCGTGTTGTATTTGGACGAAAACGTTCTATTCTATTTAAAAAAATTCTAAAAATAAGTTAAGACCCTGAACACATTGGAAATAAGACAAACGTTCTTCTATTGCTTCTCCTGCGCATTACAAAATATATTAACAGGTACAACAGGAGATATTAAAACATAGATAGTAACTATAAGATGCAAATAATGTTATCTAAAAAAATCAAATGTGATCTGACATGATCAAGAGATCGTAATTTTTAGTTTGCTTTTTTTGCCAAATCACATTCGTGTGAACAAAGGAATAGTCTTACAAAATTTTGAGTGTGTACCTCATGAGGTCTAATTTGAATCCCTGTTCAGATCTTTGTCTGACCTGCTGATAGGACCGCATTTTTTGGTAAGCTCGACCATTTATGTATTACATAGTTAGTATAGAACACAAATATTGAGTTTGGGCTTTGTAGTCACTGGTTTTTTTTCACCATCTAAACGCTGTTTAAAATGGGGATATGGGGCGAGACGCGGTCTGACTAGGCCAAGAGACCCAAATTTTTGGACAGCTTTATGACCAATGACATTCCACTATGTTAGAAAATGTTTGTGCAAAATTTGGAGTTTGTAGCTTATGGGGACAAATTAAGGTCCTAAATATGGTCTTTGAGGGGGGTCTGACCCAGTCTTAAGACCCAATTTTTCGGTAAGCTTTATCATTTTTCAGATTCTCTCATATAATGACACACGTTACCAACTTTTAAGCCTTGAGAATTATGGGACCAAATAGGAGTCTCGAATTAGGGTAATTTTAGGGGCCTGGGACCCAAACGCCCCCAAATTGAGTCAGCTGACCATGTGATTTTCATTGTCCGTGATACTACCAACCTATTTGGAGGGCCAAACCTTTTGTAGAAAATGGGACCTAAAGTTCTGTTATGAGCTCCTGGACTAATACTTGAAAGATATAGATTCCCCCCAAAAAACTGGTGATCATGTAGTGGAGCGTTAGCTGTGGGCTCAATCCCTCGCCAAGTCATGCCAGAGACTATAAGTGTGTGTTTATTTTAGACCGTGCGAAAATGTGAATTATATCTCTTTTTTTTCGCCGCAGTATTTCAGTAGGATAACTTGATTTGTTCTTAAACCAAATAAATCTCTTAGATACATAAAGAATTAAATATTCCAATGATTTTGGTCCGACTCAAGAATCTAGTGCCGTAGAGAAGCTATAGCGCATTAAAGATTGGAGCCTTTTAGGATGAAATTATTTCATTGTTGTTTGGAGTGGAAATTCCACAGCTCATAACTTTTTATCCACAAAGGCTCTTAGGCTGAAATTCTGTAGAAGGCATGTCAGTAATATAACGCATCATTAGGAAAAAGAAAAAAATACTTTTTGAGCTGATATGGAAGAATTATTCCAAGTTAAATGTCAAAACTAAGGGGAAAAGAAATATAAATATTTTTGAGCAAAATGTCAAATTTCGCAAATTCTTATATGTGTATAGAACAAGCATGTTCCAAAAAGGCATAAGTATAAAATTTATTCGATTTAAAGAGTCTCCGTGGATTTGATATGCCATTGAAGTTAGGATCAGAGCAAGAAGCTGAAAATAGTTCTAAATAATGTAATCATTATTGGCTCCATTCTCATGAGAAACTGAAACTCCCGTTTTGTGGATTGCTTCTAAAGTCACAAAATATCCTTTCAAACAAGAAAATTTGGAAAAAAGAGCGTTCTGGGAGGAAATATTCCAGTTTTTTGCTAAAAATTAGGGTTCCGAAAATGGAATGTGACATGATTATAAGCTCATTATATTATATTATGATGATAAAGTATTGACGGGAAAGGCTTGAATAAGTTTTTTTTTCAGTGATTTAGATTGATAACGAGCTGTTCGGGAAGACGATATTCCACCGATTTTCTTGACTTTTAAATTTTGATAACCTTTCCCATTCTATAGAGTATGGAGGGTAAAATCACTATCCCATCAATACTCATCAGACTTTCAACTATAACAACCATTAAATTTCACTTAAGGGGAGTAATATCACTTAAAGGAGCCTTCTAGGACGAATTCTTCTTCTCTGAAAGAAGAGAATAATTTTTCAAACTATCGCTCAGAAAACATCTACTCAAATTAGATACCATTGCATTGCAGTGTTTTTCACATTCATGTATTTGAAACTGAGGTTGCTATTTTTTATTGGAATTCTTTCAATCCTTGAACGCTCTTAGTTATGGAATTCGTTTCTCGGTGGCGTTTTCAAGATGTCTCAAAGACGTGATTTGTCAAAAAAGACGTACTGAGGCATCTTCATATAGCAAAATAAAAACTGAAAATCGCAGTTGTCAGTTGTCAATATAACGAAGTTGTGGAATTAGTGTTAATGGAATTAGTCTCTTCACAGTGCTCCTTAAACTGCTTTAGTTTATTTTGTTCCTATTATAAAGTTGCATAAACATGTTGTATTTAGTTTGACTTAGTTTGTAAAAGGAACTGATCATGTTACGAAAAATCTGTCTCCTATTCTGGGTGTAATTTGGACAACACCGTGCGGAATATCTAATCCATGCTTGCTCTTTAAATTATTTTTTCAGTAATCCATTTTAAATTCGTGATTATTCTAGTGATTGCAGTTTCTGAGGGTTGTTGCACAGTTTAAAGGGTGTCTTCGTAGAGACTTATTTGTTAATAACAAAACGTCATATTTCAATGGAATAATCCATTAAAAAGTGCTCCTGGCGTTTGTTTTCGAAATTTCAGTTATCAGTTGGTAATTTAAGCCGATAAAAAGAAAGAACATCTTTAATACAAATTTGCAGTAGGTAAAATTGCTATTATCGCGATGTTGGAATATCTAATCCCAGAAAGCTCTTGAAAATTTGGGATACATATTCCCCATCCTTTTATACATCAAGTGAGAAAATTTCACTTAGAAATTTTAAAAACTGAGCCTGTTACACCAAAAAAACTCATTTTTGGAATTTTCAAATTTACATTTTCGCACGGTCTAAAATAAACACTGACATAACAGTAAATCGATCCTTTCTGCTTAGCGTTCAGCATGAGAATAGGATTGATATCTTAGGGGGTTGTCTCGTTCAGCGGATGCTGTGCTTGAGTGCCTTACGTAGTTTCAATGAGAGCAATATTAATTGCTTAGGAAAGTAAAAAGCTTTTACAAATTTACCGACACTCAATCATTCTTCTTTGATAATTTTTTACATGTAATGTTAATTCGAAAGCTCATCAAATGTTCATAAATATATTCTGTTCCTGAATGTTATTCTGTTCTTGAATGTTATGTTATGTTATCGAATGTGTGTTTCGAACCTTCAGCCACATCCAAAAATAAAATTCCAATACATTCTTCTGTTTACTTTAAATAACAGAACCTATATTAAGCTAGTTTTTACGAATAAATACCTTATTAACCTTTTTAACCAACCCGTATAAAGAACAAAACAAAAAGAATATGACGATATTTTTTGAGAACAAGCGCACAAACTTGTTTATCATATAAACCTTGAAGCAAAATTATCATTGTAATTTGTTATTTGAAATACTTGGCAGAAGATTGTTCAATTTTAATTACAGTTCACCAAGTCTTTTGTTTTACAGCAAGTAACGTGATTTCAAGATAATATATGTAATCATGTCATTTAATGCAGGATATATTTCTTTATATTAAACAATTGAATCAGACATAAAACTCCTTCAGCATTTTCTAAATAGATCCCAATCTATCTAAATAATTAAGGTTAATTTCTTAGCGGTCTTAATGGGTTTTTAATGACTATATGCAAACAAAAGAATATTGCTGCGGTACGCTTGTTGAATTAAAGTTTACGATGCCAGAGTTAGTTTTAAAGACCAGATCCACTGGCTTGCTCTGCTCTTGAGAAAAATCCCTAATTATTCAATTGTTCAGGTATGACAAAAAAAAAGTTTAAACAAAGACTAAGAATGCCTTGATAGTGAAAATATTCGTAGGGTAACAAAAAAAATATTTGTATAAAAATGGTAAAGGTTTGACTAAAAATTTAGCAGAACTACAACGCAATGGACAAAAAAATATTATTCAGACTGTTATAAATTCCAGTTTTGTTAATTGAAAGTGAAAACAATTGTTATTAGCCGTGAAAAACTTTGTAATTATGTCATTAAGGACAATATGGATATTTAGTTATGAGACATTTCGATTTAGAGTTCTATTAATTTTTTATTTCCCCGGTTAAAATCCATGCGAATACCCCAAATAGGTTATGCTGCACATTTAGCATATAGGAGATTTCCTTTTTAGCATCTAAAGATTTTTTTATCTATGGATTTCATTGACGTCGTACTTCAGAAGAATAAGATTTCTAATCCACAAATGAAAACGTGAACAACATTTATTAGAATATGGCGTTATTGGAGATATGCCTAATTAACCTTTTTAAGAGCGACCTGTACAAACATATATGCAAAAAGCAAAGTAATAACTGCGTAAAGGTAAGTGACTGAGGGCTAGTTTACACATAAATGATTGAATCCAAAATCACATAATAAAACTCTGACCTCTCTCCCCAACTAGCTATGAGTCAAATTGGTAGCTGCGAGAAGCGATGGATGAATTCCTGTAACTACTAGTAGCGAACAATACAAATTAAACTTTAAACAATACATATTACAAGATATATATTATCCTATCTTATTATTTATTATTGTTTTCTTTGAGAGTTAATATCAATAGTTGGCGCGAAATCAATAGTCACTGGCTGGGGATATTCAAAGATTTGTAATTTTAACAGAAAGCTTAACTGCAAAGATAAAGCTTAGTGTACGTTAACAGGTGGAGAAATCCAGTAAAAGTTACAGAATCCAGATCGGAAAAACAAAACAGAATATATTTTAATCTACCAAAGAAAAAACACAATGGAAAGTACCGTAACGACAGAAAACCCAACTCAAAAAACCCGTAAGAGTCGTGCAAAGAAATTATTAACGGAATTCGCTGAAAACACTACAGCTCATGGCTTCGCCCAGATACCATTAACAAGAAGTGCCTGGATTAAGTTATTTTGGTTGCTTGCAATTATTGCTTGCCAAATAGGTTCTTTCTTTCAAATGAAACCTTTAATATTGCGATACATAAAGAAACCAGTCATCACAAAAGTGTACCATACTACTAATACTGTACTGAAGTTTCCGGTCGTTACCATTTGCAATATGAATCCTATCAGAAAACAAGAAGCTGATGCATTATTTAATGGCAGCGTTAATGTACCTAAGGCGAGTGACGTAAAAAAAAATATTACTGAGCCATCATTCTCAGAAAGTGTGCAAATGTATGAAATTGTAACAGGAGAAGGAATAAATACCGAAAGCAAACGTACAATACTTTCCAATTTAAGTTACGAATTAGGAAATAAAATTTTTAAGTATGGACATCAATTTAAGGATATCGTTGAAAGTTGCACTTGGATATTTTATTACGACTGCATGAATTCAAAATTCTGGAAACAATATTGGCATTGGAAGTATGGCAATTGTTTTTCATTTAACAGTGGTTTTGCTCAAGATAATACAATTATTCCTCCGTTGATGATTTCTGAAGCAAATATTCTTCGGTTGTTAATGTTAAAGTTCAATATAAATGTAGAAGAATATTATTCGCCTCTGACAGAAAATGCTGGTATACTTCTTCATGTTGGTGACCAGAATAGCGCAAAAAGTTTATCTGACGTCCACTATCTATCTCCTGGCTTTTCATATCTTATTACCATGGAAAAATACAAAAGGAAAAGGGCCGACCCATTTAAAAATAACACTTGCATCAAGCACTATGAATCTGATTTGGGGAAACAGCCAAACAATGATCAAAGAGTGATCAAGAAATACTCCAGACAAATGTGCATGGAAATTTGCGCTACTGAAACTGCAATAAAGAAGTGCAGTTGCTCGCCATATTGGATGCCTTCCTTGAACAGCAGTAGGCGGTGTGGTTTCAAGGATGAACAATGCGTTTCTGCTGTAAACCATGAGTTTATAACCAACAACTTGACATGTCTCAGCGCATGCCGGTTACCTTGTGAAGAAACGAAGTATGGTTTAAGCATATCATCGGCCAAGTTTCATTTGAATGAAAATGCAACGGTGCAAAAAAATAAATTGACAGCTTTATTTTCTTTTAAAAAGCCTGAAACAGTTGTCATGGAAGATGAAGAAAACTACATGATTGAGAATTTATTAAGCGACATTGGTGGACAACTCGGGTTATGGTCTGGCGTTTCAGTATTGACTTTAGTTGAGGTAATATTTTTCCTTGCATACAGTGTGCACATTTTCAGTGAAAGGAAAGTAATAGAACGCTAATTTAACGGAAAGTATGACATCTTCATGATAACTATATTTGTTGTTATATGTTATAACACTGAATCAGATTTTTTATATCCTGTAAGAATATGCAAGTGATTGGGAAGCACTCGACACTCAAGTTTCAGTCAAGTATATCAGATGTTTTATTATTCAGAAGAATGCAAAGCTTTACATACTCACAGAAAACGAAAGAACAGAACCGATCTGTTGTTAGACACTCTTTCATATTGCTATGGTTGTATAATTGTAATTTCAATTCTTAAATAATTTATAAAAACCTTATTACTTTTTTTCTAATTCATCATACAGTCGTAGCTATCCTAACTTATTTATCACTCTGACCTAATTTATTTATTTCCATATTTTTGCGTCATTAGAAAGACATTTAAACTTTTGTAAACCTAGGTCGTTCTTTGAAAATGTTAGCTACACACCAACTTTTCTTTTTAAAGGAAAGGCGAACAAGGATTTATTTTGTGGCAGCCAGAAAATATATTTTAAGGGAGAGAGAAAAAGTTGTAGATTTATAAATCCTAAAATGTACAAGATAACAACTATAATAACAAATAAATAAATATATTGCATGAGTAAGTATCTATCTATCTTCCTAACAACAATTGTACAGAATTTCCATGGCTGTATGGGGTAAAGATAAGTAGGTTTTAGATGTCCTTACCAGTAAACATCAAAAATAAGATCTTTGACTTAAGATAACCAAGAATATTTAGTAACAGCATTTTATAACCTTCGTTTAAACTTCTTTAAAGTTAAGGAATATTTGTCATGACTAACAACAATATATTTTTCATGTTTTAAAGCTTTTTTCCATAACATTTCACAATCCTCCAATGATGAAGCTTGTTATGATGAGATGGCGCCAAATTTAATAAATATACAGACCAGAAACATTCAACTTAACATCGAACGCGCAATATGAAGGCTTCGTCTTTATTTACGATTCTTTATTTTCTTTATTTTTTTTACTCACAAATTTGTTAGTTCAGTAGTATAAAATAATAAAAATATGTTCGTCACATGTCGTTCAACAGTTTCTTGTTTAATTATCTTTTACGTATTGACCCGTGTCCATCACAATGCGGAGAAAATATATCCCATTGGTTTTTAATTTAGCCTCCCGTTTGCGAATGAGTAAAAATACTGAATTATAAATAATTCAGCACTCACAAACTTGTATTTTTACCAGACTGTTTTATATTTTGTGTCTAGTGTGTTGTCGTTCTGCAAAGTTTTAGGTGAAATTTACCGTTTTTATGTGAAAAATATCAATTTTTATAACTCTACGAATATTTTCAATATCAAAACATTCTTTTTTTGTTATGATGGCTGTAACATGTAAATTGATTTATTATGGAGCAGACCAAGCCAGTCAGTCTGGTCTTCCAAATCAACACTGGCATCATGAACATTTATTTATTTTAATAACCTCTGAGTTGATAATTAAATTAAGTGACTTTTTTTACTCAAAGTGCTAATTTAACTTAAAAACAAAGTTAAATAAAATGGATTTAGCAAAATTTTTGAGTAAAATTAATAAATTTAGCCACTTGTTTGTGAAATGGAATGCACCCTAATTAAAAAAAGTAAAATCAAGATTAACGATTTTTCATGTTCCATTAGTACATCTAATTATTATTATATTGGCCATAACTCCGTCATTATTAAATTTTGAATTTACTACGGAAGATGCCTAAAATGTTTGTTTTTTTACAGAAATTGGCTCTTAAACGGATGAAAAGCGCATTTTTACAACATCCATTTAAACTAACTTTGTATTCATATTCACGTAGGTAGCGCAGTAATTGCAGTTGCTGCCATATTAACAAGAAAAAAAGGAGAAGGGAAATACTTTCATTATATATACGCTACTTTCTGCATTTTTAAGTGAGTTTAGTGTCGGGATTTTCACAAATCACAAGTTAGTCGTACCATGTTTGCGTCGTACCTATGTTGGCGTCAGTCCCTTGTGTCGTGCTTTATTAACTTAACGTAGTGTAGACATATGAACAAATACAAGTTAATAAATCAAGACACAAGGGATGACGCCAACATAGGGAAACCATTATATTGTAAATATTGTAAATAAGACACTACATCCTTCAAAATTATAACGTTCATATTTCAACAGACGATCGTTAAATAAATACATGAAACTCTGAGTTTTAAGATTAACGAGTTTTTCTCTCAGATATAGAAATAAATATATACACGTATATATACAGGTATATATAGAAACAAGAGATAAAGAAATAAAGAAACAGAGAAAGGATTTTTACCGTAAAGCTTTAAGTAGTAGGCATCTTATAAATAACATATTAAATACCAATTCTAAAAAAATTAATATTGATCCTGCAACGATTAACGATTTCTATGTCAACACAACTGATAGGCTGACAGGATTACAACCAACATCTCTCGACTCTCTTACCAATCAAGTAAACAATCTTCTAGAAAACGAAACAAAGTATAATCTTCACTGTAACGTATGATGAAGTAGGTAGTAAACGAAATAAAGAATTTAATACCTGACTGTTCAGCAGGATATGACAATATAAATACTCAGTTTGTAAAGCACGCAGCAGATTATATAACATCTCCATTGGTGCACATTTTTAAACACTGCAATAGAAAGGTCATACGTCCACTCAAAATGGAAAATTGGTAAGGTATCGCCCGTACCGAAGATCTCCAATCCTATTCAAAATTCTGATTGTAGACCTATCTCTGTTCTACCAGTTCTCTTTAAAATCTATGAGAAATTAGTATGTAAACAAATAGTTGACATTATTGATAAAAACATGTTGTATTGTGGAAATGTTTGTGGATTCAGAAAAAAAAATTCAACCACAACAGCCCTTTTAAGAATTCGTGATGATATCCTTAAAATCTATGCACAAAAGTGAAGTAACACTAGCTGTATTTGCAGATTTTTCAAAAGCCTTTGACACTATAGATATCTCTATCATACTGCTGAAACTTTATAACTTCGGCTTCAGTAAGTCAAAGATATCTTGGTCCATGTCATACTTATCTAATCGCAAGCAGTTCGTACAAATTGACGACAAGAAATCACCACAAGTTTTAAAGGCTAAAATACACGGTAAGTTTAAACGGACCGTTTTTTTACAATAAATACCAAATAAAAAACACGTATATCTTTCATTGCGGTTATTGCTATAACAGCAGAAGGAATAATCGTAGAAGAAAAGAAGCGGACTACCACTGGTTGTGGTTAGAAACCGAAAAAATATGCTCAAATCTTTAGTTTAAACAATAGCTCGTTAATCATTCTGTTAATTTCAATAGAAAAAACTTAGCAACAGTTGAACATGTCCAACTTTTAAAAAAACTTATAAAACCGAAAAAAGTTGTACATCTTTCCTGTTTACACGGTAAGTTTTTTATCTTACATTTAAACAGTCCGTTTAAACTTACCGTGTATTTTAGCCTTAAGAGACGTAAAGGTAGTGAATTTTTATTGCACACCCCATGGCTAAGACAGAACAAGTGTTCCTTTGCTGATGTTGTATTTTCACTCTACAATAAAATATCATCTATGCAACAGGTATGCTTGTAACTAACAAGGTAAAAGTTACATTGCTGATATGTGAAGGCGGAAATATAATTCGGTTTCCTTTTTCCATTTAAGAGCCAATTTCTATGAGAATGGGACGGGTGTTGATATAAAAAAAATCATTTTAATATTGGACATCTTGTAATACCACCTGAGACAAGAAAAATCCAAAATTTTAAGGTGCAAAATTTAATATTGGCGGAGATATGACCAATTTAATAATATTCAAAATTAGATGGAAATTTGTGTATTTTTGCAATTTTGTTTGCCTCTAGGTGAACATGCCTTGATGGTCTGTAATATCAGAAATTAAGCTCTGTTGTTTGCGTTTTCGGCAGCCCATAGGTTGTGGCGACATTGTGGTCACATAAATTTTATTCAAAAAGAAAAGAAAAAAGGAGCTTGTCCCAAGGCAAATTCAGTTAAAGATGATGACAATTTTTGACACCATTTTGAGTATTATTATATTGGCCATAATTCCGTCATTATTAAATTTTGAATTTACTACAGAAGATGGCTAAAATGCCCTATTTTTACAGAAATTGGCTCTTAAACGGATGAAACGCGCATTTTTACAACATTCTTTTAAACTAACTTTGTATTCATATTCACGTAGGTAGTGCAGTAATTGCAGTTGCTGCCATATTAACAAGTGAAAAAGGAGAAGGGAAATACTTTCATTATATATACGCTACTTTCTGCATTTTTAAGTGAGTTAAGACTAGTGTCGGAATTTTCACAAACCACAAGTTAGTCGTACCATGTTGGCGTCGTACCTATGTTGGCGTCAGTCCCTTGTGTCGTGATTTATTAACTTAACGTAGTGTAGACATATGAACAAATACAACTTAATAAATCAAGACACAAGGGATGACGCCAACATAGGGAAACCATTATATTGTAAATATTGTAAATAAGATGACACTACATTTTTAAAAATTATAACGTTCACATCTCAACAGACGATTGTTAAATAAATACATAAAACTCTGACTGTTCGGCAGGATATGACAATATGAATACTAGATTTGTAAAGTACGCAGCAGATTATATAACATCTCCATTGGTGCACATTTTAAACACTGCAATAGAAAGGTCATACTTCCACTCAAAATGGAAAATTGGTAAGGTTTCGCCAGTACCGAAGATCTCCAATCCTATTCAAAATTCTGATTGTAAACCTATCTCTGTTCTACCAGTTCTCTTTAAAATCTATGAGAAATTAGTATGTAAACAAATTGTTGACATTATTGATAAAAACTTGTTGTATTGTGGAAATATTTGTGGATTCAGGAAAAAAAATTCAACCATAACAACCCTTTTAAGAATTCGTGATGATGTCCTTAAATCTATGCACAAAAGTGAAGTAACACTAGCTGTATTTGCAGATTTTTCAAAAGCCTTTGACACTGTAGATATCTCTATCATACTGCTGAAACTTTATAACTTCGGCTTCAGTAAGTCAAAGATATCTTGGTTCATGTCATACTTATCTAATCGCAAGCAGTTCGTTCATGTCATACTTATCTAATCGCAAGCAGTTCGTACAAATTGACGACAAGAAATCACCACTTTTAGATGTTCAATTTGGGGTGCCACAAGGATCTGTGCTTGGTCCTGTTAATCTTTATACTGTAGAATTAAATAATCACATTGATTGTTCTAGAATTCAATATGCTGATGACACAACATTGGTCTCAGTTTTAAGCCATAAAAACTTTACGAATTAAGTAAAAAAGTACAGACTGATATAGAATCAATGTATCAATGGGCGCAAAATTCAAACCTAGTTTTCAACATCTCTAAAACAAAAGCTGTCATTTTCGCAGCCTCAAAACTGCAGTCATATTACAACTGGACTGGAAATATCATGATAGGTTTAACAATAAAGGGTGTTCCGATTGATGTTACTGATAACTGGAAAGTACTTGGTGTTAACTTAGGTTGCAACCTGAACTGGACATTGTATATTTCTGGCCTTATATCATCCTGTCACGGTAAATTATCAATGCTAAAGAAAATTCGTAGAATAACACCTTACAAGCTACATAAAACACTAGCAGAAGCATTGGTTTTATCGAAATTATATTACTGTGATGTTTTATGACATAATGTAACTAAAGTTCAAGTACAACGCCTTCAAAAGTTACAAAATTGTACTGCCTCATATGTTCTTGGGAAGTACAGCAAGAAAATCGACTGTACTCCATGTTCTTGTCACTTGGAAATCTATTCGGTTGAATAGATTTTTTTTTGAATTTTTGCTGTTCATGTTCAAAAATAAAATGTATCAACAGATATTTTTATACGTCTCAACTGATAAAGATGACCAGGTGTATGTTTAAAAAAAACCAGATACATTTAAACGATGCGTAAAATTTCATTAGTTTTTGCTGTTCGCATAATTAGTTCTTTCCTTTATCCGTTTAAACTGTCAGTTTGCGAAAAAAACAAGTTAATATGAAAGAGCTTGAAAAGTTGCCGATGAATCTTTTATTTTATTTTTTAAATCAGTTCTCAAGTTTTTTGCTTAGAAATTTTGATAATTATGATAAGTGATGCATAACGTCATGTACTTGATATAAATAAGGTTCTGTTTTGGTGATGTAAGTATATCTACCTATCCAGTTTGATATTGTAAACATATTTACATGAATATTAATATTTATTTATCATGATTATAATTCATACCAGTATTTGTTTTTTTAGCATCAAACTTATGATAGTTAGCTAAATCAGCTCGGAAACGAATAAAGATTTTACCAAAAGGTAAAATGATTGATAGACAACTTTTTAAGCTCTTTCGTATTAAGTCAAATTGTTTTGCACGGGAGGTAAGCTTTAAGTCCTTCACACATTTTAAAAGAAAGATTGAGAAAATACTTACATAGTTGTGATGCCTTTGGGCGGTATGTAAATTCAAGAGTTGATGTATTTCTTTTCTCAAATATTTAACCATCTCCATGTTTGTTTTGTATTTGTTTGTTTCGTTTGAACTTCCTGCTGCACTATATTAATCAGTTTGTCTGTCTGATTTGTGTTATTATCCGGTATCAAATCAAATTTAAATCGCTTAGGAAACTACATTCTTGTAAAACTTACAAATTACACGCAAAAAACTAATTTCTTCTCTTTCTAAAACCATTTTGGTTTGATGCAATGTATGATTTGATCCTACCCAGCAACACCAGTCATAATTGTGTAGATTTTTTATTTTTTTCACGTCGCCGATTGGGTTAATTTTGCGTAATTTCACTTTCCGCGTTTTTCGCAGTACGGATTAGAGGAAAGATTATATGACAACGACAACGACAAAGTATGACATCTTCATGATAACTATATTTTTTGTTATATGTTATAACACTGAATCAGATTTTTTATATCCTGTAAGAATATGCAAGTGATTGGGAAGCACTTGACACTCAAGTTTCAGTCAAGTATATCAGATGTTTTATTATTCAGAAGAATGCAAAGCTTTACATACTCACAAAAAACGAAAGAACAGAACCGATCTGTTGTTAGACACTTTTTTATATTGCTATGGTTGTATAATTGTAATTTCAATTCACCCATCTTAAATAATTTATAAAAACCTTATTACTTTTTTTCTAATTCATCATACAGTCGTAGCTATCCTAACTTATTTATCGCTCTGACCTAATTTATTTATTTCCATATTTTTGCGTCATTTGAAAGACATCGAAACGACACCGTTTAAACTTTTTGTAAACCTAGGTTGTTCTCCGGAAATGTTAGCTACACACCATCTCCATGTTTTTTTTGTATTTGTTTGTTTCGTTTGAATTTCCTGCTGCACTGTCTTTATCAGTTTGTCTGTCTGCTTTGTGTTTTATCCCGTATGAAATCAAACTTAAATCGCTTAGGAAACTACGTTCTTGTGAAATTTAAAAACTGCGCGCTCTTTTATAGCTAATAATGCTAAAAAAACAGAGCACACTGAAATTCTATTTTTTTTAGTTTTAAGGCTGAAGTTAGTTTTAGCATATTGTTGTTGTTGTTGCAGTGGAGAACTTGGGAAACAAGGACGATACCATCTACGAGGGATAAAAAATACTATATTTTCTTAATGTACGTGTGTTTTATGAGGGTAAGCCAACAAATCGTTTTTCTCCCTTTTAATCGAGAAAGAAGCATTTGTGATTGTTCTTAGAACGTCAGCTCTTTTAAAAAGATAGATATAACTTATAAATATACCATTAGCAAAAGCATGTAGAAAAAGCATGCAGAAAAAGCGAATATAAGCATTTTTGCAAACCTTGTGTGCTCAGCGGCTTAACAGTTTTTTCTTGTCTGTTTCTTTATCACTTTGGCATTTCTTCTTAAAAGTAGCCTTAGCTTATCTATCCGGTCGGCCACTGTCGAATTCGATGATGCAATCTCTCCAATATCTCTGCCATCCATCGTTATTGCCAGGTCTTCTCTCGCAATTGTTTTGATGTTTTATTTATGTCACTGCTTGGTTTAATTTTTCGTAATCAAACACTTTCCCTGTTTTTTCGCAGGGCGGATTATAGGAAAGATTATGGACGACAACGACAACGACAACGCCGACGACAACGACAACGACAACGACAACGCCGACGGTATGTTTCGTAGGTGTGTTAATATTAAAAGAAAGGGCAAGTTGATGTTTTATTCGTTTAGATAGATATAAACCTTTATGAAAATCAAAAACAGCTTGATAATATTAAGTCGTTTCTTCTCCTCTTTATTGAAGATCAAAGTGAAGATTATTCTTAAGGCGGCGATAAACGATTCGATTAATCGAATTCGATTTGTCGAATTCAAAAAATTGGATCGTGTATCATGTAAAAATCGTATTGTCATCCGTTAAAAATTGAAAATTGATATAAAAATAAACTATATAGTGTTATAGATCATTTTTTTTGCAAATTTTACAGGGATTACAAATATCTACTTAGTTTTTATTCTTAGTGTAAAAAAAATAATGTGCAACATTGTAAAAATTCTTGCTAACTATTTTAGAACATTTTTTATATATACTTATCTCTTTCGTTATGTTTTTCTTGTTATGCCTGTCATATATAGCTCTTTGTTATATTTTATTGACTTTCATTGTGTTATCGAATCATTCGTTATTAATTTTTCCCCTCGACCAAAAAAAAAATAAAAAAAAAATTCAAAAATGTTGACCTCATCCAAATTTTGATGACGTCAGCAAAAAATGATGACGTCAGCAAAAAAAATAATGATGTCATCAATCATTTTCAAAGCAACTTACATTATATCCCTTTTACTCAAAAATTCAAATGAAAACCTTTGATACTTTTTTAATTATAGTGATGTGCTGTAAAGGGAAACGCCCCCTTTATACGATGACGATGACGTCATCATATCAGTGACATTACCTAAAAAAAGTTATTTTTGAATTATTTGAACCAAAAATGACAAAATTGGGGAGTTTTGATTCCCATAATAAAATAATGACGTCATCATGAATTTTTTTTCTTAAATGAACTTTAATCATTAAATACTAACTCCCTACCAAATTTGAAATCAATACCATTTCCCAATCAAAAGATACATAGAGAGGACCAATAGGGTTGGAATAGGGTTAAGAACTTTCTGCTTAAAATTGTGAAATAGCAGATTTCCTCTTTTCTTTTTTAGATTATGCACATATTAAAGACGAATGTAGCTTCAATCGTACTCCACCCTTTTTATTTGATTTCTTTATGCACGCCAATAAAAATAAAACCTGATTTGTCAATAATAAATGCCGCTACTGGCAACAAATGTCGAAAGGACATTCGTACGTGTTGCTACCCAACAAGAATGTGCTGATATTTTATCAATATAATATCACACACACGTCTTCATCGGGCAAACTTTTATGAAAAAAAAAATATTGTAAATCCATTTTCCTTCAGAGGAATGTGTCACACCCATGTAAAAACCATGGCCTCCAGCTTTTTAAAAAATGAATCAATCTCATAATATGAACCAGAATCAGGCCTATACTGTTCTTATTCATCTCTCATATTTCTCCAAAATTAGTATGCCTATATAGGCAAAAATGGAGTGTTTGTTATGCTAATGGAGCCGTGGAAGGCAATATGTATTTTTTAACGCAGCTATTGTAGTTTCAACAGCAGCGATCACACGCAAAACAATTACCGTTAGGTTAAGAGAGAATAACAATATTTAAATCCATCATTTTATGGGCAAATTTCAGGGATGTTCTTAGTTTTAAAAACAGTGAGACTCGTGTTGTTTTAAAATTGAAATACAGAGTTTTTTTGATAATTTATATGAACTACGGGTATTTTTAGTTATTTTAGTGTATGATCTACATCTTGAATTTGTTTCTTGCCTCTGGACTTACGCAGAAGTACCAAAAATGTCATCTTGTTTGCTAAATAAATGGCCCTGTTATATATTGTTTTGTCGTATTACAGCATTAATTTGCCTAATTATCTGTTACATGAAGGATTTTGGTGCGATAGAAAATAAATAGATGTGGTCTTAATGTTCGCAATATTACGTAACAAGGGTGGGTTGGTGCTGGATTTGTTACAAGGCGTTATAAGGGGTAAGAGGGTGGTAAAAAAGGGCGAATTTAGGTGTTACGTAATTATTGAACGGTTCCTAAATGTAGTAAGTCAACTTACATTTGCGGGAGTGGATAATGACATGAGTCGAGTTTCTTGCTTTAACCAATCACAAGACAAATTGCGAAACTTCAAGGAACTCGTGTATGCAAAGGTTGCTACGAGACACAAAGCGTCCTGTGATATTCATTGAAAGTGTTTTGTAAAATATATTTATTTATATATTCCAATGCAGTGAAATAGATTCTAATATTTAAAGATAAAACGATTAGTCGAACTACGCTGTAAATAGCTGCTGGAAGAGTGACTTCGAAGGACTTAAGTTAACTTGCTATAAGCTCGACTTACGTTAAGTTCACTTAAAATTCAGAAACGATGTTAGATAAACGATTTTTTGTAGTAACTAGCTTGCTAGCTTTATCGAACATAATTTCGTCACGGGAAATACACCACTTAAATTTTACTCGAATACCTGATTTCAACGAGCAAAGTATTCATGCAAGTGGACCGTTCATACAATCAGCAAATACAACTGACTTGCGAAGGGTTATTTCGAGTGATTTTTTGGAGGTGTATAATAACAAGATTATCCTAACAACAAAGGTAAGTGGGTGTAAGAATTTTTGTTCACCATTAAATACTGGCGATGTTGTGATATCTTCTTGAACTTGCTTCTTTCCTCTAGACTTACGCAAAAATACCAAAATCTTTTGTGCTAAATAAATGGCCCTGTAATATTTTTTTCTCGTATTGGAGCATTAGCTTGCGTGATTATCTGTTACATGACGGTTTTTGGGACTATAGGAAATAAATAGATGAGGTCTTAAGATTCGAAATATTACGTAACAAGGGGGCTGGGTGGTATTGGATTTGCTACGATGCGTTACAAGGGGTGGGAGGGTGGTAAAAATGGCGAATTTGGGTGTTACGTATTTATTGAATGGTCCCTAAATATAGTAAGTTAACTTATATTTTTGCGGAGGTGGATAATGACATGAGTCGATTTTCTTGCATAACATAATAACAAGACAAATTTCAAGGATCGTGTGTAAGTAAAGGTTGCTACGAGACGCAAAATGTCCCGTGATATTTATTGAAGCAGTTTTGTAAAATCTTTTATTTATATATTCCAATGCAGTGAAATAGATTCTATTATTTAAAGATAAAATATTTAGCCGAACTATGCTATAAATAGCTGCTCGGAAAGTGATTTCAAAGTACTTAACTTGCTATAAGCTAAACTTACATTAAGTTCAATTAGAATTCAGAAACCATGTTAGACAAACGAATTTTCGTAGTAACTAGCTTTTTAGCTTTATCGAACAAAGTTTTGTCGCGTGGAATGCACCACTTAAATTTTACTCAAATGCCTGATGTTACTGAGAAATGTATTCTTGCAATTGGACCGTTCATACAATCAGCAAATACAACTGACGTGCGAAAGGTTGTGTTGAGTAGTTTTTTGGAGGTGTATAATAACAAGTCAGTATAGAAATTGGTGTTCACCATTATTAAATACAATTACTGGCAATGTTGTGAAATCATCTTTGAAGGCCTTGAAATTCTAGATAAATTCCATATGAACTCTACTTTACCGTTTATCTACCTTTCCTTAGCCTTTTCGTTTACAAAATTATATCCTAGGCGAGTGTAAACAAAGGCATTTTTAATTAAATTTATGATCAATTCTTGGTAAGTAAATTTCAACAGGAAATAATCACATATAGCATTTCTCATCTTCAGCGTTTTCCTGCTTCATTGTGTGACAAGTTGTATTATGATAAAAAAGCGAAATATAAAGACATTTAAGTGAAGTCATCAGTAGTTGCTATTTTTCAATTCTAGTTTTGAATCTTTGAATCTTTTGATCGCCCTCTTTGCTATTTCCAACAAGCTCCTAGCAACAAATAAAAGCATAACAATTACTGTTTGTAGGTGCAAGGCTAGTTTTCCATTATTTTTTTTTCCTTTCTTTCTTTTTTTTTTACTGTTTTCCCCCCATCCTTATTCTGTTCTGTTCCTCTTTTCAAAATATATTTGTATCCATTTATTTGTTATCATTATCTTTTCCAAATCTTCTGTTTCCATTAACCATTGTTGTTTAATTATTCTTTTTTGTTCTGTATATACTTTCAGACATTCAATGATGTGTTCCGTCGATTTTTTCATTCCACATTCACACTGTCTATTCTTGCTCATGTTTTTTCCAATGTTAATCATCTCCAATCTTCTTCTTATGGTATTGGTTGCCTCCTCTAATCCCATTTCTTTTATGTACGTTTTCCTTCCAAACTTTTGATTCTTCTGATGTCTCATCTTTCTCATTGTTTCTTCCTATTCTTCCACTTCCCATGTTCTATTACTGCTATAGAATAAATAAACAGTATAAACATAAGCACGATATTGAAGAAAATTTTCGGTAGACCTGCAGTATATTTTGTCACAACGAGTGCAAACTTTATTTTGAACGTAATTGGTTAATGCGAGGAAGGTGTAATTTATACTTATCATTTTGAGCGCAATTCGAAACATATTGAGTGCAAGTAATCTGTATTTCTGTTGCAAAACACAAAATTTGTTTTCCCACTTTACAATTAGCTAGCAAATTTTCTTAACGACGAATTAGTTTCTCTGTATGAGAGTTTTAAGAGCCAATTTAACAGTCATAATAATGGTTAGTTAAAATCATCTCACTTACAGAAGCAAAACTTTTATTCGTATATTTGTGACACAACTTAAAGTACCTTTAAAGTTAATATTTCAAAATTTTGTTTTGTTTTCGTGGAATCGAGCGCCTCGTTTTTTAAAAAATTTACGTATTACAGGACGATTGATTGAGGATAACAGAAATTTTATCTTATGTTTTGTTTAACTTATGTTTTGACTAAGTCATTGTCTGCAAATAGTAAAAGATAATAATAGTTGGTAATAATAATCAATGTAATCCTCCCGTACACAAACGGAGGTAAATATTCGGTGGCATAGTAAATTAGTGTCTCCTTCAAAAGAATGTATTAAAAGAATACTTTTTTTGCGGGGACAGTATTGTTTGCTAACTCTTATCTTTTGGAAAATTTGATCCAAAAATTAGTGCAGACTACCAAATTACAGGGAATGGCATTTTACATATCAGAGCATGGCATCTATTTCCGTTGGCCCTGCATTAAAAGAAAAAGCTGTGGAGAGAAGTTTTTAAAGATTGATCAGTAAAGAATGCAATACTGCAAACTTTCCGTCGAGATTTCTTTAAATAGTAAGCCCATCCAGCTACAAAACTATCAAGTTCTTTTTGTTGATCTTATAGATTTTATTCCATCACAAGTCCTCATAACATTGAATAATAATTTTGGTATCCTACCTCCCCTTTACGACATTTAAAACTCATCACATTGAACAATAATTTTGGAATCCTAGCTCCCCTAACAATATTTAAAAAAAAATATTGATAAGTTTTAAAATATGCCACGACCTTCATGCTTAATCTGGCTACTAAAGTTGTTACTATTCACGTTCTTTATTTCTGTCTTACCATTACACTTAACTATATTCAACTTTGAGGGCGAGGGAATTGGCATTAATTCTTCTAGCTTTTAACACTAAAGCACGTATATTGCGCCATGATGGCGTAAAAGATGCCCATGCAGTCTTTCGTTATTTTCTCCATTCGTTCTGTTTTGCAATGGTGAAGCTACTGCAAGTTATCTATTTTTGTAGTAGCTTGATATTTCAAGATTTTTGAAATTCTATAAAGAAAAAATAATTTCCGCATGATTCAAACTGAAAAAAAACATGAAAAGGCCCTACCAGGCCTTTGTTTGCATCTCAGAAATAGGGAGATTGTGTCCTTCATAACTTCCCAAGCCGAAATGTGTTAAGGAAAACAGGCCGTCGTGTGTCACATGGATATACATATTCCGGTGGTATGTTTGTCTTTTATAATTAGAAAATTTAATATGATTTAAAATGAGGCATTAATACTGATATGTGTTTTATGAATAGAATTTTAACGAGTGACTCGCCTCGGCAGTCTCTTCTCAAAAAAATTCTCATGATAATACTTTTTAATCAGAATGCTTTTTGTAACTAGTTAAAATGCTTCTGTCCTAAACCTCTTTCGTTAATAGTCGGGTCCTGAAAATTAAATCCAAGGTCAGTGTGATTTGCAATCATAACTGAAGTAACAAAATTCAATGTATCAGACCTTTTGATGTTTTACAGTTCTATATTTTCAATGGCAGTTAGTTCATGCAGTTCCATCATTTTGTTGTTCTCTGATGTACTTCTTCCATTTAAAAATAGTACTCGATGACAGATGACACTACTTGATGACAGAGGATATAAACTTTGGCCAAAACTCGCGAAAATCTTCCTATATGAAAGCTTTTGCACTTGGAAGCAAATTCAAATCATGTCTATACATTCACATGCCGAAGCATTTGATTGCATACTTTTTTCATTTTTGCTTTTCGAAGTCATGCTTAAGAAAACTTGGAAATCTGGTTGGCATAGTTGAAACAAAATTCTATCAGATGTATACGTTACTGCTGTTAGCTGGCTACACAAGTATAAAATGGACCAACCTTTCCGATCACTCATTACATTACGAAGGAAGAGCATTAGATTTAACGTTAAAGAAAAGGTCTTCGAGCAACACTAAGGGTGATGACAATGCAAAGAACAAAAGATTTCATCATCGCCTTCCATGGTTTGCTTACAAGAAAGCAGGTTTCAACTTCGTTAAAGTGTTACAGAATCATCGTGGCGAACATGTCCATGTATCTTGCAGGAGGGAACAGAAGTGATATTTTGAATATTGAAATTCTGATTTGTACACGTTTCACTTTTTTGGAACAGTTATTATAACTACACTAGGTAAAAATATTTACTGTTGAATAAAGAGTAATTTACACCACAGTTGAAATTTAGCCCTATTATGAAAAACAGCAATGAATTTACAACATGATTTTCATTTGACTCCGGGAGAAAATACCCTTTTAGAAGCCATGCCTTGTCAACATTATTACCTACAGAGATTATGACCGTAGAAGTAGCTTTTCTGATCATTGCAATTTTAATATAATATATTATATTTAAAATTAATTATTTACCAGTTGTACAATTTACCCTTAAGTATACTTACTGCTGGGTTTTTTAATAACTCTTTCTTCGCATGCGGCATGGCTATGGTACCTACTGAGTTTTTATATTTTTATATTATTAGACATGCATGCCATATCTCCCATACCTCTCAGAGTCTTATATATTGGACATTAGTCGAAACTACCCCTGAACTTTCTATTCCTATAATGAAATCCTGATAATAAGGAATTTTGTTAGGATTATCACCCTTAGAACTTGAAACTTTATTTCAACAGGAATCATTCAGCAAAGTCTGGACACGTTATTAAAGCGAATCCCAGGTTTTATTGGTAAACCTAAAAATCAACAATAAGTTTTCGAGCAATTGTTAGGAAATATGTAAAAACTGAAAATATGCTAAATAACTTTTATCTTGCTATCAGAAACCTTAAACAAAAATGTTAAAATTCATTCTAGAACTAAAGTAATTGAATTTTAGGCAGATGGTGGTATTTTAGGCAAGCTTCAAAAATTTATTGCCACAATTTTTTTCTATCAGAACGTACTATAAGTGTGCTGAGTTTGATGTCATTTGGAAATGCCTATCAGTAAATAAGCCTACCCCTCCCCGACCTCCCCCTAACCCCGCCTAAGAAAAGTTCAGTTTATTTAGGGTTAAAGAAAAATGTTTGAGTCAATCAACATGTTTTGATTAGTTGCAATGTATGAAATTAGATGAGTTGTTTGATAAATATGGATGTGAGTCGTCCTGAAAAAGCATGTAAATGGGGCAAGGGGGGAGGGGGATTTGATGCTGAAATCGCCTTTCCAAAATACCTTTTGATTATTGAAAAAACAGTATTTGCGCGCGTAATTTATGTACTAAACATTGTGTAGCACCTACTTTTTTGAATTAAAAATAATACTGGTGGATGTTTAGAGTGTATTAAAATGTGAAAAATTTGCAGACCTTGTCAGCTTGTCTGGTCCAAAAAATCAATTGCGGTAGCATGAGCTTTTAATCAGCTGTCGTGCCCATTCTTTAAATAATGTTGTATTAGAAATCAATATTCCGCCAATACCGTTTGGAAAGTTTTTATCTACTTTCCTCAATAAATAAATAAATAAATAAAGCCCAAGGCGTCCATCAGTTTACCTGCAACACGGCACTTAGCGTCTACTGGTCGATACGCATTAAACAATATTAATGTCATTGCTATATAAAACGGAAATGATTATTTGGGTTATTAGGCACACGTCTTAACAAGATTTATCTGCAAAAGAGTTTATGATCAAACTTTGTATGCCTGTTATTATTCTGTGGGGCGTAGAGAAAGCCAGAAATATCAAAAAAGTAACAGAGCATATTTTTTGTCTGACAATTTGTTATGACGCCCAGAAAAGAACAAAAATAAGTTGATAATCCTAAGAAAGAGAATATTTTCACACAAGGTTATTCATCTTCTGTTGGCAAAAAAATCATGTCTTTTAATTCTAATGAAAAATGTCCCTATATGTTTTTAATACACCCTAAACACCCACCAGTCTGTAATCCAAATCCATTTTTGTTTATGTATTTAGTGCTATAAATATATTCCATTTTTATGCAATTTCGTCCTCAGAGCTACCTGAGTCTGATCAAGTTAGCAACTATACCGCTATGAATCTAAATAAGATGTTCATAATAAAATGTTGAAGTTTTTGTAGGAGTAGAGGAGCGCAGTTCTCTGTCCAATTAAGTTTATTATTGTTCTCCTAAAATTTTTGTTATATTATTCTTGTGCCATTCGCAGCCAACGTGGCCAATTATCGCTGAATTCTACCAGCTATACCAGATACCAAGAAAAGGTTGTAGCATGTGCAATTGATGAAGCACATTGTGCTGCCATGTTTTCCAATGATTTTAATATTATTTATTTATTGAGTTAGCGCTAAAGAAAGTGCGCCGTCGTTGGATCCTGTAAATCTACGATTAAGCGCTTGGATGCATAATTAGTTTTCGAAATTAAATTTGCAAGCACGGGGGAGAAGTGTGTGTAAATAATTCTTTTTTTTGAAAGGGAGGGGGGTCTACTCGAACAAGACAAAAATTGGAACAAGGCAAATATTAAATTAGTACCATTTCCAAAAAACAGTTACTTATTTAGTATTCATCCAGAGAAAACAATATAAAATAAAGAGAATAAAGAGCAGGCTATAACAGCTAGATCCTTTTTGGTGGTCTCTCTTCCCCATTGCTTCTAAACATTTACATTTGCAAAGGAACTCAAAATATTGAAAAAAACTTGCCAGTCGTTGTAAATAAAAAACCGAATAAGCCCCAGATTCTTAAGGCGAAGGGTGTGGTCGCTTGTTTGATAAAGAAGGTGCTTAAAAAAATATTTTTCCGATAGTTTTCATGAATTTGTTTTTCAATGTGAATTTAGCTGTAAGTTTCTATGTTTGATTAACATTGTCATCAGTATGTCTTGTATAAACAATTACCTTATTCCTACTAATTTTCGTACGTATTAAATTAATTTTAAGTAGGTGTTACACAAATTTTAGTACATAAATTGCGTGCGCCAATTCAATAATCAAAAGGAATTGTGGAAAGGTGATTTCAGCATCAAATCCCCCCTTCGCCCATCTACATGCTTTTTCATGACAACTCACATCTATATTTGTCTAACAACTCATCTAATTTTATACATTACAGCTAATCAAAAATGTTGATTAACTCAAATATTTTTCTTTAACCCTATATAAACTGGACTTTTTTTAGGCGGGGGTAGGGTTAGGGGACAGGGGGTATATGCTTATGTTCTGATAGGTATATCCAAATGACATCAAACTCAGCACACTTATAGCATGTGATGACAGAAAAAAAATTGTGGCAATAAATTTTTGCTTATGTTAGCACTTTTCCTGTGACGGAAACTTGAAATTTGCCCAAAATACCACTATCTGCCTAAAATTCAGTAACATTAGTTCTAGAATGAATTTTAACATTTTGTTTAAAGTTTCTGATACTAAAATAAAAGTTATTTAGCATATTTTCAGTTTTTACATAATTCCTAACAATTGCTCGAAAACTTATTGTTGATTTTTGGTTTACCCAATAAAACCTGGGACTCGCTTTAACAACGTGTCCAGACTTTGCTGAATGATTCCTGTTGAAATAAAGTTTCAAGTTCTAAGGGTGATAATCCTAACAAAATTCCTTATTACAAGGATTTTATTATAGGAATAGAAAGTTCAGGGGTAGTTTCGAATGATGGCCAAAACATAAGACTCTGAGAGGTATGGGAGGTATGGCATGTCTAATAATATAAAAATATAAAAACTTAGTAAGTACCATAGCCGTGCAGCATGCGAAAAAAGAGTTATTCAAGACAAACCAGCAGGAGGCAAGCGAAGGGGCAGATTTCCCCCTCCCCCTTCCCCTCTTCAAGTATACTTAGGGTAAATTGTACAGCTGATAAATAATTAATTTTAGAAAATAGTATATGAGAATATTAAAATTGCAATGATCAGAAAAGCTACCTCAACGGTAGTAACTTCTGCAGGTAATAATCTTGACAGGACATTGCTCCTAAAAGGGTATTTTCTCCCGGAGTCAAATGAAAATCATGTTGTAAATTCATTGCTACTTTTCATAATAGCGCTAAATTGTGGTGTAAATTACTCTTTATTAAACAGTAAATATTTTTTACCTAGTGAAGTTTTGTTCTGTTCTAAAAAAGTGAAACGTGTACAAATAAGAATTGCAATGTTTAAAATATCAATTCTGCACCCTTCTGCAAGATACATGGACATGTTCACCATGATGATTCTGTAACACTCTAACGAAGTTGAAACCTGCTTTCTTGTAAGCAAACCATGCAAGTCGATGATGAATTCTATTGTTCTTTGCATTGTCATCACCCTTAGTGTTGCCCGAAGACCTTTTCTTTAACGTTAAATCTAATGCTCTTCCTTCGTAATGTAATGAGTGATCGGAAAGGTAGGTCCATTTTATACGTGTGTAGCCATCTAACAGCAGTAACGTATACCTCTGATGAAATTTTGTTTCAACAATGCGAACCAGATTTCCAAGTTTTCTTAAGCATGCCTACGAAAAGCAAAAATGAAAAAAGTATGCAACCAAATGCTTCAGAATGTCAATGTATAAACAGGTTTTGAAGTTGCTTCCAAGTGTGGAAGCTTTCGTAGGCAGAATTTCGCCAAATTTGACTAAATTCGCGAAAGTTTATGTCCTCTCTCATCGAGAATAGTTAAAGTACTGTTCGCAAATGGTAAAAGTGTATATATTAAAAATTTAGAACTGTAAACATTAAAAGGTCTAATGCATTGAATTCTGTACTTTAGTTATAATTGCAAATCATAATGACCTTGGATTTAATTTCCATGACTATGATTTATTAACGAAAGAGGTTTAGGACACAAGCATTAAACTTAGTAACATTATCATTAAAAGGTGTTAACATGAGTAAGTTTACAAAAGATATAAATTTTATCGAGAAAAAAACCGCCGAGGTGAATCACACGTTCTAGTCATATTTTCAAGTTAACATCTTTGCATATAACATATATCAGTGTTAATGACCACCTCAATTTAAATCATAATAAATTTTGTAATAATAAAAGACGAAAAATAACAAAGGAATGGGTATATGTGACATTCGACAGCCTATTTTGCTCAACCCGATTACTGCTTGGGCGATTTTAATGCCTGGTTGTAAAATTATTTTTGGGTCAGTTACTAAGAAGAGGGGTCAATCTTCCTAGTTCTGAGACGCAAACAAAGGCCTAGTAGGTATAGATTTAAAAAGTAGTCGCCTTTAAGGTCATTTTAAATATAACCTTTATTTCTCTATTATATTTCAGTTTGAATTATATGCGGAAATTATTTTCTTCGTTATAGTATTCCAAAATCTTGAAATATGAAGCTACTACATCAATGTATACCATTGCAAAACAGGAAGAACAGAGAAAAAAAATAAAAAATCTATATGGGCATCTTCTACGCCCTTAGGGCGCAATATGCGTGTTTTCGTGTAAAAACGATGGAAGAATTAATGCCAATTCCCTCCCCTTAAAGCTGAATACAGTTAATTGTAATGGTAAAACAGAAATCAAGAACTTGAACAGTAACACCTTTAGTAGTAGATAGATTATGCACGAAGTCTAAGCTGCGTTTAGGCCGAATAAATCCAGATGATTTTGTTTTAAACATCGTTATCAAAGGGAAGCTACGATACCAAAATTATTGTTCGATGTTATGAGGACTTGTGATAAAAGATCTATATAAGATGTAATATCAACATGAAGAACTTGATAGTTATGTAGCTGGATGTGTTTACTTTTTAAAGAAATCTTGAGGGAAATTTGCAGTATTGCGTTCTTTACTGACCAATCTTATCTTTACTGAAAAAACTTATTTAAAAAATTTTCACAGCTTTTTCTTTTAATACAGAGCCAACGAAAATAGATGCCATACTCTGATATGAAAAAAAAGTAGCGATCAATTTTCCAAAAGATAAAAGTTAGCAAACAATACTGTCCTCGCAAATAAAATAGTAGCTAATAAGACCAAAATACTTTTAATACATTATTCTGAAAGAGAGACTAATTTACCATCACCACAGAATATTTACGTCCATTTTTGTATGGCAAGATTACGTTGATTATTATTACCAATCTTTTACTATTTGCAGACAATGACCTAGTCAAAACATAAAATAAAAGTTCTGTTATCCGTAAGCATCCTTTAATATGCAAACTTTTAAAAAACGAAGACGTTCAATTTCACGAAAACAAAACAAAATTTTGAAATATCTACTTTGAAGGTACTTTAAGTTGTGTTACAAATATACGAATAAAATTTTTTTTTCTGTAAGTGAGATGATTTTAGCTAATCATTATTATGACTGTTAGATTGCCTCTTAAAACTCTCACACAGAGAAACTAATTCCTTGTTACGAAAATTTGCTAGCTAATTGTAAAGTTAGAAATAAAAAATATTTTTTGCAACAGGAATAAAGAGAACTTACCCTCAATATGTTTCGAATTACGCTTAAGATGATAAGTATAAATTACACCTTCCTCGTATTACTCGAATACGTTCAAAACAATTTTTGCACTCGTTGTGACAAAATATACTGCAGCTCTCTACTGAAAATTTTCGTGCTTATGTTTATACGTTTATCTATTCTATAGCAGTAATGGAACATAATCACAAAACTAGAATTGAAAAATAATTTTCCGCTCTTTTTATCAAAATAACAACTTGCCAAACAATGAAATAAAAAAAGCTGAAGATGAGAAATGCTATATATGGTTATTATATCTGTTGAAACTTACTTATCAAGGATTGATCATGAATTTAATTAAAAATGCCTTTGTTTGCACTCGCCTAGGATTTAATTTTGCAAATAAACTAAACGAAAAGGGTAAGCAGATAAACGGTAAAGTAGATATGGTAAATATATAAATATGGTAAAGATATGGTAAATATGGTAAAGATATGGTAAATATGGTAAAGATATGGTAAAGATATGGTAAATATGGTAAAGATATGGTAAAGATATAGTAAATATGAAATTTATCTAGAATTTTCAGGCCTTCAAAGATGATTTCACAACATAGCCAGTGACTGTATTTAATGGTGAACAACAATTCCTAGACTCACTTACCTTTGTTGTTAGAATAGTCTTGTTATTATACACCTCCAAAAAATCATTTGAAATAACCTTTTGCAAGTCAGTCGTATTTGCTGATTGTATGAACGGTCCACTTGCAAGAATACTATGCTCATTAACATCAGGCATTCGAGTAAAATTTAGGTGGTGTATTCCACGTGACAAAACTTTGTTCGATAAAGCTAGCAAGCTAATTACTACAAAAATTCGTTTGTCTAACATCGTTTCTGAATTTTAAGTGAACTTAACGTAAGTCGAGCTTAAAGCAAGTTAACTTAAGTCCTTTGAAGTCACTCTCCGAGCAGCTATTTATAGGATAAGTCGACTAATCGTTTTATCTTTAAATAATAGAATCTATTTCACTGCATTTGAATATATAAATAAATGGATTTTACAAAACGATTTCAATGAATATCACGGGACGCTTTGTGTCTCGTAGCAACTTTTAACAACACACATTCCTTGAAGTTTCGCAATTTGTCTTGTGATTATGTTATGCAACAAAATCGACTCATTATCCACCCCCGCAAAAATATAAGTTGACTTGCTATATTTAGGGACCATTTAATAATTACGTAACACCCAAATTCACCATTTTTTACCAACCTTCTATCCCTTGTAACACATCGTAACAAATCTAGCACCACCCACCCAACCATCCACCCTTGTTACCTAATATTTCGAATCATAAGACCTCATCTTTATAGTACCAAAAACCTTCATGTAACAGAAAATCAGGAAAACTAATGCTCTAATATAAGAAAAAGATATAACAGGCCCATTTATTTAGCACACAAGATGACATTTTTGGTACTTTTGCGTAAGTCCAGAGGCAAGGAGCACATTCAAGATGTAGATCATACACTAAAATAACTAATAATATCCGTAATACATAAAAATTCTCTGTTATATAACATAAGAGTTTTGTTCCCACCCACCTCCCAACCCTTATATTTTCGTAACAGTTCGTAACAAAAGTGATCATACCTGCCCTCTACCCCTCAGGCGTTACGTAATTATTAAACGGCCCCTTTAAAACTGTTTACAACTTAAAAAAAAAAAAATTAAGGGTCTATTCGAAAATCTAGTGCAAAAAAGGTTTCATGCGGATTAAGGTCACTGCAAGGACCTGTGAAACCTTAGAAGGCTTAGGCGTACAATCACACTGTTTGTATAAAACTGCAAAATTTGGGTTTCACTTTTTTCAGATGCTCAGCCTAAAATTGTTTTTCGTTTTTTTTGTTCTTAGTCTTTCCCAGCTTCGATGTTCTTTTAAAATTGTTCTAATAAGAATTTGGGGACACCACCACCACCTTTTTTAGCATACCTTTTACCACTCAACAACACCAAGACGTGTATTCATTAAACGACACCAAGTTTAGGTTGCTCCATTTGTTGCTTAAGGTTCTGTATTTGACAGGCTTGTTTATTGAATAATTTTTGATTCTAGATTATCTACTTTGCAAGCCAAAATTCACATGTCTGCATGCATGCTAAGTTAGGCTTTTGAAAATTTGTACTCAGAATTCGTCAACTTGATACTGTAATTAATAAGAATACAAAAATTGTATTATGTTTGACACATGTGTTTTATTATATTTCTTTGACTACAATTCGCAAGAGCAAACCTTTTTACATATTGCTTTGTGCTTTCTTTCTGGTAACTTTGAAAAAGTCGTGACAGTTTGTCAATTTCGATTTCAATGCTTCTCATGCGTAGCTACTTTTTTTTTCTCAGCTACACACTATTTTATAAGAACAATTTTATAAGAACACGAGCCTCACTGTTTTTAAAACTAAGAACATCCCGAGTCTGAAATTTGCCATAAAAATTTTATTGTTATTCTTTCTTAACCTAAAGATAATTGCTTTGCGTGTGATCGCTTCTTTCCACAACTACAATAACTGCGTTGAAAAATACAAATTGCCCTCCACAGCCCCATAGCATAACAAACACTCCATTTTTGCCTATTTGAGCATACTAATTTTGGAAAAATTTATGAGGCTGATTCTGGTTTTATTATAAGACTTACTTTTTTTTTAGAAAAAAGAAGCCAGAGGCCCTGGATTTTACATGGGTGTAACACATTCCTCTGAAAGAAAATGGATTTACAATATATTCTTTTTTCATAAAAGTTTGATATAGAAGATAATGACACACCCGATGAAGACGTGTTTGATATCAAATTCATAAAACATCAGCACATTCTTGTTGGGTAGCAACACGTATGAGTGTCCTTTCGACAATAGTTTCTAGTAGCGGCATTTATTATTGACAAATCGGGTAGGCATTGTGTAGTTGGTATAAAAAGCCTTTTTATTGGCGTGCCAAAGAAAAAACAATCATAAGGAAATCAAATAAAAAGGGTGGAGTACGATTGAAGCTACATACGTTTTTAATATGTGCATAATCTAAAGAAAAGAGGAAATCTGCTATTTCACAATTATAAGCCGAAAGTTCTTAAAGCACATTGTATATCTATATAAAAGCATTTCAGCTAAGAATGTAATGCTGTATCATGCAAGAGCTTAAAATGTATAATGTCACCTGCGTTACTTAATTAAGCCATGTTTGGTGAATTTGACCTGTATCCACGCCCGTTAATTGCAATACGTTAATTAAATATCTTCATTCGTTTGTGTGTGGCATTTGTTTTATTTTGACGTAATACACTAATTTTCGAACATTAATTACTGGATTTCCTGAAATTATTTTTCCTGCCTGAATATGACACATGGCAATGTAAAAAAAGCTCAGTCAACGAAATACACGATTTCTTGTAAAATTATTCGTCATAACAATATTAGGCTAGCCTGTACTCAAAAGCTAAGGACATCTTAAGAATATTCTTTGCTTTGATCTTTAATAGAGAAGAGCAGAAACGAGTTAATATTATCAAGCTGTTTTTGATTTTCACAAACGTTTATATCTATCTAAACGAGTAAAACGTAAACTTGCCCTTTACTCCAGTATTAGCACACCTACGAAACATACAAGGGCCTGTCCCCATCGGCGTCGGCGTCGGCGTTGTTGTTGTCGTTGTCGTTGTCGTTGTCGTTGTCATATAATCTTTCCTATAATCCGTACTGCGAAAAACGCGGAAAGTGAAATTACGTAAAATTAACCCAATCGGCGACGTAAAAAAAAAAATCTAAACAATTATGACTGGTGTTGCTGGGTAGGATCAAATCATACATTGCATCAAACCAAAATGGTTTTAGAAAGAGAAGAAATTAGTTTTTTGCGTGTAATTTTTAAGTTTTACAAGAATGTAGTTTCCTAAGCGATTTAAATTTGATTTGATACCGGATAATAACACAAATCAGACAGACAAACTGATTAATATAGTGCAGCAGGAAATTCAAACGAAACAAACAAATACAAAACAAACATTGAGATGGTTAAATATTTGAGAAAAGAAATACATCAATTTTTGCATTTACATACCGGCCAAAGGCATCACAACTATGTAAGTATTTTTTCATTCATTTTTTAAAAAAAATGTGAAGGACTTAAAGCTTACCTCCCGTGGGAAACAATTTGTCTTCATACGAAAGAGCTTTAAAAGTTGTCTAAAGGTTGGAATACACGGTGAAATATTTCTTTAGAAACATTCGAAATTTTTCTGTCTAAACTTTTCTGTCGCAATGTATCCTATATTTAAAAAGAATTTAAACGCACTAAAAGTTGATTTCACGTGTTGTAACAGTTTACGAGTTTTACCAACTGAACGGTTAAATTTTTCTTGTCTTGAAAGAAAAATCAAAGGAAACCGACGGCTGGTGAAAATTCAAAGTCGCACCAGTTCATTGTTAACAAAGATTTTTGTGCAAATCTAGTTTTGTGAGAAAGAAAATGTGCGGAGATGAAATGAGAAAAAAATAAGTTATTTTTGATAACTTTATTAACTTTTTACCCAGCAGAATCGTCTGTTATGCGCCACTTTGTAATTTTTGCGCCACTTTGTAATACCTGCGCTACTTTGTAATTATTTTGCGCCACTTTGTAATTTCTGCGCCACTTTGTAATTATTTTGCGCCACTTTGTAATTTTTAAGCTGCGCCACTTTGTAGTTCATTTCTGCGCCACTTTGTAATTAGGATTAAATGATAATGATGATGATGATGGTGATGATGGTGATGATGATGATGATGGTGATTGGTGATTGGTGATTGGTGATTGGTGATTGGTGATTGGTGATTGGTGATTGGTGATTGGTGATTGGTGATTGGTGATTGGTGATTGGTGATTGGTGATTGGTGATTGGTGATTGGTGATTGGTGATTGGTGATTGGTGATTGGTGATTGGTGATTGGTGATTGGTGATTGGTGATTGGTGATTGGTGATTGGTGATTGGTGATTGGTGATTGGTGATTGGTGATTGGTGATTGGTGATTGGTGATTGGTGATTGGTGATTGGTGATTGGTGATTGGTGATTGGTGATTGGTGATTGGTGATTGGTGATTGGTGATTGGTGATTGGTGATTGGTGATTGGTGATTGGTGATTGGTGATTGGTGATTGGTGATTGGTGATTGGTGATTGGTGATTGGTGATTGGTGATTGGTGATTGGTGATTGGTGATTGGTGATTGGTGATTGGTGATTGGTGATTGGTGATTGGTGATTGGTGATTGGTGATTGGTGATTGGTGATTGGTGATTGGTGATTGGTGATTGGTGATTGGTGATTGGTGATTGGTGATTGGTGATTGGTGATTGGTGATTGGTGATTGGTGATTGGTGATTGGTGATTGGTGATTGGTGATTGGTGATTGGTGATTGGTGATTGGTGATTGGTGATTGGTGATTGGTGATTGGTGATTGGTGATTGGTGATTGGTGATTGGTGATTGGTGATTGGTGATTGGTGATTGGTGATTGGTGATTGGTGATTGGTGATTGGTGATTGGTGATTGGTGATTGGTGATTGGTGATTGGTGATTGGTGATTGGTGATTGGTGATTGGTGATTGGTGATTGGTGATTGGTGATTGGTGATTGGTGATTGGTGATTGGTGATTGGTGATTGGTGATTGGTGATTGGTGATTGGTGATTGGTGATTGGTGATTGGTGATTGGTGATTGGTGATTGGTGATTGGTGATTGGTGATTGGTGATTGGTGATTGGTGATTGGTGATTGGTGATTGGTGATTGGTGATTGGTGATTGGTGATTGGTGATTGGTGATTGGTGATTGGTGATTGGTGATTGGTGATGGTGATGGTGATGGTGATGGTGATGGTGATAATGATGATGAGGATGATGAGGATGAGGATTATGAGGAGGATAGGGGGGGGGTGATTGTGAGGATGACGGGGAGAGAAGGAGGAGGAGGAGGAGGAGGATTATGAGGAGGAGAGGGGTGACGATAATGACAAAAATAAATGAAGTTGCGTATATAAACAATTAAATCTTTTCTCTTTTTTAAATTATAATACAAATAATACAATATAAAGACTAAATTCCAAATAAAGAAAATGAAACATAAAGAAATGAATGAAACAAAAAAATCCGCTTTTAAACACTAAAAAATAAAAGAGTGTCATTCTTTAAAGCGCAATTGAATTTTCTCAATTAAATACCAACCATAAGCAAGTAAACTTAAATTTAGCCAAGCTGTGTGCCATTGTGGATGATTTAAAATGGTCTTTAACTCAATCGAAATCTTTCTTTGCTTTTTCAATTTAAAATACTCATTGCCATAATCATATTGTAAACTAAAGCTTGGATAAAAAAAAATGTTGTTCCTATAAAAGAAGAGAGTTTTTACAAATAGTCATTTTTGAGACAAATGTGAAAGAAGGCAAAACAAATAAACGTACTCTCATTTGCCGTTACTGGTCTTAAATCTCTTAAATTCGGCGTCGTTTGATGCGACTCTTAAGATGTTGCTACGGCTGATTCCAACGTAGCCGTCCAAAGCACGCGTTCGCAGCTTCTTGTAAACTACAGACTTGCTTTTTTTAAAGGTCTTCAAAACACACTGCTTGACCTCATCTTTTTTCAAAACCCGCTTTCCTTCAAACAAGAGTAACCCATGTGCACCAAGAGACAGTTTTTCCTTCAATCGCCAGTATTTCACATATGCACTCCTTTGTTATTTTGTCCTGTCCTTTGAAGGTACAGTGAATCGTCCATCCTTTTTTAACAATTGACATATTATTTCATACTCTTCTTTTTTCATAGCATGTATGTATGCTCCCAAAATATGGCTTACATAAAAGCATACTAAAATAATTACTTTCATGAACATTTTCAACTGACAATACAACCTTTACTGCATGTAGATCAAATTATTTCAGTGCATCAAGTATTAACGCTACATAGCAGTTAAGCAGACAAAACACCTGTCGATAATGCTACATCACTTGCAGAGTAACTCATTTTCAATATTTTATTTCCTTTGTTATTTAATAGATGTGTTAAGAACACCTGTTGCTCAAATACCTGCCGCCGCCAGATGTCTGGCGGCGGCAGGGTTATTAATATCAGCACCTGTCCCATTCTTTTAGAAATTGGCTTTCAAATGAATGAAGGAAACCCAATTGTATTTCCGCCCTCACACATCAACAATGTTTTTTTGACCTTGTTAGTTACAAGCCTACCTATGACATAGATGCCATGTCATGGTGGAGTCAATACACAATCTCAGCAAAGGAAATGTTTTTCCGTCTTAGCAAAATCTTTACGGAAATACACTCGTCTAATTTTTCGTAAGATAACTAAAGTAAATATTCTGAATTAAATATTCTTCTTTCTGTAAAAATGAAGATTCCTGCCATTGCACTTCGAGTTACTGTTTTTTCGTTATTTGTTTGTAGAAGTACTTTCGGATATATATATGTGCTATTCGCGAAGATATAAACATACTTCAAATTCAAGTTTTGTCAAAAGAAGTTTGTTATCTTTAAGAAAGACAAAGAAAGACAAAGAAAATATGAAAAGTTTATATTTAGGTTAGCGAAGCTAAAAAACTCCCTGCCATTGATACTTCTTTCTGTCCTCGAACTTATCTGTCATAAACGGACTTATTAAAACTTCCAGGTGAAAGAAAAATTGCACTCATCTTAAACCACATTGAAGTGTAGGTAACCTGTTCCTGCGTTTGCTATGAGTTATTAGCAATTAGGCTTCACAAAGTTTGTGTTTTACATATCCACTGTGTTGTACGCTACCTTCCTCCTCCCAATTATTCTGTGATAACTTCTAAAGTATACCGTTTTAGAGGCTAAATTGTGATACCTTTTCATCATTTGTAATTAGCTTTACACCAGTTTTCAATATTTTCGGTATGATGTCGTCATGATTGTTGTCATAGTGACTCATTGGTAAACAGGTAGTCATGAAAAAAATTGTCAAAATGCTGTTTATTTAAATACCATTTTTTATAATTCCAAAGTCATCTTTTAGGCTTTTCATGTGCATTTTTTGATAATTTGATACTTTTTTGTTGGATTTATATGATGACTGCCTCTTAAACTACATGGCTTCATTCAAATCTTTACTTTCGTCCCAATTGTTCTCTAAAGTACCAAGGCTTTTTACATCCTTAAAATACCCTGACCTGAGTGAGTTAAACTACTAAATACTGTGATCGTAAAACACATTGTTGGAATTTTGCACATCGCGGGAAGTACTGTATTATGAGGTGTGAGAGAAGTGTATGGTTTTGCATTAGTTTGAGCTATACACGTTTATTTAGTGTATGATAATGATCAGGTGGTTACGAAGCAGTTGACAAGACTAGGAATAAAAACAGACCGGCTTTAAACGGGATGTAATCCACCGGAATAGCGTCAATTCCTGTCCTTGTGTCGTTTTTGCGGTTTTTTGCGATTTTCTTAATACAGCGATGTTTAAATGATGTATTAATATTTCTTTAAAAACGGAACATGATATCTTTATATCGCTAAAATTATAAAATAATTTTCTTGCCGAACGATATTTTTATTGATTAAAATTACTTGTTTGCCTGAAAGGGATTCTTTTTCACACTTATTATCATGAATTAGGATCATTAAATTAACACGAGAGAAAATAAACTATATATAAAAATAGGATGATATAACTTTGAAAAATTATAACGCGTGTGTAAAATAAAAAGTAATAAGCACTATACTTCACGACGTTTCGGCCGTTCGACGTGCAGTTATTGTATATTTAAACATATTGTATTAGGACTTGTATACTTGAAAATGGCCGTCGAACGTCGTGAAGTGTAGTGCTTATTACTTTTTTAGTTTATATCGCCACACACATAAAGTTATATCCGCTCCATGGCACCCTATATCTTAGTTGTGATTATTCTACGTCACCATGATAATAAGAATTGTGACCACCTATTCTTGATCAGATTAAGATTTCCACGTGGTAAGTCCATCAATGAGGTTTTGCGAAACCGTTACGGCAATGTGATAGTGCAGTTATTGTATATTTAAACATAGGATGAATTTGATAGATGCAGTGACAAGTTTAAACCGCAATACCTCATCAATTGTTTTAATAGAATTGGTTTTCATTCATACACTCTACATCAATGCCCATTAACTGGTGTTGAACAGTGCCAAAAATCTCGGTTTTAATTTGTTGATCTTTAACAGAAAGTGCCCTTTTAGCCATGTTAACTTGTCCGAATTAATTGTGTCAGAGTTAAATGCTATAAAAAACACAAAACAATTTCAAATATTTACTTCGTACTATGCAGGGAGTTAATACACTATTTATTCAGTTAGCCAAACCTTCTATAGTTTTCTATATATAATTGTACATATGCTGTGTATGGAATGTTTAATCATCCAGATATTTATTTCGGTTTAATCGTGGGTGTTGCATTTGTTTGCAATTATAAAAAGTATGTTTCTTTCATATAATCCAAACTTATTAAAACTTTAACTCAATATGTTTGCATGTTTTATAGTTAAAGCTGACCTCCCGTAACAAAAACAGTTGATTTAAATCAACTCAAATTAGTGTACTAATTAAGAAAGAAATATTTATTTTGCTCAAAGCTTTAATAGATAAGTCCATAAAGTTGTAAAAATAAGCAGTCCAATCAGTTTTGGCATGCATAATATATATATGGTGTATTCCGAGTAATATAGGGGTATTTCGCAGAAGCTTCAAGCAATGTCGATTAGGCAACGATAAGATAACCTTCATTGACAAAATTGATACTAAAGCTTAAATTTGATTATTCTGACGCATAGTAGATTATATGGTAAGACATTCATAAGAAATATTAAATGCTATAAAAAACACAAAATAATTTCAAATATTTATTTCGTACTATGCAGGGAGTTAATGCACTATTTATTCAGTTAACCAAAACTTCTATAGTTTTCTATATATAATTGTACATATGCTATGTATGGAATGTTTACTCACCTAGATATTTATTTCGGTTTAATCGTGGGTGTTGCATTTGTTTGCAGTTATAAAGAATATGTTTCTTCCATATAATCGAAAACTAATAAAACGTAGACCCAATATGGTTGAATGTTTGATGGTCGAATTTGCGCATATATTTACATTCAAAGTGGGAATAATTGTCGTTTATAAGCTGTTTAAAAATGTAAATGACAATAGAAGTGAAATTATAAACGTGTGTCGATAAAAGCAGTCAAAACAATATATGCAGACCCCCGGCTTAGAGACATATGGAACGTAAAGTGTGACAAGCAGGTATCTAATAAACGAATATAAAACCTTATTAGGTATCATAGCCATTAAGCATAGAAAACGTGAGTTATTGAAAACAACGTGAACCCTCACTGATGCTAAGCTTATGAAGTTATATTTTTCGTTTTTTTAATATAATTTACTCACTGCATGTTTATTTTCTCAATAAGCACGACGAACGTGATTACATGTTTTTCCATAAATAATTGTAAATTCAAAAAGCATTACATTGCGAACTCTGGTTTAACAATGTTTGATAAGCACACAATAAATATCTACGTCGTAACCAAGGTTTTATCCAGATTGTTCAGTTTTATCTCATCTTCTTCTGTTTTTTTTGTTGTTAATATGAAAGGCACGGCTACAACCACAGCCTATGCAATTAACACAATTTGCTCTGCACTCTCCATTTTGAAAAAAACACCTTTTTAAAGGTGTGAAATTGTAAGTTTAATCCGTTTAAAAGTGATTGTGTACTTCTGCCTTAATCCGTGTTTGTTGAAAACGTACTTTCAGTTTATAACTTATTTTACTTACTTACTACTTATTTTGAGACTTCGGCTATGGTCTGATTCTCAGTCAAAGCAAATTTGTTTTTGAGAAAGAAAATAATTTACAAAAATAGCCGAGACCCGGCGTCGCACGCCGGATTTAGCACTACAGAATGAATGTCTTTCCACCATTTTGATTTGTTATTTCCTAGAAAACTAGGAAATAAATTCTCCCAGACATAGTCCAAGCAGTTAACATATAAATAACTCCATCGGTTAAACCGTAGTACTCATATTGTCATGATTAAGCATCCCAAGTCCCATTTTGTAAATATATCAAAATGCAATAAGTTGAGTACAAAGAGGGTTATAGGTTATAGGTATATTTCGCCGTTATATAAATGTTACAGGTTAAAATATCTTGTAATATATACAAAAATGGCCGGAGCAAAAAGAAGGCACAAATTGCCTTATCACTAAGGCAGTGATAGTTGACAGTTGTTATGGGGTTGTTATGGGGTGCTTTTGGACCAATGTAAATGAATTAGCATAAAAAACGTTTCGTGATAGCTATACTTCCTGAGTTTCAGAATTTAGGCATTTTAGGGGAGGGCGAGTTTTCGAAGAAAAAATTGAATTTTGACCGTATAACGTATAGAAATAGGTACAATTTATTTTAGCAAAGTCATTTCTTCAAAGCCTGTGCATATGCTAAGAAAAGTTCAAACCTAATGGACTTATCATTATCTTTTTAGGCCAAATGTTAATTAAGCTCGGCCCGGCAAATTTTCAAAGTAGGGTTAATGCCTGGCATTATAAGACCACCAATCAATTCATTGTCACATCTCAAAGGATTTTGTTTTTCTTAAATACTTAAACACGCAATAATCCGTTATAAAGTTTTAACAATATTAGTTTTCAACGTATACTCATATTTTGTTTTTCAACGAAAAGACCGCAAACTGTTTTTGTCTTCGACTGGAAAACCCCCACAATATTTGACATAATTTGGCACAATTTAAAAACCCACACTGCCAATAAACTGCTAGTTATCTCAATATATACACTCAAAAGTCTCTCTAGCCACATTTAGTATAAAGCATTAGAAGCACACATCTTTGGCTTGTTGCTAGTTTAGCTATACGTTCACCATTAACCACAACATAAAGTTTTGGTAGGTAAACATAAGGGTTGGCTAGCTAGACGATAACACAAAGAGTAAGGAAGAATAAAGTTCGCTAGGATAAACTGCATTCTAGCAAATTAAACAAAAATCTCTGGCTATCTAGCTAGCTAGCTACTAATCACAACGTACGTTGCAGCCAAAATGGTAAAACTGGTTTGTTTAAGCCATTATACATCGCTAAAAATACTTTGAAATATTCTCTATTTTGTAGAAACGTAATTAAATAGTTTTAAAATACACAGCATTTAGAAAATTGGTTAAAAAGGGACCATCAAAATGACTACCCAAATGTCATTCTGTGCTTTTAATTTTCAGCGGAAACTTCGTATACTTTGGCTCACGCAACTATGTCCCTAGGGATTTTAATAAGCTGGACAGGGTTATTACTGTGACTATAGATGTAAAAATCCCCCGAGTTTTTAAGAAAAAACTTTTGTTATACTTTGCCGTACATGTCGTACAGACGTAGATTGGTATTATAAAATAGAGTAGTCGGTAGCCCGCAAATAAATCCAAGGGTTCGCCCGTCCTTTATATACCGCATTTCGTGTGTCTCACAACTTGAGGTACCATTTTGCGCATAGACAGACAAAATACAGCTATTTTTATAGAGACTAGTCGTTAACCTGTGAAAAAACACACGGGTTCGCCCGTCCTTTAAATTTACCCGTCCAAACAAAGTGGATAAAAATATATCGCATTTGATATTCGTGTTTCCGTAACACGTCTTTCTAACTCAGCGGGGTGTCCGCGCAGGGACAGACAAAATACGGCTATTATTAAGGAGATAATAAGATTTCTTTCATAAGGAAGGCTTCTTTTTCGGAATATTCTAAGTGTATAATAAATTAAATGTATAGTAACGCATCGATTAAACGCCCCCCTTCTTATAAACGCCCCCCTCGATTAAACGCCCCCCCCTAAATATCAAAATATTTAATAAACGCCCCCCTCGATTAAACGCCCCCCTCGAATAAACGCTCCCCTATCAAAAAGGGGCGTTTAATCGAAACAGCAGCAATGCTCATGTTATAGTCCTCTCCCTGGCCTATGTATGGCATGGCAGTGTACTACGAATAAAAACAAAGTTTAATTGTTTCAAAATTTTATTATTTCTTATAAACAGGAAACTTTCTGTACACTAAACATAATTGATGAAGATGATATAGATGAAGAAATCGACATACTTAACTGTTGAATATTTATTTTTGTATCATATTTTTTGTTTGTATTTCGTTTATTTGACTAACTACAAATATAATAACAATTTGCAATTTTAATATTTTTTAATAAACGCCTCCCTCTTATAAACGCCCCCCCCCCTGGATTAAACCCCCCCCCCCCCCCCTAAATATCAAAATATTTAATAAACGCTCCCGGCGTTTAATCGATGCATTACGGTACATCTGCTTAATTTATAAAATGTATGCAATAAAGAAATTATCGCCTGCAAGATACATGCACGTGTTCGCCATGATGATTCTTTGCAACCTTAACGTAGTTGAAACCTGCTTTTTTGTAAGCAAACCATGCAAGTCGATGATGAATTCTATCGTTCTTTGCATTGGCATTGTTCACGTATTTTTCCTTATGGTTATTTGAAGTTCTTCTTTCTAATTTTAAATCCAATGCTCTCCCTTCATAATGTAGTGAATGGGCGAATAGATAGGTCCATTTTACATTCGTGAAGCCAGCTAGCAGCACTAATGTGTATTTCTGATGAAATTTTTGTTCAACTATGCGAACCAAATCTTTAAGTCTTCCCAAGCATTTCTGCGAAAAACAAACAGCAAGAAATGATAAATCAAATACTCCACTCTTTAAGAATAGGGTATCGGTTAGCGTAACTTTTGAAAGGAAATGCAAACTCTGTTGACAAATTTTAAAGCGTGCCACAACAAAAACATGATAGATATACAAACAAAATAAAAAATATATAAATGCCAACTAAAATTGGTAACGTGAGTTAAACGAATATTGATTATTCTTCCAATTTAAATACCTGGAAATATATTAGAGATACGTGAAAAACTTTAAGGTTTTTTGGAAACTGATCGATTAACAATCGGTCCGAAAAAAAAATGGACAAAAAAGTTTTTCTGAAAAAATATATTTTCAAATATCTTTATTAACAGTTTCAAAGTCATATTCTTGCATTTTACACATCGAAAACATTTGCAATTGCATTTTTCTTATTTCGAAGTTCCACTGTTTTAACATTTCTCGTGTTCGGATGATGTCCTCTTCAAATTTTATTTCTCCAAAATTTTTCTCCAAATATGCTAACAAACACTCATGTGAAGTTTTGTGGCAATACAACGTCTCCTTCTTTCTCCTTCTTCTTACCCATTGGCCCACCCACCTCCGGAGATACGAAGCCTACAAATCCCCGATCAGAATGTGGTTAATTCTCTTTTGAGGAACTATTATACAAGTTTCTACTTGTAATGGAGAAGTTCTATTATTTTTTGTTTGTTTTTAGTTGATATAAAATAATAGTTTTAAAGGACACATCTAGTTACTCCAAATTGGTTTATGGACACCAATGGGACCACGTTGAATAAGGTAACGAAATGTAAAAAAAAAATGTTTTAGTGGCTGGAATATATTGGAGTAGAAGCATTAATATCTATAATAATACGCTAAGTGTGTCTGTGTGTCTGTAACAGGCAAAGGGGATTATATTTTTTACAATTTTTTTTAAAAGCGTCTATAATACATCCCCTATAAAAATGTTCTGTATTTTATAAACCTTTTGTTGACGATTTTGATTGACTAAAACAAATCGGTTTAAATAACTAGTTATTATATTAATAGAAAGTTGAAGATCTTAGCTTGTAAAAAATTCTTGAAAACAAAGTTAAGGAAAGTTTAAACAGAGGTATGTATTTTTTAATATTTTTTCCATAATGCAAATTGTTTACAATTAAGACTGATATAATCTTACGCGTTTTGCATTTCATGCAAAGATAAAACTTACCTTTGTTGTCTGGATATCCCAGTCGTTGTGTAGCTTGAGAAAATCGCTTGGTGTAACTCTTTTTAAGTTGGTCGTATTCACTGGTTTTATAAACGGCCCGCTTGCAAGAATACTTTGCTCGTTCACATCAGGTATTCGAGTAAAATTTAAATGGTTTAATCCGCGCGATGAAATCATCTGCATGGAAGTGATCAAGTTAATTGCCATGAAAATACTTTTCACCCACAACATGTTCAATTATAACGTACAAACGTGGTGTGCTAACAGACTTATAGTAAGCCAACTGAAGTCAGCTGAAATTACCAATTGCAAAGCTATTTATAGCTAGTAAAAGCTTTTCATTCCTTTATTTATCCCTTAACAACTGAATTTACACTATGCTTCCTATTATATAACGTAAATCCTTGCGATACAATGAGTCACTGGGTCCTTTGGACTACACAGAGATTTTAAGTGCGTGATGTCATAATTTCTTTCACTTGCCAATGTAAGGTGGGTCTGCAGGTCAGATGACCTTGAAGCTTTACAGGTTTAATTTTTTTATGGCCTATAAGAAAACTACATCCTTTAAGCTAATGAAAACGGCAAAACTACAAATTTATTTGGAGCAGAACTAGTTATAAACATTCTAAGTAACAATAGCTAGTGAGCAAAAATTAACATAATATATGAAATAACTAGTGACATAAGCAGACAACTTAAGTCTATTAAAACCGTCCAATGACGAGATAAGGATCTGTGAAAATGTATGTCTAACCAAAGCCTTACAAATTATAAAAATATTCCAATTTTAATAAGTGACATTGCATTGGCAGACTTCATTGCAGAAAATAATGACGGAAATTATATAAAAAGAAAAACTTTGAATTTTGCAAAAAAAATGAAATAAAATAGAATAAAAGTGCAAATTGCAAATGTCAGACGAATATATATATAGATACATATATTAAGAAACTTTATTTTGTCATTTGCTTCAGATAAAATTGACGAAATTTCGCTGGGTAGAGGAGAGTTTGTTTCCGGGAGAAAGATTTTGTGTCACATTATTTCACACATGCGTAAACTGCCCTTCATGAATTCCTTATAAAAATTGACGATTTAGTTGACTGAACGTCATTTTAACTTGATGTCGTAATAGTATGAACATTTGACAAAGCATTTGTTATTTGTTAGCAGTATTTCAAAAATTTGTATTAACTGTCACGTACAATGCTGACACAGCAAGTGGGATTATGCAATAAAAATGTTATTGAGCCCATAATTGGAAGAGAATGTTTGATACGCTATTTCACAATCTCAAGCTCAAGGTTTTAAGTTTGCATTTAAATTTCTATATAAAAGGCTATAAAAAGGATTCATTGGCCTGGCATGTAAAATGTATATAGCACAATGTCACCAGTGTTACATAGCAGCGATTGATTAAAGAATTTGACATATATGTACATCCCTTTCTGATGACAATACATTCATTTTGTTCAAAATGGCTGCTAGGTTTCTGTTTTATGCTAAAAGTACCTTTTGTTCATTTTTTGAAGCATCAATTGATTTTTAGGATGACATTCTCCATATGTCGTGGTTATTTTTAAAAAGTTACTTATATTTTGACATTGGACTTGTGTTACTTTAGCAATTACATGGCAGAAATGTTAGTTCAAAGTTGCTTAGCAGAAAGAAAAAGAATGTTCCAGATTGTTACAAAAAAAAAAAGATGATTGTTGTATTTAACGATACATTTTTTACTACTACGCCAGAAGGAATATGTATCTAGATCAAACCTTAGAAAAGAGGTTCTTTTTTACACAATGTCAAAACTATCAAACTTATTGATGTGATTAGACAACGCCTAACCCCCCACCTCCCCGACCCCGACCCCCCCAACCCTAACCCCCTCAAAAAAAAAAAAAAAAAAAAAAAAAAGAAATTGTATGGGACACAAGCAACAATTTCTTTTTTTCTTTTTTTTTGTCTAAACTGAAATTGGTTAGAAGTATAAGTTTAGTAGTGTATTTGGTAAAGGATTTGTGTACTACTTCTGTGCCACAGAGGACAGTGGACTCTCTCTATTTCTAACTTGCAAAGAAACAAAAAAAGTTTAAAATAGAAAAAGATAGAGATAGAAAATTCTCATAAAAATTAAAATGCGTGCAACCTCGATCCCAAGGCTCTTTTCTCTCTTTTTGATATAAGGACGGCGAGATCAAAAAGAGAGAAAAGAGCCCTGGGATCGAGGTTGAAATGCGTGCGCTTATTAGATATGGCCATAACTCTAATAGTACTAACCCTCGTCATCTTTTCAGTGAGACAGTTTAAAAACAATTTTTAAAATGAGGGGTACCACTTATCACACAGGTGTCCTTAAAAATTAATTAGCGGCAATTCTTTATATTAAACAATATAATAATTCTCCTGACGTTTTTTTTAATAACTCTTTACAGCTATGCTGCATGGTTATGATACTTACTGTGTTTTTATTCACGGTTGCAACGCAGTGGACAATCGTGTTTAAAATCGTCGGGCAACTCCTACAACTACGACGCGCGAAATGGGAATGTAGCCTGTGTTTTAGCCTTTAACGGGGTCGAGGCTACATGTTGAATCATTGGTCGAACTTACGCATTTACGTTTTCTATGTGTATTATGGAATTTAAAGTGCGTGAGTCAGGTCACAAAATAAACACACAAAAAACGTGCCTTCAAATTTTGATTCGGATTCTGTTGGTCTGTGTCTATTCATTTTGTTTCTTATGCTTTTTTTAAACGTCTTTCACCTTTTTGTCTTCTATAACCTTTTTATTTTTGTAATATTTATTTTTGTATGTTCTAAAATGTTAAGATAAATATATTGTCACGTTTTTAGTCACATGCAGATCTTAAACGCACCAGTTTTAGGATTTTGGGCTAGGAACGAAGATTTTGAAGGCTAGCTAGCTAGAGCCTTACTTATTACTAATCTGTATGGCATAAAGAGCTTTTTATCCTACCCAACATTTATTTTTATGTTGATACTGTAGCCATTTAGCTAGCTCCTATCTTTGCCTAAAAAGTGAGAGTAAAAAAATGCAGTTTGGCTACTGTAATATTCTTAAGCAATAATTCTTATGCTAAATGCAGTTAGCTAGGTAGCTACATCTTTTCTTATTTTCCTGAAAACTTTTTCTGCAAATAAAATGGCTGAGCAATTGTTTTAGCTGGACAGGTAACGACAGGATGTTCCCTTTGTTTTTATTTAAACCGAAGTTGCAATGACGTTTTTTTGGAAAATGGTATTACGCCTCTATACGCCTGTTCAGCTCTGTTTAACTGTACTAAGTGCTTAGCCCAGTCTGCTTTTTTGGTAAAGGCTGTTACGCCTATGGGCATGTGCAACACGGTTTACCTGTACTAAGTTCAGCCCACTGTGACAATTAATTTTTAAACTTTCTCGGGAACCACGCCTGCACGGATGTGCAACACTGTTTCCCTGGACTAACCGCTCAGCCCTGTGTCTGCGAGAAAGTTTTTTTTAAAAAGGTATTATCCATATACGCTGTACAGCACGGTTTAACTGTACTAAGCGCTCAGCCCGGTGTCACAATTAATTTCTTAACTTTCACGAAAACTCATTCCGCAAAATAAAATAATATTGACCGATTGTTTTTGCTATGACAGGGTAACAACGGTTTGTAAACTCTACTTTTATTTCAGCTATCGTTGCGGGAAATTTATTTTTTGAAAAATATGTTACAGTCGCAACACTATAATGGTGCATGCGCTTCACTTGATTTACGACATACTGTATACCTGTACTAAAGCGCTCCACCTGACCGTGTGGCACAGTTTACGGCTCTTATTAAGCGCTCCACAGAGTGTTCAACGCCGGGTCACTCCCCCGTATGTTAGTGGGTTAGGGCTAGGTTTTATGGTAAGAAAATCAGCGGGAGTAAGTCTGCCGTAAGTCAAATTCCTAACTAAGGGGCTGATTACATGGAGAATTTCAGCCCGGGCTGAAATTTCAACTTGGGTAGAGCTAACTAACCTGGCTAGGATTTTCGACCGGGGCGGAAATGTCATATAATCGCAAAATCATTTTTAACCGGGGTTGAAAACAACCATGCGCATGTGCTCGATCTCCATGTAATAGCAAAACATTTTTCAGCCCTGCCCCGAGTTGATTTGAATTAAAAATTAATTTTGATTCTTTGGCATATTTTCGTGATATTTTTTAAAAAAAGAATCAAAAATATTTATTGTTTAGAGCGATAAAATGAGGAAAAATCTTTTTTATCTTTTAGTCTTTTCAATAGTGTGCTCAAAGCTGTATGATAATTAAAGAGAGTTTTGCAGAACGAATAAAAAATTGCATCTCTACATATAACATATGAAACGTTCACACTTTAATAATCTATACAAATTTATTATTAGTTATTATCTATGTCTTTTTAATTAATTAATTATTTTTTTTTCGTTTTTATCCTCTTATGCTATGTTATCCTGTTGTCTGTTTAACCATAGTCATAAGAAAAAGAGATAGTCTGGTAATTCCGGGCCGTCCATAATGTGTTCCTATTGTTCACAAGCAGATATGTTTCTTAAATCGGGGTGGCCGGTTTAAGACTGCACGGAATTATCAATAACTAGCTTATTTAGAAGAAATGGTCTAATTTGCAGTTGTCCCTAACTGTAAATGGACTTCTCAGCGTGACGTTATTTGTTTACTTTTAGTGTGGCAAGAAAAAAGGTGGTAGGATTTTGTGAGGTCTTTTACCTGTGGATTTCTCCTCACGAAAACATTGTTTAGGGTTTTAAACTATTATATAGCGAGTGTTGCCTTCTGATTTATTTGAATTCATTTAAAGCCCTAAAAAAGCCTTCGTGAGATGAATGAAATGGACTGAAAATAACTTTGCTTCACCTAGCACCCCTACCTTTTTTCCTGCCATGCAGATACCAGAGCGGAAAGAGCTTACTGCTGAAAATGTAAACAAAGAAATTCATCTATTGTGATGTCTTGTTCTCTAGGTGATCGCCACTTTTTCATAAAAGCTATTGCTTTGTGGTGATCTCCTTTTAATAGACTTCATTAAATATTACAACGATATTTATAAAAACATAAATAAAATTAATTTTCTTTCCTCAAAGTTCCTCTTTTCAAAAAATAAATGAAGGCTCTAACCTGCTAGATATAACTCTTAAGCTGTTCTACTGCTTCAGGCTACCATATTTGTTTTCATCAAAAAGGAGATCTAAAAAGGTCAAAGGGTCACACAGGGCATATCATCCAGAGCGGCCATTATTACGATGGCCCCTATGGAAATTCTTTTCCAATTTAAAAATGCTTGTCTTCTATGATTCAAACAAATTTCTTCTGTAACACTGCTTTTTATTATTTTGACGCTTCTATTCTGCATTCTTCTCTGCATGTAGACCAAAAATCTTTAAAAATCTGTTCAGCAATTTGGCACCCACATAGATTTCTTTTTGCTTTTCGCTATATCGCTGCCCCGTGTCAAAAAGATACCTGGGGACGAGGTTAATAAATGTCAAAATGGGTGGCAAGGTCCTCGAAATCATGGCAACTACCACAAAAAAAACTGTTGAAAAAAATAAATAAAGACCTAACGGAATACCACAATGTATTTTTATCTAAAGTATCTTTTATCATGGCCGGGAGCCATATTTATTCTAAAACATAAGTTACTAAAATCCAGCTCAATCAACATTACATATCAGAATTAAGTTGGAAATTTTTTCATGAAGAAGAAGTGTTTCGGAGGAAAGAAGAGAAGCGTTTTGACTAAGTACAGAAATGTTTTGACTAAGAAGAGAAGTGTTTTTATTAAGAAGAGAAATGAGCCGAGGTATCCTATAAGGACAATGGAAACTAGGTTGTTTTAGATGTTTTGATGACGACAGCAATCCATCCACCAAAAAAAATTAGAACCTTCTTTCCACGTTGCCTCTATTGTGTAGAGCTTAAAACGCTGGTCAAGAAAATGCATATGATCATGTACTCTTGATGAACGGTTAATAAGATATAAGGCTTGGAAAATTGTGCTGACGTCAGCAAAGTCTCCTGAAAGTACTAAAAATTTTTGTATACCCGTTGTCTTCATCGTATAGATCTTGAAACGCTGATCAAGAAAGTGTAAAGGATCATGTACTTTTGACAAAAGGTTGCAGAGATATTGGGGTTTGAAGGTTTTTTAATGACGTATCAACCCGTTAATTCCGAAACGGATTCAGGGACCCAGGTTTGGAAAAATTTCCCAAATTGGTCCTAGGTGGTCCCTAGTTACCCACGCGGTGAAAAATCATTGACGTCACCACCTCGTTTCCAAGTTATTTAGCCTCAAAGTTTTAAGTGCACTGTAATGGCTTCATTAATTTAATATAGGATATTGTTAACCGTCTTGATTTTTCAAGCGGGCAATACGGGTTTTTAGGCATTCTGATTGGCTTAGCGCTCTTGACTACGGGCCGATATTTTGCGGTATTGCCCGTCGTCAAGAAAAATGGTAGCTTAAAATGTAAACAAAAACAAATATATTTTGTGAAATCAGCGTAAATATTCTTCATCAAAACAAAACAATATAAAAGCAAAATACAAACAGTTTTTTTTAAAACTTCATCAAACACTCTACAAATGGCGAGTTTCAGTGGTGAAATAACTTTCAACTTCGGCGTACTTATTTCGTTATCACAAGAAACAAGTGAAACTTTTATGGACATTGATGATGAGATATCAAGTTTTATTCAAAGTACGAAGTGCAAATCAACAAGTTATAACACAAAAACGTCTGCAAATAGATTAAATCGTTTCCTGAAGTACGAAACAAAACGAAGTTACGGTTCGGATAAATTTCATGAATTGAACGACATCGATCTTGATATGTTGATGTGTGATTTTTTCATGAATGCTAAAAAAATCGAAAAAAAGAATGTAAACAACTTGTACCAGCCAGACACTTTAAACAGTTTTAGAAATGGATGGCAACGTTTTTTAAACGAAAATGGAAGAAAAATAAATATAAAAACAGAGGAACAATTCCAAAAATCGAGACAAATGTTAGCAAGTAAAAGAAAACAGTTGACACGTATGGGAATGGGAAACAAACCCAATGCAACCAGGCCATTGGATGCATCAGAGGTCGACGAACTCTTTAAGAAAGGTTTTTTCGGAATCGGTAACCCACTTACTTTACAAAGAACAATGTGGTGGAAAATTACAAAACATTTCGGGTTTAGGGCGCGAGACGAATCTCGTAAGTTGCTGTTTGGCGATTTAAATTTAAAAAAGGACGCAAACGGGCGCTCTTTCCTTGAATGGGACAAGGAAAGAGGCACAAAAACCCGAACAGGAGAGAACAGTTTTTCCCACCAAAGAGCCTTTAATCCCAGAGCTTATGAAACAGGAGGACCTAGATGCCCTGTTTACATTTATCAACAATTTATTTCCCATCGACCCATTGAAAGCAGAAACGAAAACTCACTTTTTTTTCTAACTGTAATTCCAACACATTTACTTAAGTCCAACGTGTGGTATTTGAATCGGCCATTGGGAAAAAATTCTTTGGGTAAATTTATGACTGAAGCGTCCAATGCTCTTGGAATAAAAGACGCGTCGGCTTTTCAAGGAAGTAGATCAAAAATAGCTAATCATTCAGCTAGGAAAACTGCGATTTCTGCCCTCCTTGATAACGACGTGCATCCAATACATGTGTCACAACTAAGTGGACATAAGAACTTGGAAAGTCTAAAGTCGTATCATACTGCGTCGAACAAGCACCAACAGATGATGTCAGATGTCCTTAGCGTAGCTGATAGTGGTGGAAACATCAATGTTGATATAAATCGTCTTCCATTCCCTTGCTCAAATTCATCAGTTACGCAAACCACAACATCAAAATCCCTATCGTTTTCGGCTGATCAATCCCATTCAATGTTCGGTGGTGCAAACATTTCAAACTGTACATTTAATTTCACACACTTTCCTGTTCAAAAGTGAACGTTCAAATGCAAAAAAAATTTAAAATAGAAAGACGTTTTACATGTTTATTCTTTTGGGACGTTCGAACACTGTTTTCATTGTAAAATGTATCCTTTTTTAGACGAAATTAAATCGAACTTTTGGTCACCTGTGCTTCTTCGACTGTTTAAAAAATGTTAAGGGGGGCGAAAAGCTCTTGTTTAATATCCTTTACTTTCATTATCCTTCCAAATTAAAATAAATAAAGTAAAATTAGATGGACAGTTAACAAAAACAATAATAACCGATTACCACGTGCTTTACCGAAAATATCGCCCTCAGTCATTGCACCGACCTCGCAAGCTCGGTCGGCACTTAGACTTCGGGCGATATTTTGCGGTACAGCCCGGGGTAATCGGTTATTATTGTATTACTGACGTTAAAGTAGTGTTATTGACGTCGCGCCGTAACGTCAGAAAATTTAACATATTAGATATGCATTTTTCGGCGACATCAAAGCAAAATGAACACATCCACTTTGCCTGTTACAGACACACGGACACACAGACACACAGACAGACACACTCTCCGTATTATTATAAGAGATGTTGATACATTTAAACACAAAAGAAAAATCACAAGACACAGGTACACAAATTATCATTGCATAATTTTAAATGTTTATCATTGTGAAAAAGTACATTCATTAAAAAAAAATTAAAATCTGCCAATACTCAAAAAAAGAAAGAAAGGAGAAAAAACTTGTTCAAAATGGAGGTTATTACAGAAAAACTGGTACAATACTACATGTCCACCGATGATGCAGTCATATTGTGTGGGAATAACTTTAAAATTCCTTTAAAATTAAATAAACGCGTTTGTAGCCGTTATGAAGAAATGTCTTGAAACTCCCCTTACACCTTCAGGAAATCACACAGAAGAAATAAAAATGATTAAAATAATAGAATTCGACGAAGAAACCGTTCAAGTGTTTGTCAACATTCTTCAAGACAGAATAGAAGCATTTATAAAGAATTTAAAATGGGACACACTTGTAAAATTACTTAAATTTATTCATTTTTACCAAGCTGAGGTTGTCGTGAAGAAGTGCTATTTATACGGTGCTGAGTTAATATGCGGCCGAACACGCCAAGTAGGGCTAAGAATAAGAGTTGATGCTATACCTAATTACGAAGAAGCGATAGTACTTATGACTTTACATGACTTTCATGATTGGTGCAAAAAGGTGGCTGAGATAGGCAATGACGATGAGCGTATCAGGTACAGTGAACAATGGAAGTTATTATTCCGAAAATATCCTGATGTTATGGTGTTGGTGAGAAATAGAATGCTACAGAAGAAAAATTGATAGATGATTTGTTCCTTTTGATTTTTGGTCCAGAGATACCATGCTATTGTTTTAAGAAAAGCATGTTTTTAGTTATTATACTAGTCTATAAAGCCCGTGGAGAAATCAACTTAGGCAAAAGATCAATAAAAAAGAAAGTCGTCAGCAGCGCATTGCAGATAAAAAAATTCGCGAAATTTGTTTATTCTTTATCTGTAATGTGTAGAGGTTGAAACGCTGGGTCAGAATAATGTAAAGGATCATATGTTCTCAACGAACTCATAAGGAGATATCACGGGAATGGCCCGTCAAACCCCCAAAATTTTTTTTTAGGAATTTGTATACCTGTTACCTTTGTCGTATAGACCTTGAAACGCTGATCAAGAAAATGTATAGGATCATGTACTTTTGACAAACGGTTGCAGAGATATTGGGGTTTAAAGGTTTTTTGATGACGTCATCAACCCGTCTATTCCGAAACGGATTGGGAACCCAGGTTTGGGAAAATTACCCAAATTGGTCCTAGGTACTCCCTAGTTACCCACGCGGTGAAAAATCATTGACGTCACCACCTCGTTTCCAAGTTATTTGGCCTCAAAGTTTTAGGTGCACTGTAATGGCTTCATTAATTTAATATAGAATATTGACGTTAAAGTAGTGTTATTGACGTCGCGCCGTAACGTCAGAATATTTAACATATTATACATAAGTTTTTCGGCGACATCAAAAGAAAATGACGATTCCACTTTGCCTGTTACAAACAGACAGACGCAGTCTCTGTATTATTATAAGAGACTAGTCGATAAGGCCCGTGGAAAAATCCACTTAGGAAAAAGGCCAATGAAAAAATAGGTTGCTTTAGATGTTTTGCTGCCGCCAGCAGTGCATATACAAAAAAAAATGTTCTTAAAATTTTACACCAAATATCAAATGTCAAATCGCATTAAATCCTCCACACAAATCTTACACAAAATAAAAAAGAACAGCATGCAAGGTGCAAAATCTAGTTGATAAAAAGTTACAACAACGACACTCACAACATCGACACTCACAACACCAATACTCACAAAACCGACAGTAAGAACACCGATAGTTATTACAGTGACAGTCACAACACGGATAATAACAATGTCAGAAATAACGCGTCTCAAATATGTACATCTTATAAGTGATTATGTTGAAAACCCTCAGTATTTTATTCTGAAATGTCAAAAAGTTGGCCTGCAAGAGTTACACATTTTAAATATTGTCTTTCCCTTAAAAGCTTATACAAAAATATGAAAAAGCCATAGTTTGGAAAACATCAAATTTTAATCTACAAAAATCAGTTATTTCAGTTGCATACCATCCTCTCCCACAAAAAATTTACACAAAATGTAAAAATCAACCAGTTAAGAAGACAAAATTTTTTCTTTTTTAGTATGATGATCCGTACTGCCCTTTACCAACAATTTTGAACCTAAATGTCAAAAAATCAATAAGCAAAGAATAAACTTGAATAAAAAAAGCTCATTATTTTGGAAACATTGTATACGGTTCGTAAACAAAAGTTTACACAAAATGTAAAACAGATTGGTTTTTGAGAAACACATCTAAATCAACAAAAATAATTTCATTCAGCATATCGTATATTGCCAATACCCATTAATCTTCCACAAAAAGGTTATAAAACACATCAAAATTTAGAAAAATCAGTCATTTCAGTGTATACAGTCCTCGCCCGTTAGATTACAAAATATAAAAAATATCCAGCCTCAACAATTCCTCTTTAAATTAAAATTCATTAGTCTACGTGCTTGCGAAATTGTACAGAAGGAAATGACGTAATTATTAAAGGGAAACGTTAATAACATCATGGCGCATTATAAGACGATCTTCATTATGCTACACTACACGAGCTTTAACTTTCGATAGCATATAAACTTTAAAATAAAGTATTGTTCATTGGATAATAAAACAATTTGTTGCACTGTTAGGATTCTTATTGGCTAAAAACTCATTTTAGCCTCGTTCTCAGAAAAAATCTTAGCCTGGATAAGTTTCGGGCGTCCAGCCTAGCTGCGCTGTCTCTATCTATCTCTATATCTCTCTATCCATCTATCTCCTCAGGCGATTTTAAAGATTCCGCCTTCGCTGGCGGAAATCAAAAACAAAAACAGTTTCAGTCAGAACATTAAGTATTTTTTTATCATCAGCAAACATTTATATATCCCTACAAAATTGTGTAAAATTCTCAACAAAAACAAAACCGTGATACAATGGAATTTCTTCCACCAAAAATGACATCACATACAGTTAGTTCTCCCCAACAATAGTTTATATTAAGAAATATAAAGACATCAGCTTATACAACAACTTACAGTGAAGTCCGATTCTATAAAAATTTGTTCTTTCAGTATATATTGCATGTGGTTTATTTCCACAAAAATTTACACAAAATTTTTAAAAACAGCATTTTGCAACACAAACAATATAGTATATAACCCAAAGTCATCATAAACCCACGTAAATTTCCAATCGAATGTAAAAAAACCCTGTAAAAAAACCTGGCATATTACATGTAGGCTGACAAAAGTTTAACGGGATGTCAGAAACAAAACAATAAAAATAACTTAACACACACACTTTAAATTCTATAAAATTCGTTCCACTTGTCATATTGTGGTCCCCTTTGTAAAGTTCACAGGTAATGTAAAAAAATTATACTCTATGGGCACAACAATGATTCTTACCATCCTAAAAGTTCAAGAAAGATTTTGTAGCTAACTTGTTACATCATAATTCGTGTTCAAAAAAGAAGAGATAGGTTAGAGCTAGCTAAGAAGCTTGGGATGGGAGCCTTAAAGCTAAAATTAGCTATCAGATAACAGTAGCTAAGACACCCAGTTAAATATACTTAAACTGGGGAGACTTAACTGGGTCTATAGCTAGCTATTCATGCTTAGTAAAAGACATTATAAAGAGAAACAATAGTAATGTAAAACAAACCAAAGTTTTCTGTTTGTCCAGCAAATTAGTTTGTTAGCCAGCTAACAGCTTTATCTAGCATTTTGAATTTTAGTACAAATACATTAGTTACGCACCAGGGGACACATTAATTATGCAAAAAAATTGTAAACAAATATGGCTAGCTTTTTTATTTTTAAAAAAACGCGGTAAAAACTTTAAGAATTTGGAGCTTTAATGGATTTTTTTTGAGAATGCGATTCTGCTTGACAATTTTAAGTGTACTACATAAAAAAAGTAACACACAGCTTCAGCGACATAAAAACGGAACGTCTAAATATATCAAAGTTCTTACTTTTTCTGAATTCCAATCCACTTGAAACTCTAGCATGCATTTTCTACTTCTAACTTTACTTTACTACTTCCTAGCTCCACTCTTCACTTCCGAAGTAACTTCTTGTGGCTTTCAACTTTATTTTTCTACTTCTACTTCTTTATTTAGAGTTTTCTTTCTCTGAATCACTTTTTGCACTTTTTTCAAGACGAAGGGACCTTTCTTTTGTGTTTTTTTTCGGTGTCGAGGGACACCATTTTTGGAAAGTTAGCCGTTAAATTTATTTAAGCAAATCAAATTGAGTCGTTTTCATCACGTGACGTAAACAAAGTAAACCCGCTAACAAAATAGACATATTTTTTTCGGTAACATCAAAGATTTTTACGGCGACATCAAAGAAAAATAAGAATATCAACTTTGCCTGTCACAGAGACACGGAACTGGCGTATTATTATAGAGACTAGTTATTTAAACCCGTGGAATAATCCACTTAAATTTATTGTGCTTCTTATCACAAAAAGGTTTGTTGATAATTTTATTAAGAAGGCTGAAAAAGAAACGTTTTAAACGAAATCCCGTGGAGATATCCACTCAAAAACATTTAGAATTTATTCTATGTTTCTCATCACAAAATCATTTGTTGTCAGTTTCATTTTAAAGACACAAACAATTAAAACGTTTGAACGAAATTGACAACTATAATAACAACGTTAATTGCCTGTGACTTTACTCGTATAACAATTTATAACAAAGCTCCCGTCACGGTAAATTTAAATTCGCATGCAATAAAATTCCTAACTAATGAAATCACTTTATTTTATCACATGATTTGTTTTAGCCAAACAGCGAAATTCATTGTTCTTTTCGTCAAAACGTTTTGTTGTTAATTTCATTCAAGTGGGAATAAATAAATCCAATATGTTTTTCATATAACAGTAGACAATAGACACATGCTTAAGGGAATAATAAAATTTAATTACCCGTGACTTTTGTGTAATAAAGTTTACATCATTACGCAAAGGTTTTTATGAGAACAATAAAATAAATTAACCGTGACTTTTTTAAAACAAAATTTTTAAATCAATTCGAAAAAGCACACAAAAGACAGAATAAAAATAAAAGTTTAGCAAAAGTGACATGTTACCGCGGCTGTTTCTTTAGAAAAAACAACACATCCACTTTGCCTGTCACAGACACACGGAACTGGCGTATTATTATATAGACTAGTATTTAGTCCCGTGGAAAAATCCACTATAGATACCGAATAAAAAAACAGCGAAATAGTGAGCGAAATTAACCATAAAATTTATTGTTCTTTTCGTCAAAAAAGTTTTGTTGTTAATTCCATTCAAGTGGGAATAAATAAAACCAATATGTTTTTTATATAACAGTAGACAATAGACACGTGCTTAAGGAAATAATAAAAAAATAATTACCCGTGACTTTTGTGTAATAAAGTTTACATCATTACACAAAGGTTTTTATGAGAACAATAAAAAAAATTAATTAACCGTGACTTTTTTAAAACAAAAATTTTAAATCAATTTGAAAAAGCACACAAAAGACAGAATAAAAAGAAAAGTTTAGCAAAAATGACATGTTACCGCGGCTGTTTCTTTAGAAAAAACACATTCACTTTGTATGTATGTATGTATGTATGTATGTAGGTATATTTCGCATAAAAAAAGGTATAGTTACAAAAGTTTCCATAGACTTATATAATATACGTAACATATACATACAATACTACGGATTAATTGCAACTTTCCTTACTAAGCCAGGTGACTCGCAGAAGACAAAAGTAGTCTTGTCATCGAGAACATGTTATTTCTACGCAAAGCGTAGTTCCGCGGTTCCTGTTTGTGAGAAGGTAGCTATTTACTCTTTAACGTTACAAACAAGTTTATTAACAACAAATATATCCTAATCAATATAGCTATGTATAAATAACAAAAGTATAATGAAATTAAAAAAATGAGAATGAAATTAAAATTAAAGAAAAAGAATTCAAATTAGAAGAAAGACGTTTCGCTCTCAAATTCAAATAAAAGTAGATTTTTCAATTTACATCGAAATATGTTCTCCGAAGTAGATACAAAAATTGACTTCTTAATTTTGTTAAAGCTATTCCAAATGTGTGGTCCGCGGTACGAAATGGAAAATTGACTGTTTTTAGTTTTCCTAAATGGTGGATAGTATTGACCTGCAGATCTTGTTGTGTATTTGTTATGAGAAATGTGAAAGGTGTTAGTAAATACTTCAGGTGTGTCATTATTTTTTGCTTTGTACATGAAACAAAGCGTTTGAAAGATATTTAGTTGAAATACATTCAAGGCTTTCATTGACTGAAGTAATGGTCTGGAATGAGTCAGCCTATCTTTAAAAGTGATTATTCTTGCAGCATGTTTTTGATGAAGGTAAAGTGACTGTATTTTAGTTTTATTAGTGCTACCCCAAACTATGTTAGCGTAATTAATATGACTATGTATAAAAGAGTAATACAATTGTATTAGAGATTGTCTGTTTAGAAAGTTACGTGATTTGTAAAGGATGCCAATAGATTTTGAAACTTTTAAATTTACCATAGATATGTGTTGGTGCCACTTTAAATTTTCATCAAGTATCACACCTAAGAATTTAGTGGATATCTCCCGTGAAATTTGATTTCCTTCTATTTCTAGTTTAGGTAGTGCAAAAGGCAAGTCCTTTCTTCTTTGTGGTGTGTGGAATAATGTATACTTTGTTTTTTTTATATTTAGTGATAATTCATTAGCAGAGAACCAGGTCGATAATTTGTTTAACTCGGTATTTACAGTTTTATAAAGAGTATTAATACATTTATGGGAGTAAAACAAATTAGTGTCATCTGCAAACATAATAGAATTTAGGATTTCAGAACAATTGCTTAGATCATTAACATATATTAAAAATAAGAGTGGCCCAAGAATTGAACCTTGTGGAACACCACATTTAATTGTTAGCTTATTAGTTTTTTTGTCACTGCCAATATCTATGTATTGAGTTCGTTCACTCAGATAACTTTTAAACCATTGTAATGTTACCCCACTTATTCCATACGCCTTTAGTTTACCTAATAATATGTTGTGATCAACGGTATCAAAAGCCTTAGATAGGTCAATAAAAATAATAATAAGTAAATTTTCCATCACTAAAAGATTGATGAATGTCCTCCACAAGTTGCATTATCGCATGTTCTGTGGAGTGTCTGTGTCCAAATCCAAATTGTTTCTTACAAAAGATAGAATTCTCGGTGAAGAAGCGAAAAACTCTGTTGTGCATAATTTTTTCAAGAATCTTTGAGAATACGGGTAGAATGGAAATAGGCCTGTAGTTTGACATCGTTTCTGAATTACCTGATTTAAATATTGGAATCACTTTTGCTTGTTTTAGTTCGTCAGGAAATATCCCTTGTGATATTGATTTTTTAAAAACATTGTAAAGCACATTTTCAATAGCTGAAAATGAATCTATGACAACATTGCTATTAATGTCGTCATGTCCAGGAGATTTGTTTCTTTTTAAGCTTTTGAACGCATATTGTAACTCTTCTGTTGACAAAATCGAGTTTCCCATTTGGAAATTACAGTTTGGTAAATAATTTTTATAATCTACTTTTGTTTTAATTTTTGCCGAAAGCTGTGGTCCTACATTCACAAAAAAATCGTTAAAGGCAGCACCAATTTCTCTATCACCACATAGCAGTTCACCATTTACAAACAACTTGTCAGGAAAACACTAATTGCGTTGTTGTTTTTTGCCTATAATTTCTTTTATCACAGACCATGTGTTTTTAATGTCATTTCTGTATTTTGTTAGCATTCTAGCATAGAAGTTTTTCTTAGAAAGCTTTCTTAATTTTTCAAAAAGATTTTTTTATGTTTTATATGTCTCAACATCTTTACTTGACCTCAATTTGAGCTGCTTTATATAGAGTTTTTGTTTAAGTTTTGAAGATTTTATTAGACCTTTAGACATCCAAGGAGAAAGGATGTTTTTATTTTTTATTGTAATTTTCTTTAGAGGAAAAAAATAGTTATAGTGATGTGAGTATATTCTTAAAAATGCTTCGTAGGATTTATTGGCATCTTTAGCATTTATTACATCTGTCCAATCCGTGTTTTGTAGTGTTTGAGTGAAGTCCATTATGGTTTGTTACAGACACACGGAACTGGCGTATTATTATATAGATGGCTGCCCTTGGGGAGGATTTCTTTGGTGAAGATGATTTTGATGCAATCTTGGCTGTTATTGATGAAGATTTATTAGAGAAAAATCGTGATTTAACTAAAGAATTATCCGAAATTGTTGAAGAAATAGTTGAGGACCCTTCTGAAAGCTGTTTTTCCTGTGATATATGCTCCAAACATGCAAAACACAACGGGGACTCACAAGAAACCGAAATGCGAAACATCGTCAACCACAAAACCAGTTAAATGACAACAGCCTCACTACTGCTGAAACCAAGCTCCATCCGTTATACTTTAAGAAGTACACCCAATTAAGTGCAAGTAAACTTTCTAAAGATGAATGCTATAGTGAGAAGACCAGAAATGAATTTGTCAATTATGTTATTACAAACGACGATACAAACTTTTCCTATAGTTTTGTCAGAGATGTGATTGGTAGTTTTAAAGGCGATGCTGAAAAATTTTATCCGGCCTTCTACAAATCTGTGTCTGAAAATATTGTTTTCAGAAATTTATCAAATCGAAGCTCTATTCTCCTTGGTTTTGAAGTGGCTAATCACGTACTTGCTCATCTCACTAATTCAACTGTAAAAGAAAACGCTGTAGAATTTTCTTCCCATGTGAATTTTTCACCCAAAGAAAGAAACATAATTCAATATCTAAGCGGTTATGTATTTAGTACCCTATATCGTCGCATTAGGAGATCAAAAAAATCAAGAAGTATGCTTGGAGTTCAAAGTTTGGACATCTTATTAGCTGGAAGATCGTGTCTTGTGGAAGACGATAAAAATTCTGATTTAGTAAATATCAAGGACAGAGGAGGGTTATGGTCAGTAACCGATGATGTTTTCAGAATTTTTTGTTGTGCAGAACTTGAAGTTCGTGCTGCAACTACTAATTTTCACCATACAATTGATAGTAAGAAAATTGTTTCAGACCTGCTTGAGAACCCTGTTGTGCTTTGTAATTACAACAAAATAACATCACACTCAACTGAAAAAGTCACAAAAGAATTAGCAATGAACTTACTTGAGCATCTCATCATGCTTTATGTTCGTGTTCGTGTTCGTGGTTTTTCATTTGTAAAAGATAAATGTGAGCTGCACAAAATTGCATCAAAACAGAAAAAAGCTCGATCTCTACGCACTGAAATCAAGAAATCTTCAAGCAATCTTTCAGATGGACATTGACACTAAGAGTCCAGAACAGTGACTATAAACCTGTTACAACTGCTATTTTTATAACAACAAATTTTAAAACAATATTATTTTGGCACATGGTATAATAAATAATTATGGAAGTCTACAAAAAGGTTCAGGTAGTGTATATAGGTTTTAAGGTATTTCAAAATATTTTTTATTTTATGTTTGTGTTAAGCAGATAAAAGCTTTAAATTGATATTACCTGCCATCATTTGCAATACAGTGCTTCTTCTTGCTTATTAAGCCAATTTAATGTTTTTTATAAATATGTGGCTATAAAAATAACCGGTTTTAGTTTCTTCTTTCTTCCAAGTGTGTTTAATTGCTCTTACGGCATGGCACAGTTTCAACATCAATTTCATGACAGTTACCAGCTATGGGTCGGAAAATCTTTTGTGTTCTAATTGTGTTGTCATTATAACCAAAATCACGGATTGATGGGTTATCTTTCCTATGACCAATTGCACGTTGACGACCAAAGTAGTTTTCAGGGGGATCTTGACAAAATCTTTCTGTCATAATTTCAAATCCATAATTAATCTTGTTAAATATGTGATTGTAATAATTTTTAGTGATTGAGAATAAATGTCGTGTTTAGCGAACAGACCATAATAAAACACGAACAGTAAAAACAAGTTTATTATCAACATATATCTCATACTTTGGAACTGAGTGGATATTTAGCCCTTCGTGAAACTGTACAGCCGTATATAGAGCATTTTTCGCCAGGCATGTTGAAAATAATTCTGTTTAAATGTTTGTTAATCCTATGTTTACAGTAACTAACCACTTAAATGCGCCATTTTTCAACACGAGCGTGCAGTCAAAGCACTGGGTACGAGGCATATTCTACTAACAAAAACATAAACAATAGAGCCGCGCGATTCACCAGACTATCTCTTTTTCTTATGACTATGGTTTAACAATAACAAGACCCAAAGTTCTGCGAAAACACTTTACCTTTAAGGATACGGTAACCCCCTGAGACACATACTCAGTATACTTAAAATATCCCCTCTGCTCGCTATATTAACCCTAACAAAAATATATATTCTGAAAGCCGAATAAATTATCTCTAGAAGGATGATAAAATATTTCCATAAAAAAAATCCAAAAAGTAGAAAAAATATTATATACAAAAATATACCCTTCCAGTCCATTTTGTCGAACACTCCCCTCAGTAAAATTTTTGTTTGTTGAAAAAAATATGATTACGAAGCTCTTATTCAGCTCTAAAAAACTTTGCTTTTTTTACTCAAAACAACACGTGGTTCCGAAAATATAGCATATTTTGTGTTACAAAAGCTGTTTTCTGACTGATTTATCTGTTTTTAAGCTTGATAGATCAATAACTCGATATTTCCTCACTTTCTGCGTTAGAAAAAGCAAAGTTCTGTAGCCAAAGATATAATTATCGCAATAAACTTGTTTTCGTACAATTTCAACAAGATGGAGGGGAGTGTTCGACAAAAATATATACCGTTTCGACTGAAAATTTTATTTCGAGAAAAAGCAAATCAAAGACCTTTGCTTTTACCTGCAAGAATCATGGTTACACCCACTTAAACGTTATGAATAATTAATAAGTCATGAATATTTTATTTCAAATTAAAAGTAAAGTGTTTTCGTAGAACTATGGGTCTAGTTATTGTTAACAGACAACAGGATAACGTAACATATAACAGGATAAAAACGAAAAAATAAAGAAATAAATTAAAAAGGTATAGATGGTAAATAATAATATATTTGTATAGATTATTAAAGTGTGAATGTTTCCTATGTTATATGTAGAGATGCAATTTTTTATTCGTTCTGCATAACTCTCTTTAATTATCATACAGATTAAATATATTTGAGGAATTTTAAACTTTGAGCACATTATTGTAAACACTAAAAGATAAAAAAAGATTTTTCCTCATTTTATCCCTCTTAACAATAAATATTTTTGATTCCTTTTTAAAAATATTATGAAAATATGCCAAAGAATCAAAATTGAAAAAAATATTTTTTTTAAAAAAAAATGACCCTGAAGGGGGTTACCGTATCCTTAATGGGTAAAGAAAGTAAAAACAAACAAGTTAAAATAAAGCAAAAGCTTTTCGGTATAAAACCATCGTCAGTGCATATAAAATGTTACTATGTTACAATTATTCAGTCAGTATATACAAAATAAAAACATAATGGTCCTAAGAGATCATACGAAATAAAGAGAAAAATAATTAACTGACACGTCACGCCATTTCTAAACAAAATAAGCTTTTTTGAATCAAGTTGTTCATTTAATACGGGTTTTTTCAATGCAATTATTGACGCTTCTAAATTTCTCCGTATTTTACTGTTTAGGGGTGCTGATAAAATAACTCTCCAGAAAAATTGATGACCTGTATTGTTTAGCAAGTGTTTTGCTGGTTCTGAATCTTTATACCGTGTTATAACATTTCTTTTTGTCTCTCCAATATAAGTTGCTGTACAAGAGCACACTCCTTCGTATATGGAAGTTCTATTAGGATAAACATTCTATTAGGAGAAACATTATCATTACTTTCTTTACCCATCAATTTTCATGGCGAATCTTACCAACACTTTACCTTTAATATCAAATAAAATATTCATGAGTTATTAATTATTCATAACGTTTAAGTGGGTGTCCCTTCACCATGATTTTTGCAGGTAAAAGCAAAGTTTGCTTTTTCTCGAAATAAAATTTTCAGTCGTAACGGTATATATTTTTGTCGAACACTCCCTTCCATCTTGTCAAAATTGTACGTAAACAAGTTTGTTGCGATAATTATATCTTTGGCTACAGAACTCTGCTTTTTCTAACGCAGAAAGTGAGGAAATATCGAGTTATTGATCTATCATGCTTAAAAATAGATCAATCAGTTATAAAACATCTATTGTAACACAAAATATGCTATATTTTCGGAACCACGTGCTGTTTTGAGTAAAAAAAAAGTTTTTTAGAGCTGAATAAGAACTTCGCAACTATATGTTTTTCAACGAACAAAAACTTTACTGAGGGGAGTGTTCCATTCTCGACCCCAGAGCTCTTTGAGATAAACTCGAAAGTAGCTCTGGACCCGTCTGGTCACGTGACGGATTCTGATTGGCCTATTATTAGAGGTCTATGTTTTTCCGCGAAAGATTGTATTTAGCATTTAAATGTAAACAAACATGGCGGCGGGAGAGACGAAGGATCGAAATATGCTCCCTTTGATTATGTAGTGACTGAATTTAAAGCAGATATTAAGGGCTAGCTATATATATCTATATCTACCAAGAATATAATTCGGCTTTCTCTTTTAACAACAATTACTGTTAGTATTTGACCATTCTTTAGATATCTAACTTTTAGTGCTACACACATGTGGCCCACTAGCCAGGCTGAAGGGAGGTGGTTTCTAGCTAGCTAACATTACTTTGCTACTAGCTAGCTAGCTAGCTGAAAAATTACTGCATGCGATGCAAATATTTATTCATGTTGTAGGGAATTGTTTTTTAGTAAGCCAGGTGAAACTCACAGCTTCGTCTGGAAAGTATATAGCTAGCTAAATAGATGACTTGCTATAAACTTTGTTTACATTTTTTCGGCAGGCAAATAGTTTTTTAACCAATCAGATCTTCTAAAAAGAATTTTAGCCAATTGAATTGCTTTATTTTGCCTGCTAAAAAATAAAAACAAATAATTTATCAAGATAGCAAGTCATCTTTTTAGAGTTCTTCTCCCATAAAAAATATAAATTGGTGTTTCCTTCTGACGTTCAACGATAGGCCATCCTATTTTCGTGGAATAAGACGCAGTGAAAAAACTTGTATTCAAAAATTTTGTGATTCAACCATATTGTACCAACTTTAAGAGCATAAGCTTTTGCAAGTTTCAAGTACTGAGAGTCTTATTATTTTGGAAATTTTGAAGCATTCTCGCAAAAGTTATATATTTTATGTAAGAACCAAAAATTGTGGCAGTAAAATAATTCGTTTGAAAATGAAATTAGTAGAAAATGTTCAGTTTTAGAATGACTGTGCAACAATTATATAAATTTTAATGAAATAAAATTGAAGAAAACAAAACTTTAATAAAAAAGTAAAAAAAATGACGAAATTAGAAAATCTCGGCAAACACATGAATTGCGGCAAGACCGCTAATATTTTTGGATTATGATTTTAAGATATATATAGCCATTTTTCCTTAAACATAGTTTGGGTCTGATTTAAGAATTTTATTGATGAATTCGTTAAAAATATATAAGAGTTTATGTCTTCAATATTTTCTTTATTTTCCTTTTTTACAAAAGTGTATACATTGTATATTGCATTACTTTTTATCATCCGCAAAAGAAGAAATTTTTCAAATCTTTTGTCTTTTACAAAAATTTGTGCTCTTACATAATACTAAAGTTATTATAAATAAAAAGACATTTTCGGGTAATGTTTTTTTTGATTTTGACCCTATATCTGCAAAATCATGTTCGAAAAAATTTGCAGAAATAAATTCTACAAAACAAGATGAAAATGTTTGTTTGATATAAACATTCCATTACTGAAAAATTATATAAATAAAAATAAAACATTTTTCTGTCATAATTTTTCTTTTGAAAAAATATTCAAACTGTAATTTTTTATAAAAATGGCTTTTGATCGCAAACTTTTTTCCTGATTACAAAAGTGTTTAACAAAAAAAAAATCATGCCTCTTATTCCAAGAAAAAAGCAAAAATTTTGCACATCAGTTATTAAATCTAACTTTTCTGTGAAATGTCAAATTCAGTCAGGCTAACAAGTCTATTGTGTATCACAAACCTGATTCCATATTTGCTCAGTTGGCAGATGAACCTGCTTTAAAAAAATCATTTTTTATGCGAAAAGTCAACCCAGGAAATGATCTATATATTTATATATATACTGTTCTCTGTTTTTAAAAAAATAGCAAATCAAAGGTGTAAACAAACCAGCAAAATAAACGTAAAATTGTCAATGAGTATTTGGTTTAGCTAACAATGGTTTGCTAATTCAAATCTAAGGTTTCTCGTTCTTGTCTTTGCTTCAACTAAATTCCCTTAATACAGAAAATACTCATATTTTTTGACCAAATAAAACTGATAAAAAATTTAAAACATAACATGGTTGTTTCTCTTTTGTTTTAGCTTGCAATATGCATGCTTTTGCTTTTTCAACCTGACACTGGCTTGCCAAGTGATATTATATGAATCGAGTCAACTCACCGATTCAACTCATCCTGAGTTGGAAAACGAGCCAGCTGGCTTTAGGAGAGTTGGCCTGCTTTATATAATGTCAAAGAAATTTTTAATAGTGGTCTATTTTATGGCAGCTGTTTAACTTAATCACAAATGGGTCAATCCATCTTATATAATCAAGCTCTAGGCTGGTTTAACAAAACAGTTTTCACAGAAATAACTAGCTATGTCTATATAATAGCTAGAGATAGATAGATGGCATCTTTTTCGGAGTCTTGCAGTAGTAGAAGCCACTCTGGTTAAATTTATGATTAAAAATATAAGCTCATGATTGAAAACGGCAATATACTGGATAAATAGTTAGCTAACTAGTGTGCTAAATTTGTACGTATAGTGAGACTTTCACTTATAGCTAGCTATATAGCTATAGTTAAAACTAGCACCTAAGCTACAAAACAGAGACTGACTACGTAACTAAGTTTCAGATTTACATGTAGCTTAAACATTAAAAAGTTTTTTAAAAATTTAAATAAGTGCTTTGAACTTGAATCATCAAATTAAATTTCTTTTCAGGATCTTCCACTGTACTGTCAGATCCGCTTTCTCAAGTTGTGCTTAATCACGAACCCAATTAGGTCCCCACAAACGATAAGTCAAATTAAAAACGGCTAGTTTACAAGCACAACATCAGGTAATCGAGTCACAAAAATATGCCAAATATAGTGGCATATCTTCATCACGTGACCAGACAGGTCCAGAGCTACTTTCAAGGTTTTAATCTCAAAGAGCTCTGGGGACGAGAATGGGGAGTGTTCGACAAAACTGGAAGGGTGAATTTTTGTATATAATTTTTTTTCTAGAAAGAAAAGATTCTTTGAATATCACTAACAGCGACTTTGTTTTTCAGATAAGATTTCGATGTCTAAATTATGAAACGTTATCTTCAAATGGTCAACAAGAGAATAACTGATCTTAATCTGTTATGTGGGTTGAGTTGAAATGGAAAAACAACTAGTAGTAATACATGCCCTTTGTTGGTTATCATTTCAATTTTCGTGGAAACACAATCGCCGTAAATGTGCCTTACTTCAGGGTATGGCTTTTATGATATTTTAAGGATGGGCTTGCGGAAAGGATAAAGTTACGGAAATAATTTTCACCACGTTATTTTGCCGAGGCGTACGGCTTTTCTCTCCACACGGTAACAGGAAATATTGAAAGGTATAAATAATGAGACAAATAAACTTAGTATACATTGAACAATGGCAAAGATTCTGCAACGTGTTTAGAAAACATACTTTAACACAAAACTTTGCTACAAGTTAAAAACATACGATGAGGTTAAATATTATAGCATGTATAGCTGCACTTGTTTTTATACAGGTTGCTTCCTTACAAAGGACGGACGTTAATTTAGATTTTACCCGTCTACCTAATGTCTTCGAACAAAGTATTTTAGCAAGTGGACCTTTCATCAAAAAGGCAGAATCAAGTGAGTTGGAAAAGGTTAAACCCAGCACATTTCTACAGCTGTACAATAACAAAACCATTTTAACAACTCAGGTTTGTAATATTTTCTCAAAGCATTTAACTCGCGCTAATTTCTGAACAATGTTGCATATGTTAGGAGTAATATCTACTTTGCTTTCGTTATAGGCATGCTTAAACAAACTGAAAAAATTGGTTAATGTTGTTAAGGAAAAGTGGCATCAAAAGTATGCTTTAATACTTGCGAATGGATACATGCCCCGAAAGTCGGCTTACCTGCTAGATAATTCGTTACATTACGAGGGTAGAGCGTTGGATATCCAGTTAAAAGAAAGACGTTCAAGTAAGAAGCTTCAGGATGATGCTGAAGAAAAGACCAAGGATGATAAGATTCACCATCGACTTGCATGGCTCGCTTATTACAAGGCTGGCTTTAACTTTGTTAGACTGAAGAAGACCTTTTACGGAGAACTTGTACATGTGTCTTGCAGACGTGAAAGATAGTCAAACACTAATTTTATGCGAAATATACAATCTTGTGAGCTTATCTATTGTCTTAGTACGCACTTCAATATATACTGTTCTATGTAAGCGAATGTTTAATCAGTAACACCGAAGATGTTTATTAGTTTAAGCACGAAATGATAGCACTTTAAAAAGGCAACCCTCGCTGCAAGAAAATAATGGCCGTTGTAATTTCGTCACATAAAGTATGCAATGGTTCCTAGAAAAATGAACTAAATTCGCTTAGCTACCTTAAAGAAACGGACGCATTAGTCAGGCTTTTTTTCAGTGCGAGCGTGGGTAACCATGGTACACAATAATAAATTGTGACGCGATTTTGCTGTTCCGTTTTATTTTATCATACGTAAATCTTCTAACAAACGCCCTCCTTTCCAGAAAAGCCCCACCCTTTGCTAAATCCGAAAAAATTTAATAAACGCCCCATCTAATTAACGCCTCGCTTAACTGGCGTCCCTTTAATAGACGCCCTCGAAAAGGGCGTTTAATAGAGAATTATTATCAGACGCCTTTTATGTATAAAACAAATGACAAGTGTTTAAGTTGTTTTTTGCTCAGGTTATTTGGGTGCAACCTCGTACTCAGGGCTATGCCTATGCTTTGGCACTGCTCCATAATAGCCCTGATCCAAACTGATGGCATACACGATTTAATTGGATGCAGTTTTGAATAAAAATGACTAGTTATATTTAGTTAATTATAAAGGATGGAGGGTGGAGAGAGAGTGGCGGAACAAAAACACAGGCACCCTCGATGAAGGATTGTACCAAAAATATTAGGACCCATGGCTTTTACAGAGCCTTCCAGTGAGAATATCACAGGTGTAAAAGAACCCTGGGGACAATGTTGATTTATGTTATTAATATTTCTTATTATCCTAAACAAAGCGTGAAAACTTCCTATAAATCTTTGTTTTTACTTTATGATGAAGTTCCAATGTTTTATACTTGTTAGGGAAACAATCAAATTTCGAAAACTGCCCTATGGCACTCAGTTGTGGGATGGATTATAAGCGCTTGGGAAAAGATATCAAACGTTATCATCATCGATTTATTCAAGGTTGTGCGCTAAATATTAAAAACTAGTCGATAAAGCCCGTGGAAAAATCCACTGAGGCAGAATAAAAATGAAAAAGAGAAGTGTCATTTGGATTTCATGACGTCAGCAACACATCCACAAAAAAATAATTAAAACCTTGTTTTCACGTTGCCTCCTGTTGTGTACAGCTTAAAGCGCTGATCAAGAAAATGTATATGATCATTTGCTTTTGATGAACGGTTAATGAGATATAAGGGTTTAAAGATTTTGCAATGGCCCGTCAAAAACAAAATTTTTTTTTAGAAATTTGCATACCCGTTGCCTTAATCATATAGATCTTGAAGCGGTGATCAAGAAAATGTATAGGATCATGTACTTTTGACAAACGGTTGCAGAGATATTAGGGTTTGAAGGTTTTTTGATGACGTCATCAACCCGTCCCTTCCGAAAGGGATTTGGGGACCCAGGTTTGGGAAAATTACCCAAGTTGGTCCTAGGTAGTCCCTAGTTACCTACGCGGTGAAAAATCATTAACGTCACCATCTCGTTTCCAAGTTATTTGGCCTCAAAGTTTTAGGTGCACTGTAATGGCTTCATTAATTTAATATAGGATATTGACGTTAAAGTAGTGTTATTGACGTCGCGGCGTAACGTCATAAAATTTAACATTTGAGACATAACTTTTTCGGCGACATCAAAGTAAATTGAACGCATCCACTTTGCCTGTTACAAACAGACAGACACACTCTCTGTATTATTATAGAGACTAGTCGATAAGGCCCGTGGAGAAATCCACTCAGGCAGAAGGACAATGGAAAAATAGGTTCTTTTAGATGTTTTTCTGACGTCAGCAGTGCATATACAAAAAAATGTTCTTAATATCTTACACAAAATGTCAAATATCAAATCGCATTAAATCCTCCAAACAAATCTTACACAAAATAAAAAACAACAGCTTGCAAGGTGTAAAATCTAGTTGATAAAAAGTTACAACAACGACACTCACAACATCGACACTCACAACACCAAACTCACAAAACCGACAGTAAGAACACCGACAGTTACACTTACAACACCAACAGTTACAACACGGATAATAACAATGTCAGAAATAACGCATCTCAAATATTTACATCTTATAAGTGATTATGTTGAAAACCCTCAGTATTTTATTCTGAAATGTCAAAAAGGAGGCCTCCAAGAGTTAGCACAAATCAACAAAAAAAAGCTTTTTACACATTTTAAATATTGTCTTTCCCTTAAAAGCTTATACAAAAATATGAAAAAGCCATAGTTTGGAAGACATCAAATTTAAATCTAGAAAAATCAGTCATTTCGGTTGCATACCATCCTCTCCCACAAAAATTTATACAAAATGTAAAAATCAACCAGTTAAGAACACAAAGATTTTCTCTTTTAGTTCGTACTGCTCTTTACCAACAATTTTAAACCTAAATGTCAAAAAATCAATGAGCAAAGAATAAACTTGAATCAACAAAGATCATTATGTGTAAAGCTTGAAACACTAATCAAAATAATGTATAGAATCATGTACAACACCAACAATAATAATAATGTCAGAAATAACACATCTCAAATATTTACTTCGTTGAAAACCTTTAATATTTCAATCAGAAGTGTCAAAAAACATCAAATTTATATCTGGAAAATCATTTATTCGCTTACATACTATCCTGTTCCCCAAAAATATACACAAATTGTAAAAATTAACAGGTTAAGAACACAAAAATATTTTCCTTAGTATGATGATCTGTATTGACCTTTACCAACCATTTTAAACGTGAATATCAAAAATGAATAAGGAGTAAATTTGAATCAACAAAGATATTATTTTTGGAAAACAGAGTGTATATACGGTCCGTCCTCACAAAAGTTAACACAAAATGTAAAACAGATCGGTTTTTGAGGAGCACATTCAAATCAACAAAAATCAGTTCATTTAGCATGTTCTATATTGCCATTGCCCATAAATCGTCCACAAAAAGGTTATGAAACACATCAAATTATAGAAAATCAGGCATTTCATAAAATATAAAAAAAAAAAAAGTTTGTCAGGACAATTAGTAATTTTTTCATCATCACCAAACACAGTTATTACTACAATTTTAAAATTCTTAACAAAAACGTGAAACCATGGAATTTTCTTCCAGCAAAAATGACATCACATACAGTTTAGTTCTCCCCAACAAAAGTTTATAATAAGAACTATGAAAAAGCCATTAGCTTACACAACAGCCTTCAGTGGAGGCCAATTCCACAAAATTTGTTCTTTCAGTATATTGCATGTGGTCTTTTTCCCACAAAAGGTTACACAAAATTTTAAAAAACAGCAGTTTGCAACACAAACAAAAACACGAACAACCTTACCATCCTCTCATAAATTAAAATAAAGTCATAAACCCACGTAAATTTCCAATCAAATGTCTACACCCCCTGTAAAAATAACCTGGCATTATACATGGAGGCTGACAAAAGTTTAACAGGATGTCAGAAACAAAACAATAAAAAATAACTTAACACACACGCTTTAAATTCTGAAAAAATTTAATCCACTTGTCATATTGCACGTGGTCCCCTGTGAAAATGTGAAAATAATTATACTCTTATGGGCATAAAAATGCATCCTACCATCCTGCAAAAGTTTAAGTCTTTGAAAGATTTTGTAGGTAGCTAGCTAGCTTTTACATCATATATAATTCGTGCTCATAAAAGAAAGGAAGTTTGGAAACTAAGTTAGCTAGCAATAGATAATTAAAAAAGACGAATAACAACATAAATCATAGGTTAGAGCTAGCCATGGGGATGGGGAGTAGGACTTGGAGGCTAACATTAGCCAGCTAACAGTAGCTAAGACAGCCAGAAAATGAACACATCCACTTTGCCTGTTACGGACAGACACAGTCTCCGTATTATTATAAGAGATAATAGCAGTAAAAACGTCTAAATTCTTGTTTTAAAAAACAAAAAAAACAGGCGCAGCTGAAGGAGATCTTTTAAAGTACCAAACATCCTTGCGACAACGATAACGATATGGAAAAAAATCCTGTCGTTGAGGATCCAACAGAATAAGGTGTCAAAGATGCAAACGCTCCCTTCAAACTCTTGAATGAAGATGTAGAAGACGATTTTATTGATATTACTTAGAGAACCTTTATAAACGACTCTCTTTTTTAAACACCCACTTTAAGAAATGCGCCCCCTCTTTTGAAAGGAGAGGATTTACGGTAACAAGAACATACTTTTGTCCTCAGTAGAATTTGCACTTGTTCCTAGTCGAATTTGGATATCTGTGGTCAATGCAAGGCAGTGTTGCTCAAATCCTTTCGTAAACAATGTTTTTGTTTCTTTCTTCAGTTATCTAATTTCCCATTCTTCCTGAGGACAAACACGTCGCAGAAAATCGAAACATTGAAATGTAACTTACATGTCGTTTTAGCTAGCTTTTTTATTTTACAAGTCAAATACCTCTTTGGGACACAGTGGTAAGTCTTGTGGCACCTTGCTAGCTAGCTATATTTTCAATAATCTTATCTATCTTTTGAAGGCATTCATTATATAATATTTAGCTTTTTTTACGTCGGTTATTTTAATTCTATTTTTCATGCATATTTTTATATATAAGCGTCTTCGGAGCAAGAGCATGATATGTTATTTCAACAGGTTCTCAATGATAAGACTAGTTATTTATCTTCTGTGAGTTTCCTGGTTTACAAAGGTGTTTAATTAGATAGCATTATTACATATTGTTATTCTTTGAATTTAATACTGTAACATTTTACTACAGTAACTACCTTTGTTTACGGAAAATGTATATCTATCTATCTAATAAGGAAACAAAAAACTTTAACAAAGTCTAGCTAGATAAATAAAATTAAATGTTTTCAACGTCGTATATATGTTAGCTAGATAATTTCATATACCTTATAGTCAGAAATTTTCGCGACATTTTAATTTCGCGATAAAAATTTTGGGACAATTTCGCGATTTTTATTTTCGCGATTCGTTGCCTTGAATTTTTTTCGCGACATTTAATTTTCGCGAATTTCATAGAGTTACGGAGTGGAGGAAAAACAAAATATGATTTTTAAGTGCGTTTTTCTGCTCTAATAATGACATCTGTAAAAGGAAGCTTTTTTCATAAAAGGCGTCAATGTTATAATCAATAAGGTAGCGGAAGAACCTTTATTTTTGATCAAGCGAGGATAGTACAACCTTTCAAACTCGCCTCGGCGTTTGCCTAAATAATGGTATTGACGTTAAGGAAAATGTTGAAACGAAATCCCATACTGTCTTTTAGACCCATGTCCTCCGACCTCTTCTGGCCTTTGGTATCTGGTTAGGAATGTCACTAGGGATAAAAGAATTAAAACTGAAGAGGTTTCATAGGTGTAAGAGTTAGACAGGAAAGTTTAAAAAAAGAGGAAATTTCATAAAAAAGGAGATCAATGATTTATAACACAAAATGCCATTTAGGTTAAAAGGCAAACCGCCTTCTAAAATTGTGTTTAAAAGTGCATTTCTTCCTTAATTTTCCCGGGTTTTATCAAACTGGGTATCACCAGAATTATTTTGTTGCAAAAATTTTACGTCTGCCACCCTGTGGAGTCTAAAAAATGAAGAAAAAAAGAAAATATTTCGCGGTTTTTATTTTCGCGATTTCGTCAATTAAATTTTTTTCGCGGCATTTTAAATTCGCGAAAATGCCCAAAAATCGCGAAAATCGCGAAAATTAGTTGTCGCGAAAATTTCTGACTATAAGGTAAGCAATCCAGTTTTGTTAAGACTAGTTTTAAAATTGGGCCAAAAATTAAGCAACTTACTTACCAACCGTCAGGCCTTGCATTTATGCTATGATACCCTACTTAGCTAGCGCCTTTAAAATCTTTTTAGAGGTATTAATTACCTTCTTAAAGCTAGTAAAATAGCATTTTTTAACTAATACAGCTCCTCGTGTTGGCTCTGTTCCTTCGCCAAAACAAATCTTAGATTTACTGATATTTAATATTTTTTACAGACCGTATAGCTTATTTTGCCGCCAAAAAAATACCGAAGGAAAATCTTCTTTTTTTAGAAAATAAAAAAGAAAAAGTAGCAAATTCATCATCATCGGTATGCTTTGCTGAGATATCTCCACCCACATAATATAATTATAGCTTTAGAGTTCTGTCACAAGAGGTTGATTCAAATTGCTATGCGAATTATTTTAACGACTTCCTTGACAAATTGAGCAAAAAATGTTTTTTGCAATAATAAATGTACTTCATATTTAAAAAGTCTTGTTCCTCTTTGCGGTTTTTAGCTGTATGAAATACCCTGCCAATTTATTTTTATCGTAATTTTAATGTATATTTAACTATTTTAATGGTCTTATTATTATTATTATTATTATTATTCGTAATAGCTATAGATGACGTAAGGTGACTGTGGCGTAATAAAGTAGTTTTTTTGAACATAGACATTCGTGGACAATGAACATATGTTCTGCTTCGTGCATCAAGCAGACCTTATCAACCATTGAAAGAATGAAACTTTCGTTAAAAAAGTTCTTTTAGTACCTTTTATATTTTGTATGCGGGAAAATTTATAAAGGTAGTTAGAAAATATTCTTTATAAGGTGCTGCTTATTTCTGACCCCCTACGCTTAATTTTCCATATGTTCGGTAAAGTTTATCTCAACATAGCACTTGTCTAGCATTAATACAATCCGTGAATATACTTCGTTACAATACCGTAGGAAGGAATTTCATTTCCAGGGGCTTAAATTTATTGTCTATGGTTTTTCCTGAGGGGAGATTTAAAAAATAAGCACCTATAGATTACCGGGAATCGCATCAACCTGTAAAAAAACGACTGAAAAGTTCCTTGGGTACTCGTGTCTTAAGGGGGATCTTTTCCTACCATTAACATTTTTACAAAAAAAGGTTGACATTGGAAATCATATCCAAATAAGTTGTCGTTAAAACGCTCGCTATGCTGTTGAAAACTTTTGCAACAGTTGAGTTTTAAAGGGAAGAAGAAACAACTAATTTCTTGTTTATTTTTATTTCTATAGCATCCTGAAAAAAGAGGCAAAGGCAATAAATCTTCGACCAGCAGGAGTATTGCCATAATTGAGGGGACACAGCGATAAGAATAATGACTAAGCTTAAAGCCCTAAGTTTATCGTTAGTTTCGTTTTTTTTCAGAACACTTACCCCATTAGGAGTCAACCTTGATCCCAGAATCCTTATGTTATTCTTCTGCTGCTCAACACCAGAGATTGATGGCTTCTCTAACAATAGTGCTTGAGAGCTATTTTAACACCAGGGATTCAAAGCTACTCTAACATCAGAGTTTGAGAGTTGCTCTAATACAAGATATTGATAGCTCCCTAACAGATTGAGAGCTGGTTTAGCATAAGAGATTGAAGGATGGTCTAACTCCAGAGGTTGAAAGCTGCTTTAACACCTTAGATTGAGAGCTGCTCGAACACTGGATATTGAGAGAAACAAAAGGGAGTTATAATCTAGTTGCACAGCTCATGAGATACTTATAACACTAGCCGTTTGCCTGTGGAAAAATCTATGTTTCCCCTGTCACTTTTTCCAGCTATCATCTTTAGCTGAAGGATAGACCGCAGGCATTACAATGTAGATGGTCCGCCTAATGTCTGGGAATACATTTATACAGTGGACGCTCGATATCTTGAATATATCTCAGGAGACCGACGAAAAAGTTTGAGATAAAAGATAGTCGAGATATAGAGCGTCGAAAGCCTTTGAAGTTTGTGATAGCAAAATGCCCGTACCTGTTTCCGAAAGTTTACGTTCTTGAATGTTTTATTATTAAAATGTAGTTTAGTTTAATCTATAAAATTCTATCCAAGAGGTTCCCATTCATAAACGCGTGATTATATCTTAAGAAGCTATTAATTATTATCGCGTCATCTTTTCTCGGACATCGGAAAAAAATCACACAAGTAATTATTTTCGGAAAACAAAACGTGCGGAACTTATAGAAGTCTTGCTTAAACATGATGCATAATTACATTTTTTTTTGAACCAACAGTAAATGTACGTTATCCTTGTATATATCTTATGGTAATTAGAGGAAGCAATATAATTGATGAGTAACTTCACATCATATTGTCATTACTTATTTTTCGTCCTGCTATGACGATTTTGTGTGACCATTAACTATGATATGAGAGATGACGTCGTCTTCTCTCATATCAAAAAGACAAAAAGCCCTGGGGACGAGGGCTGTTCGACTAAAATCTTTTTTGCGCAAGTGATTTGCTGTGTTTTGTGGAAGTTATAATGCATGCATTCTAAGAGAATGGTGCTGAGGGTTTAGACCATTAAGATTAACGATTTTTAATGAATGAAACATAAAATTTTCGGACGGAAAAACTTTCGGATTTTTTGTCCAAAAATTTTTCCGTCAGAAATTTGTGTGTGCCGAAAGTTTTTTTGTCCAAAAATTTTGGTTTCTCTAATTTTTTAAAAAAAGGACCAGTGCATAGAAATTATATATTTTTGAACTTATTTTTTTCGTTATTTTCACATTTGGCTGAGGCTCTATCTATAAAGTTGGATCCTGAAGACCCTTTTTTAGACCTTGATTGAATGTATGTACACTACGAATGCTTCTAGCCTTCTTTTTGTGTCATTTCCCGTAATCATTACTTTTGAAATTTGGTTAAAATTCGTTCAAAAGACTTACCCATACATTTTTTGAATTCATAAATCTTGTCCGAAACTTTTTCCGCTGAAATAAAAAATTGTGTCCGAAAGTTTTTCCGCCGAAGTTTTTCCGCCGAAACATTTTCCGCCGAAAATTATAGTTCTTAATGTAGCTGCAAAATATCTTTTTGAATTTTACGGGAAACAAAATACATGTGTCGAATTAAAAATAGTGAATGTGCGCACTCTTTTGGGGTATTAAAAACAAAACAGTTGTTTTGAATACTTTCTAGCAACGAGTTTTTCTAAGAATAAACAGTGAAGATTGCTTTCTGATTGGTTAAAAGTTTTCAGAGAAACTTTTTTGCTGCTAAAAAGTAGAAACTGTTTCTGGCTTTACGGGAGAAGCTAATTTTACAAAAAAAAAAATCAAAACAAACAAAACTACGCATGCTCAGATACACCTTTGTTATGAAACAGAGAATTTTTATGTATTACGGATATTTTTCGTTATTTTAGTGTATGATCTACATCTTGAATTTGTTTCTTGCCTCTGGACTTCCGCAAAAGTAACAAAAATGTCATCTTGTGTGCTAAATAAATGGGTCTGTTATATTATTTATTATATTAGAGCACTAGTTTGCCTGATTATCTGTTACGTGAAGATTTTTGGTACTATAGAAAATGATAGATGAGGTCTTAAGATTCGAAATATTACGTAACAAGGCAGAGGGTGGGTGGTACTAGATTTTGATACGATGTGTTACAAAGAGGTAGGGGGTGGTAAAAAATAGCTAATCTGGGTGTTACGTGATTATTGAATGGCCTAGGGGCATGCCTAACGTTTTCGGGCTTTTGAAGTAGAAAGTTTTCTGAGTTTTTTGCCAAGATAAGCAAAACATTTCCAAGGCGAACAAGAGTCTCTAAAAGAACAAAATCCCGTAATCTCCCGCTTCAAGAAGGTTCCGGAGAAAGATTTATGGGCGATGTTGCGACATTTATGGTTCCTGCATCGTTATTTCGTGCATCCTTGACCGCATGTTGACATGAAGTAACGAAGTTTACATAAACGGGGGTTATTACTATGATTATTCGTGCTATTACAAAGGCTTTCCGATTACCCCCTCCCGTTTTTAAATTGGCTCCCGGACGGAGAGACAAACAACGTTTATTATTTTAATTATTATATACTTATAGTCACTTGTGAATAGCTAAATTACTGTTCAAGCAAAAGGAACTTAACTTGCTCTAAATGTAAAGAAAATTATTAGATTATTAATCGCAATTATTAATCGTAAACATGCCAATATTACATCACTACGTGGAGAGGAATACTTTTGCGGAAGTAAGTCCATGTATACTTTTTACGACGCTAAATAATTAATTATAGCAATTAACTAATTAACACAAGAAAGTTAATTAGTTTTTTTTCCGCACACAATTAAATATTCTTAAAATTTAAATTTTGTCCCTTAATTAGACGCAAAAATCTCCGCGATAATAAATCTTTTAAAAAAGAAAGAAGAAGAAAAAACCATTTAATTCTATTCGACAAATATGTTGTTCCATCCGGCAATAAAGTTACATCATTTATTATCATGGGCTGTCAATAGCAATTTAACTTCATTCACCTTACCTATAAAAGGAGCATGTAGACAACTTATCAGACAGCATGGGCAGAGGACACCAGCACAAGAATGAAAACCTCAGAATTGATTTTAGCGATTCTTGCTACCACATTTTGCACAACATGCACGGCTCCATTGAAGCCTTTCTGCAGACGATGGCATGGTAAATGTTACGTAAAAACCAACACAGAAAGAGAACCTTGACAGGAAAAAAAAGTCCTGCTATGTCGACCACAAGGACTGTTACAGTAACTGACCCTATCGAGGAGAGTAAGTGAGCAGGTTTTAATTTCTTTCTCACGCAATGCACACTGATTTCTAAGCTTTGTTATGCGGTGATAACAACTTTTATAAACGTTTTGCATGCCACATGATTATATAGTAAATACTGCATGTAGCAAGTATATATTTAACTCTAAGTGGTACTAAGAATAACTCACACTTCAGAATTCAGAATTTAATTTAGGCTATCAGTCGGATAAAATTATTAATGTTATGCCTTTGTCTTTAGCAACTGTCGTTACGACAACAAGAAAGCCACAACCTGGTCGAAAATATTGGTTCACGGAAATTATATATGGTAAGGTTTGATTTTATTACTCGATTGGTATGTAACACCAAGATGTAGTTTGCTCCCGTTTTCTTGAACGCGGGGGCAGCAAACACAGAATACGAACATTAAGTATAGAAGAAAGCAGTGGTTATCTATACTATAATCCAGTTATCTGTTTTTGAGGCAAAGTAGTTTTTTTTTAATTTTTTTAATTGAAAACGCTATTTAAATTGAGTACCAAGGTTGGTTGACTTTTAACATTTTTCAAAAAAATTTGCTGTTCCTGAAATCCAGCTACGTCTTTTTATTTCTATCCCCATTTTTCGTACCTAATGTTCTACATATATTAATTCTACCAAAGTAATGATGTTATCTCATGCTAAAAGTAGAGCTAGTTTATCGATAAATTAAATTGTTTTTCTTTCTATTTATAGCTAATAAGACTTTCAAAAAGTTGATGCTGGATAGATGGAAGGAGCACATACTGTTTTGAAACGGTGTCACAAATATGAAGCAAAATAACGCATTTTACTTATTTGCTTTAAGACTAACAAAAAGTCGCAGAAATTATCTGCAAACTATTGTAAACCTTATAAATTTTTTAGGCTAGGCTATTTTTATTATTTAATACATTAAATGTCAAATCTCAGTAACGACAAGCTCTTTACGTGCGAAAACTTTTCTAATTTCTTGTTCATCACTATTTTCATTTGGTGCAGGATGAATTTTAAGAATTAAAGAATTGCTTTCTCTAGTTTATTGTTCTACGGCTTTAGCCCATAGAAGTTTTAAAATGGGCTTCTTTTTTTGTCGCGCGTTTTTTACTATTGAGACTAGTGAAGCACGGAGGTACCAGTCTAGTGTAGCGATACGTAAATTATCAGTTTTTGATTGTTGATAACATAACTACCCTGTTGAACGGTTACAAAAGGTACAAAAACCTATTATTTTTACAAAATAAATCAACCTTGATCCCAAGGGCCTGTAGCGTTTTTTTGATATGAGGATGAAACGCGTACGAGGCCCTGGTACAACAGACTGAAATTCGCCCAAAATTAAGCATGCAGAGAAAAGTAATGTATGCGTGACGTTTCGATCAAAGATGGTGTTTTATTAGTGGCGTGAATTTGTTAAAGTGTTTTGCTGGGTTTTGTAGCTAGAGTACCTACCCATACACCATACAATTTCAGAATAGATACAACCTTAGTGACTTTCTAGTCATTTTGTGTGTACATGTAGTACATACATGTAGTAAAAACTACAGCACTTATAAATATTATAGAATAATTTACACCAGCTGCAAAAATAACAGAAAGGATGGACCGTTTAATGTTGGAGAAAATTCAGAGATCTTTAGAGGGCCGAAATTTTCCTGACCATAACAAGTTCAAATGCTTAGAGTCTAATAGTATGAGGACAAGGACGTCATTGGAGTTTTATCATAAGCATATGGAAAATCTTTAATTTTCAAGTGTTAGCTAGCTACCAAATGCAATTATTAAAGATCAAGTGAATTTTCTTGAAGATGTATGAATGACTGATACATTTTACGTGGTTTAATCTTTGAGAAGAATGCTGTACAGATGTTGTTTGAGGATCTCTGTCTTAACAATAAAAATAGAAGAGTGTTTGTCATTTGTATAGACGACTTTTCATCATCGTGACGCGTGTTGTTTATAATCGCCAGACCTCTTACGCAAATCGACAGGCAAAATAATGGAGCGCGTAAAGTGGTGACCAGTCCATTCCAAACTTTATTTTCAGTTAGAGGCATCTTTTTGATCTTAAAATTAGAATATAGCTTGCATGTAGTTTAGATTTAGATCATATATCCAGTGAAAAGATGCTAGTAGCCACAATACAAAAGTTTTTAACCATAATTTGACTTTCTTCACCTATGGTCTGCATTGTTTTGCCTGTCCATTTTTCTTGATTTTTTTTCCGCGCATGTTCAAGAATCCCTTAAAAACGTAAACATTGAAAGTCCTCTATTGGATGGTCATTGGGGCAGTTTTTGAGTGAAGAGAAAGAAAATTAATGAAATTAGAAATTTATCAAAAATGTCAAAGCTTGTGTTATTGATGAGGCTTACTGCTTCAACACTGTTTTGTACTTTTATATATATAGCTATATGACCAATACTTATACTTACTTATACTTAAAATATCTATAACAACGGATAACAGGAAAAACAGTGACTAGAATGAAACATGTTATATTTGGAATAAGAACTTAACAATAATCTGTCAATCCAAACGCAAAATTGTATACGCAGAAAAAGAGAAAAGTTGGCAAGGAAGAATATTGCAGATTAAGGTTATAAAACATAACATATTAAGAAACAAGTATAATATATACATTAAACAATACATCTAGCAATTGTTTTATTGTGCAATTTCATACACACAAAAAGACATGTAAAACCAAAATTCTTCTTGAAGTTGCAAATAAAGATCTGAACGTTTGCAATATTAAGCAACCTCTGCTCTTGGTATAGGAGTTTATGCAAATTATCAAACAAATCTACTATATAAGTCCACCAAGTACCATTGAAGACCATTGAATATATATATATTGCAGCTATTTGGACGGTCTGGTCGATGAGGGCTAAAAGCATTGGCAAGATTTACATTATACTGGACATAATATCAGACTAGGTGTTTGAAACAAAATAAAATTAAATGAGTTTTTGGTGATGTATAACGCTCTTTACAATGTAATTTTTCTGAAAGCTTATTTGTGATGTCCGGCAGAAAATCTTTATTGTCTTTCACATGTACGACAGTATTAGTTTGCATAATTGTGATATTTGAGGTTCGAATACTTCCGAAATTTCACTAAACTGTTTTAAGTTTGTTTCAGCACGCAGCCTACATACTTCAACACACCCACCATAAACTTTATGTGTTGCAATATTTTCTTTCTCATTGGCTAAAAAAATAATTTGTTATATAGTTGTGATTTCTTATATATATTTCTTTTTATTTATACAGCTAGTCATTACTTTATTCCTAATTTATTTCCATTAATTTTTCATACTTTAGTAGTATTTTGTCCATAGTTTGTTTAAAAGATATCTCCTTGACACGTGTGGCATTTTTAAAGAAATTGGTTGTCATTGTTGTGTTTGTGCATCTTTAAGCGACCAAGCATCTAGCGTTAGTCAGATACACACTACATAGTTGCATCTGTACGAAGTTTTTCTTTTACTTTTTAGCATATTGAAACAAAATAAATTTTCAGTTTTTTTTAAAAGAAGTACTTGTGTCCCAACAAAAGGTGGAGTACCTGTTTACTTTTGGTTCGCAGGACAGGATGTTCGTCGCACTATTCCATTTGAGTTGTTCAGCTGCCTTTTTCAACCATCAGTGCAGGAAACAAAAGTTATGTTTGAAAATTTTTAACGCTTTTGATAAATTTGTAAACGGTGCAAGGAAGTCAAAAATAACGTGAATATAATATTTTCTTCATAAAAACAAGTACCAGAAAAATCTTTGTAATGTCACCGCCATATTTGTTGTTGATAAAAAAATGCACTGCTTGCAAAAAAACGTCTGCATTAATTATCTTTTAACATAATTTAAAAAGCCGTGCACGCAATCTCATTGGTTGATTAAGTCTGTTGTACCAGGGCTCGTACGCGTTTCATCCTCATATAAAAAAAACGCTACAGGCCCTGGGTTGCAGTTGCAAATAAATCATTTTGAATTATTATTTTTGTGGATCTGAAATTTTATTTTGGCTTACAAGGAGTTTCAAAGACTAAAATTCTTTTTAAAAAAGAAATAAATAAAATAGTTGTTTTTATTATTGTATTTTACGTTTCTCTAGTTTTCAAAAGCGTGTTTACAAACTTGAACTCAGTTTCTACTTTACATTTTTCTTTCTTCTTTTGCTGTGCCAGTTAAAATAATTAATCTATTACTAACGTGATCACTTTTTCGCACAATTGGAGAACTAAAGCATATACTCCCATGGAGGATTTGGTAAAAATCAGTAATCTGATGTAAGTTTTAGTTGGGAAAAACCTTAAAATGATGCGGTTTTTTTTTAAAGAAGACTAACGATTGATAACAAGTTGTGCTTAAAATGTTCATTAAATGTGAATATGAACTATGTTAATTTTTTTATATTTGTGAGCTTTGGTCTCGAGATATTTAAGGTCAAAGTAGTCTTACGGTCGCCGCCATGACGTGTTGATTGGGGATCTTCTGTTTGTAAAATAATAACTTGTGTGACGTAAGTCCACGGGGATGTAAACAACGCATTCTGAATGAACGGATCGAGGGAATGCTAAATTGTGCCTCTTGCGTGTCTAAGAGTATTTATTTATCATGTTTTGAAATAAATATCTTCATCAGAATAATTTTTGTTTGTAATAAAAAAAATATATTTCAATGAAATTTATATCTATTTTATCACAATGAGAATACAAGAGAATAAAATACATCATTAGGAAAAACCAATATAAAAAATTTACCGAGAATTTAAACGTGAAATCTCTTAACGATTTACATAACTGCTGACAGACGAACCTGGCATCCGTTTCGAAAAATTATCCCACATTACGAAACAGCTTTCATGAAAGATGTAATTAACTTTGCTTTAATGATCCTGGCCAATAACCAGATTCCCAAAATTGTCAAGGAAAAGGGATCATAGCTATTGCCACAGGAACATTTTAATAACAACTTGTTAAGATCAAACTTCTAAAAGGACCAAATATATTTTATCTAATAAAAGGTTAGTGGCAGTAACACACACAACAAAGCATATAATATATAATACCAACCATTAGTTCTGATGACTGTACAATTCCGTAGACAAGAAATATCAGTTCTACCATTGCCACAATTACATTTAGGAAAGTTGAGTGGAACAATTTTTTCCTAAAAGTAACCTATGTGATTTAGAAAATTACACACGCATGTACACGCATGGTCAAGAATATTAAAATACAAATTTAAATACGAACATTCAAATAATTCAGTTTATCATGACAAAATAAAAAGGTGGTCTAAAACTAAATACCTAGTATTCATGATTTCACCATCAAGAAAAGTCTGCGTTGGTGCTAATGCAATACAGACATTCGTTAAATATTGTTCTATCATGAAAAGGGTGAGTTACATGAAGTTTCCTATCACATTCAAAACTAGATTTTTGGTAGGTAACAACCATAACATTCTATGCAAGATGGATTTATTCCACAATGTAAGCATAGGTCAGAAGTAAAATATTCTCTTTTTTATTAAGGATTTCTTTAGCTCTGGCGAACATCAACCCAAGAAGATTCAGCAGACTATGTTCTCTTTTAAAAACCAATTCGAAGTCTGGGGTTCACTGTCTCCATCATTGTTTAACACATAAAGATCTGAACAGTGATTATATGACTTTACTCAATTGAATAGGTACGATATGTGCACCTTTAAAAACTCTAACCACACCTGAAAGATATCATCATCAGGAATACTTTATGAATCAAGTTGAAGGTCAGTTGATGTTACATCAAACTAATTTGATCTGCAAAATATTTTTTTAACAATGTTTATTTGTTCAAGTTTGTACTAGTTTAATAAATGCAATTCAAAATTTATGAAAGGAAATTTAATGTAAATTTTTATTTGTTATCATCATTCATCATCATTCTCGGCTTAACGGTCCGTTTTCCATGCTAGCATGGGTTGGACGGGGTATATTATGACCTCTTCCAACTTGATCTAGACTGTGTGTTAGAATCTAATCAAAATCGTATAGTATATCAAAAAAAATAAGGTAAAAAAAGATTAATGCCACTTGTAGAAGTTTTTTGTGTCTTTGTACAAGGCTTTTTTTGAAAACACGTTTTCTAGATGTTTCTTTCCACTTTTCATGTTGTACACAGTAGTTGTTTTTTTCTCGCGCGCTTTCTTTCCTCCCTGCATTCTTTTAATAAGGAAGTAAATTGGATCTTCTTACATCACGTGATGAATCTTACATATATAAATATATTTACAATTATTATCATTTATATGTTTTTTCCTTTAAGGGAAGAGTTCAGAACGTTACAGTAAAAAAAATTCAATGTGTAAAACCATATATAGAACATTGTATATATTCAGAACCTGATATGAGTAGTGGTAAGAATTGTATATACCTTGTACAGCACTCTTCCAATATGTGAGCCATTACCAGTTTTATCTCTGAATTGATCCAGCACAATCTATTAAAATTAAACAATGTGAAATTATAACATTCCTAGAATAAGGTGTGCTAATTTCCTGAATAAGGTATTCTAGGAAATTAATGACTCAGAAAATTGGAGCATATTTTTAAAACTTGTATATATTATTTTTTTTGAAAAAAATGTAGCTAGCTATATATATATAACATTACAAATTATTCATGTTTTGTAAAAAGATGATATATATTATATTAATAAAATGAACGTTTAAAACTCCCTGAAACTTTTTAAATCTTTGTGGTTTTTCTACTTTGCCCTAGGTATACATGATGCACAAAGTTTTTGCTAGCAGCACAGTACATCCATATTAGAGCATGTAACTTTTGAATTCTGAGCTGCTTTTAGCTAGCTGTAACTGACGAAAGTACTTTTAAAGTTTGGTTTCTTAGAGCGAATTTAACCTAGCTATTATAAATCTCATGAAAAGCTTTAGCTTGTGCTATCTATGACGTGCTAACTTAGACAAAGTGTTTTCTTGTATATAGTAGCTAGCTAGGAGGGTAGCTAGCTTTGAGCTAGTAGCTAGTCCTAGCCTAATTCAGTCTTTCGTCGGCAATACAACAAAACACATCAAATTATATCCAACTAAACTTCCTTTCCAATACTTAGCTAAATTAACTGTCAAAAACAAAGTTAGCTAGCTTTTGACTTATCCATTGGCAACTGATTTATTCACATTCACTACACTGTGACTGTACCATTTTTTCCCTCACCACACAGTAATTTGTACAAATACGTAGATTCAACATTGCTGTAACTAGTAGAAAGGGATTTGGTATCTTATAACATTCAGTAGAATTTATACTTAATGGTCACTTCTACCATATATGTACAATTTGCAGAGAGAATGTGTTGATATTACGTGTATTCAACTCTATTTGAAACTTTCCTTGTGTTATTTTTTCTATGAAAACATCTTGAAAGATCAAAGGTGTCTTTGTTTATTTGCTAGCTTGAAAACAAACGTAAATGATTAATGCGGAATAAGTGACAAACAAAAACAGTTTCAAAAAGTTCTTATGTACTTTGTTTACCTACTTTGCATGTTGTTAAACTTATTGAAAATTGTTTTTTCGTTGTCTAGATGATGATTGTTCTAGCTCAACTTAGCTTGTCTTCTTACATCGTCGAACTCGCGATAAATTATTCAAGAAGTGAGTGCATCCTCACAACTCCTGCAAGCTATGTGGGCGCGTGTTGACGTCACAAATGAACAAAATATAAACGACCAATTTGGATTTTGTTTTGCGCTAGTGCGGCGACCGTTTAATGTAATTATTGTTTCTGGGGGACACAACTTTGGACGATAAAAACGAAAAAAAGAAAAAATATATGCATGTTGTTTCGGGATATGTAACAATGTTTTTTATTACAGAAAAAAGATATAAGTTTTTCGTTTCTCCTTTAATTAATTAAGTCATACAAAATTTATCGGATTTCCTCGCGAATTTTTGCCGCACAATTCGCGAATTAAAAATCCTCGTTAAAACATTACAAATGGGATTCGGGAAATTAAATCTGAAATTTTTTGAAAAGCCTCGATTCGCGAAAATAAATCATCGCGAAATTTTCCTTAAAATCCTTTTTTGTTTTTTTTTTTGTTTTTGACCAGTTTTTTTCCAAAGTATAATCAGAATAGTATCAAAAAGTATCTAAATAAAAATATTAAAAGTCACTTCAGTCAATAGTAACAGCAGAATCAGTATTGCGAAGGTTTTTTGTTTTTTCTCGACTTTTCTTTGTGTAGTCTCGTTTTCCTTTGTCTTTTTTTGGAAAGAAGTTCCGTATATTTTACATCCTTTTGAATGGTTTTTCCATCTGGCTTTGGGAGTTTTTCTCTTTTTTGCCGTACAGGGTCATAGCAGTTGCGCATGTTGTTTTTTAAAGAAAAGATCCCATTATAATCTCTTCTTTCGGCTGACAATATAGTTCGTCACATATTTTGGTAAACGCTGCAAAACAATATGACTTTGATACTTGCGGGGCTGGAAACAGTGAATGATACAAGGAATCCTCGAGACGCCCTTGAAAATGGTGGTGATCTCCTGTAGTGCGCTGCTAGTTCAGGGTTTGCTGAAATTTTGAAGGCGAGAAGAAATTTCCCTAGGCAAATGAACACAAGCTGTAACCCGTCTTCTTTCGTGGCATTTTTGATTGCAAACGGTCGAAATCATGATTGTTTGTTAAAAAGCAATCCGCTCTCCGTTTCACGAAGTAACGAAGAAGAAATCCATTAAATTGTTAAATGAATCATTATTCCATATTCTCAGAAAGAAAGGAACTCACTCGGATTGGAGAAAAATCATCCTGCTTTGCTAATAATGGACTGTATTTTAAAGTCAGATGACAATCCGGTTTTAAAGGTCTTGGCGATAACCAAATTTTGGTACAGAGTGTTCAGAAACTTTATTACCTATTTAACCACTTGATGTCCAACGAGGTCTAATGGTTTGTAAAAAGAATTACGGAGAAAAATTCGCTAATTGGTAACAGTCCAACTCAGCATGGATAATACGGCAATGAGATAGAAACCATAGAAGTACAGCTCAAACCTTCGATTTTAAACATCTGCGCAACGTTGGTTAATAGAGATGTATACACGAAATGACGTCAAGCTGATGGGAAAGCAGATCTGCCTGAAAGGTTGGAAGGTGCAGTGTATAAAGAGAAAGGCAGTTCGAAAAAGGCCTTTCTGGTTTCATAGCCTCGATCCATTTCACGATATTGACTCCGATGTTGGCTATGAAAATTCTGAAGTGTCGATACAACCAGTACTGGTCTGTCTTTTAGCTTCGAAACTATTTTCAGAGTGGAGAGAGAAGAAGAAAGCGTGAGAAGCAGAATGGGTATATGAAACGAAGAGAATGAAAGTAAGAAATATTTTTGGAATGTTTTTGAGACGAAGGAAGATTTGTAAAAATATATATTCAAATAATTTAAAGTGGCTAAACAAGTAGAAAAATTTATAACGCTCTTGTTTTATAAACTTTGGGGGCGAGAGGATGAGTTTCATTCCATTCCAGGCGCATTTGGACATATATGTTGATACCGAGTATAGATTTGATCGTTACGCGAAACAGGATCCTCGCGAAAATTTGTTACACTTAAGGTAGTCATTTTCAGATTATGATTTGTTAGACACACCAATGGCTTTTCTGTTAGAAACTCTGCAAAAGGTATTCGTGAACAGAAGCTTGTACTTCCCGACGGTAAAAAGAAGTTGCCCTAGTTCACAAGAAATCCACACGTTTTGATTTATAACCATAAAAATATACGCGTTTTACTAACAAAAGCAGCGCCGTGGATAAGCATATACGGTTTTTAATGGCTCAGAAAATTAGAAGCGAGTTTTCTAATATAAACTCCAGCATTTTTGAGATTACGAATTATTAGGGGCTGTATTTACAGTCTTCAATCGTGGTCACAAATTTTATTGGGACAAGACAACGAATTTTCGAAGTTTCGCAACCAACAGTATTGCGTAGTTTTCATTTCTAATAACGTTTAGATTCAACTTGAACTTGTCAAACATTCACTTTCAATGTTCAAGAGTGGATTCGGATCTTAGGTTTATTTTGTAAATACGGAATTCTTAAAAATGTGCTAATTGTTGCTCGACTGTCAGCAGGGCCTTAATTCAACGAATTTCGGGGCTTCGTGGTCCCGACGTGAATTATTTCGGTGTGCGGGCGTGTGCTAAAGAATGTGAGTATGCAATTTTCAAAACGCTCTCGGGCTGGCCGTATACTTTGGTGTGGCAAAGTAGCGACTTTGCGAGCCTGCCGCGCTGCAGAGCATTTGACTGTTTGTATGTTTTGTCATACTTTGGATAATTGAGTAAAAACTGCTTATGTCTCAATATTTTTGTCCACGATTGTAGTGTCTATAAAATTTTACAAAAATAATTATAATAGTGGTACATATGTTTTCACCGAAAGCTCTTGCAGGGATGAAATTCCTTGCGCAAAATCCTTGTGCTGATCGTTGTCTAGGGCATAAAGTTAAACCTTTGGCAGTTTTTGACAGGTTTTTACTAGTTACTAACTAAAATTTCGATGTTTGTTGATAAAAAATCAAAAACCATTTCATTATAATTTTTAAAATATAAATCGAATGGCTTTTAATGAAAAGACGGAATCAGTGTTCTGAGCATTGGTCAGAACTAGCTAATTTTAGAGTATATTTTGAACTGGTGACTTTCTTTCCTCGGATTTAGGATAGTACTTATTAGTCTCCTTGACTTGGTTTGCTGTCCACATGTACAAACTGGCACATCGCTCAGTCAGAAAAACTTATTGAATTTCTCACATCCAGTCAACATTGGAGTAACGCTGAAATGAGTGAGTTCTCGTCACTTCATGTACCGAAAAGCACATGTGCCGTTTTGTCGGAATGATCAAGCAGATAATTTGGTGCATCAAACGATCACAAGTCATACACGCATAACCAAAGCACTTTTTCGGCATGATTGGTCCTTGATACCCTGCCATACAACTAATTCCGAATTTAAATATTTTAAGTCTAGCGATTACGAGTTTTGAGTTTTGCCGTTAACGAGGAAGGCGTTTGTTTCCTTTAATCACGTAGTTACGAGTCTCTTTTTGGTTTTTAAACACGAGTTGCGAGTTTAAAATTCACTGGAGTTGGTACACACAATTTTCACGAGTTGATACCGCAAATTTCAAGATTTAGTGTTTTAGCAGTGTTAAAGTACGAATATAGAAGATGAAGTGCGAAGTTGCAATTCTAAAGTACAAGTGAAGGATTGAACGTGTGAGTTGCCAATTTAAGTACGATTGAAGATTGAAAAGTGCGATTTGCAAATTTAAAGTGCAAGTTGACTATTGAAAAGTGTGACGTTGCCATTTAAAGTACGAGTATGAAGATTGAAGTGTTGAATTGGCAAATTTAATAACGAGTTGAAGATGAAGTGCGAGTTTGCAAATTTAAAGTACGAGTTGAGATTGAAAGTGTGAATTGCAAATTTGTAAGTACGAGTTGAAGATTTGAAAGTGGGAATTGGCAAATTTAAAGTACGGTTGGAAGATGAAAGTGTGAATTGCAATTGTAAAGTACGAGTTGAAAGATTGAAATGCGAATTGCAAATTTCAAGTACGAGTTGAAAGATTGAAAGTGTGAATTGCAAATTTAAAGTACGAGTTGAAGATTGAAAGTGGAGTTGGCAAATCTTTAAAAAGTACCGGAAGCTGAAGATTGGAAGATGTGAATTGCAATTTAAAGTACGAGTTTGAAGATTGAAGTGCGAATGCAAATTTAAATACGGTTGAGTGAAAGTGCGAGTTGAAGATTAAAAGTACGAAGCTGAAGATTGAACAGTGTGACATGCAAATTAAAGTAAGAGTTGAAAGATTGAAAGTGCGAGTTGAAGATTGAAAGTGCGAGTTGCAAATTTAAAGTACGAGTTGAAGATTGAAAAGTGGTGAATTAGGTACAATTTAAAGTACACGTTGAAGATGAAAGTGCGGAATTGCAAATTTTTAGTACGATAGAAGATTGAAAGTGCGAAGTTGCAAATTTTAAAGTACCGAGTTGAAGATTGAAGTGCGAGTTGCAAAATTTAGGTAGAGTTTGAAGATTGAAAGTGTGAATTGGCAAATTTAAAGTACGAGTTGAAGATTGAAAGGTGTGATTGCCAAAATTTGAAAAGTAGCGAAGTTGAAGGATGAGTGTGGAATTGCAAATTTAAAGTACGAGTTGAAGATTGAAAGTGCAAATTGCAAATTTAAGTACGAGTTGAAGATTGAAGTGTGATTGCAAATTTAAAGTAAGCGAGTTGAAGATTGAAAGTGCGAATTGGAAATTAAAGTACGAAGTTGAAGATGAGTGTTGAATTGCAATTTAAAGTAGAGTTGAAGATTGAAAGTGGGCATGTTGCAAAATTTAGAGTACGAGTTGAAGATTGAAAGTGTGAATTGCAAATTTAAAGGTACGAGTTGAAGATGAAAGTGCGAGTTCGCAAAATCTTAAAGTACGAGCTGAAGATTGAAAGTTGATGGAATTGCAAAATTTAAAGTACGAGTTGAAGATTGAAGTGCCGAATTTTGGCAAAATTTAAAGTACGAGTTGAAAGATGAAGTGCGAGTTGCAAATTTTAAAGTACGGCTGAAGATTGAAGCGTGTGATTGCAAATTTTAAAGTACGAAGTTGAAGATTGAAAGTGTGATTGCAAATTTAAAGTACGAGTTGAAGATGAACGTGCGCGTTGAAATTTAAAGTACGAGTGAAGATTGAAAGTGTGAATTGCAAATTTAAGTACGAATAGAAGATTGAAAGTGCGAGTTGAAATTTAAGTGCAAGTTGACTATTGAAAGTGCGAGTTGCAAATTTAAAGTGAAGTATGAGATTGAAAGTGTGAATTAATTTTAAAGTACGATTTAGAAGATTGAAAGTTGTGAATTGCAAATTTAAAGTGCAAGTTGAAAGATTGAAGTGTGAATTGCAAATTTAAATGTACGAGTTGAAGATTGAAAGGCGAATTGCAAATTTAAAGTACGAGCTGTGAAGATTGAAAGTGTGAATTGCAAATTTAAAGTACGAGTTGAATGAAAGTGTGAATTGCAATTTAAAGTACGAGTTGAAGATTGAAGTGTGAATGGCAAATTTAAAGTAAGAATAGAAGATTGAAAGTGCGAGTTGCAAATTTAAAGTGAAGTTGAAGTATTGAAAGTGCGAGTTGCATTTTAAAGTACGAGTTGAAGATTGAAAGTGCGAATTGCAATTTAAAGTACGAGTTGAAGATTGGAAGTGCGAGTTGCAAATTTAAATTCGAAGCTGAAGTATTGAAAGTGTGAATTGCGCAAATTTAACGTACGAATAGAAGATTGAAAGTGTGATTGCAAATTTAAAGTACGAGTTTGAAGATTGAGAATGTGAATTGCAAATTTAAAGTACGAGTTGACTAATTGAAAGTGGGAGTTGCAAATTTAAAGTACGAGCTGAAGATTGAAAGTGTGAATTGCAAATTTAAAGTACGAGTTGAAGATTGAAGTGTGAATTGCAATTTAAAGTACGAATAGAAGATGAAAGTGCGAGTTGCAAATTTGAGTAGATTTGAAGATTGAAATGTGAATTGCAAATTTAAGTACGAGTTGAGAATATAGAGATAGCGAAGTTGCAAATTTAAAGTACGAGTTGAGATTGAAGTGCGAACTGCTGAATTTAAAGTACGAATAGAAGATTGAAAGTGTGAATTGCAAATTTAAAGTACGAGTTGAAGATGAAAGTGCGAGTTGCAAATTTAAAGGTTCGAGTTGAAGCATTGAAGTGCGAGTTGGCAATTCTAAAGTACGAGTTGAAGATGAAAAGGTGTGAATTGCAAATTTTAAAGTAGCGAGTTGAAGATTGAGGTTGTGAATTGCAAATTTAAAGTACGAGTTGAAGATTGAAAGTGTGAATTGCAAATTTAAAGTACGAGTTGAGATGAAAGTGCGAGTTGCAATTTAAAGTACGATAGAAGATGAAAGTGGTGAATTGCAAATTTAAAGTACGATAGAAGATTGAAGTGTGAATTGCAAATTTAAGTAGAGTTGAAGATTGAAAGTGTGATTGCAAATTTAAAGTACGAGTTGAAGATTGAAAGTGTGAATTGCAAATTTAAAGTACGAGTTAAGATTGAAGTGGTGATTTTGCAAATTTAATAGGTCAGCGATAAGTAGAAGATTGAAGTGGCGAGTTGCGAAATTTAAAGTACGAATAGAAGATTGAAAGTGCGAAGTTGCAAATTTAAAGTACGAGTTGAAGATTGAAAGTGTGAATTGCAAAATTTAAAGTACGAGTTGAAGATAAGTGGAGTTGCAAATTTATAAGTACGAGTTGAAGATTGAAAGTGTGAATTGCAAATTTAAAGTACGAGTTGAAGATTGAAAGTGCGAATTGGCAAATTTAAATCGAATGACAGATGAAGTGTGAATGTTCAAATTTAAAGTACGATTAGCAGATTGAAGTTGTGATTGCCAAATTTAAGTCACGAGTTACTGATGAAAGTGCGAGTTGCAAATTTAAAGTACGCAGTTAGAAGATGAAAGTGGCGAAGGAAAATTTAAAGTACGATATAGAAGATTGGAAAGTGCGAATTGCAAATTTCTTAGAGCTAAGTAGAAGTTGTTGAATGTGAATTAGACAAAGGATGAGTGAATTGCAAATTTATCGAGTATGATGTGCGACGATTGACAGAAGTGGAGTTGCAATTTAAGTAGGCTGAATATTGTTCAATTTAAAGTAGGAGTTGAAGATGAAAGTGTGAATTGCAAATTTAAAGTTTACGATAGATTGAAAGGAGTTGCAAATTAAGAAGTGACGAGTTGAAATTTGAATGGAATGTAAAGTAGTTGAAGAACTTGAAGTGCGAGTTGCAAATTTAACGACGAGAATGAAGATTGAAAAGTGCGAACATTGCAATTTAAAAGTACAGAGTTGAAGATTGAAAGTGTGAATTGCAAATTTAAAGTACGAGTTGAAGATGAAGTGCGAGTTGCAAATTTTAAGTACGAGTTGAAAGATATGAAGTGCAGTGGATTGCAAATTTAAGTCTCGAGTTGAAGATTGAAAGTGTGAATTGCAAATTTAAAGTAGAGCTTAAGATTGAAGTTGTGAATTGCATTTAAGTAGAGTTGGGAGATTGAAAGTGTGATTGCAAATTTAAAGTACGACGTTGAGATTGAAAGTGCTGAATTGCAAATTTAAGTTACGAGTTAGAAGATTGAAAGTGCAGAATTCAAATTTAAAGTAGATAGAAGATTGAAAGTGCGAATTGCAAATTTAAGTAGAGTTTGAAAGAATGAAAGTCGGAATTTCAGAATTGTATATTACGAGTTGAGATTGAAAAGTGTGAATTCGCAAATTTAAAGTAGAGTTTGAAGATTGAAAAGTGTGAATTTGCAAATTAGCGAAAGTTAAGTGCGAGTTGTAAGAAGAAGTGAAGTGCGAGTTGCAAATAGTTAAAGTAGAGTTGAGATTGAAAGTGTGAATTGCAAATTTAAGGACGCAGTTGAAGATTGAAAGTGGCGTGTTGGCCAATTTAAAGTTACGATTGAAGATTAAAGTGCGATGTTAGCAAATTTAAATACAGTTGACAGAATTGAAAGTCGAATTGCAAATTTTAAATAGAGTAGATGAGTGCGCAGTTTGCAAATTTAAAAGTCAGTTGGATGAGTGGATGTTTGAGAAGTAGAGTGAAATGGAAGTGCGAGTTGCAAATTTAAAGTACGATATGAAGATTGAAAGTGCGAGTTGAAATTTAAAGTACGATTTGAAGAGATGGAATTGCAAACGTGATGAATGCGTGTGATCAAATTTAAGTACGAGTTGAAGAATTGAAAGTGTGATTGCAAATTAAAGTACGAGTTGAAGATTGGAAAGTGGAGTGAAATTTAAAGTACGAGTTGAAGATTGAAAGTGTGAATTGCAAATTTTAAGTACGATGAAGATGAAAGTTGCGAGTTGCAATTTAAAAGTACGAGTTGAAGAGTTGAAAGTGGATTCGCAAATTTAAAGACGAAGTTGAAAGATGAAAGTGTGAATTGATAATTTAAAGCTACGAGTTGAAGATGTAAAGGTTGACATTGCAAATTAAGTACGAGTTGAAGATTGAAAGTGGAGTTAGAAAATTTAAAGTACGATTTAGAAGATTGAAAGGTGTGAATTGAACATTTAAAGTACGATTGAAGATTGAAAGTGTGAATTTGCAATTTTAATAGAGCTTGAACGATTGAAGGATTGAAATGATAAGCGATGAATGAGTGGCAAATTTAAAGTACGAGTTGAAGACTTGAAAGTAGTGAATTGCAAATTTAAGTACGAGTTGCAAGATTGAAAGGTGCAGTTGCAAATTTAAAGTACGAAGTGAAGATTGAAAGTGCGAGTTGCAATAATTTAAGTACGAGTCTGAGAAGTTGAAAGTGCTGAATTGCAAATTTACAAGTACGAGTTGAAGATTAAAAGTGTGAATTGGCAAATTTAAAGTAGAGTTGTAAGATTTGAAATTGTTGAATAGAAATTGCGGGGCAAAGTACGGTTAAGATAATGCGAGTTGAATAGTAGATGATTGAAAGTGTGATTGCAAATTTAAAGTACGAGTTGAAGATTGGAAGTTGCGAGTTGCAAATTTAAAGTCAACGATAGAAGATTGAAAGTGGCGAGTTGCAATTTAAAGTACGAGTTTGAAGATGAAAGTTGAATTGCCAAATTTAAGTACGAGTTGAAGATTGAAGTTGTGAGTTGCAATTTAAAGTAGAGGTTGAAGCATTAAGTGCGAGTGCAATTAGAGTAGAGATGAAATGTTAGCAATAAAGTACGAGTTGAAGATTTGAAAGTGTGAATTGCAAATTGTAAAGATACATATCTCTGACGATAAAATAACATAGTTACAGTCGTTGGTCGAAGAAGAGCCGCCCGTTAAGATGAAATACCCAAGGCCGTTAAACTATTGACGTGATCAGATTTCCGCAATTTCTGAAATGACTTTATTGACATTCTAAATTAGTACCCGATAAGTTACATTCTTCTTCAACTTCCCAGTACAGAATGTGTTTTTCTGATACGGCTGAGTCAAAAAAGATATAAAGATGCCTTGGGCCAGGAGAAAATGCTAAATGTGATTGGATGGCGGTCACTAAGATCGCCCCCACTATATTGCTGGCTGAGGCCCCGCCCCGAACTTTTGCGCCCCCAGCTTACACCCGCGCGTATCTCGTTGTTTACAGGCCTCCACCGCTGTGGTTTCTGCAAAAAGAAAGAAAGGGACATGATGGATGTTGCAGATCAGATAAAGCAGATTTGTGTGTAATTGTCTCTGATATTTATTATCTTTTTATTAATTCCACATATTTTTCCTATAGTTAACTAACACAAAATGGCTGCTTTGCTCAAGCAATAGTAGATTAAGTAGAACTCTTTTTAAGGTATTTATTTTATGTTTATTAGTTCCTGAATCCAGTTTCTTTTTCACTGTAGCTATTATGCAAAATAATAATTTGATTGCAGTAAGTGTTGCGTACAAACAGTTCAGTCCATGCAACCCTTTCGGATTTTCCTGACATTCCAATGCTAACCCTTCCATCCAATTTGGAATCTAAAAATTATGGCGAATGCAATTTTAATTGAATTTTTGCCATCGTTCGATAGGTTGTAAACGTTTACACTAGAAAATCCCTGTATTTTGTTTTAAAATAATGAATACACTGCCGTATGACCGTATGTATCACCATATTTTATTAAACTCACGAAAATGGGTATTTTAGAAAACTTATTATATTATGTTGTAAAATGACGACCAAAGACTGTATGAAGCATAATGGTCATTATATACTTCCCCTAAAAAACTAAGCCACCTAGAAATGTTAAACATGTACTGTATTTTAAAATTATCACAACAGGATATTACACAGGCAGAAAATATCACCATATTTCGAATAAACAAGATTGTTGCAATTATTATTAGTTTCACAGTAAATTTTGTCTTAATTCGTCCTTATATGAGACAGAATTTGTAAATGGTTCTTAACATTATTGCAAAAGAATTTAATTGCTTTATGTTCATAACAACTCATTCATTGGAAAAAAACTAGAAAAAAGCATCGACAACATTTTTTTGCCGTCATTAGTGTAAAGTACAAAGGCAGTCCAGCACTCTGCAATTGCCAACGCGAATGCCATACAAGATAAATTAGTAAATACAACTATTAAACACAGCTCGTAACCACAAACTTTATTGTAATAACAACCTAGAATGATGAGTAAGCATTTTCCAAAAGATTTTGTTATTTATTAGTTATTTTTGGCACAGAGAGATGGTGGTGGCTAGTTTGTATCAGCCAAATTGTGGTCCATAAAATGTTTTATAATTTATTCTAAATTTATAACTACTTATAATATATGATGAAATAATTATGAGCATACATTATTCAATTATAACAAATCGTTCCAAAGTGAGAAGCACATGGATTATAATAAGGTTTTGTTGTCGTTTATTTATGAGGAATAAAAAGAAAAAAAAGATTAATTTTGATTTTATTTTGCTTGAATTATTAGGAGGAAAGAATGTAAGTATAAGTTGTCACAAAATGTATCACACTCACAGGCATTTTGAATCTCACATAATTGTTTCAAGAACAAGCAACAATCTCTCAGCCCTCTGAATTAGCGAAAATGTTTGATGGCAAAATTTGCCACCGTTAAGTCAGCTTCGACGGCAAAACAAAAATCATGATGGCAAAATTTTGCCGCGTGAAAGATTTTATCAACGCCAAAACTAACTAATTAAATTTATTGGGGAGACTGGACATGTCCGTAGCTCGTTTCGAACTTTCGTCAGACAAAACGTCCGATAGATTTCCGTCTTGGTCGGACACCCCCACTTTCAGATCTCAGAATTATTGAATAGTCCTGGTCCTTTTAATCCATGAGCAAGCCTACTCATAGCCAACCTGATCATCCTAGCTAATTCACCGACTCCTGACTTAGTTAAAAGAACTACGTAGACATGAATCTCTTTTGCCTGGCCCCTTCGTCGTTGGTAACCAGGTCTTACACAAGAAATCCAGCCATGCGGTTCTTAACTAATGCGGAGGTGAACGGTGACGGAGCACGGATAAAGCAAGTCTGCAAAACTGCACTTACAGGCGGAACAGACATTTTATCATGGATTTAATTGTAGATAATTTCTTCATTTGACAAAACAATTGGAAACCATAGCAAGTTTTTTATTCAAACAATTTTAAAAACGAAACCCACATGCGGTATAGTTTTTTTTCTGTATAAATTTTGTTAAAATGTAGCTGAACTTTCAGAATGAATTTTGAAGTTTTATATAAGCCACGTGGATAAAGATTTTTTTTAATTTGAAAACGAAACATATTTTTTCCTATATTTGCTTGTGATGACCTGAAAAATAAACAATAAATTTATGAAAATGACAGTATAGTCATGCATACTATTTCGGACATATAGAAAAGGAAGTTAAGATTGAGAGAGTCGCTATACGTAGACGCTCGATCATCGTGTTTGTGGTTCACGATTTAAAACGTCCCCCACTTTTCTACCGCAAAATGAATGCACAACATCGCACGCGTAACATCCTTTGCACGTGCGTTTTACATCGCATGCGTTACTTGATTCAAATATTCCTGAAAAAGACTGATGCGTGGTATGATCTAACAAAGACTTGTTTGACGAAAATAAATAAGTAGCTAGCAAGATTGTTAGTTGGAAAGAGTGTTTTTATTTTTGTGCAGTCTATGAATCACTACGACAAAATTTTGCCGTCGTGGAGGTCGACCACGACGGCATTCACAATCGACAAAAGCTGAATGCCGTCATGGATTCAGAGGGCTGATCTCTACCCATTCCACCAGGAAGCAAACACAACTGACATGAAACTGTCATGTCATCAATATTCAGCACACGTTCGTTGTACTGGCACTTCTTTTCTTTCTCGTTGATTTCCCAATTTTTATAAAATTTGTTAGTTTCAGTATTGAGTAGAGGATTGGGTTGAACACCCTTAGGGGCTGTTTATATGAGCCCGGTTGGCGGGCTGGCCCGTTTACCGAGTCTCGCTTGTTCTTCATTTTCCTTGGATGCAGAGTTGATTGAAGACTTGATTTATTGTCTAGCTGAGTATAAATCGTCGATGCTTTGCTTTGACGCGGACAAGCCCATGCAATATTGCTCCTGAAAAATTGCCAGTAAACTTTAATGCATTGTCGAAAACAGAGCAGAAGGATGCTAAAGCAGTGTGAAAGAAAGTAAAGATCTTATAACAAGGGGAACAAAAAGAAGTTTGGAAAAAGTGAAAGAAATTTGACAGAGTTTTTCCAAAGCTGTAATATCAGGAAGTAGAAGTGGATCTGGAAAAATTGTATACCAGCATTATGATAAGTTAATCATGATATGGGGTGGATCAGCAAACACAGAAAAACTTTCCTTTGGAATTGATGCTGATAGTTTGTTGTCGACAACAACACCTGGCTATGAAATTTCAGAGAATGATAGTTAGTTTTCTGACAATGAAATGCCGTTAGACACTTGTGATGAAAGCCCCAATAATGATGAAGAAACTATTCACGAAAAATTTCGAACCACAGATGGGAAAAGAAAAAATTTAATCAATAACATTTACAAAAGAAATTATCTGCCGCCCAAAGAGATCAGGTTTTGATTCGGGAAGCAAAAGACGATTCTAAATTCAGAAAGGACTGAGCGATGCTAGAGAGTCGACAGCTAACTTCTCTGAAAGTATCCGAGAAATCAATCAGTCAATGAAAGACATCGGCAGTGGTAACCCGCTCAATTGAGATGATGTCTCAAGCCATGATGAAGCAAACTTACAGTCATCATGTTAATCATCAAAATTTATTTTATCAAAATGAAAGATCACTTCCAGTGCCTAAAACATATACTCAAATGATGAACATAAACCAACCATTCCATTATGCTGACACTGTTAGCCAACATCAGAAAGAGCATGGGCTCCAAAACCAGGAGGTTCCACCAGGAAGTTCTTCATATGTTCGAAAGTAAATATATACATGTTTCTTGGATGTTTTGTTTGAAAAAAGGACAAAAATATACACTTTATTTTCACAGTCTATACAGTATATACAGTATATATTACATATATATATTTATATTCACAAAAAAACTGAGAACTACAAAGTGTGTATATATACTATAGAGTTCCAAGGAGTTTGTAAGATCAAGTTTGTTAGTGTTTTTGTACAATTTCTCCATTGATTGAATACACAGGATCAGGTACATTTTTTAACTCAAGCTCATTTGCTGCTATGGCTTCCATTTGAATTCGCACACAATCTCTATCTATACTGGATTGTTTTTTTTCACAGAAATTGTGTAAGACGAAACATGAACCTTGAACCAGCTACTGCGTTTTTGTCTGCACCAACGTCTCTGCTGAAGACATTTAATTTTTTGTCGAGCATAACAGCTCGTATGTATTGCCTTTTGATAATTTCTGATACGACTATCAATCCTTGAAGTTGGAATATCATCAAAACTATATTTGATAAACTTGCAATCAACATATAGCAAAATATTTTTTGAGAAATCTCGACCTGACATGTTTGTTTATATTTTGTCGCCAAAAATACTTTCGTGTTTGAATAGACAGAAACTGACGAGCCAGCCCGCTTACCGGGATGGAAACCATATCAACACAAAATCGAAAACAGCCCGGCAAGTGAGCCAGCCCGTTTGCCGAGCCAGCAAACCCTAATATAAAAAAGTACTAACCAGCACACCAAAAAACTGTTGCACTAACATCACATCTGGCTTCTTCACTTTGATTGGCAGTGACTTCTTCTAAATGTTCTCCTGATAAGGATGAAAGGCTGGGTTGAAGGCAGGATGAAGTTTTCATCCTTGTTTGAGTATTGATTACCAATGTTTATACCAATGTAATAGTAGAAAAAATATTAATGCTGTAAAAAGCTCTCTCAAATTTTGATGATTTAGACACGTTAAAGAAAGAAACATTTTGTAACAACCTGCAATAGAAACCTTAAGCATGCCCTGCAAAACCAGAAGAGATTTTATGTCCTAAACAGGCTTAGAAGACGGAATTTACCCAATTAAGAACATCAATTTCTAAGCTGAGTCATTTTACTCTCGTGAATTAATTTTGATTTTACATTCTTGGAATTTTTTAGAATGTGCACTCAATACGTAGTTTATCAGTAAGTCGACATGTTACACAGGCGTGGACAGGAAACGAATCTCTTAAAGACGATGACCCTGAAATGTATAACCTAATAAGAAGGGAAAAACGACGTCAAGTTGAAGGATTGGAATTGATAGCATCAGAGGTATATATGTTTAATATAAACCTTCCTTTTTTAGTGCATGTTTATTACCATATTTCACATTCCAAATTCTGCTGCGTATACACGTTTCCTGCAAAGTGAAGAGATATGTTGTTAAAACAAGCCATACAGTTTCATCCAGGTAACTCTAACACTGGATAACTCAATAATAAATAATAACCATTTTCTTGAGTCCCTTGAACTTTCGTTAATTACTTTCTTATAAAAAGCACTGGTTAACTCCCCCCCCCCCTAAGGCTAATTTTTTTCAGATAACTCAACCTTTTTACTTGAGTAAAGAAATCTTAAAGTCTACATAAATGTCACATTTCAATATTTTTAGTTCACACAATCCGCAGGAATGTATGTTTGGTTTAGCCTTTCTTCGTCTCGGAATAAAAAATGAACACATTGGTGAATATTTTACGCGGAGCCAATTCATGTGCGAGATTACATGAGAAACTAGCCGAGGCGGTAAAAATTTTATTTATAAAGCGGGTTGACATTGATTTTTAAAAGAATGTCTTAAGATCTAGTGCTCATAATGTTGTATTTATTATAGTGTAGTTAAGCCTAGCTTAAGATAAACGTATTTCATATTCCTGTACAAGTTACCGACTCACACCTAAGGTGGCTAGTGTTTGGAAACGAAACTTCAGGAACGAAAAGTTGTTTAATGGCGCGCCGTTTATTCATTTTTGTGCAAAAGGCGCATATTTCGCTTTCCGTACAAAAGTTTGACTGATTTTTTCTGCCATTATGAGTCTTATCCCACATGTGTTGGGTGTTGGATGGTTACTGGTTACTTGTCATGGATTTTAATGTATGTATTTAGTCCTTATCTTAGTCTTTCAACTATGGTTTTACATTGATTTAATATCATTTTGGAGCTTAAAACATATTGATTGCATCAATTATAAGGAACTTATATAGCTAGCTACTAGCTAAATTAGGTGCATTTTGGAAATTCATTCTGCAGACTTTGATTCTATTTTTTATTCCATTTTATTCTATTTCTAAAGTTTTTACCAGTGTTGCTAATGATTTTGTATCTCCATTATGATGATACGATCATCTTGAAATTTGTCATTTCAGATGATTCTTCACCCCAAAAGTCTTGACATGACATCAATCAAATATAATTGTAAACACAAGCTTTCACTTTATTATAGACAACAACATCATTGGTTACATCACAAATTTATCGCCAATGAAGTCCAGAATTTTGCATTTGTTATGTTGTTGAGATTTTTCAAATCGAAGAGAAATAAGCTGCAAAGGAGCTTTTATATTTTTTATTATTTATATGTAGAGCCTAGCGTATCTCACATTGGAAAAAAAATCACATCACAGAATTAAAACGTAAATCACAAATTAGGACGTTTTAGCTAATTCATCTTTTGTTCAACCGGTAAAAATTTCCACTTTGTTTACCTGCATTTTTGCAAAGTTATTTTATGGAATAAAAACCACGAGGGTGCTGATAAGCCGCATACACCGTAAAAAGTGCGGGCATTTTCTGGCGAGTTCGGCGTTTGGAAAAAATTCAGGTATTCGTCTGAAAAAACCCACATAGAACCGAACAATGCCTGAACAAAAAAAAAAGATTCACCACAAAAACACTCAATGATTCACCACAATTATTTAAAAAAGTATAAAAATTAAAATGAACTAACTATGTGGTAGCGAAGTGCTTAAAAGAACTGTTTTTGATGGTTTTTAATAAGATTTACTTGATAAATAACTTATACATAAACTTTGCGAGTTCGGGCGTGTTCGGAAAAGTGCGGGCGTTAGCGGCTTATCGGCACCCTCGTTAAAAACCATGAAGTTATGTGGCGAGATGAGTCACCAGATTATCGCTGGAGTAATAAAAGGATGGTAGAGGACATAGATTTTTTTCACTTTCAAAAAATGCAATAAATATAAGAAAGAAAAACAATGTGGTTGCCTAATATATTTTATGTATATATATTAATTATTTACATAATATTGTTATAGAGATTTATGAGAATAGCTGTCAGCTCCATTTTCTCAGTTTTAACGTTTATTGTTGTATTAAATAACACAATTTTTGAGGATTGAAGTCCGAAGTACCTGTACTTTTTCCTGATGTTACTTCAATATGTTTGTGAAGATTTTTGAGAATCACATCCAAGCTGCTACTTTTTATAAATTCCTTGTCTTTCATAAGTGATATTTTTTTCTCATTTGCAAATTTGTTACTTAAAATTGCAGTAATATGATGTGCTGATGGTACAAACAGGACTTGTCTATTGGGTTTTACAGGAATCAATTTTTCGCATACCCAGTGTTGTATCTTTGTTTTTATTATATATATATACTTATATAATAGTTAATTGTGTATTCTTTTGTTATTCATGGTTTTTGAAAACAATTTATTAAAAGAAAATAAGTAAAAAATATTACTGATATTTTTTTATAGTAAAAGTTTTTTATATACAGTGTTTTTTTAATCGACATCACCCTCTATATGCAAGTACTGCTGCTACCCCTTATAATAGAACATTTCCACAAAAGTTTCATTTCCACAATAGTTGAAAACCTTCTTGTTTCAACTGACAGAAGGTCAGAATAGCCTTCTGGCAGTTGTGAGTGTTAGCCGTCCCACTTCTTGCATAGGCAGATTTTAACCATGTTCTAATTGATTTATTAGGATTGGATTGTGTGTTCAAACCGACAGGTTTTCTTGTTTTTATTAACTCCTGATGTAATGAAGATAGATATGTTCTCTGTCAAGGGAAATTCAATTTATAAGGGACTTGCATGCCTTTTTCATCGCCAAGATAGCACCTTTTCCCGGTAACTCTTTCCCCACCTCTTGAAAAATCACTTTAACACAAACTATAATCTCATTTTAGACTATTCGACTTAACGGGAGCTTCGTTTAACTTGAAAATTCTTTAAGTCGAAACATTTTCCTTGGTCCCTTGGAGTTTCGAGTTACCAGGAGTTAACTGTATGTTTAAAGCATGATTTAAATCAAATTTACTAATATAAATTTGCTTTAGTTAGAATTTTTTTCAATTTTTGTTTTATATGTTGTTTATCGTGAAAATGAGGAACACTTTTAGGCACTCTTTTTTACTGTAGCTACTTATATAGAGATTTCAATGTAATCGCCATCCTGAATATACCGTAAACCTCTGAATATAAGCCTGGGCTTATACAAGTTCGTAAGCTTTTTTGGGGTGGGCTTATACACGGGGGTGGGCTCATACACGGGTGGGCTTATACACGGAAAACAATAGCAACATATTAAATATCTATGCATATATTTTACGTAATAAAAACTTTTCACTCATCGCCACTTTCTTCACTATCTTCACTTTCGCTATCACCATTATCTTCACTTTCGCTCGACGTCGCTGTCTCTACATTGAGCTCCCTTGTGTTTATTTCTTATATGGACCAAATATCAATAGAGGACTAGTTCGTAAAGAACTGAAGAAATAGCTTGTACTTGTATGTTTTTGCAAAAAAAAAAGTTTTTTAGTAAAAGAAAAACAACCATGAAATTTTCCCTTCCAATATTATGGGCTTATACACGGGTGGGCTTATACATGGAAATCGTTAGTAATGAGTAAAATGATGGGCTTATACACGGGTGGGTTTATAGACTGGTGGGCGTATATTCGGAGGTTTACGATATATGTATAAAGTTAAATATATTATAAAGTAATTATTATATTTACAATGTGTCATATTGCTAAAACTTGATTTGGTTTTAGTATGCTATTAAACAGATACCGGTTTTAAATAGTATTTCAAAATATATGTTTTAGAACTTTTGCAGCAGAGCAGCCATAGAAGCAATGGGAAGTTGTTTAAATAACAAATATTCTGAAGGTTACCCTGGTGCAAGGTATTGTTATTTCTTGTTGTTATGTTACTCTGCTCTTGCTGCAAGTTTTTTCATTCTTTATGCTATACTAGATATTATGGTGGGAATGAAGTGATCGATGAAGTTGAAGAGCTGGTGCAGAAAAGAGCTCTAGAAGCTTTCCGGTTAAATCCAGATGATTGGGGTGTAAATGTGCAAGTGTACTCTGGTAAGTATATTATATGTCAAAAAACTGGTCTTCTAACTGTACGACCGTGTGTCGATCCCTGGAAGGATTCAAAAATTACAAACAAGTTTTTTGTTCAATTCATTTTTGCTTTTCTTTTTTTATAATGCAAATTTCAGAGAAATTTCAGAGTAAATAAAAATCCAAATCGATTTCAGTATGTTTTATAATTATCTTCGTATATATGTAAATGCTGTGTAATGAAAAGCAGTTTTGTTTATCCGAGTACCCTTTTTTCCCATGTATGGGCACTATTTGGGCACTAAGGACTTGTTGTAAAATTTTCCTTTTAATAATGAACACTTATTACTAAACGAGGTGCCTTTATGCAAGCTTTTATGAGGAGAGGTGTGCTATGACATAGTACTACTACTTTGTACTCTTTTTAGTGATGTCACGATCGGGTGAAAAAAGATAAAGAATATTGCGGAATTTATTTTCCTGGTTGAAACTTTAAATTTTCGCGTAATAAAATTTCGCGGTGTAAAAATTTTGCGTAGTTTGTTTTCGCGGTTTGCAAACAAAACTTGATATTTCGTGGAATTTAATTGTGTGAATTTTTCGAAAACAACAATTTTCTTCCTGCGAAGATTTCTGACAATAAAAATGTGTGCTTTTGACTATAAGCACCCAAAATTTTCCCTAAAGAGCCCTATTAATGGGTTGCGCTTAAAAACACACTATATCCTGTTTATGTGAATTTATTTATTTTATAGGAGTTGCAGCGAATTTTTCTGTGTATACTGGCTTGTTAAATGTACATGACAGAATCATGGGATTATATCTGCCGCATGGAGGACAGTAAGAAGCTATCCTCCAGTCTTTATTTTTATATTGGTTTTTCTTCCAAGCGATGACACCGTGTCCTGTTTTTTTTAGTTTATCGCATGGTTTTATGACAGACACCAAAAGAGTTTCAGCAACTTCGAAGTATTTTGAATCGATGCCATACAGACTAGACGTAAGTAAGATAACGATTTTTTTGGTTAACATGGAAATAAAGCTTCACTTTCATCTTTAGCTTGTGACTACATCGCCTAAGTAACACGAAAAAACATTTAAGATTAAAATTTATTATGATTCAATGTTGTTATTTCATATTCGTGCTAATTTTTGCGGGTATTAATTTTCGCGCAGTGAAAAGCTTATAACCGCGCGCATTAATTTTCGCGCAATAGAAACGTCCTTTCCTCTTATTTATTTTTGTGCAAGTTCAAATTACCCCCAAATAGCAAGAAGAAATAGTAAAAGTTAGGGTAACAAAGCCTTTCAATGATCAGTAAGAAAAAAATATTTTCGCGATATTAGTTTTCGAACAAAACGTTTTGCGTTTAATTTCAGTGCTAAATTTCGAGTACCACTAACAAACTTTTTTGCGAGACTGTGCGAAAATTAAAACGCGCGAAAACTAGTGAGAATAGGACATAAAGCTAGAAATTCAAAAGTGCTTTAGTAAAAATATAGTAAGTGATGAAAACAAACCAATGTTACAAATTTTCATAAGACAGCTATTCCACAGAATGCGAATCCATTTTTCATAGACAGCACATTTAAAGTATGATTACCAGCGTTGACATTAGTTGTGATTAAATCCACCTTGGATCCCATTGTATATTTGTCACTGTTTATAAGAACAGGTGTATCTTGATCCAACCATACTTGTCCGTTGCCTGTCCCCGCATGTGTTATAGCAACTAAACGTGCGTAAGGAGCGGGTAATTGGATTGCGACTTGTAATAACTGTTCTGCAAGATATGTCTGCATTCCTCCTAGTTTGTCAGTCCGTATTTTAAATTTTTTAAATATGTTTAGTTTGAAATCATCGTGTCTTATGATATTTACTGCCAGCGTATTATTTGGTTCGTAGTCGTTGTATCGGAAATATGTGAAGCATAATGGTTTATTGAAAGTGGTCTCATGATAAAGTGGTTTTAGCAATGTTATATCACCTTGTATTAATGTCTGTTGCTGGAATAATGCTAGCGAAGGAACATTCAAAGCATGTGATTTCAACATGCGAAGAAAGCTGTTCTTTAGATGGTTTATAATGAGAAACGCCATCTGAGCATGACCCAAGATGCTTGGATGCAGTTGATCATAGGAGAATGTGTTCTTAGCAAGGAAAAGTTCAACTCTGTCTTTCATACTTTGACAAACGAAGTTGCGCCAACTGATCGAAGCGATGTTGTAATGTCTTGCCACCACGTCTCCACCCTCACCTTCTAAATTTTTACACTTACCATCCAAATAATCGTGACCGCGAAAGAAGTGTATGTACAACAATGCCGGCTGCGAAATACGATTCAGAACGTTTCGTGTAAATTGTTCTAAAGGTTGTCCCGTGGGAAACGGTTTGTCGTCGTATCGTCCTCTGTCGTTCGCTGACAGCTCCCATAAGATTAACTTGGGTTTGTCGTCTTCACGTAGGTGTGTATTCAAGCAGTATGAAAAATAATCGGTCCCGACACCACCAATGGAAATGCTTCTAGAAGCCATCCTCGATCTGGTTAGAGGAGTGAATATTCTGTTCCACCAGTTACGTATTGCATTGAAATACACTCGATAACCGTTCCCTTTTTCAGCGAACGGAGCTCCTTTGGTGATGGAGCCACCAATAGTGACTAGTCTGATTTTTTCTCCATTCAATGCTTTTATGAGTAACCTTTTCAGGCGTTTCTCGTTTCCTAAATTTGTTAACGCTCTCTGGACACGCTCAGATGAGACACCCAAGTGTTCAGGCTTGTTAAATAAATCTTTGTAAGTCCAATACTTTGTAAAATCTGTATCAAGTTCTTCAATTAACTTCTTTATTTTGTCTTGATATTCTTGTGGATTATCAATAGTATTTCTAAGTGATGATTTGTGAGTAAATTCGCAATAAAAATAGGGTAGTGTAAGTAAGAGGATTATATATTTCTTCATATTAACGTCTTTGAATTACACAATTCCGAATAGTGGTATCACTTTCTAGAGTTTTTCTCTCCGCTTTTCGATTCTTTCTCTTCTTTTCTCATACGTGCATTTTATACTCCTGGTGTTAGAGGGATGAAGACATTGCTTTCCCCTTTCGTTCCTATCTACGTTTCTATCTTACGTCCTACATTAAGGAGGCCTTCGCAAACATAATTTTTGGCGATGTAAAATTGCTCATTTTCTGCATAATGCTGAATTGGTAAAGATTATAAATTTTAGATGAAGCTGCTCATATTCTGTATAATTTGTTTTAATACCCAAAACTACTTATAAAATCTGAATGCATGCCGGATAATTTTATTCTTTTTTGTTTCCATTTTATCAATCCATCAAAACGCAGCGAATTTATTACGTCAACATTTTTTCGATTGTTGTGTTTTAAAACATTTTTAACTGATCTACGTTGTGATCCATTTAAAAGCGTCCGGATGTTTTTGTGCACCGGACATAGCGCACGTGTAACCCGGAATAATTTTCCCGTTCATATCACAGCAATTCCACACAGTGCAAACCCATTGTTCATCGATTTCACATTCAGAACATGTTCTCCTGTTTTAACATCTTTTCTAATCACCTGGAGTTTAGTCCCCATGGTGTAGTTATCTGTTTCTACCAACACTGGCGTAAAACTGTCTAGCGATATTTGCGCCCCTCCTGTACCGCCATGTGTAATAATTGCAAGCTTTGAATAGTTTGTTGGTAAATCAAACGCAACTTGAAGTTCTTTCTGTGCCAGCTTGGTTTGCATTCCGCCTAATTTATCTTCCCGTATTTTAAATTGTTTAAAGATGTTAAATCGGTAGCCATCTTGTTTTTTATATTCCACTGATAAACTGTCCTTTGGTTCGTTCGAATTGTATTTAAAGTAGGTGAAGCAAAGTGGTTTTCCTGTTGATGTGTCTCGATACATGATATCAGGCAGCTCGATGTCATCTTCGTTGACCACTCCTTGTTTTGATTTCCGCGTAATATCCAACGCACTCTGCTTAAGAAATTTTAAAAATGTTTTTTTCAAATGATTTATGATCAAGTATGCCATCTGTGCGTGGCCTAATATACTAGGATGAAGTCTATCATCAGCGAATATACTTTTTTCAAGGAAGAGAGATTCTTTAGCCACCATGCTGTCGCGAACGAAATTTCGCCAACTTAACGACGTGATATTGTAATGACTTGCGATCGTGTCTCCACCTTCGTCTTCGCAATTCTTGCATTGCCCTCCCATGTAATCCTGACCTCGAAAAAAATGTATGTACATCAGAGTGGGCTTGGACACTCGCGTTAACACATTTCGTGTAAATTGTTCCAACGGTTGTCCTGGTGGGAAGGGAGCGCTGTCGTACCTCCCTCTGTCGTTAGCTGAAAGCTCCCATAGTATAAGTTTCGCTTTGTTGTCTTCTTCCAAGTGTGTTTGAAGACAGTACGAAAAGTAATCCGTTCCTACCCCACCAATTGCGATGCTGTCGGAAGACATGCTGGATTGTGTAACTGAACCAATCACTTTGTTCCACCAATCTTCGATTGCGTTAAAATACACCATGTTCCCCTTTCCTTCTTCAGAGAACGGCGCCCCTTTCGATATCGAGCCTCCTATTACAACTAGCTTCACTTCTTCTCCTTGTAAAGCTCTCAATAGTAAGTTATTCAAGCGCTGTTCGTTTCCAACATTAGAGAGCGCTTTTTCCACGCGTTCTTCTGTCACACCAAGTTGATCAGGTGTGTTGTGAAGATCTTTGTACATCCAGGTATGGGTAAAATCGCCTTCTAATGCTTCAATAAGTTTTTTGATGTTTCGTTCGTCTGTTTCAATTTTAAATCTCTTCGAATGTTAATGATTGGCCACGTGGCGAGCACGTGCGTGAAAACAATAAATAACAATAGAAGTAAGGCAGAGATTTTCATTTTCTACCCTTCCTTTTTGTTTTCTTCGCAAAATCTCGATGTAATTTCTGCGTGAAAGAAAAATAATAATGTATATCCTGCTGTGAAGTTTTGCAGTTTCTGTATAAAACTCATTTTGAGCATGATAAACTTTCTACATTTTGAGCAAAATTCAGTTTTTAACCGTGTTTTCTAATCAATTCGGACAGCTGTTTTGTGAAATTTTTAAAGCTAAATTCTTTTCTTCAATTTCATTGGCTCATAATGTTAAATAAAACAGGTGATTCACTAACTGCGTAGTAGGACTTTAGTCACGTGTTTTTACTTTAAAGCCGGATTTCCACTTAGAAATAGAACGTATCGTAACGTATTATATTGATTTTTAATGATTGTTCAAAAGCTGACTATTCTTTATTATTGTTTCCTTTGTTTAATTTTTAATAAGGGTAATACGAAAAAAAGTTTTTCCACATATCGACACATATCGACCAAAAGATCAAGCTTGTCCAATCAGATCAACTAAAATGATACGCGTATCATTTTTTTTAAGTGAAAATCAGGCTTAAAAGTGCACGATTGCAAACAAATGTTACGCCAAGCTACTGACAGGTCACGTTATATTTTTTTTTTTTCTAGGAAGACACTGGACTGATAAATTACGACCAGTTAGAGTCGCTAGCTTCATTATACCGTCCGAAAATAATTATTGCTGGTACAAGTGCATACTCTAGATTAATTAGCTATGAAAGATTTAAAGAGGTTTGAACTTAGTTTTTGTAGCTGTTGAGAAAAATGTGAGCAAAAATAGAAAATACTCATATAATTTTGTTGTGAGTAATTATCGTGTTGATAAATCATCATTTCCAAGATGCGGCTTTTCTTATATTCACTGTTATTGTTCCACCTTCTTTTTGTAGATATGCTCAAAGTCGAACGCTTACCTACTGGCTGACATGGCTCATATTAGTGGTCTTGTTGCTGCAGGGGTGAGTAACAAAGATTTGTCAGAGGGAGGGGTGAGGGGGGATGTTGCCGTGTATGCGTTAAAATTTTTGACTACTGTCAGCTATCTGATGTGTTTTCTGTCGCCAGTACAACTGTCGTCAATGTAATCTTCTCATTGATGTTTTTTGCAGGTCGTTCCTAGTCCTTTCGATCATGCTGACGTAGTCACTACAACTACTCACAAAAGCTTACGTGGTGTTCGGTAAGTTATATCTTGTACACAGAACACGAAAGGAGTCTACAAACAACAATGGCGTTTGTACATATCTTGATTATTTTTTTTTTAGTAATATACACTCCTACTTTTTAGGCATTCATTGATATTTTATCGGAAAGGGGTTCGTTCTGTTAATAAAAAGGGAAAAGGTAAGTTTAATGTAAACTTAAAAATATCATGGAGAAAATAGAAGTAAAAATGATACAATTAAAATTGCATTCTTTTTTAAGAAATAATGTACGATTTGGAAAAGCGCATAAACGAAGCTGTGTTTCCTGGACTACAGGGCGGCCCACACAACCATTCCATGGCGGGTGTTGGGGTGGCACTTAAACAGGTTCGTCTACTACGTCATTCAGTATAACGTACGACATCAAAATGAAGACGTGGATTGTAGATTGTACGTACAACGACGAAGATGACGACATCGATTGTACGTCATTCTTTGTAACGCACGATTGTAAAATGTCGACGTCGATTAAATTGCCTCCTGAGTAATATCGAGCTTTTTTTTTAAGGCCACTACTTCACAGTTCCGTGAGTATCAGTTACAAACAATGAAAAATGCTAAAACCATGGCAACTGAACTAACTACTAGAGGCTACGATATCGTGTCTGGTAAGTTTTATTCTCTTAGAAACTTTGAAGTTGCAATACAATCTCTTTCGAAAGGTTTGTTATTATTAATGTTATGATTTTATTTGTTTGGTTTGGTTTCAGGAGGGACAGATACTCATCTTGTGTTGGTTGATTTGAGACCAAAAGTGAGTATTTGAATGCCTTGACACCTTCAGCGTGTGCCGGGCCTTAAAAATCTTTTTGTTTTGTGTTAACAATGTTTATACATCATTTAACACATTTTACATCGTTAAATATCCATCATTAAGAAATATCGTAAAAAAAATTGAAATATAAATTTTCTTTGTAGTTCTGTCTTAGTAACTCATTTTTACATTTGCCTTTATTATGCTTAAACACATCAAAATCCTTGTACGTTTTAAAAAATAAAAAAAAGCCACAGTACGGGAAACCTCGCACTTTCGGTTTCCGGTGTTTAAACTGGTGTCATTCGGCGTGTTTGAATTGTGAAACCAGCTTTGAGTATGTTATCATGTGAACATTCATTTAATAACCTGTGCTACAATCTCTGTTTTTGTTCAGGGAATTGACGGAGCACGTGTTGAGCACGTGTTAGATATGGCCTACATCACAGCCAATAAAAACACAGTCCTGGTGATAAGAGTGCGATGAAGCCAAGCGGCTTACGGTTAGGTACGTAAGTGTGATCTGATAATCTTGTCGTTGAATGAGCCTTCTTCATGTTAACTTATACCAGAAAATATGTTGCTCAAATCTTCTTAAACTAATTTTTATTTGGTAATCTGTATAGCCCTCGGGAAAGTACAGTCCAACCTTCGACAACAGATATTTCGGTCAACTCTTATAAAATTTAAAACTTTAAATTACAATTAATCCTGTACTGATAATCAAATGGTATTCTTATTTCTCGCCTTATTTTATTGTTGCTGATAAGTCCAAATATGGCATTTAATTTCTATTCGCGAGGTTACAAGTGCCACTATTAGGGGCCTCTGGGAGGTCATTTTATCTCGAAAGAAACTTGCCAGTAGTGAGAAAGGCAATCCTTAGGCACACTCTGTAATCGCCAAAACAAAAATTTTGTTAGCTTTCTATTTTTTTTTTCAAATTTAGGTGCACCTGCTATGACGTCACGAAACTTCAAAGAAGAAGAGTTCAAAAAAGTAATTGAAATGCTGGACAAAGGTGTTGATATTGCATTGGATGCCCAAGATAAGTCGAGTACGTCATCA